>CM042254.1:16890435-17517935 GCA_023566225.1 Romanogobio albipinnatus
TACCATTATGAGAATGTTTGAGTTCCCAACGTGCTGACGTATGAGGTCTACTTTGGGCGATTCATGAAGTTCTTATGATTTTTATTCGCTCTGTGCTACCGTGTCTCTGGACCGGAGCAGACCGTGCGCGCTGCAGCAGCTCACATGACATTAACGTGAAACCAGACTTCATCCCCTATATAGTGCAATATGTGTCATTCACAATGTTGAAAATAGTAGTAGTAAAATGCTAAATGTTTAGATTTCTGATAATATAATTCACTTATTAAAGGGGACATATTATGCCCCTTTGCACAAGGTGTAATATAAATCTCTGGTGTCCCCAGAATGTGGGGAAATACCCCCCAGATCATTTATTATAGCTTGTTAAATTTGCCTCTATTTGGGTGTGAGCAAAAATGTGCAGTGTCCCTTTAAATGCAAATGAGCGACTGCTCCCTGTCCGCCCCCTTTCAACGACTCCTTTACACGAGCATGAACAAAACAAATCTCACTCAGCCAAAATGTCAGAAATAACCAGTTGTGGAGTGCAGACTTGCATGTTTGAACCGGAGTCTGACAAAGATGGAGAGACTCAGGAAGAGGTTGCAACTTTTAGACTGCACCTGGACATTTCTGAATGGTTAGTGGATACATTTATGTAACGTTAGTTGTTGTGGAGTTACGTTGATTCAACTTGTCGACTAGCATGTACTGTCATTGTTTATCTATAAATTGTTGTATAGGTGCACGTGTGGGAACGTAAAAAGTCTGTCACCCGCCTATACAATGTATAATAAATGTGCGTTTATGAATTACGCAGACGTAAGCGTTTTCAGGATAAAACTAACAACATAGCAGTGGTCTCTGTGAATACAGTCAGAGACTAGTAATTTTAGCCATATTAGCTGTACAGCATTCTAGAAAGCTTATTAAGAAAAGGAAATTTGAAAAACATTCACAAAATATGAAGTGCCATTCTTACTTGTTCTGGATATGAAGTTAGATTACTAAGTGTTTGTTTTTACCCATCCTTCAGAAACAACTTTTTCACACATCCAGCATTGTACTGACACTCGTTGGTGAAGCAGTCATGTGTAAAATGATTTGTGCAAATGTATATGTATATATATATATATATAGCATTTTACTGACATTATTCAAAAATGAAATTTAACCATTCGAAAACGAGTAAACACAAATGGCGGCCGGCGTCTGTGCTTCTTACTCGGGCAGAGGTGGAAAGAGTAACAAAATATTCTACTCAAGTAAAAGTATTATTACTTCGATTAAATGTTACTTAAGTAGAAGTAAAAGTACTTGTCTAAATATTTACTCAAGTAAAAGTAAAAAGTAGTTAATTTAAAATGTACTCAGAGTAAAAGTTACTGAGTTACTTTTTTTAACAGCGGGGTGGGGGACTCTCCTGTGTAGGGTTGTAATAGAATGAGATTTTCATGATATGAAAACATCAGTTTCACAGCATCACAGTATTAATAATTTAATAAATAAACTGTATTATTAAATTATGGTTATTATCACCAGTTAAAATGGCATTAAAATAATGAAAACAGATTTTTTTTTTTGGTTGAACAAATGCTTTATTATAACAAACTTGAAACCATTTTTTTTATATTTTTTTTATTTCAATAAAACATGTCTAATGAACTAAATACATTTTATGATTGAATCTTTTTAATGAATTAATACAAATACATTACCAAAACGGTGGTAATCAAATACTTATCCTTTCATTTTTTTGGGCAAAGCACTGCTGTTTTACTAAATTAAACCATGGATTTAAAAATATATTCTTAAATAATGTTTAAATTATGTAATATTATTATTGTTATTATTATTTTGACAAGTATTCTATAGGCCTACAATAGTAATATATTTCTGTCACAATTTCATCTAGTTAAACCGTTTATTTTGACGGGTTTTAGTGAGGACCTATTTCAGGGAAGATCTGTTTCAGAGTGTATTTGATAATGGCTTTTAATCAAATAAAATGATGAAAATGTTCATTAGGGGGGTCTCAGATCAGCTCTGGAAATGTTCATACTGTATGTTCATGCCCAAATATGTTTTTTGAGACGTTAAACACCACGAGCATCGCGTAGGCTACTTAAGTAACCTAGTAGGCTAGTAGACGAAACGGCGCTGCTCATTCACACAGAGACCGAACAAAGCAGATCATATATTCATATAGCAGTGTTTTGAGCTTTAATATTCACAGACCATGTCGCGATTTGATTTATTGTACAGCTCTACTGTCGATGTATTCATTCATCCATCAGTTTGTGTGTTTTACGTGACATCTGCGTTATACTAGGATGCTCATATTGACCGTTTTACCGTTAACCGATAGTATGAATTTTGACCGATTAATACTATCAGTCAAATGGTTTAAAAGTGTTTTTTTTTTTTTTTGCTGCATGGTCACCAAACTTTTATAAGAAACAACAAATATATCGTGAGAACACTCAAACAGCATACACACCGGGACATTTGACTCAATTGACTGCATATCACAATTTTCCCAATGTTGATTCTTCTTGCTATCGTAATGCAATAGACTGTGGCCTACATTAAACCTTTAAATAAAAGGTTTACACAGTCATATACAATAAACGAGCTTGCACAGCGACAGGAAATAAAAATTAACGCTAAAAACCTGCCTACCTTACCAGAGCATGTCAGCAAAGCGGAGCTTCACTCATGAACTGCTCACCAGTAAAATGACGTGCGCTCAAATCACACGCCGACATGACATTTCTCTGTACTGTAGCCTACTATGCTTGTAGTCATTAAAACATAATTAGTTTCAGTTTAAATATTATAATGTTATTTTTTAATTTCATTTACGTAGAAAAGTGAACAGGACACTTAAGATGCATAATGTCAGAAGACGGGGGTCATCAATAAGTTCAATAACACTTCAATAGGCTTTCAACAAAACAAAACTTTTATTTAAAGTGAATTTCGTTTTGTGTAAATTGTATCTTAATTTTAATCTATGTTTAATCAACCAAATTGCCCGGATTTAATAAATAATAAGCAAATAGTATAGCCTATAACAGACAATGACATGGAGGCGGCGGCGCAGTGTGAACAACGGCTTAAATTAACGACTAGAAAAGGAAAAAAAACTTAAGTCAGGGGCAGCCCTTACTATTTATTTCAGATAGACCTATATTTGATCCAGCATGTCACAAATAGAGTTCTGGGTTGAGCGTGCGGTGCTAAGCGGAATGAGCTTCAGAAATGAAAGGAATCGTTTTAAAAACATAATTCAACAAATAAATAATACTTTTTAATGGGCCACTTAAAACGTTTATTACAAATAAATTATTACATTTTAAAAATGAATAAAATGAACAAAAATATTTGCATTGCCATTGGGGTGGGGCATTGCCTACTCTTACGGTGTGTTATGAGAGATTGATAATGATTGATGTGGATTTATAAAAAAAGTATTGGGTGGATTTTTACCATTATACACTCACCTAAAGGATTATTAGGAACACCATACTAATACTGTGTTTGACCCCCTTTCGCCTTCAGAACTGCCTTAATTCTATGTGGCATTGATTCAACAAGGTGCTGAAAGCATTCTTTAGAAATGTTGGCCCATATTGATAGGATAGCATCTTGCAGTTGATGGAGATTTGTGGGATGCACATTAGGGCTGTGTAGTAATGTTGGTTTGTGTGGGAAGGAGGAGGCGGGAACCGGCGAACATTCAAAATGTTTAATCAAAAATAAACACAAAATAAAATGGCGGCGGCAGCCCCTCGCGGCCGACTGCCGCCTACATACAAACACAACTGAACATAAAATGAAAATAAAATCTGCAGCCCCTCACGGACGACTGCAGCGTACACATAACAAAACGTAAATAAAACACAACACAAAATCCAGGCCTGGTCCTCTCTCGTCCCTCACTGTCGTCGCTCCTCCTTTGTACTCCCTCACTCCTCCGCAAGACCCGAGATCACTGCAGCGCACAGCTGGCGCTCATCCTCCCTGATGAGCGCCGCCTCGTCCCGCCCTCACGGTCCCTCGACCTCGCTGCTCGCCACAGGCTGCAACTAACGATTATTTTATTTTCTGTCGATTATTTATTCGATTAAATGATTAATCGGATAAACCCCATTCATTTCCAATCCTTTATTCAAAAAAAGAACTGACAGTGCAAATTCACATAGAAAATATATATAATATAATAAATAAATAAATAAATAAATAAATATATATATATATATATATATATATATATATATATATATATATATATATATATATATATATATATATATATATATATATATATATAAATATATATATAAATATAAATATATAAATAAATAAATAAGAAAAATACTAATCAGAAAACTTAACAGGATGTTAGAACTTGTTCTCTACACTACACGCAGACGCACACACTCACAAACAAAATGAATGGGTTTAGTTAAATTGTAATGCATTATGTCCAAACCCATTATATACTCCTAGAGAAAACATTTACTGTATTAACCTATTAATATGAATGATATTAAATCCAGACAGATTTAACTGCTGTGAATTATAAAAAAATATGATGTAACAATTAAATAAAAATACTCCTCCTAAAGAACACAATGTCTTATTTTCAATTAATGATATGCATTCTTTATAACAACTTGCATACAACATTCCTTTTAGATTAAATATGGATTAAATAATTAATGTATAATAAATATAGTGAATCCTTATTAAAACTAAAGAGGTGATTTTCTCTGTCTTTTGTTGTTTGATTAATATTAAGAGCACAAATGGAAGCAGGTGAATGGACTGCTGTCACTTTAAGAACGAATGCTGACCAAAAATGACAATAGATATTAGTTATAGTTTTTATCATTCAAAGCTGGTTTTGATTTTTGTCTCGTTTTTGTCTGTGAAAAATGTTGATTTAAAATATTGACAAATTATAGTGCACGTTAGGGATGGGCGATATGGCCTAAAATCCATATTGCGATATACATTGCAGCCTCTTGCAATAACAATATATATTGCGCTATAAAAATTATAATAGAACCATTTCAGAACGGGTTAGACCCTAAGGAAAGCCAAATACATTTTTTTTTTTTTAAAGAAAGAATCGTATGTAGTTTTGAGAACATTTATTGTGCAAAACTGTAATATAACAAATTGTTGCAGATAAATAAAATTCACACTACACTAGCTGCAGAGACTTTAACAAAAAAAAGCAGAAAGTTTTAAAAACCTCCTGTACACGTTTATCCATATAATGGCAGTGAACAGCGACCAGGCTAAAACTTTACAAAAATTATACAAAAGTATCACGCAATGATACAGGGAGATGCGTGCCAGATCTGTACCAATTTCGGTACCACAATTTTTATTTATTTAAGTATTTAAAAAAATTAAATGCAATTCAATAAGTTTATTATTTATGATGATAATCATTATAAGTAAATAATACATACACATTTAAAGGCTGTATGCTGTTTAAAACTTGTCTTTTGTTGTTTGATATTAAACAGACAGCAGTAAAGGCTACTGCCCCTTTAAGACCTAATGCTTGGATATGCGTCGTCTTTCTCGACTGTATAAAGTTCACTTAAGGCATATTCAGACTATGGCTGCTAGAATACTCATCAAGATGGACATGTTGACATACATTTTGTGTGAGTTTGTCCGTTCAAGAGCAAGACTTGAAAGAGAACTAAATATTTGCGTGCTGTGAGACGTGCTTTCGAATGACTGCACAGAGACACATTTTCTCACAGCGCGCAAGAGTTCTCATTCGCGTCTTCTGGCACTACACCCGGGTGATGATCATATTCGAACATACGGCAGCACTCTCATGCATTGAACAAAGTTTACAAAGAGAGAATTATAAAAAATAAAAAATAAAATAAAAAAAAAACATGGTTCTGGTTGAGAAACACTGTAGAGACTACAAAGACAGAGAGCGTGAGCGTGTGTGTGTGTGCGCGCGATGATGCATTGCTGCCAGTTGCAGCTCGTGGCTCTAAATTTTGCCGGTTGATTCTGTCATCAACGTGCATTATCGCGATAGACTTAATCTCTATCGTAGGCCAATTTTGTATCGTTTATATCGCCCATTACTAGTGCGCGTCATAGGAATTTAACGAGGCTTCGAGTTTTTGCCTCGAGGAATTTTTGTAATCGAGTTAATCGAGTAACTCTATGAATCGTTTCAGCCCTAGTTCAAACACCTTATAAAAGTTAATTTTGCATAATAAGTCCCTTTAAAGTATGGCATAATGACACGCAAAGTGAAGCATTCACATGACTGGAAAGAAAGTGAGGCTTTGTTTTTTCTTTGATCACGTGTTTCTCTGAAAACAATATGCGCTCCTGTATGGGAGCTTCATGAGCAATTGTGTGCATACTCGATACACGCTTTGAAGCTTCAGTGTCATATGTAACATCATTACAGTAAGCTCCGCTGCTTTTTAATAGTGTTTCTATGTAAATAAGAGTTTGATTATCATATTTGTCCTTTGCGCCATATTACATCACTGACACTATACCCTCTGTCTACTTGTTTTTATGAATGAGGAGGAGAGAAAATGTGTCTATGTTAATGTAAACAGTTGAGTATGAAGACCCTGTGTAATGGCAGATTAAGTTAACTGGCCTAGAAGTTTGCATGAGGAGCACCTCTTCCAGAACGATGGCAAATGCAGGACAGCCATACACAATAGTACTTGCGTTTTGAAGTAATTATTCATAAGCTGCTCGGTTACTTTGATTTCTTTTTAGCAAACATGACCCTTCTTTTTTCGAAGACACAAATTTAAAGATTAAGAAGGCTTGCCAAGGCATTACCAGTACAATGCTGAGTTTTAACAATAGGAAATGTGCCATGGCAGAAATGTTTCATCTCATTTTATGCCCATCTGACATGGTTTTAGCAGGCAGGAGCTCCAGACAGAGTGGCACCATGTGTGTGGTGTCACTAAGGATATGGCACACTGCCCAGGGACTTCACATAGAGCTCCCACATCGAAAATGTCATTGAGCTCCATGCTTTTACTATCTGGCTTTTGGGTGACTTTGGTTTGTCTGTACTGGTAGCTGGGAAGGCCAGGACTTTGAGGTCTAATGAGTTAGACCGGGCTTTTTTTGATCCCGTGCCTGTTTCCCCCCCCTTTGACTTAAATTCCCGCTAGGAAACAGCAGAAATTACAAGATCTCTGCTTCAAAACAATGTGTGTCTTTTGGATTATTAATTTCATTTTTGCCAGAAACCCAATTTCTATAATCATGTCGATATTAGAAAATTCACTTCACATGCCTGGTATCATCATTAGTTTGTCACTACAGTATTTGTGTATCCACAGGCACTATGTCCTTAAAGAATTTACCCTTTACTCAGGAGAGGAGAATGACACTGCCTCCTAGCAGTGGAGCACAATCAGTGATGGATGAGATGCCAGGAATCAACGCTGTCTTCCTGTCCCACAGCCATTGACAGGCACAGCTCCAGCATCTTTGCATCACTCTGTATAATCTCAGGTCATAGCAGCCATGGATATGACACATTAATTCCTCACTCATGATTGCCTATTCATCAGTGTCAGTGCTCTCAATACACTTTTTCCATCCTAATTTATTGAAGAAAACTTTAGGGAGGAATGCCCAAAAAATGTTTGGACACTAAAGTCATAATGAATTTCTGTGATTGCATATCATCAAGCCAAGTGGAATTTAAAGATTGCACAAGCACACTTTACAAGTAAAACATTTCAAAGAGAAGTCTGTTTTAAATGGAAACTTAAAAGTGTAGATGTATTCATAATTAAAACATACAAACACTTTCTGTTTGTTAAACATTAAAATAAGATGTCAATAGGTAATGTAGTTAATGTCTAATGACTACACCTGTGTTACTCTGATAGGACACCTGTGTGAACGTGAAGGAAGAATATCCTTGGGCCAGTGTCAGAGATTTTTTATTTTTTTGCCTAATATTTTCCCCTGAAACTATTAAGCACCTGGTATACTGGTATACTTCAATTTCCACGTCCGGATGCATCTCGCACGCAGTCATGTCTGCACAGCTTTCAAGGTATACTCAACCGCGGATGGCTGAGTTCGACACAATTTTTTTTCTCTCTACCAGACATCGGAGTCGTGTCATCAACATGACATTCACTTGGCAGGATCGAAGAAGAAAAGTAGTGGATCAACGATGGCAACATTAGTTCAGAATGCGCTGTTGTATGCGCATCGTCCGCACAGTCTCAAAAATTGGGCTGCCTGCAGACTGGGTATGCGGACGTCCACAAACCCTCCTGATGACGAAAGTTGTGCGGACACAGATGGCCGAAGTATACTTTGGGCTTTAGCCTCTGCGATAGTAAATACAGATACCTCACCGCTTTTGGTCACTACATTGTCTGCAGAGGTACTAAACCTCCATGCTTTTTGATTTGAAATTTTATTGTATGGCAGTGATGTACAGTTCTTCTTAAGCATGATTTAAGTGTCCAAAATGCTTTTCATGGCCTATATAAAATATACAGCCATGGTGTGTATTAGGGATGGGCATTCGATTCAATTTTCTTAGTCGATCGTCGGGAGAATTAACGATCGACTATCGATTTAATCATTAGTATTTTTATAATAAAATTAATTATTTAACTTTTATAGTTCAAAAATGCAATGAATACAAAAATACAGCATTTTTTTCGTCGATGAGACCTTTATTACAAGATCACCTTGTGGCAGACAGTTAAACTACGTTCAGTTAGGCAATCCGAACATATATGCACGTGCGAATACACTGCAGGCTCGCTCTCGTGAATGTATCTCAGGTAAATCATCAACACTATAATCACTTACATGCATGTTATTGAACTAATGACATTGTAATCGGCTAAAACGCATGCGCTGGTTACTTTTCTTCCAGAACAAGTGCGCACCCGAGTGTTGTTTGCACATTCACGTGAATCGTGGCACAGCTCCGAGTGCAACCGAACTCCGGTTGTGTGTTCTCGGGTTCGGTACCACAGTGCACACCAAGCTCTGTATGTAAGCTTTCACATTAGCAATTTTTCATGCGAACCGTGCTCCATTTCGAACTAAACTGCCAGAGTAAAAACGCCCTGAGAAGAAGAACACATCGCCTCACGCGCACACTGTAGACTTGTGGCATTTAGCGGTTGCGGTAACTTGGGGCGATATCAAATAACAGTCATATGTTTCAGCATGTTACAATAATTATATGGCTTGAGTTGATATAGCCTATTCCCTAATGAATTAAACAGTTTGTTATCATACAGATTGAGAGCGTGAATGGTTTCTCTCCCTCTCTCTCTCTCTCTCTCTCTCTCTGTTTATATGCGTGTAGCCTTTACATGCGTGCATGTGGGGGAGGAGTTGCGATTTTCGAATAAAAATCGAATAATTCCCAGCGATCTTCGAATATTAGTTTTGCTTGAAATGGCCATCCCTAATGTAAACGCCGTCATTTCGCAATATTTTTTTATCGACCTTTAGAAAAAGTTTCTAAAGTTTTGGGCAAATCTGTAATGGAAACGCGGCGAATGATGTAGCTGGCAGGTTATGGTGATGTAGCTCTCAGCTGTTAAAGCGGTCCAGCAGTCTGTAGTTAGAGCAACTCTCTCAGCTTTGCTCAATTCTTTTAACAGCTGCTGCTTTCGTTCTTCGTAGTGAGTTTCTACCAGTCTGGTGATGGTACGTCGTGATGGAATTTGATATGCTGGTTCCAATAAATGTATCAGTTCTCGAAAACCATTGCCCTCAACAATACTTAAGGGCAGAATATCCAACTCAAAGAACTTGCAGATCCCTTGGGTAATTTTCTCTGCTCGTTGTGCATCACAGCTCCGAGTCCGTGCTAACGCCGACTTGATGCTAGGTTGAGACTGAATGCACCGCCACCGACATTAACCAGGGACGGAGGCACTTTGTTTAAGTGGAACATCATTTGAGTCGTGGCCGTGTTGTACTTGTACACGGCATCGCAATGTTTGCAGTGAACTTCCCCACACAGTGAAATTCATTTAATTGCTTCAAAACTCACACTACGCAACGCAATCTGCATTAGATAAAAAAGGCATTCGATTAATCGATAACAAATTAACGTGATGAAGGAAATTCTTAACGATCAATTATCGATCGTCGATTAATCATGCCCATCCCTAGTGTGTGTGCAGTCGTCTTTCTTTTCAAGGTGGCGTGGGCTGCCTGTAGCAGTGGAGAGATTCTGGTCAGCAGACAGACTGGTCGTGGGGAAAGAGAGAGATGGGCAGAACTACTGCTGCTGGTTGCCGCCCCTCTAGCCTCTGTCCTCCTTATCAGGGCCAGCTGGCTGCTAGGCCACAACCTCTCACTGCCAACTAATTGCCTCTGAATTAGACAATTAATGTGGCCTTGTAGAGGGCTGGAGTGTCTGACTAGAGGGACGATGGTGAGCAGAAGGGTACCCGGCCTTTCCTCACCTCAGCTATGTATTATTTATGGGTTGTTGTGCTTGACAGTTTTACATTAACTTTGCTAATGGACTCTATAGGAGGGTTGTGACTTTTGGATCTGTGTTAAGTTGAATACAAATGGAATACTTGAGTAATTTTTACCCCTTCCTTTGTCAAAGCTCAAAGAATCAGAATTTTTGTTTTGTTTTCTCGACTGCAGTTTAAAGGAGAGTTTTGCCTGAAGGGAAAGTTGGTGTATGAGCTTCAGATGGATAAAGGTGTAAAAGAAAGGTCCCTGTCCACCCTCGGCACCCTCTTCACCGTGTCTGCTGTGCGCTTATGTTGATTGATTGACTGCCTCTGTTGTGTGAGGAATTCTTGTGTCAGTCCGCAGTTATAGATGAATGCTGAGTTTCCCTTGGTTTGCCAAAACAGCCTCTCCAAAGTGTTTTTTAGCCTTTTCTTGGAAGTGTGCAGTGCCGTTGCACCATTGTTAGAGCCTCTAGCAGATCGATTTTGTTTTCAAAGTGACTAATTGTCGACATTGACTTGAACAGTTGTATTCCGTTGATCTGATCGTGCTGATTGTAGGCCACTAGCACAATGAAGTGTTCACATAACAGCCGTCTTACAATAGTGGGGAGAGATTGTGCTGCATTGTGCATATGGGAACTGGATGGTCACCTCTGCTCCCTCATTAGCTACATTGGCTGTAATAGTGGTTATTGACTGGATGGAGCTTTAAGCACCTGTAATATTAATGGCGGCTCTCGCAGCTGCGATGGATAAGTGCTGCGTTTGCTAGTGGTGCTGAGGACACTCTTCTGTCACCGCTTCATCAGCCACTTGTGCACAGCAGCCGTTCCAAACTCTGGGTTTGTTGGTGACCCTCACGTTCAGACTTGCTCCCATTTTGTTAGCTTTTACATGTAATAATCGAAAGCACCAGTGAATACTTATGTTTTTTTGTGTGACATATTTGGAGCACACTAAATGTGGAGGTAAAATAAGATACAATGTGCAATACATTTGTCACAGTATGTGATTGGCATATCTCAAAATTTAATTACTTTCTCTGATGATGATGATGATGATAATAATAATTGTATTGAATATATATATATAATTTTTTTTTATATATTTTTTTATAATTTTTTATAATATTTTTATAAGTTAATTATTAAAGCTTATTTATAGATTTTCTCTTTCAACATCAGATGTACACAACCATTAAAACGTTTTTTTTTTAATCCAAACAAAGATGCTACACACATGTAACAAGCAGTTTTTTATTTATTTAAATTGTATACATTTTCAGATTTAAAGCAAAATCAGCATGGTTTGACTTTAGCTTTGTGACATTATGCTAAATAAAACATGCCTGAATGGCCTGAATGTAAATGCAAATTCACTTGCTGACAGTAGGTGGCGCTTATGAAATCCCAGTGATACAGCTTGGTTACCACTGTACACAAAGCAACACTGCGCTTCTAAACACTACTTTATTAGGAACTATACGAAGGTGAGATGGAAGGAAAAAGCCATCGAAACTTTGTCTGTTCCCTTCAGAGATGCATTCATAAACATCACCTACCCCAATTCAATATTTATCATTTTCTTACAATATTTAGTGAATTGTGAACAGTAAGCTTGCTGTGCCTGTCTTCAGCGCGTGGCGTCTCCGGCCTGTGTTAACATCCTGTTTACAGACTCCGTAATGTAAGTCTGGAATCGAGATCAGCCAAAATAAAACCATTTCGATGGCTAGTCGACTGGTACATCTCTATTAGGCATGTGCCAGTATCAAATTTTCTATAATTGCTGAAGCTTTTATCACGTTATACGGTATTATCACGATATTGAAATAAGTTGCAAAAAAAGTGTTGTCATACTATAACAGGTTTAATAACTGTCTTATAACAAAAGAACCAAACATTTAAATACAATAAAGCAATACACAATTTATAAAGTAAACAAATATTTAAAACCGATTAAGTGCAAAAGAATTATAAAGAACAACAGGTAACACTTTACAATAATGTCTCACGACTCTCACCAGTTAATGCATTAACATTAACAAAGAATGAATAGCTACATTTTTACATTTTTAAGTTATTCTTCTTTGATAATGTTAGTTTAAAAAAGCAACTGTTAGTTAGTGTAAGCTCGGGTCCATTAAATAATACAGTTACAACTTTTGATTTTAATAATGTGTTATTAAATGCTGAAATGTACATTTAACTAAGATTAATATATGCTTTAGAAGTATTTTTCATTGTCAGTTTGTTAATGAATGAACTAATGTTAAATAATGGAGCCTTATTGTAAAGTGTGTGACTGAATATATTTAAACAATATTTAGGGCATGTAATTTAGTCCAGATTATAATATAAAATGTTTAAGTTTGAAAATGAATAGCCTTAAGTCTTTTCACCTTATCTTTTTGTTTACGAGGGTTACTGGGGAAACGGCTGTTTCTGCTGCTCCGTCAGCGCCCTCTGCTGTCAGAGAGTGAATGTGCACTTCAGCGTGTCTCCTTCACTCGTTCCGCCATGTGCTCGGCTCATGCACGGTCTTTTTACATCAGTGCATTCCTCTTTGATGTGTTGTTCATTTTTAAACGGTTGATGGGTAAAGTATTCTTAAAATGCATTCTAAAAATCGGAATAATTCGTAATAAATAATTATTCACGGTATTTTGAAGTGCCCATGATAACAATATTGTGCATGTTCATTATTGCAGTATATCGTATTACCGTTTACCGGCACATGTCTAATATCTATAACATACAATGTTTAAAAACAATATCTTTAGTTAGACCAAAAGATGTTGAAGAATCAGATTTAAATTCTTTGTCAGAGCCTAAGAAGCACAGTACATATCTTGACACCGGTCTTATGATAATGTTGTATTATGGATTTCCTGGAGGTTCTTGCAGCCAGCTAGATACAAGTCTTCAAACTCTGCATGCATAAACAATTTGAATATGATTTTTAATAAACTGACCTTCTACCTGCAGCTACATATTTAAGTCATCCCTCTGGTGAATTTCCAAATGTAACCTCACAACATGGACCCAAACCTAAATTAGTCTGTCGGCATTGGAATTTAAAGAATTTGTTTACTGATGTTGATTTTCAAATAATTTGATATTCCATCCTGATAATTGAAATTTTCTTTTATTGTTTCAATATTCATAAAATATTGAAGCAAAAACCCAATAGCACATCTAGATTTTCGCTAGTTACTCTGATTTCACTTTTGATGTTGTTACCTTAAAAATTAAAAAAGTTATATAAATGTTTGTAATTGAGTCTATAGAAAGAGCAGATTTAGCATATTATTATGCATGTAAAAAATGAGTATGGCTGACCTTCAGGCATAGGCAGAGTTTGTGGGAAGATGTAATAGATGCAATTCTTATACAACTGTTTTATGATATAAATGTTCAGCTACCGACTGTAATAGCAATAGACATCTAGCTAGGCAAACTACTCAACTTTTTATGACATTTTGCCATTTTGAATTGAAAAAATTTGATAATGATTTATGTAATTCGTAAATGAATGTTACGACGTGGCAAAATACTTTTCTACATATTAGACATGCGAACAAGTGAAGTTGTGCACATTTTAAAATAAAAGATTATTTGTAAATAGTAGGGATGCACCGAATGTTTGGCAACCAAAATTATTGTTACCAAAATTGCACTTTCGGTGTTCGGCCGAATAAGTGAAAAGACTGAATACATATTACAGAACAGTGACTTTTTGATGACGTGATCAAATATAGCGACCAACGCGTGTTCGAGACAGGTGCACACGCTTCTAAATACAGCAAACATGTCGGAAGTGTAGAAGCATTAAAGTGTCCGAGATGGACGCAAAAATGATTACCTGACATGGCGACAGCGTTTAGGACAGCGTTTAGTGATCATAAATGGAGCGGTCTACAGTCTATATATATATCCATTGAATAAAACTATTGTTTTTCATGTTGCAAAAAGGATTGATGGCCAATTGCACGCTGCAAAGTTTCGGAAGTGACAGTGAAATGGTAAATTCCGCAAAAAGTGAAACCGCATTAAAGCAATGTAAAGGTAGATTAATAGAAAAATATTTGTTGCAAAATATTTTTTAAATTCTAGATCTTAAATGTCTCACTGTACACTCACTTCTGTGGTGGAGCCACAAAAAAAGCAAGACAAAATAGTAAAAAGCAAATTCGAAAAAACATGTTCGGTATTCGGCTTCGGCCAAGAATTTTCATTTCGGTGCATCATTAGCAAATAGTTTACATTGATTACTTAATTACTAAAATTAGTCCTAGAACTTATTTTACCTTTCTTATTTATGTATTACCTTACCTTAATAATATTAATAAAGAGACGATAGCATATGCTGTAGTCTCTTTATTTAAACAAAAAAGGGAACATATAGTAAACAATCCTTAAAATACCACAAATTGACTCATGTTTGGACAGTCTGCTCACTAACTACTTGCAGTTTTGAAATGCTGTTTGAAGATAACCACTAACCAATTTCCCCCCTACCATTAATATCATCTGCACTCTGCCCAACTGTCTTCTCATTTTCTTCCTCGTAGCCCTGATTATAAAGGGACATCTCCCACGCAGCTCCTTAACCCTGTGTTTTATGTGTTGGCATGGACCTAAATTATAACATTTAAATGATTTTCCTTTCCACCAATCCATGTGGTACAAAACCATGGGATGAGAGATGAGGAAAGACGACGGCTCTACCTTCCGCCTCTATAATAGACGAGAAGAATGCAAAGTGTTTTAAACTTGGTATGCTCAGTATCTTTCACTTCACTCTCAGACAAACACTGTTTTTTCCCCCCTGTCTCTGTCTGACAGCAGTTTTGAGGCAGTGCTGAATAAGGCCCAAAGTGCCATTGTCAGTGGCTGTTGCAGGATGCCGCTCTGAGCCGGCTGATAATTAAGAGGAGGGCCTGACAAATGGCTCTCATCAGATCGCTCATCTGGAACTGAGAGCACACGAAGGCTTTCAGGGAGGATAAACCGGGAGACGTGTCTTTGCTTTGCAATCTTTCATAACCTTCTGTGGCTCCTCCAAGGAGAGGAGAGGAGAGCAGAGCAAAGAGCTCTCTCTTTAAAAACTCAACGCAGCTATGCCACACATAAGTGCTAAGTTCTCCCCACTGCCTCGGTGAGATATTCCTGATTTTTACTGGCCTAATACACAATGGCTTTTATGTTTTATACCACCACTAGTTTAGGGTTACCGGATTACTCACTTTTTCCGTCATAGGCTTTTTATTTTTATTGATGCATCAGTTGCAGTTTCAGTTGCTAAAATACTAAATTGCAATAATATTAATAGTGCATAAACAAAAAAACAGACATTTGTCTATGTATTACAGAGACATTTTCATTATGTACACGTAACTTGCATCAGAACCTGAGATGTTTACAGCAAAGGACTTTTTTAGAGTGATGGGAAATGAGAATGCATGTGGGTTATTGCTGTTTGTGAGCAGGTAATGTCACAGAGGGGCCTATCTTATTATTTAAAATGCCATTCAAAGGTTTGAGGTCACTAATATTTTTTTTTAATGTTTTTGAAAGAAGTCTCTGCTGCACCAAGGCTGCAATTATATGATCACAAAGTAATATTGTGGAATATTATTACAATTTAAAATAACTGTTTTCTATTTCAATATATTTTAAAATTAAATTTAGTCACTGCTTGGTGAGAACAACATTTATTTGAAATGGACATATTTTGCTACATTATAAATGCCTTTACTGTCATTTAATTTAATGCATCATTGCTGAATATATATATATACACACGTGTAAGTAGAATTTCTAACATTCTCACTCTGCACTTGTTTTGTGAGTATTTATTCAACTGTTGGGTCAATTTAAAGTTTTTAAAGTTGGGTCAATTAAAAGTAAAGGGAACATATTCAGTGGCTGTGCTTGTGTGAAAATTAGTAGTTGGTAGTAAGCCATTGTGTGACATAATGGGTCCATAGCGGGGGCAAGAGCATTAGCTTAACTCAGAACAGTGGGACAAAGATTGCACTTGAAAACTGGTTAACTGATATGATACTTTTGCACATAGTACTGGTTGACTTGAGTTTTCTCTTGCCATAGCACATTTCATAAAGACAAACAGGCCTTTTCCATCAATCTGCCACGCCCCAGGGTTTAATCTCTCTGAAATTTGCGGTTTCATTTCTAATCTGCTGAAGTAATGAAGTGTGTGTGTGTGTGTGTGTGTGTGTGTGTGTGTGTGTGTGTGTGTGTGTGTGTGTGTGTGTGTGTGTGTGTGTGTGTGTGTGTATTATTAGGGTTGTGCTGATGGGCGATATCATCGTCCATCGTGATGGCTGACTGACATCACGATGGAGCGCCACCATCGTGATGCCACGCCCCCCATTGCGAGTCTTGTTGTGAGTGCGACGCACACTAATCCTCTTCTATAGTTAAACTAAAAACTTTGCAGGGATTGCTCTGTAAATTATATTGAGAATATAACTAATGCATATATTCTATTTTAAATACTGTAGTCTTTGCCAGATATAGCCTACATTTTGAAATAATAAACGAGGCTCAAACATCCATTTCATAAGCATGCATGTTTATTTCAGCACTTCCGTCAGTGATACAACACACCACAGCCTGTAAAACATTTAAATGATTATCTGTAAATGATGGTAACCTAAAGAATATAAGAAAATTAAATATTAGTAAAAAATCTAATCTAATCTAATCTAATTTCCCCTCAAAGATGCGTCATAGGCTATTCCGCTCTGCGCAAGATGAAACACGAGCTGTAGACACCTTCTCAAATATCTTCGTCTTCATATGTTCTCCTGATGTTGCAAAGCAACACTTGTTGTAAAAGTTCTGAAGAGCGCATTTTATCTTCCACAGGGTCAAGACATTTAAGCTATGTTTGATTATTCACTGCCAAATAATACTTATTTGCAGCTGTATCATACAAATAAATAGTTAAAAAATCATATATTGTGATTTCTGGATTTTTATTTATTTTTTAGATTATGTCTCTCACAGTGGACATGCAACTACGATGACAATTTCATTCCCCTCCATGAAATCTAAGTGGGAGAACTTGCAAAATAGCAGTGTTATATAGTGGTGTCAATTGATTAAAAAATCTAATTAAATTAATCACAATTTTTTTCTGTAATTAATCATTACTAATACTGCTACTCATGTCTCTATGAAATGCAGTTGTTTTTTTAAAACATTAATTATAGACATTTAACATTAGTGTAATTGAAAGCTATCAATTTCAACATTTATTAGACTTTAAAAAATAACTTTTAATTTAAGTGAGTTTAAAACAATCTTCACATAAACCTATTATAATAAATGTAATTTTTACCTGTGGCCTTTCCTACCTGTTAGACATATACAGAAATTGAATACAGTTCAAACAACTTTCTTAACTACATACATTTTAAATTAAATATCGATTAATAAAATTACCTTATTAAAGCTACAATTTTATCTGTTAACTTTGTTCTTCGATTAACTTGAATGACAGGCTTCACAGCAACCGGTTTATTAGGCTGTTGTCACTTTAAGATCTGCCTCTGCCAAACATGACACGGATCTGACGCGCTGTCACACGCATCTCATTTTCACACAGTTCTTGAAATTAAATGATGCTCTTACGAGAATACTCGACAAAACGGGCATTTTGTCACAATTCTGTGTGTTATTGTTTATTCAAGCACGAAAGAGAACTCTATTCTTGTGCGCTGTCTGTGCGCATGATACAGGTGTGCGTCATGTGTCACACACAGCACGTTCTCTTTTGTCTTGTCGCACTTAAATGGTTTGAAAGCATTTGCATGAATAAGAGCATGATCATATAATGTAATGCCAGCCAAAGGATGATAGAAAAACGGGTGATGTATATTTTTAACACGTTAAACTGGAAAAAAATATTCACATGCTTTTAATGTGCTAATTTATTATATTTTATTATATTAATTATATTATATGATTTTAGTGGTCGTTTCCCTTAAAGTCAACATGAAGGAAAACATTTTTGCATATTTTTACTTAAAGCATATTCTTAGTCTCCTTTTTTTTTCTTTTTTCTTTTTAACTAATATCTTCCTTTCAACCACCTGGTTACATTCTGGTGTGTACCGCTAATGCCCACTTTTCACAATCCAGTCTTTTCCCAAGTACCACCCATATTTTATTTCTCATTGAATATCTGGTTTGCATAATATAGCAAATGCGTCGCATTATGGGTTTAATGTGATATTTTTATTTGCAAGTATCTAGCCTTTGTTTTGTCTACCAATAACTACAGATTGCAGAAGAATTCTGTCAAGCTAATCCTCTGAATATCGTCTCTCTAAACCAGAGCCATCGAGCAAGGCAAGATTCAGTGGAATTTGTTATTCTTCAAGGTTGTTCGAAAATTAAGAAGTCTTTTTACTGAGCTCTCAGCACTGAAGTATGAACATGCCTTGCTAAAAGTGCAGCTTTACTGAACATTGATTAAAAACTCCAAAGTGTCTTTTTATGAGTTTTTGACCTGTTAGTCAGAATTACGCTAGTGAATTTGTCTTTTTAAATTGGACTCTGTACTGTTGAACTAAGGTAAGTACTGCAGCCTTGAGCACATGTTGAAAACGATACAAAAAAAAATCTCCAGAGGGAGGTCAGGTTATTTGAAATGACTCGGGTCTTAAAGCCCTCTTTGCTTTAAAAGCACCTTGGGTGACAAAGCCAGGAAGAAAATCTGAATGAGTAGCCATCCTTTGTCTCTTTTTGAACCCTGGTCACAGTTTTTTTTTTTTTTTTTTTTTTTTTTTGAGGGGGGTTGTTTGTTTGTATTTCTATTAAAAACTTTTCATGGTTTAGTTCTCAAAGCCTTGCAAAGTGTTTATGACACAGCTACACTCTTATGTATCCATTTTGAAGACTTTCAGACTTTCATCACCACTTTCACCTCTTTTAATAAAAGGATCATGCAGTCAGACTCTCAAGAAATAAATAGGTTATTAAGGCTTTCATTTATTCCATCCACACTCCTGTCTTTCAAAGAAATACAGAGACTTGCACTTGATATTTGACACAGTCACAGGCTCTGTCCAGAGTCTCCTCACTTGGATAATTTTTTATTTTTACTCATTTGGTCAAGATAAGAAAAATATTCCCCAAAAAACCCAGTGCCATCATCTGCATGCATTGTCTAGTATCTGTTCAGGGCTCACTTACCACGGTACTCATGTATTATTAGTCTTATAAATTAACATGCTTTACATGAAAGATGGGTTTAATTTAAACTCTGTATTAGTCAGTCCTCCAAGGTGTTATATTACTCTGTACAGCATCTGCAAATTTTAATTATCGCAATACTTCACAGTACATCGCACGCAGCATTACATCACGCCAGTATTGACCGCGCCGCTATTCGACTTGTTCTTATTGTGAGCTATTGAGATCTCGGTGTAATGGGGCTCTTTATGTTTATTGTGGTTTTCACCTTGGCATTCATTTTTTGCTGCAGCTAGCAAAATCTTCATGTTTTATTAAAACGACTTATAAGCGAATAAAGATCAGAGAACGAATGGGCTTTAAAAATGTTGCATGCCTACACACTGCTACTAGATTCCAAGAGAAAAGAGATCAAATACCTTTGAAGTACTTGAAAAATGAAGTTGAGCAATCGTTGAATTAGTCGTCCACTGCTGCTCGGTAGTGGGCTGTTTATCTTGAAGCTGAAGTTAGAAATGCCATTTTGCTCTGCTTTGGTGTATGTTTTTTTTTTTTTTAGGTGATTGTCAGCTGTTTATATGATAAATAACTTGTATTGTCATAAAACATATAGCCTATATATAGTGACTATACTAAGGTATCTGTACTCAGTACTTATTTCCGGCATTAAGATTAATTTCTGGTGATCCAATCGCATGATCAGCACTAAATAAAGGTGTTAAACTAAGCAAGCATTTTAATAATAATCAATTGTCAATTGCATTAACAGTATATCCACATTGGTAGCACTTTACTGTAAGGTTCAATTGGTTAATAATGGTTAGTGCATAAGTTACCTTGAGCTAACAATGACATTTTACAGTATTTTGTTAGTTTAAACTCGAAATTTTTCATTAAAGATCTGTTTTGGAAATGTTATTTTAAAAGGAAATAACAGTCCTATTGGAACATTTTGAAAAGCTCATATGGTAACATGAGACCTGCGTAACTGATTTTGAATGCCAGTCGGTATTGTTTTTCTTGTATTTGGTGGCTTTTTTTGGTGCTAGGATCACCTTTGACTGTTGTTAATGTGAGGTTTAAACAGTGGCAGACTTCAGTTACATCTCCAATAGGATGCCTTCCTCTTATTCATTTAACAAGAGTCCCCCACATCTTAGCACCTTATCAGCTCCTGCCTCTCTCACACTCAGTCATGCTGTCCTCATCGCTGTGGCCGAGGGTGAGGGATTCTCCATGCTCTAAGTGGATTAAATCCTCACTGCATCCAGTTCCAGGCAGCAGTCGCATGGCTTGTCTGTCAAAGGTGGGGGATATTTTCGCAGGTTTGGTCTCCGAGCTGGTTGGAGCATTCCACCTCGGGTCCGGTTAAGGGCACCGTTTGTGCTTCTCCCCACATACATGAAAGAAAAACAGCTCCAGCATCTTCCCACACCCACTACAAACATAGTCTGCCAACGTGCTACATTCCCTAACTTGTGTAGAGATATTGCAATCTTAAGAAATGCCTGCGTACATCTGTGTTTGCAAAAGGCTTGTCAGGAACTGCAGTGGGTGAGGGAACTTGAGCGTGGTTTGCGGAAAAGCCAAAGATATTCTATCTATGTCAAAGATATTGAAAGCATTGGAGAGAGAAGATATACAATACTGTATGGGATGGGTGGATACATTGGACAGAGGAGACACACAGCGTATAAGGAGGAATGCCCACCCCTCCACACCTCTTGCATGATAATGAGGCATTGTGCTGAAAATTATTTTGATTGGTGGCTAGACAAATGCCCCCAAATGATCAATTCAAGTTAAGGTCATACACATATCACATTATACCTTATTATCCAACAAATCTATGAAGCATGTTTGAAGTTGTTGCATACCGTATTTCCTCAAATAAAAGCCTGTAGTCAATTAAACGCCGGGCCTCTGATAGTGGCCGGGGGCGTGGCCAGCACGAACAAATAAAGGCCGGGGGAAAATTATTTCCTTTCATTTCATGTGCATTCAAGTTCAGCGTAATGTACTGTAGGGTTATGCCGAAGGAGCGAAACTATCGTGACTATCGCCCCCCGCTGGGAGTCTTGCGAGTGCGACGCACAATCCTGGTCTCTTCTATAATTAACCTAAACACTTTGCAGGAATTGCTCTGTAAATTAAATAGAGAATATAACTGATGCATATCTGCTATTTTAAATACTGTAGTCTATGAGAGATGTGACGTGTGTTAGTCTGTGAAAGCTACACAAATGATCTGGACAATCTCTTAGCCTCTTGTCTTTTTTACACTTCTTACTCTGCATTTAAATTAAAATATTTTATTTTGTACAAGAAAACAGCATAGGCTTCAAAATAAATTATGTTATTGAAATATTGTAAAGTGGTCATTTGAACTACTCGAACGAACATTTAAAAAACAATATGCAAAATCAAACTTGAACAGCTCCATAACGGATTGAGAAAAGTGCGCGCATTAGTTGGGTTAGAAACATAACGAAATTATAGTTTTTTTTAAGTAGAAAATAATATTTATGTAAAGATATATATATTAAAATAAAAAGTGCTTGAAGGAACACAACTCTTCTTAAGTGGAAGGAAGCTTTTTTCCCTCACGTGGAAAAAAAGCACATTAGTTGGGTTAGTAAAATAAAATTATAGAGTTTATATTTATATTGATAAAACATGAAAGAATCACAAAAGTACATTTCGTTTTGTATAAATTGTATCTTAACTTTAATCTATGTTTTATCAACCAAATTGCCCGGATTTAATAAATAACAAGCAAATAGCTATAACAGACAATGACATGAGGTGGAAGCGGCAACGCCGGCTTAAATGAACTACTAGAAAAGGAAAAAAACTTTAGTCAGGGGCAGCCCTTACTATTTATTTCAGATAGGCCTAAATTTGATCCAGCATGTCACAAAGGGAGTTCTGGGTTGAGCGCGCGGTGCTGAGCGGAATGAGCTTCAGAAATGAGCGGAATCTCCAGAAAGACGCTTGATCTCCACTGGAGGAAATATTACCGCTCTTTCAACGCACATACCGCAACAGTCACAAATCACAATATGACCTCATGTATGTTTTAAAAACACAATTCAACTTATAAATAATACTTTTTAATGGGCCACTTAAAATGTTTATTACAAATAAATTATTAAATTCTAAAAATGAATAAAATGAACAAATAATTGCATTGCATTTGCAATCCTTTGAAACCACCCCACTTCCCGCACCCCTGATGATATCTGTCCTCTGGAACGCTATCGCTTTTCATTTAAAACGGTTTATTTAAAACAATTATTTTTTCAAATAGATGGAATTCGAAATACAGGCCTGCCCCTAATAAAAGCCTGCTT
This sequence comes from Romanogobio albipinnatus, assembly GCA_023566225.1. NCBI lineage: Eukaryota > Metazoa > Chordata > Actinopteri > Cypriniformes > Gobionidae > Romanogobio > Romanogobio albipinnatus. The sequence continues at coordinate 16,913,509 of CM042254.1, forward strand.
CAAATAAAAGCCGGCGACCTTCTGCAGTTCAGGTAAATATAGACCTCAGCTTTTATTTGAGGAAATACGGTATGTCTGCATGTTTTTTTTATTCAGTTCTAAGTATTCCATATTATATCGTGTGAAAAATAAATTTTGTATGCCGTTTTCTTTTTTTATAGCAAAGATATTCTTTATAAAAGGATATTTATTAGGGGTGTAACAACCCTGAACCGAACCGAAACACGCAATACACCACCCACGGTACGTACCGCAGTGCTTTCATAGTGTGCACTGAGTGCACTGCTGTTGAGGTTGACTTCACTTTACCTTATGTCACAAAACACTTTTTTTACCGAACCATCAGTTTTGTGTACCGTTACACCACTAATATATATAATCTTTGATAACTTATAAACTAACTTATAAACTTGTCTGTCTGTCTGTCTGTCTGTCTGTCTGTCTGTAGGTTTATTCAACACAATATATTATGTAATATAGAGAATAGTATAATAGATAAAACGTATACAGAACATTTTTGCAAAATTAAACCTATATATTTTTGGATACAATTGTATTTTTAAAGGCTGTCTTAGGAACCAACACAGACTCACCAAATATTGCATCTCATAGGAAGTAAATTATTTAAGATTATTTCTGTGATTTAATTTAGATAATAGTTTTAGTAGAATGTGTTCCTGAAAGGTAAAAAGACTGGATATGTTTTTGTGGGCTGAAATTAATTGTGACATTTAAGCATACTGCTTGTATTGTATTGTGCATATGCTTTTCAGTTACAGCACAATAATAGCCTGACGTGAATTGGATGTGTATTTCCGCTTTGCCATGTAGAGACTTTACATTGAGACCTTCAGACGTTAAAATGTGTTATATCTTGTGATCAAGTCAATCAGTTTCTCGGCCAACCCCGCCGTAATTTAAAGTCTACCTTTGTATCGCTGTATGTAGAGTGAGGATGTCAGGCTGGATTTGCGGGCACTGATGGGATGGTTCTGTTGTAACCTGGGCTCCCTGGGCCGAGAAGGCAAGGAACTGCGGTATGTCCTTGATGAAGAACTCCGCTGCGACACGGCCTGTCCCTTTGACTCACGCTGAGCGCTTGATACTCAACACGAGGAGGTCAGCCTGACCCACTTTCCCCCGCCTGCCCTTCTGTCATGTTGGAAAAGGTGGGCGAGAGGCCAGGGTTGAGTAGGCGGATGGGTGCACTAACTGTCAGCGGGCGCGTTTGTGCGGGGGGTTACGAGAGAGCGTTCCTGCTGTGGAACGCAGGTACATCTCAGCCCACCGAGACCGTAATGGACAGGCACTCCCACAGAGCTCATTGTCTGACCCTCTTATTGTAGCTCCTCATCCTCGATGACTCCTACAGCTCTCTTCCTCCTCCTCTTCATCACTTCACTGCACTGCACTGCAGTGCTTCTGAGCTCCAGCTGTAATCTATGCAAGCAAGCATAAGATATTTAGAATTAGCAGTGTTAGCTGCACATCATTTTATGTGATGTGGAATATTTCTATGCTCTGGAAGTCATTAGTTATGTCCGTGAGTGACCTGCTGACCTTTTGGTTTTACACCAGCAATGTGCATGTAAAGATATCTAAGGCAGTGACCGGTTGGGTAACTAATCATAAAGTAAAACTCAATTTTCAGGTTCAAACCAGATTCAATAAAGGTCCTACCTTAATGGTGCAATGTGCAAACTTTAGTGCCATCTAGCGTTGAGGTTGCTAATTGCAATTGCCCACTGCTCACCCCTCCCTTTTGGAGCACATAGAGAAGCTACAGTGGCTGACACAGGACAAAGATGTCCCCGTCTGAGACAGCAGAGAGTAGCTCGAAATCTGTAGAGTAGTTTGGCCGTTTAGGGCTACTGTAGAAACATGTGGCCGCTAGAGCTGTGACGGTGGCAGTACCACCGCGGTGGTAATGGACCAACAACCGGCGATGGCGTGGTTTATTATGTAAGGTTCAAGGAAACCTTACACCACTGAAATATACCACTGAAAACATAGTTATGTATATTATATTGCGTTTATGTCAATAGATCCTCATAAATATTACACACTGCACCTTTAAGTGTGCAAAGATATGACATGCTAGCACTTCATGCCACAATATCATTCACAACTTCTATATTGTGACACACTTCCAAGTGAAATACAGTTTTCAGGGAGAAAAAAAAACATATAGGATGGAACCTAATTTTTTTCTTTTTGAAATTGATTATTTTGCGAAAGGTATCCGTTTTTTTTTTTTTATTTGTTACATGCATTAGATTTGGTAACTTTCACTATACAGGATCCATCTGATCAATTCAGAGTGGGCTTCTACAAACAAAAGCTGCAACACTAACTCTTCTCTTGGTCATTCATTTTCTCTTTCTTTTTCTCTCTCATATACACACATATACACACACACACACACCCACACACACACACACACACACTCTCAAACTCAGTGTGTCTGAATGGCAGCTGGCCCTGCGGCTCTCCTGGTTAGTTCCCCTGATAGAGAGTTGGAGACAGACTGAACTGGTGCAGTAGTGCTTATTAGCCATGTCTGTCTGCAGGAGCCCTGCTGAGCCAGCCTTGAACCCTCCGGCCCCCAGCAGAGAAAGAGGGAGAGACGTGAAGAGAGGGGGAGAGGAAAGTTAAAGCAGTGGAGGACAAAAGCGAGAATGTGACAGCCAGGGAAAGGGACCTGCCTGTCTGACCTACTTGTCCACTTAGCTGGTCCCCTACCTAACCTGATAGAAGGTGGTCATAGAATCGTTACTTTGAAAAATAAATCGTTTCTTTTCATCAATGATGTTGGAAACTTGTGTTGATTGCGAAACCCATGAGTTGAAGCATGACAGCCTGATGCATATTTATTATACAACCCTCTACGCACACCTTGGCAATAGAATCGCCATTGGCTAGTAAATTTTTTTTGTTTACTCGCCATACTGATATAGTATTTTATTTATATTAGTGCTGTCAAATCGATTAATCGCAATTAACTGCATCCAAAAAGTTTGTGTTTACGTGTGTGTACTGTGTATAATTATTATGTGTATATAAATACGCACACATGCATAAGAAATGTTTTTTATATATAAAATATTTATATATAATATAAATTATATAAATGTGTATATACATGCAAATTAGGGCTGCAACGACGCGTCGACGTCGTCGATGACGTCGACTACGAAAATACGTCGACGTGCGTGAAATGCGTCGACGCGTCGGCGGCACATTATTTACGTTCTAGAATGGAACAGAAGATCTAGAATAATGGCGGCTTCTGCTCCCGGGCATAGTGAAAATGATCATTTATCATATAAAGCCAGACCGCGACATTCAAAAGTGTGGGAGTACTTTAAACAGAAGCAGAGTAAAACTGTGCTTTGTTTGCTCTGTAACGCCGGTTTCACACTGCGCGCGGTGGCAGAGCAGGAGCTGTGCGCGTGGAGAGCGGGAGCTTTCACACTGCAGTCAGTGTTGCCAAGTCCGCTTTTTTCCGCGGAATTGGGCTACTTCTACACTGTTGCCGCGGGCTGTGTCTCATGTTCGCGGGTTGAAGCAAAAAAACACACATATTTAACCCCCCGAACGCGATGTTTACCAGAGAACCTCCCCGAAACGCGATTGGGCTTGTTTTGGGCTAGTTTTGAGTAACGAATGGGTGGGTTTTGTTGTGTAAACCTGGCAACCCTGCTGCCAGTGTTCTCTCGCGCAGCTGAACGCGCCACGCGTGTATTGCAACAGACGGTCACATTTTCCTGGGTTCTTCTCCGACCCCAGTACGTCTCGTGCTTTTATTTATTATGGGCTGCATATATCTCCTGTATATGCGACCTGGTTCCGCTCTGTCCCAAACACATATGCATAATAACTTGCTGTATATAGGTAGTTTACATGATTAAAGTAACATTACAGTTAAGATATGCCTCTAGCTTTAATCATTTAAATGTGTCTTTTTGAAGTTTGAGCAAAAACTTCTGGCAGCTTTAGTCGTTGTTTATGCACATGTATCTTCAAAATAGACGACTAGTTATACATTAACACTATGCTGAAAGCTCCTGTGTGTGAACCTTTTGCAGATAAATACAAGTGCATTTTCATTTACTACTGACACAAATCAATAAGTAAATCATACTCAACTACTATAGTAAACAACGTTTCCTAATTAGGCCTACTCTGTATACATTTTATGATGAATAGTATCATTATATATTATGTTTAAAAAGCTTCTTGTGTTCATATATTTCATTATAAAATGGCATACTATGTACACTACCCTTCCTGAAATACAATTAATATTGTCATCATTCATTGATTTCATGTTAAAATAATATACAAATTCACTACCCTCTTTGAAATACAATAATCAGTAAAAAAGAATAATAAGATTAATCTGGGAAAATAATCGTTAGATTAGTCGACTAATCGAAAAAATAATCGTTAGATTAGTCGACAGAAAAAATAATCGTTAGTTGCAGCTCTAATGCAAATATTTATTATTTACAATAATAATACTTTGTGAATATACATATACATTAGGGCTGCATGATTAATCGAAATCGAACTGCAATCGCGATATTGTTTGTGGGATTATGAAAGCACAAAGGCTGCGATTTTAATTAAATAAATATATGCCCAGCGTGTCAGTGAAGAGCGGCACTGTGATCAGTAAACGCAGTTTGAGCAACATGTGTAAAACATCTTCACAAACTAGTAATGCGAAGTGTTCATAAACCTGTTGTCCAACCAAATACAACGTTTAATAGCATGTTTGAACTCACTTCATATCGTCAGTCGAGCTGATGTGGCTTCTCATCACAGAATGTCAATCAGCACTGCATACTTTATTATTATGAAAATACCCGAGAAGGCTTGAAGAACTCAAATACACCATATCTTGTCGCAGAAGTATTATCTTAATGTTTAATCAGTCAAAGCGTTTCTATCTTTGTTTTATTCAGCTTACAGAGTGAGCTTAACATTAGGGATTTCCCATAGGGATTTCCTGAAAACAAACGATTACTTCTCTGGTGCAAATGTGCCGTTTCTGCTCGAGGGCGCCCTCTGGCCTCCAGTATGAATGACACTTTTGGGTCGAAAATAAGAAAAATAAAACTTCGCTCTAAATAAATTTATATGACAATCCATATGTTTTTCTTCAATGTACATGAGTTTTAATCCCCACAGTGGATGTATAAGAGGCTCATATTTCATATTAAAGACATCGACTTTTAGACATTGATATCGTAGATAAAAAGCACAGATTTGTATACTAATAATTGTTTGTTTGTTTACAATAAATCCTTAGACCTTTCTAATGATTTTTAGTCATAGGCTGTCTGCATATTAACAGGTAACCCATAATTTTTAGTTTTCTGTCAAATATAAATGTTACACTGTTATATTTATTCTTAAATGCTCTATTTTAATTTTTAATAATGAATGTTATTGTAATAGTAACATTTCTTATTTGTATTTAGCAATAATAATAATCATAATTATTATTATTATTAGTCACATTAATATATAAACACAAAATGTTATATACACACTTTTCACTTGTAAAAATTAATAAATAATAATAATCGCATTTTAAATCGCAATCGCAATTTTAACCAGAATAATCGCAATTAGATATTTAAATTGTGCAGCCCTAATATACATACATACGTGTGTGTGTGTGTGTGTGTGTGTGTGTATTCAAATATACATAGTAATTATACACAGTACACACACATTATGTAAACAAACTTGTATATCACGTTTAATTGTTTGACAGCCTATATATATATATATATATATATATATATATATATATATATATATTTATATTTATATATTACACACACACACACACACACACATACACGTATGAATGCATATTTGATATTTTAACTTAGGACTGGTGGTGGTGCTTAAGATATTGTTGGTCATTCAGTTTTTCTGTAATAAAATTATAATAGTAATATATATTACTAATTATTAATAAGATGATAATAATAATAATAACAATATACAATGCACTAAAGACTGATGACCTGCTGGGGTCATGAATGTTAATGATGTTGTCAGCTTTCGCTTGAACTGATTTGCTAAAATCAAAACAGTGAAGGTAATAGATGAGTACCAGCCAATGAGATTGCCGTTTGTGCATTAGTCCCGCCCACTACCGGAGAAACTGCATAACCTCTGCTTGTTCTTAAAAGCTGAAAAATTCCAAATTAACTCATACTTTACATGTAGCGTGTCGATTCTGCGTGGTATTTAAGACACTCTCTCTTTGCATGTGTGTGTGAGAAACACGGCTAGCGCTCTCAGCAAAGTGACGGCGAGTTGTGCGCCTTCACACTAGAGTTTATGTCGAATACAGGCACCCGTTGAGTTTAACTGAAATACACCGATCGCTTGATGGAGTGTTCAGCGAGTGAAAATATATCTATACCAAACCTATTCTTGGCCTCTAATACACACACTGGCGAGTAAAATCCAAGCATTTATTAGCCAATTGTTAATGATAGATATTATTTAGTCGCCCAGAGTGAACATTTACTCGCATATGCGAGTGATTTACTCACATTGTTGAGGGTTGTTATAATAAAAAAGATCTTGCATCATCTGCCCTCTCAGACCTCAAGTACTCTTCTGTTATATCTTTCGAGTACTCAAGCATTCAAAATGCCCATAGTGCACATCGCTATTGCAGAGCAGGCTAAAGTAGTTGACATTGTGTTTTTTTCGAAGCCGTCTGCCTGACTGACCTCAGATATTGCAGTGTGGAGTGTTGCTGTGGCTGCTAAAGTTTTAATACGCTACAAGATTAGGTTCTGTGGACAGATGCGTACTGGCCGTCAGGTTCAGTGGCGAGTTACACAGTATACTGATCTGACCTGGCTTTTTTGCATGCATGCATCTCTTGGACTCTTAAGGTTCAGCGTTCCTACAGAGCTTACGTTTATTGCTGCTAATGATTTAGGTACTGCTTATGCAGTCAGAGACTCCCTTACCATGACGTGTCATTCCCTTCAGTCCACTGTTAAACATCCAACACACCTTGCTATCAACCCTGATCGGCCCAGTGGAAATGGCCCAATTTAGCCCTCATTAGATGTTATATGGTAGTTCTCTTGTACAAATTAATCGCATATTAACCTAGGTTGTGTGTTTGCTTAGCATTTTCATCTAATCGCATTCATCTGAGCGTTTCTCTCGCAGTCTCGTTCCACGCCAGACCAGCTCATGCGAAGATCCCAGAGCTTTTATATCACACCCATCTGTCAATACAATTTGGTCAAATGATTTCAAAACCTGTGCGTTTCTAGTGTCTTAAGCCAAGTGGCTGGCTAAACTCCAGCTGGAACGCGCGGAGCATTAAGGCATGATGTGCGTTCAAGCCGCCTCCTGCTGATTCATCCCTCACATGCTGAAAAATTACCTTTTGCTCATTAAAGAATTGTGTAACTTAAAAAAAAATAATTTGCATAATTCATTTCCCTCTGAGGATCAGGATGATTAATGAATTACTATGCTGCTAAACTGGATCTCTCCTTTTTTTTTAAATTAACCTCAGGACATCCTTCATGTATGGGAATTATCAAGGTTTTTTCGTCACATCAGTTTCAGTGCATTCAAATGTGTGGGAATCACCGAAGTTATGAAAAATCTCTGTGTCGTTAAAAATAGTTAAGTCAGGGGTATTTATTATTGAGTTTAAGAGTCTCAATATTCTGCAATCGTCCCAACCGTCCTTCCTTTTTTTTTTTTTTTTTTTTTTTTTTTTTGAGGCTGTCGTCTGCAGCAAGATGAATCTCTTTAATATATTTCTCTGGCCCGGTTGCTTTGCATAGCACTGAAAAGATGACGCAGGCTGTGGGTTATTATACCCCAGTGTTTTATTCATATTCTCTTATTTGCAGGGACCCTACACACTCGCGATTGCTACGGCGCTGTCTGACAGCGCGCTATAGGCTGCATGTAAATGAGGGGTTTAGGTACTCTTATAGTGTAATATCATGCGGGGATCTCATTAACCTATAAACAACCTAAACACTTCTCTGTCTCTTTCCTCCTACAGAACTCAATACGGCACAATCTCTCGTTGAACAAGTGTTTTCTTAAAGTGCCTCGCTCCAAAGATGACCCGGGAAAGGTAAGGGTTTTCTTCTTACCTCCATATGTAGCTTTGTTTTATTCAGAAATGTTTTGTACATTCTCTAAATACAAAATGCCGCTACCAGAGCAGATTCGGCCGTTAAAAATGCATACGTATCCTTGTGAAAATAGATGAGAGCGAGCACTCGCTGTAATGTTTTAAAAGCGCTCTCCGGAGCTCTCCCGGGTAGAGGAGAAAGCACTTCAGCCCGGCACTTCCTGCACAAGAGGGGGAGACCACCACCTGCTTCCCCTCAGTTAGCATGCCACTAGCCCGGCCTGGTAGAGCTAAAACAAGCCAAACGGATTCATGTGTAGGCCAGAGTGCAGAGCGACATGCATAAATATGCAATATATCTATATACATGCGTGATATATATACAGTTGCAAGAAAAAGTATGTGAACCTCTTGCAGGATCTGTGAAATGTGAATCATTTTAGGGATCATACAAAATGCATGTTATTTTTTATTTAGTACTGTCCAGAATAAGATATTTTACATAAAAAATGTTTGCATATAGTCCACAAGACAAAACAGTTGCCGAATTTATTAAAATGACCCCTTTCAAAAGTTTATAAACCATTGATTCTTAATAATGTGTCGTTCCCTGGATGATCCACGGCTATTTTTTGTTTTGTGTTGGTTGTTCATGAGTCCCTTGTTTGTCCTGAGCAGTTATACTGCCCAACGTTCTTCAGAAAAATCCAATCCATTCAGTTTTCCAGCATCTTTTGCATATTTGAACCCTCTTCAGCAGTGACTGAATGATTTTGAGAGCCATCTTTTCACATGACGCTCAAACACAACTATTAAAAAAGATTCAAACATTCACTGATGCTCCAGAAGGTAACACAATGCATTAAGAGAATAAATATCAATTGTATTCATTTAGTACTGCGTCAGTGAATGTTTGAACCTTTTTTAATAGTTGTGTTTGAGTCCCTTATTTGTCCTCAGTGTGAAAAGATGGATCTCAAAATCATAGTCACTGCTGGAGAGGCTTCAAATATGCAAAAGATGCTGGAAAACTGAATGGATTGGATTTTTCTGAAGAACGTTGGGCAGTGTAACTGCTCAGGACAAACAAGGGACTCATGAACAACCAACTTAAAACAACGACACCGTATTAAGAATCAGTGGTTTATAAACTTTTGAACGAGGTCATTTTAATAAAATCAGCAATTTTTGTGTGTTGTAGACTCTATGCAAACATTTTTTATGTAAAATATCTTATTCAGGACAGTACTAAATAAAAAAATAACATGCATTTTGTATGATCCCTCTTATTTAGATGAAATTATTCACATTTCACAGATCCTGCAAGTGGTTCACATACTTTTTCTTGCAACTGTATGTGCATCAATACAACATCGATGGACGCCGGTTAACTTGTTTCTTTTTTCGCCACATAGTACCACTACCACAAACGCTTGCTCATTTCTCTGTATCCTCAGCCATCTTGTGCGAGCACATTCACGCACATACGCTCACAGCGCGACATAAAGAGAAGAGCGGAGGCATGCAGGGGATGGGGACTGAATGCTAATTTCATGTTTTGGTGTAATCCTCTGATATTGACACTCCTGGGATGTGCTCCACTAAATACAAAATAATCTATCGCTGGATGGATTCTATTCCGAATGCACGGCCAACATGCTTGCATCCCTAATGTTCAATTTGGAATTTGCTTCCTTCCACACAACCCTCCCCCCCTGGAAGGAGAACTTCAAAGCTGCGCACCGCTCTCTTGATATGTTCCATCAATATTGTAATACAGCAGGAATATGGACCCTGCTGTTTGTGCGAGATAGTAACTGAGGCGTGTTTCTCAGAGATGGCAAAAACGATTGTTCACTTCACCTTTGTGAACTGCAGCAGCTGCTGAGAATGAGGAAGGCTGAACTTTGGGGCAGATAGAATCATGTTTGCCCTTGAGTAGACTTCTGGTCAGGGAGGTCTAGCCCGCGTTAAGACTGTGCTGTACTGATGTTTAGTCAGTTTAGTCAGTAACGCAGCAGCAATTTTTCACACTAATTTTTACGTTATTTTTGATCAAATTAATGCAATCTTGGTGAGCATGAGACTTTCTTTTTTTAACAAATATAAAAAAGAAAAGTAAAAACAGTAATATTGTGAAATATTATTACAATTTTTTTAATACATTTAAAAATATTAAAGCAGCCATTATCCCAGCCTTTAGTGTCACATGATCCTTCAGAAATCATTCTAATTCTGATTTGGTTTTCAAGAAACTTTACTTTACTTAATATTATTATAATTCTGAACTTGATTCTTTGAATAGAAAAAGAACAGAAGTTATTTGAAATGGAAATGATTTGTAACTTTATAAATGTTTTAATTTATAATTTTGATCTATTTAATGCATCCTTGCTTATAAAAGTATTAATTTATTTCTAAAAAAATGAAATCGTAGCTACCCCAAACTTTTGAAAGCTGGTGTATATAATATACAGTATTGATATCTTCCTTGTTTGTGAGTGGCTTCGGATAAAATGTCTACTAAATTAATAGAATACATGTAAAGTGTTTTGAATTTTACATTTTACTTATCTTTTTTGGAATAATGATGACAAAATTTGGGTGAACTATCCTTTTAGCACTTGATTTGGATGGCCATTGTGAAGGGAGACTGTTAATGTTCTTTATTTGATTGCATTAACGGCTGTTAATTTTGGGGTTCAGCTGAGTTCATAATCTAAAGAAGTAACCTTGACACAATCTTATTGTATTTCCCTGTTTCAGATTCATGTAAACTCTCCTTTCATGGATTTCTTTAAACGTTGCTTTTTCTCTAGAGATTGTGTTGCAGCCTACAGTTACTCCCCTCCCAAGGGCTTTCAGTGTTTCAAGATTTTTCTGCTAATTAAATGGAATGATACTCAGCCTCCCCTTCCACAGTGAAAGTGTCTTGCAGTAGTTTTAATTTCAGTTACATCTGCTAGGTGTAACAGGCTGCCAGCATTTTCAGTCACCTTCAGCTGTCCTTCATCGTCACTGCATCAATTACAGGAACATGATTATTTAAATTAAAATCACGCACATGAGAGTGTTTAATACTAAGATTGTCCTGCATGTAATGAACTCTGATGGTCAAATGGTGGAATATAATGCGTAAATGGCGAAGCAGGGTGAAGATCACGTTTCAGTGTTTCGACAATTTGTTGGAGAGTAGCTGTACTTATCTAGTTTGTTTATTGTGTGGAAGCACTCACTACCTGTAACATTTAACTCATGCTACATTAGAATATATAAAGAAACTTAAGACCCTTTCACATGACTCACATCAGCGCACCTCTCAGCTCAAGTTGTGCTTGGTTGGTTAATTTGCATACTAATGTGTAATATATGATGAATTATTCTCTGAATGTCATATGCTTTTTATGTTGTGTTGTACAAGTTGAAACACTCCTAATGAAAAGTCATGCATAATGACAGGTAATCAATTAAAAATTAGGGCTGGGTATTCACACAAATTTCACACTTTGATTTGATTTCTATTCACAAGCTTGCAATTCAGTTCCGATCTCGATTCAATTGGAACTACTGCTTTAAACTACACAGGGGAACCCTGTCAGTTGGTACATTCGAATATTCTTCAAATTAACAACTGAATTAACTATTTGTTAGCTGTGCAAACATAAGGCAGTTTTTTTATAATAACAACTTTATAATAAACACAATTATGTTTCTACTGCAATAAAAAAAAATTTAAATGGTGTCTTTCAGGTTAAGTAAAAATATAATGAATATAAATTATAGTGCATATATTTAGCAAAATGCTCCTCTCTAATGAAATAAACAAAAATAAATTAATTCGATTTATATTCTAAATTAGATTTGTTAGTTATGCATTTCTAAAATATACACACATGCGCATAACTTTTTTTTTTTTTTTTTTATATGTCCCATACAATCTTAAGATTAGACGAGGCTCTTATTGAAGATTGTGGTTATTTTTGGTTGACTGCCACAAAGTGATCTGCATTCATTAATGTTATAATTTGAATGCCTAGTTTATCATTTGATTAATGTTAATTATGTCACTTCCTTTCATCAAGCCGGTTTTAGTACAGTGCCTCTAAGGCCAAAAAATGTCATGATTAAAGGTGTGATAATGATGCAAGCTTTGTGATTGGCCAGATTGTTTTGAAGCTGTCATCGCACTTAAATAACAAATTGCTGTAACATCCGAGTGTTAAAACAGAGACAATGAGCTCTTTTCTTAAGGAAGAGACGCGGCGAAAAACTGTTCAGTGCAGGAGCTTTGCTCATTGCCACTCCGTGGCTTCTAACCTGTGCTGTATTGCTGTTTAAATGCAGAAATTTACATCATTTTATCAATATGTCTTTGGAGGAACCTGAAGCATGCTGTCTAGACGCATCCTTTGGTGGTTTTCAATTATTCTCCTTGCTTAGGTGCATGCAAGAGCTGTGCACAAGTAATTTTAAAGGTCTTAATCGCACCCTCTCTGGACAATTGAGATCTTATCCCATATAATATGAAATATTTTAAAATAAAACCCAAGCCTAGAGGTTAATTTCTTTTTCTTTTCACCTAACTTGCCGGCCAGAGTTGCCTTTAGCTTCTGGGAAGAGCAGCACTATTGAAAAATAAATTAAACAGGAAGAATGCAAAGATAAATTATTCAGCCAGGGTCTTGGGTGCTTGGATACCAGCAGCCCCAAACCAAGGTGTGCTATTTTCTGCCTGATTATCAGAGCTCAGACCTGACCAGAAATCCAACACCTCTGTGTCCAGCCCTGAACAGGAGCAATCGATAAACCTGCGGCTGAGGAAGAGGGGCTTCAGGAGGGGCTTAACATTTTACCTGCCTCTGCCAAGGCTCAGGAGAAATGCGAAGCGAGAGCGAGTGAGCGCAAGAAACGGCTGTAGCGAAAGACCAAACTTCTTCGCACCTCAACATATATCTTCATGAACGTCCTCAAGACGTGACAGGCTTACAAATGGGCTCGCTGAAACTTTGTGTTTGATGGCAAACGCGCCCAGTATCTGATTACCGAAGTTTCTCTCCTTGAAATCCTTCTGATTATCGTGTTCTGGTTTTTATGAAAGTTTTACTGCGTGGCTTCAAGTTAACCACTGTTTTAGAATATGATGACTTGCTTTGGAGCTAATATTTCATCTTTATCCTGTTTCTAGGGTTCCTACTGGGCAATCGACGCAAATCCAAAGGAGGATACGCTGCCCACACGACCCAAGAAAAGGCCACGGTCTGGAGAGCGGGTAAGTGAAAGTTTGTACGAGTTTTCTGTGTGTGTGTGTGTGCGCTCGCTCGCTCCGAGACCCCCTGGTGGCCAGTTTTCAGGCTTACAGACATTCTCAGGCCAAACTCAGCTCATTACTTTGAGTCTGGTCAAATAATCAAACAGCAGAAAACAGTGAGAATCTTACTCTCCCAGTTCAAGCTCAATGTCACTGATTTGCGCCATAACTTCACTTGATGCTGTAGTTCTTTAAACCATACAGAATACCATTCAATCGCCACTGTAAAAATGATGGTTTCCAGCATGGTGTTTTTGACACTGTTTTAGTTTCTTTTTGACTCCAAGGCCCCCCATTGTCCACAGTAATAAGGCCCCTTTTTTTTCTTTTTACAATTTCCAACCGATAAAATATTTAAGACTTTTGTATAACTAGAAAAATCATTATAAAAATGCCTACATAGATTTAGGTTTTGCATGACTTTTCCAGGTCTAGATTAAAGGTCCCGTTCTTCGTGTTTTTTGAAGCTTTGATTGTGTTTACAGTGTGCAATATAACATGTGTTCATGTTTCGTGTGTAAAAAAAAAACAGTATTTTTAACACAATTTACTTATCTGTATACCGCTGTTTTCACTGTCCTGAAAACGGCTGATGAGTTCCTTTATTCTATGAAGTCCCTCCTTCAGAAATACGTAACGAGTTCTGATTGTGCCAGCGGTTCCCGTGTTGGGATTTGAAGCAGCTTAGCGAATGTGTCACGGTTCCTGTGTTGTGATTCGACAGCAGCTTCGCACACGTGGAAAGGTCACGCCTCTTAACGGGAGATATATATGCGCTTAATGATCTCTACAGCGTCCCTGGGAAAGCCAAACAAAGGTGATTTGACTCCGGGATGAAAATAACAGCGTCTCGACGACATGGCGACAAACACACTCAAACGCAGCACTTCCTTTTCTCCACGCGGCACGTCCTCTTCTCCACGTGGGACAGCAACAAGACCACGCCCCCTTTTTTCGCGTATTCTTGTGGGCGGAGGTTAGTCTGTTCTACTGTTCTATCGACGTCATTTATGAAGGAAGTATCAGGATGTAGTCCAAGCCAGCCGTTCGCTGTAGGCTTTGAAAGGGAACTTCTGTTAAATAAAATATCTCGCTTGGCATTGAACTTTGAGCTTTATAATTTTACAGGTATTATTTATGCTCTAACAGCAACATTACACACTTACTAAAGTTTGAACAGTGGGATCACGAAGAACGGGACCTTTAAACTTTTAACATTAAGCTACCTCATATATCAAGGTTTTTCAAGACCGTTGGAAACTTGGTTCATCAAAGAAAAAAACAAAAATATAGATATATTTAGATTTTAAGCTGATTTAAATGCTTGTTTTGTCCTATATCAAATAATTTTAAGTCATCTTGAGGCCCCCTTTGGACTTTCCTGGGGCCCAGTTGAGAATCATTGATCTAGAGTGCCATCGAAAAAGAAATGGTTTTACCTGAGATTTCAGTTTGCAGTTTGAATTAAATATGGTGCAGTTTAAAAACTAAAGTAATCCAAAGATAATAAATAGAGGTAGGCCTGTTGATGCATTTTCTTCTGGGCCACATGATTTACACAGTCGGATATTTTAGTGAGGTACTCAACAAATGTTAAGACTTGATTGAATTCGTCTCGCTCATCTATTAGAATGGACATTGAATATTAACATCCGACTTGCTTACTGACTGGAGGTTATGCAGGGCTTAAAGTATTCCGGGACCATGCCGGATCTCCGACGTGCAGCGTTTGGCCTTCGGAGAAAAATTCTATGAATAAAATACTGTGTTGATATCACGTTCGAGTTCATGAGTTCGCCTACCAATGGTTTTAGAGTAACATGCAGAGTCAACAGGCATTGGTGTTGACGTCGCCGACGAGCACACACTTCCAGCCAATCAGCGATCAACAGGCAGATGCGCTCATTCATGACTGAAGGGTTTTTAGCTCGATATCTTGTAGCTGTATATTCAAGTGATCGCAATGCTAAAGTGGCATAAGTATACATCTGCATAAATAAGTTGTATCTGTATTAGAGTAAAGAGTGGGAGAGTGATCCAGCGTGGATTACACCTCTTTATAAACATAACCAACTCTAAGTGCACAGTTAAATGGCTTTAATTGAATGACGAATAAGTGACTCCTGTCCATCATCGTGTGCACACTGTCACATCTGCAAGTTTTAAACCGAAGACTGCGCTGTACTCATCCCCCACAGCTGCTGAAAGAGGTTTTAATCAACGATTATTCATTTTTGACTGATCAATGCATGATGCATTTTGGCAGTGGTGTGAATTAACGTGTGTGAAACAGTGGCTTAGCCATAATTTTATTTTTGAAGGGTCCCATCTAAAAAATAAAGGACCACTATATATTATATAGGCTATATATATATATATATAATTCAATAATTTAGCCTACTTAATTTTGTTATCACAGGAAATGATGCGCTCGAGATGTGAATCATTCTGTCCATCATTTTGCGTGACCATAAAGAAAAATGCCATGTCAATTTTGAAAATGTTTGCATCTTAAACCATGAGGGCAGGCCAGTGGATATCATATCAGTGGATATCAATGTGCAAACTTTGCGCGAGAGTTATGCTGTTGAGGGTCTTAAACGCCAGTCAATTATTCATAGTGAAAGTTAAAAAACTAACCGTTTATCTGACTTTGCATTACGGGCGCATATTCTATTTAGGGCTGCAGCTATCGATTCTTTTTGTAATCAATTAATCTAGCACTTAAGCGGTCGATTAATCGGATGTTTGCATGTGTTTTTTTTTTAAACAACCAAAACAAATACTGCATAACAAAAATGAAGAGGAAAAGCAATTTAGTTTATTAATATGCACAACAGGTTTCATGCTGTAATCTAGCCATGACATCAAAGTAAATATATTTTATGTAGATTTCTACACCTGCAGCATTTACCATTAGGCTACTAACAAATAATATATAATATCTGGGGTGAGCCTATTTGCTATGGGAACCTAGCAACGCGCGTGCGTGCGTGTGTGTGTGTGTGTGTGAGAGAAGGGTTTCTTTTTTTTTTTAGGCTATACTCTTGCAATTGAACGTGAATACGTTTACTACTTTGCTTTACTACTGTACTTTTACTTATTTTTTGCCCTTTTGAAGGTTTTAGAGTTAAGTTCCTGATAAGGTTTTTACTGTAAATATTTTCTACTATTAAAGTTGGAATTTTTCCAACAAATGCAAAAAGTGAATTTCTTTGTGATTTTAAAATACTTGAAGGAAACGGTTCACTTTCAGCAGTTATTGTCTATGGGGCAGATTTATGTTTGTTTAACATCAGATAGGCTACATATAAATGAACACAGTAGGCCTACATTACATTTATTTGAATGCATTAAAGAGAGAGAGAGATTGTGTCTCATACCGTCTCTATTCATTATGAAGCTGTGATTTGTACTTCAAAGGTATTCAAATATATGCCTATAACGGTTGAGTTGAGTTTCTAAGCTACTTTAGTGACTTTACTTTAGTCACAGGACAGCATTGACTCTGCGTGATCTTCGCGTGAAAATAGGTTTCAGGGCGCACGCACGTTGTCAGAGAGGCGACATGGCTCGGCTCTCTGTCACAGAAAAAAGCTGAGCACTGAACAGAAGTTTTCCGTATTGTTGTTTTTGAATAGTGCACAATCGCTTCAATGTTCAAACTGGCAAGCCTTTAAATGCATTTACTTGACAAACTTTATGAGGACGAAAGTGAAAGCGATCTGGCTTCGGGGCTTGCGCGCGCCGTCTGTGTGTGTGTGTGTGTGGCAGCTATAAGAACGGCAATCAACTTACCTGTATAAACTGTGTAAAACATGCAGTTACTATAGTGATTCTGGGCATCTAGAATCTAAACTAAATTTAAAATGTATCACACGCTATGGTATGCTTCCTGAACATTGAACAGCGGTCCGTGTGAATCAGATCCCTGCGCGTATAGTGCGCGTCAGGAATTTAACGAGGCTTCGAGGAATTTTTGTAATCGAGTAACTCGATGAATTGTTTCAGTCCTAATTCTATTAGAGATGACAAGAGGTTAACCAATTTTTTTTAAATATTAACACTAGTGGCCTATTGTGGGGAAGAAAAAAAAACTATTTTCGTGAATCGAGAAGTGTTTCGTGTTAAACAAGTTTTTTAAATGAGTAGCAGACGCAGAGTAGCAGGATGCCGGTTGCGTTTATGCGCTGTGAAATATTGTGGGCTTACTATGTGAATTGTAGTAGGCCTAGCTAATATTAATTTAATAATAAAAGTAGCCTAATCATAATAATAATTTAATATGCTTCCGTGCATGTCCGCTGCTCCTCTGTGAAGGGCTAAACGGCTTCCACAGGCACGACATCAAAGCAATTACTGTTTAAAATATCCGACTGAACTTCAAACTTCCAGCGATGTCTGTGAAAAAGGGATGTGTGCTTGACAAGCTCACACCTCTGTTTGCCGCTGTGCGCTCAATCCATTATTTTATTTTAAGCAATCAGTAATCTGGGGGTCCAGACATGTAAATGAAGGGGCCTCGTGGCTATGGCCCTGGTGTGAAATGCCTGCGAATTACATTGTTTTTTCCGATCTCTTAATCGGATAAATAAATTGGCTTATTCTTACTGTTGACATCGAAAATGATGTTTTTCTGAGGGTTTAGTCAATTAATTTCTTGCTTGCCGTTTTGAGTTTCCACCTGGGCATTTTAGTCATAGAGGTCCTTCTCAAAAAATTAGCATATTGTGATAAAGTTCATTATTTTCCATAATGTAACGATAAAAATTAAACTTTCATATATTTTAGATTCATTGCACACCAACTGAAATATTTCAGGTCTTTTATTGTTTTAATACTGATGATTTTGGCATACAGCTCATGAAAACCCAAAATTCCTGTCTCAATAAATTAGCATATCATGAAAAGGTTCTCTAAACGAGCTATTAACCTCATCATCTGAATCAACTAATTACACCTGCAAAAGATTCCTGAGGCTTTTAAAAACTCCCAGCCTGGTTCATTACTCAAAACCGCAATCATGGGTAAGACTGCCGACCTGACTGCTGTCCAGAAGGCCATCATTGACACCCTCAAGCAAGAGGGTAAGACACAGAAAGAAATTTCTGAACGAATAGGCTGTTCCCAGAGTGCTGTATCAAGGCACCTCAGTGGGAAGTCTGTGGGAAGGAAAAAGTGTGGCAAAAAACGCTGCACAACGAGAAGAGGTGACCGGACCCTGAGGAAGATTGTGGAGAAGGACCGATTCCAGACCTTGGGGGACCTGCGGAAGCAGTGGACTGAGTCTGGAGTAGAAACATCCAGAGCCACCGTGCACAGGCGTGTGAAGGAAATGGGCTACAGGTGCCGCATTCCCCAGGTCAAGCCACTTTTGACCCAGAAACAGCGGCAGAAGCGCCTGACCTGGGCTACAGAGAAGCAGCAGTGGACTGTTGCTCAGTGGTCCAAAGTACTTTTTTCGGATGAAAGCAAATTTTGCATGTCATTCGGAAATCAAGGTGTCAGAGTCTGGAGGAAGACTGGGGAGAAGGAAATGCCAAAATGCCTCAAGTCCAGTGTCAAGTACCCACAGTCAGTGATGGTCTGGGGTGCCATGTCAGCTGCTGGTGTTGGTCCACTGTGTTTTATCAAGGGCAGGGTCAATGCAGCTAGCTATCAGGAGATTTTGGAGCACTTCATGCTTCCATCTGCTGAAAAGCTTTATGGAGATGAAGATGTCATTTTTCAGCATGACCTGGCACCTGCTCACAGTGCCAAAACCACTGGTAAATGGTTTACTGACCATGGTATTACTGTGCTAAATTGGCCTGCCAACTCTCCTGACCTGAACCCCATAGAGAATCTGTGGGATATTGTGAAGAGAAAGTTGAGAGATGCAAGACCCAACACTCTGGGTGAGCTTAAGGCCGCTATCGAAGCATCCTGGGCCTCCATAACACCTCAGCAGTGCCACAGGCTGATTGCCTCCATGCCACGCCGCATTGAAGCAGTCATTTCTGCAAAAGGATTCCCGACCAAGTATTGAGTCCATAACTGAACATAATTATTTGGAGGTTGACTTTTTTTTGTATTAAAAACACTTTTCTTTTATTTGTCGGATGAAATATGCTAATTTATTGAGAATTTTGGGTTTTCATGAGCTGTGTGCCAAAATCATCAGTATTAAAACAATAAAAGACCTGACATATTTCAGTTGGTGTGCAATGAATCTAAAATCTATGAAAGTTTTTATCATTACATTATGGAAAATAATGAACTTTATCACAATATGCTAATTTTTTGAGAAGGACCTGTATTTGCTAATTCTCTTATATTCTCTTGTATTTGCCCTGTTTTGATCCTGTTTCCTGAGATTTTTTTGTTTGTTTGTCATCAACATTTTTTTTTGGCGCTCTCCAACACTAGGGCTGTCAATCTTCCTCCATTATCCCATTTGAATTTCATTCATTAGTTTTTTTTAATATTCAAATTATATTCGAATATTAAATGCTCAAATTTGACAATACAATTTTCAATTCGAAATTTGCTCAATATCGAAAATACAAACTTATCCAAACAAATTAGCATTAAAGAAATGTAGAACAAAAGTAAACCAAAGTGTGCTGCTTAAGTGCGTAACAGTGACACTAACATTAGGCTATAGGCCAGGCTATAATAATCAACATGGGCAAGATTTGGTCCTAAAGGTTGTTGGCCAAAAACACAAGGCGATCTACATTTTCTTCGAAATTCGTTCCAACAGCCCTATCCAACACACAACGGGCTTCCCCCGAACCCCTGTAGAGGGACAGACACCCAACATAGCTTTACAAAATCCTGTGGGGAAAAACTGATCATGATCATTATGAACTTTACTCCAGTCTAGTACAACAATGTTCCTCAAAGTCAGTGAAGTTGATGAAGCCAAATTAAAATGTCATTGAACAAACTAGATATGGGCTAAGCCCCGAATCTTTAAAATGTCTGGCTCCGCCCCCGGCAGATAGCCTACATTATTATAGCTACTGTTGTTTTTTCTTTTGTTTGCCAAATAACGTAAACCCCAACCCCACTGAAAAAAAAGTTCAGGTACACAAGTTTTTGTTGCTTTAACCCCTGTGTTATGTCTACTTAAAGATACACATTCACAAAAGAGTTGTTTGTTTCAAAATATATTTTACATGATTTAAATTGTATCGTTTTTGATTGTAGTGAGGTTATGAGTCCCTGCTGTAAAAACAGATTCTGTATTAGAAATCTAATTTCAGGGGGGAAAATGTAAGTTTATTAGTCTAGTTCATCTTTCCAAACTTAAAGGGTCAGCAGAAAACTAAGTACATGTTTTTATTTTTGGGATGAACAACAAACAAAACCAACCAGCCACACCTAAGATTAACAGTTTCAAAATAAGATATTGATATAAAAAAAAAATAAAATAAAAAAAAATAATAATAATAATACATGTCTTTTATTTACGTAAGTCTTGTCTTTTTCCCCCTCAGCATTAGCATGCAGGTAGCCCAACTTAGCATGAATGTTGCTTGTTTGTTCTGGCTTTTTGTGATGCCAGAAATGTGAGACAACATGAGCTTGGTGTGTTGATAGAAAAGGAATGAGACGGGACTGAATATTTCCTGAGTTGAGAATGCTGGCTTTGTTTCGTGTCTGAGTCTGTGCTTTATAGTCGTGCCATGCATAGGTTTGCTGATTGCGCGCTTATATCTTTTTATATAGCTGTCTCACTCAGTGTGGCTCAGTTTATCTTGTAGAGGGGGGTCCGGCTTATTAATAAACTGTGCCCTAGGCAGCCTTTACATACGTTGCATTCTGCAGTCATTTTTTAGCAAACATCAATTAATGCAGAGTTTCTGCGCCGGTTATTTTCAGCCAGAGCTTTTTCCTTCTATTATTTATGAGCAACACTCACCGGAATATACAACTCGGTTGCACTCCACGCCGGCCGCCGAGGTTGACCTGGCTCAGAGGCATCTTGCATAATTTTGTCCAACCCTGCGTTGTGGATCGGTGGCAGGCAAACTGAAAGAGTTACCATGATGGTACCATGATAGAAAGCCATATAGGCCTAGAAGAAAATAGCATGTGTGAAGAAGCATTTATTTATCAGGGCATTAAATTGCCATCACAAGCACAACGGTAAAAAAATTTGAACAAAGACAGAATTTTCCGTTTTAGGTGTACTGTAGGGGTGTACGATATATATTGAGATTAGATCTCAATTTTTTTTAGGATTTCGGCGATAAAGATACCTAGACTTTATTTTCCTGGGTGCATTTCTGAGCTGGTACTTTGGCTAGTTTAGGCCTGTTGTGGACAGAGGACTCTGAAGTTTTTCATATTCTGTGCAGAATCAGAGGGGCATTTTTTTATTCCAGCTGGCTACGTCACACTCACACAGTGTAGGCATGCATGCTTTCAAGCAGTTTTTATTAAATTGTTGCAAAGTGCGATTATACTTGATAACGTCTGCTCGCACATCAGTGTAAATATATTGGACCAAAAAGATTATATGTCAGAAATCACATGTGATAAGCCTGATTGCATAGTTGACCTTTTGCGTGTTGAGCTGGTGGCGTGTGTTTTCTTCTGTATGGTCAGGCAGTTAGGCTGGTGTCATTTATAATTGCCACACTCCAGACTCCAGTGAGAGTATCATTCTCTCGGCACACAGCTCTGCCCTCAGGCCACACACAAACATTTTTCATTCTGACACTCACTTCACTCACATCAAAAACCTCCAATTAGATCCATTCTCTCTCAGCCTGATCCTGTATGAAATATAAATGGGAATTCTGTATGTGCGAAGTGTGACGCTTGCTATTAAGAGTATATTTCATTAGACACACTCGCGCTCTCTCTCTCTTTCTCTCTCATCCTCCTCCTGTCTTGTTTAAGAAATTCTTTGACATTAAAAATTGTGACTTAGCAAAATCTCATTTATGTTTATCACAAATTAAAAATCGCATTGTTGCCAGGCAATCCTCTTACAATAAGCAGTTTTGGGAGACAGGCGTGCTGAAGTTATCTTTTACCCCAGCAAGAGCAGACAGAGCACAGGGAGCCGTTCCTCTCTCCTGCTCATCTCTTTCCCAGAATGCATCAAATTAATTTTGACCTAAATAAAAGGTGTTGCTCTTTTATTGTTGATAAACGCTTGCTGTGTATGCTTTGACATTTCTTGAACCAGAGTAATATCAAATGCCTTTGAATAGAAATCAAAGTCACTTCAGATCGCTCATCTTCATCCTGGTTGACTGAACGTGTCCTTTTTTCCTTGTTTTCTTGCAGGCATCTACGCCATACAGCCTGGAGTCGGATAACTTGGGAATGGACTGCATCATCTCTGGAAGTGCCTCTCCAACGCTGGCAATCAACACTGTGACTAACAAGGTAGCATTCAATCTCCAACTCCACAAGTCCTGGCTGTGTTTGTCCCATCACAGCTGACATTAGCAGCCTACATACCCAGTTTACATTTATATTTATCCTGCTATGACTATATGCATGCACTGCATAACAGGACTGACATGTGATGCTTTTGTTTACACGGACGCTGAGAAAACTGACGTTGGGTTTCATCTATAATGGGCAGGCATTATGTATACAAATCTTTAACAGTGCATATGTGTTGTATTGTGAATTGCTAATACCTGATTCCATATTTCGGTTGAGTCCAAAATGTCAAGTTTGTGCCTACACGTGATATTAAGCTGTGCAAAAATACAGTATTCTTCATCATTGACTATGGTTTGCTTCTATGGTTCAGTTAAGCCGAGGCGTGATCTTGTGTTAAAATACTTTCACGTATCCTATCTTAATATGTAGAAACAAGGCACTTAAAATGGAAGTGAATTCGTACACAAAATGATTTGGTAATCAATATTAAGGTGCTGTCCCATTTTTATTTTTACTGTGAATTTTCACAGACAAAATCCACTCATTTCAGTCCAAATTTTTTATACGAAGGCAAAAGACTTTCACATAGGGTTTAAGTTGGCTTCGCAGATTTAGATTGTTGACCAAGGGAAAGCTGTTTGGTTTGAAAGTGACTTTGTTAGTTGTGCTTCATACGTCACTACATGACGATGCTTGACTTTTTTTGTCTGCACAATTTCACAGAAATTTGGCTGCACCTTTATAGCAACTTGTGCTAAACCCAGAATATTCTTTTAAAGTGAAAGTTAAGTTTGTACTGCATCTTTTAAAAGCTTGTATCATAGTGTTAAATACTTGCAGTTCTTCTCTGCAAGAGAACAGTTTCATGTTTGGAAGTATGATTACCTGCTGAATGCTTCTAGGCAGAGCACCCCGAGTGACTCTCTCTGTAACTCGCCCTTCGTGGCATGACTTCATGGCGAAGTGTGTAAAAAGGAATGGAGCAAAACACTCTGAAATTTAAATAGGCTTTTTAACCTTAAGCGCTTCACTCTTGGCCTGTTGCGGGCTGCTCGCTCTCTCTGGAGTGCTTTTACAAAGCCCAAAACCATCAGTTATTAATTTACTTCAGGCATTAAACCAATAGTATTTCACATTAAGCATGGTGTTTAAGATGAGGGCTAGGGGGATGTGGAATTCATTTGGATTGAATTATAGTAAGTTTGGTGATCTGTTCATCTGGATAAAATACAGTGGGCCTCATGTATGAAACTAAAGTACGACAGAAAACTGTGCGTATGGCTGGTTCCACACAAAACCGACAACCAAAGCTCACTAATCGATCATTAACCGTTAAACGACTAGATTATAATGTCAAATTAAAATTAAATCAGAATAGATGGGTGTCTGTGACACTTCAAAAATACCACAAATGTTTTTTTCCAGGTATCAGTTCTAGCTTCTGTAACTTCAGCCATTCATCATCAAACCAAAATGCAGTCAACCAAACATAAAAGTGACACTGCTCATTTTTAAAAGGTCCGCTGTAAAATCAGCGTGCCCAGCGTCTAACCAGACACATTTTTAAATAAATACATTTTGGCTTGACGTTTGTATGTTGTTTTTAATGAATGCCACTATAGCCTAATTTGTGTTTTATTTTATAGTTTACTATTTAATTTACAGCTACTTATTTTTTTTAATCTAGTTCTGTTCTGAATACTGTTAAATGTAAAGGATTTTTTGTGGAGTGAGGGGAAAATATCCTAGGCTATTTATAATGTTTGTAAATGTTTTATTTAATATACGTTTAAGACACATTTCTGCATGTCGTAAATCCTAGGGGCAAGGTTTCTAATCCGTGAATTTTTTGGAGCGTTATATTTAAATGACGATTGTTTTCAGCCGCCACATTTATCAAGGTACGATCACTTGTACTTGTATGAATGTTTCATGAATTACATATGAACCCTGCTGTAAGATGATTTCTGCACTCGTTTCTATGTTAGATTGATAAATGAGCAGATCTAAATGTCACATTTTAGTTAGACAGTGTATATAGAATTGTTGTTTGCTTCTTTTGCAAAACCTCCAGTAGTAGTGATTTGTCGTAAATAAAATTTAACCAATTTGGAACAAATAAAGCGATACTGAGTCTGTAATATAAGCATGCAAATTGAGTAAATTGTTTAATTTGCAGTTGTTAATTTTATAATTGACATTTTCTGTCATTCTCTCTCAGGGTTTTTTTGCTAGCATTTCGTAGCAAATGCGAAGCTGATCAAAACAAGGTATCTTCTGGAGTTTGTCTCTGATCCCTTAAAATGCTCCTGATGTTGGAAGTTTACTAGGTTTTGTAACCCAACCTTTATATCAAAACAATAAATATTTGTATTGATTGTTTTATTGCAATATTATTATTGTTTTAGCACATCTCAAACAACTGTTCCCCTTTTACAGTGTTCCCCACAACAAAACAATGCGAGCCTAACGTATGACTGATTCATATGGGAAGAATTTCAAGATCCACCCAGAATGGAATTTCAAGGTTATCCCATGAGCATATGCTTTCTTTGCCCTCCTACTCGAAACGCTGATAGATTAGAAACCGAACACGCAGGAGAGCGAAAACAAGACTGCAGAGTTCGGTGGCTCCTTGGAGATGCTGTTTCTCAGTGTGGGCCCTGTAAACAGAGAACATGCCACGCCTCTTGAGTGTTTCATGCCAAGCCACAGGAATTCCCTCTTTCTCATACTTTCCCGCCTGTCGGTGCAGGCCAATGGGAAAGCGCCTATGCTACATAACATGGAGAAGGAAAGCCTGGCTGTTACTGAGCATTCTCTCTCTCCCTCAGATTAAATGATCATCATGCAGTGCTTTTCCCTCTCTTAATTCAGTTGGTTAAAAGTCCCGTTCTTCGTGATCCCATTGTTCAAACTTTAGTTAGTGTGTAATGTTGCTGTTAGAGCATAAATAATACCTGTAAAATTATAAAGCTCAAAGTTCAATGCCAAGCGAGATATTTTATTTAACAGAAGTTCCCTTTCAAAGCCTACAGCGAACGGCCGGCTTGGACTACATCCTGGTACTTCCATAATTAATTACGTCAGTAGAACAGACTAACCTCCGCCCACAAGAATACGTGAAAAAAGGGGGCGTGGTCTTGTTGCTGTCCCACGTGGAGAAGAGGAAGTGTCGCGTGGAGAAAAAGAAGTGTTTGACTGTGTTTGTCGCCATGTCGCCGAGACGCTATTATTTTCATCCCGGAGTCAAATCACCTTTGTTTGGCTTTCCCAGGGACGCTGTAGAGATCATTGAGCGCATACATCTCCCATTAAGAGGCTTGACCTTTCCGTGCAAGTTACGTGTGCTAAGCTGCTGTCGAATCACAACACAGGAACCGTGCCACGTGCGCTGAGCTGCGGTCAAATCACAACACGGGAACCGCTGGCACAATCAGAACTCGTTACGTATTTCTGAAGGAGGGACTTCATAGAATAAGGAACTCATCAGCCGTTTTTAGGACAGTGAAAACAGCGGTATACAGATAAGTAAATTGTGTGGAAAATACTGTGTTTTTTTACACGCGAAACATGAACACATGTTATATTGCACACTGTAAACACAATCAAAGCTTCAAAAAAACACGAAGAACGGGACCTTTAAGCCTACTGAGCAGACCCATAGATGGAATCTGACTTATGGATGTTGGTGGTTTACAAGAAGTTAGCAATATTAAAATAATTTGTATTATATTAATTGATCATATTTATAATATTATTTAAAAAATATCTTATTATACACAGTGTTGGGGAGCGTTACGTATTCAGAATACAAATTATGAGTGACTGTATTCCGTTACAGTTACAATTTAAATAGTTGGTATTTAGAATACAATTACATTGTTGAAATCAATTGATTACATTGCGATACTTCTCGGTTTCACAAGTTTATTCACTCTCTAAATAAATTAAGACAACTCCTTGCATTTCCCAGAACGCCCAAATATGAAAACGCGCGGTTTGTGTGATCAGTCACAATGGAGTCGGAAGAGGAGCAGCGGGAGCTAGAGGACAACAGAACCAGGGCAAGAACGAGTTTCTATCTTGGAAATTCACACAGCATTTCACATTAAAGAAAGAGAAGGGAGAGCGAAATATAACTGTGTCAGTGAAGAGCGGCTCTGTGATCAGTAACACCACTCCGTCTGAAAGCACTGCGAGTTTGAGTCGCTTATAACGTGAGTTTAAAAAACCATCACGCGTCAAATATCTTCACCAACTAGTAAAACGAAGCCTTCATGAGCCTGTTGTCCAACAAAATACAACGTTTTAACTCACTTTATATAGTCAGTCGAGTGTTTGTGAGCTGATGTGGCTTCTTATCACAGAATGAGGCAGAATATGCATTATTTTATAGTATTCTATAGTGATAAAGTCTATGTTAATCAGCACTTTATTATTATGAAAATTTCACCTTCAATAATCAATAAAAAAAAAATTCAAAAATATTAAAAACCCAACAACTCATCCGCCCTATAGGTTGCACGTGAGGAGAAAAACTTTGCTTTCTTCCACTTTCCACTATTTTACTGTATCTCTTTACATCAATTTTATTTTCTACTTAACTATAATTTCATTATTATAACCCAAATGACTCGTCCGCAGGCTTTCCAATAGTTTGTGCACTTTTAAGTAATTTTTATTTTACTATATCTCTTTACAAAAATATTATTTTCTACTTAAACTATAATTTCGTTATTTTACTCACCCAACTAATTACTGGCTTTCGGTTACACGCACTTTTCACAATTCATCACGGAGCTGATCAATTTTGATTTTGCATATTGTTCTTTAAACGTTCTTTCGTGTAGTTCATACAACCACCTTACAATATTTCAATAACATAATTTATTTTGTAGCCTATGCTTTGCACAACAAAAAGCTACTTGTGCTGGTAAATCCAGAGTTTGAGTGTTGTTCCCGTTTTCTTGTTCTTGATTTGTTGTTCTTCTGTGTTTTAATAAATGTGTGTTATCAGAATCACCTTCATTCTTTCATTTGATTTGACATTGTCTTTAAAAGTAATAACCAGACTAGAGTTATTTGACGTTCGCTGAAGTCTGGATTTATCTTAAACTGACGCTTCAGTGCAAGAGCAAGAGCTGTGTGACAATGAGCACGATCTCATGAGACACTACAATAGGCTTGTATACTAATAATTTGTTATTAAGGACTGTTTTCTTGTACAAAATTAAATATTTTAAGTTAAATTCACAGTGTAAGACCAGAGGCTAACAATGTCAAGATCAATATTTGTGTAGCCTGCCTGACACTGTATTTTCACAGACTAACACGTCACGTCTCTGGCATAGACTACAATATTTAAAATAGCATAGTTATATTCTCACTTTAATTTACAGAGCAATCCCTGCAGTGCAAAATTTTCAGGTTAACTATAGAATAATAGACTAGGATTAGTGTGTGTCGCTCGCGCAAGACTCGCAATGGGGGCCGGCACTCGATCGGGATGTCGGTCAGCCATCATCGGCACAACCCTAGTGGAAGTAATCCAAGTATTCAGAAGGAATACGTTACAAATTACATTTTGGGCATGTATTCTGTAATGAAATACATTTTGAATGTATCCTTCCCAACACTGATTATATTTATCTTTTCTTTATATTGAAAGATCATAATCGTACTTGATGCTTAACATGAACATTAATCTTTTCTTTTTTCTTTCTAACTTTCTTACTAATTCCATAAATAAGTAAGTATTTGATGTGTGTGTGTGCATGTAATTGTATTCACATCAAGATGTTGGGTCTGGGAACACACTATTGGCAGGGCTCAATCCGAGGGGCGGGATAAACAGTTGTCTTTCAAATTCCCTCTGCACGCAATAGGATAGCGCTACAACTAACAGTAATTGATTAATCTAGCACTTGATCGATTAATCGGATAAAAAATGTGTGTTGAGATGGAGAAAAAGTATATACACAACAGGTTTCATGCTGTAATTTAGCCCTGACATCAAAGTAAATAGGCCTATCTGTTTTATGTAGATTTCTACACCTGCAGCATTTACCATTAGGCTACTAACAAATAATATATAATTTCTGGGGTGAGCCTATTTGCTATGGGAACCTAGTTGTGTGTGTGTGTGTGGGCATGTTTTTGTGAAATATCAGGACACAAATGTGTATAATGACATGGGTATGACATAGGTATTACAAAAAGAGGGTGAAATATGAGGACGTTCCCCATGTCCTCACTTTTCAAAATGCTTATTTCACACAGAATGAGGTTTTTTTTCACAGAAAGTAAACTGTGCAGTCTCCGGTGAGGGTTAAGTTTAGGGATAGGGGCAGTGTAGGGGGATAGAAAATACGGTTTGCATGGTATAAAAACCATTACGCCTATGGAATGTCCCCACATTTCACAAAAACACCCGTGTGTGTGTGGGTGCGGTGCGTGAGGAAGAGTGTCAGACCAGTTGCTTCATTGCAGTTTGGTACGGCAGAAATACATACATTCATTTTCAATAGAACGCTGCATTTGGCTTGCATTGCGGTGCATTTTAGGTGAAGCATCCGTTCGGAAAATCGCGTCACAACATCACGTCCCGGTGTATACAGTGAATGCATGCTGAAATTATTGTTGCGTGGCTACATAAAAATTTAAGCATATGTGATGCATTGCCGCGATTGGTCTGACTAGCGCGAGAGAGAGAGAGTGTTTGTGTGTGTGTGTGTGTGTGAGAAGGGGTTCTTTTTTTAGCCTATACACTCTTGCAATTGAACGTGAATACATTTACTACTTAAAAACATCAACGCTTAACATCATATCTTGTCAAACCGCATCACAACATCGCTACAAATATAGTATGGGATTAAAATAAGCGAACATCAATGTAAAGGCTTAGGCTACGTTTCAGCGACGCTTGGTGAAACAGCATGGAGTGGATGTTTTCGGTTCAGATGCTGAATCTTTGAAGTCGTACTGCTGTGGAATGCAGTAGACACATTGCACCTTGTTCTCTTCTTTTTTAAGAATGTAATGATCCCAAACTGTAGACATTCTCTGCCGTTTATGGACATCTTAACTCTCTGCCATCGCGCCAACTAAATTCAAAATGTATCACGCGCTATGGTGTGCTTCCGGAATTTAACAAGGCTTCGAGGCAGAGTTTTTGCCTCAAGGAATTTTTGTAATCGAGTAACTCGATGAATCGTTTCAGCCCTAGCTACAACCAACCAGAGCAACGAAGAAGGTGAAGCGGAGCTAGTTGATAGATTACACTTTTGCCGTATCCGGTCGGCAAAACAAACACATCTTCCTTTCTTAAGAATGACTTCCGTGCCGTTCTTTCCTCAAAGAAAAGCTTAACTCCAAGTCTTCCAGAGTTGCGGCCAAAGCCGATTCGGAAGACCACTGTTTGCCAGCTTCTTTGTTTACAAGTAGCACGCAGAACCACCGCAACTCTGCCCTCATTATGTTAAATCCGCCCACCGACTCTATACACGATGTGATTGGCCTGACTAGGGATGGGCAACAGTGATCGAGGTCTCGTACGTGACAGCGACGATCGATCATTAAAATGATCACCACCCTGACTTTAAAAAATATATTTGTCCATTTTTCTGATTGGTTATTGCGGCATTTTTGGCGGTACCTGAGGTTTGATTGGTTAGCGTTAGACAGCACGCCTTCCAGACCAGCGAAATAAAGTGAAACTGAAGCGTGCACTGCAGTGATGCCTGGAATCACTGTGATCATGAAATACAGTTAAGTACAAGATGTACAGCGCTAATCTGTCATATACAACGCATTATAATGAAAACAAGATTGTAATAGAATGTTGTAAATTATCTATGCTTTAGTTCCCTGTGTATCAGCTGTTAAAGGAAATCCACAAGCGTGGTGAAGTTCCTGCGTCCGCGTCCTTTTCTGCAGATGCAAATAGTAAGATTACTTTTATGTTGTCTATATCTGATTAATCTCAGCGTTAATTAAACGTTTGGATGAGTTTAATAACCAGCTAGTAAAGCTGGACATTATCGACTCTGGGTTATTTGAGACGGTTATATTTTTTTTAGATAGGCTATTTCTCTTTCAAAAGCATTGATGATATTAATGCAGCAACGTTATTTCGTTCTCATATTTTTTTAACAGTAGACCTATGTTTTATTTAAAGTTGTTTCTCATTATGCCTTCGAAAACGCGCAGTGATGTCTGTCACTTTGATCAGGAAAAATAAAGTGCAAGATGTGCAGAGCCAATCTGTCATGTACATAACATTATAATGAGAACACAATTGTAATAGTTTTGTAAATTATCTGTGCTTTAGTTGCCTGTGTATCGGCGTTGTTGTTAAGGGAAGAGCGCATTCAAAATGTGTAAAAACTAGCACGGCCAAGTTCACGTGCACATTCGCATTCTTTTGTGCTGATGCAAGGTACACTGATTAATCTAATATAGGATGCGTTTGGTTGAGTTTATTAACCTGCTAGCAAAGATATGTAGGGTGCTGTTTATTTACAGTTTCAGTTCAATTACAATGATATGATTGATTGGCTTATTTGAGACGGTTTTTTTTTTTTACATCTAAAAACAAAATAACCATTTATGCATCATAATCTAGCAGTTTTTTTTTTAGTCATATGTTCATGTTTTCATAGACATGTGATGTTTGTATTTGTCAACATTCATTTTCGTAACACTCTTAAAATAGTTTCATATATCCATGATGGAGACGCCCCGACCCCCCACACAAGCCCCGCCCCCAATTACTTGAGTACTCGTTTTGGAGACCTATCGATGATCGAAATGAGAAATTGACAAAAATTCCCGTCCCTAGGCCTGACTAGAGTTTGTTTTTTCCAACTCGCAAGCCAATGGAGAGTTGCTAGACTATGTTATATTTCACACACTGCACCTTTAAATTGCATCGTAGAACTTAGTCTCATATTGATGAATAAATCTATTATTTGATATGCTGTTTTGTCTCATTTAATCATTGATATTTATTTCTTACTTATTCTGATATTGAAAGTGTAACATGGATTAAAACATAAGCAAAACTGTCTTTTTTATAATAATTTTTTTTTTTTTCTTTCCTTTATTTCTTTCTAACATGGAGTTTTTCTTTTGAATGCGAGTTATTGTAAGAGACACCTGGGTGGATTTCTCTTTGATTTCATAATCCTTGTCTCATGCTGCAGATTAGTCACCTGTATGAAAGACTCCACTGGCTTTTGACTTTAATTCACGGCTAAATATAGCACTCCTTTTCCACTGCAGCAAACACACAGGAGTATTTGCAATGGATTTGTTCACCCCTTACCTTCTCTCTGCGTGTTGCTTTCCCACTGTGTGTGCGCGGACGTGCACAGTGTGTGTAGGCGTCTACGTTTTGGGCCTTGAACAAACCACAGTGTGATGAGGTCTTTAAATCATACTTTATGGATACAGGGAGTAAAAATAGATTGTGGTGAAAGGCTCATGGCTAAAAGCCTCTTTTATGACTTAATTACACATAACATTTATACTTGTTCTTCACACCAGGTTTTGATTATAATTGTTACTGTTTTCTGCGTGATTGAATTTTCGACATGCCTGAGCCTCTCAGTACTTAGTTGTTCTAGTTATGTACTGTTTCCAAGCCTAAACATAGCTGAAAGAGGGAAGAGTTATAATATGCTAATCATTCCATGACATTAACCCCCCATCCACCCTCAATCCAGTGCAGCCCCGGCAACCGTTATGCTCTGCTTTTTTGATGAACAGGGAATAATAGGATTGGGAAACATTTATTCTGCTTCAATAAAAATTCTCTATTAGAGACGGTGATCTGTAATGTGTCGTTCTATCAAGTCACGGGGGAACAGCAACGGAAAAATGGTTGGGCCTGGGTTTTGGAAAAGGTCCATACAATGAAAGTCAATGGGGTCGAATGTTGTTTTGTTCAAAATATCATCTTATCATCTTTTACATTCAAAATATCATCTTTTGTGTTCAGCATAAGAATGTAAGTCTCACAGATTGGGAACTACATGAGGTAGAGTTAATGTAATTTATAATATGCAAGTTATAAGTTATAATACTTGTTGCGTGGTTTTAGCACTATTCTGCGGCTACCAAGACATGCGTTGTGTGCCTCGAGCACGGCCAGCATTGTTGCGATTCCATTCATCCTTTCCTACCACGGCGAACTCAATGTAGGGCTATTCTCCCAGGAGCTCATTATATTAATTCCCATACATCCCTCCAATGCTTTATTTATTCTCATTTTGCAACCAGCACATATTTGCAGTTCAGCTTTTCAAATGATAATTGAGATTATCATTTTGAAGTGGAGGTTCTTCCGCTTCGGAAAACTGCGCATTCAACAGTGCACACCGAAAGGTCAGGGTCTCTGTAGCATTCGGGACCTTTGTGAGCTGTCCCAAACCAATTTGCGCTGTGCAAGTTGACGGTTTCAACGCTGCCAGCATCGTGACCTTTACTGAAGGAGAGCTCTCCCCTCTCAGCCGTCTGAGACTCCATATGAGGCACAGTGTGGGGCGCTGTGCATTAATACTGACCTTACTCGTGTACAGAGTGTGGTGTACGCATGCCACACGTCACGTATGTGATGCAACCGTCTGTTGGGTTTCTGTTACAGTTTGAAAAGGGATAAGAATTCCCCTCGACCTCTGAAACCAGATGGTTTCTGTTTGATTAGCTTTTCCTCTGCACCTCACCTGCAGTATCTGCATCTGCCCGTTCACACCAAGGACGATAACTATAACCATAATGATAAAGAAATAGTTCTAAAAAGAGTCCAGCAGAGTCCATACCACAACTATAACAATTTCGGCACAGAGAAACAATATCGTTGGATTCACTTTCAGAACGATTTTTTTTTTGGCAGCCAATCAGAATCCATCCTGCTTTAAAGAGCTTGAGCATTTAAAGTGGCAGACGACAAAAATACATTAAATGCAATTACCTGAATGCACATCTCCCATAATAAACATGTTTTTACTTTCTGAATTCGAATTCATTTTGATATTCATAAATATATTTTGTATAGTACATTTTATATATAATCATTTTATTAATAAAAATGTTTAATATGCAACTGTTTTGACATCATCATAAAGTAAAGCTTACATTAAAGCTTAATGTAAAACATCGCTCTCAGCAGTGTGGGCGGTGTCAGATGTTCACTAACAGTATATCGCTGATCACGTATTTCCAACTTCGTTTTACCCCTAAACGAAGAACGAAAAAGTACTTTGCTGTGAGTATATCAGGGCCTTTAGTGTCATTTACATTTAAACATTTTAGTATTATTAAAGGTGTTTATCGCATTAAAGTTTTTCAAAACTGTTTGAAACCAACATAAACAGAGTGCACGTCTAAGAACTTGGCACAAATTTTTATCATGGAAACTTTTACGTCATATTCCCTTTCCCTTTCTTGATTTCCAGGTGGCATTGTACAACCCTGACCAGGACGGGAGTGACAGCCCTCGAAGCAGCCTTAACAATAGCCTATCTGATCAGAGTCTGGCCTCTGTTAATCTTAACAGCGTGGGCAGCGTGCACAGCTACACACCGGTAAGAATCCAGTTTTCATCAAACTTTGCAGCCACTGTTCCACTCTTTAACCTCGTGAACCTGAAGCAGAGCTCTTAATTTGCTGAGTTTTATTGTGGATCTACTTCATGAGAAGCAGCAAGATTCCAGTGCGTTAGTCAGAATGCCAGAGATTGGAGGCCTGTGCATGGGAGCGTGCTGACACAGAGGTTAAGGGAATGAAAGGCAGAGCTCATACTGCTGGAGCGCTGCTAAAGAGAGACGCTGCCTCTGATGTCCTCCCACCAGAGAAGCCGCTTCTTTGTTGTGGTCCCCTAGAAGCCCCGCATGCCTCTCGCTCCAGGCTCTCAGCATTGATCCGGCACAGACACTGATAGATTCACTTCAGTGGGCCAGACAATGTTCTCTCTCTCTCTCCTCTCTCTCTCTCTCTCTCTCTCTCTCTCTCTCTCTCTCTCTCTCTCTCTCTCTCGTCTCTCTCTCTCTCTCTCTCTCTCTCTCTCTCTCTCTCTCTCTCTCTCTCTCTCTCTCTCTCTCTCTCTCTCTCTCTCTCTCTCTCTCTCTCTCTCTCTCTCTCTCTCTCTCTCTCTCTCTCTCTCTCTCTCTCTCTCTGTCTCTGTCTCTGTCTCTGTCTCTCTCTGTCTGTCTGTCTCTTTTTAAGCTCCATCCAGCTGATTCGAACACTGTAGTCTGTTTGAACATAACCAGATTATATGCGCATCATCTTTACAGTGATGCATAGTGTGTCATCTGACTCCCACTGCTCATATTTCTTATGTACAATTAGTCTCTGCTGCTAATGTTGCATGTGAGCAGGTCTTATGCAAGGTTTTTTTTTTTGATAGTGCTAACTAGTCTTTCCTTCTCTGATTTTTACAATTAAATTTGCAATTGTAAAGAGGTACAAAATTATGGATACCACACGATAAGGTCGGGGATGCACAGTATATGCATAACGATATATGTGAGTGTATGAGTAATGTTTCCAAACTGTTTTCAGATTTCTTGATTTTGAATATATATCGATTCATATTGCATGTTTCATTGTGCTTGTTAATGTTCCTACTTTTTACACTTAAATTACCATTATCTAAGACTAAAAAATAAATTAAACCACTAATCTTTAAAACCACTAATCATTTAATAACATTGAATGTTAAATGAAATCTTTAGCAAATCTCATTTTTCATTCAAATGTTCTGATGCATAAATTCACTTGTAGTTTTTAAAAGGACTGGTTTTACTTTTTAATGTTTTATTTTCAATATATTTGGACAAAATAATGTAGAATTGTAATATCTGCCATTTATTACTTATCAGCCATAGAATAACAAAATAATGATCAACTTTTCAGTGTCAGCTTGAAAGTTAATATTGTGCATCCCTAGCAAAATATGGATATCAGCCCAGTTTTAGAAGGATAATGCATTTCAGCTATTAACGATACTGATTATTGCACTTTGTAACCGAAATGACTCACAAACCGCTTTTACAGTGAACCTGTACTGAATGAACGGGATATAGAGTGTAAGATAGATATTCGCAAAAAATGTTTTGTTATACAAGGTATTTTAATTTTAAAAATAGTATTTGTGTGCGCTGCTACAACTTAAACTATGCTGCTACAACTTATTATAAGGAGAGACTGTTTGAATCGCTGGCGCTAACAATTATCTGTTCATGGGACTTGTTTGCAATAGCTTTGAGACATGTTCAGATACATCAGTGTCCCATCACCAGATCGCAGTGACAGCTAGAATTAGACTTCTTATGAGTCCAGATGACTGTTTTGCCAGCCTCTCCAGTCTGTTAAACTGTTGTCTTGAGCTAGACATGGCAGAGCCTCTGCCCTTGTGTACGCCACAAATATGCTCGGCATTATGGAGGCCTTGGGAGCCATTCAATGAATCACTCATTCTGGGCACGAAAGGCATCTCTTCAGACTCAAAACAGTGAGCAGATCCCCTTTGGAGTGCAACACTTACGATTTCAAAGACGTGAGAGTTTAGACACACAAGCTAATTCGTTCTGATGGGCAAACCTGTACTGTATTTAGTTTGAAGGATATTTATCATTAGAAAGGTTTGTTTTATGGATCAGTGCCTGTTTTTTGCAGGCAAGCTTGTATGATCTCGCTGTCGATTTCAGTTGCGTTGCTCAGTTCGTTTCGCCAAGCTGTTAATTACAGAATAAACAGCCGTAAAAACAACTTCAGAGAGTCTCTCAGGAGACGCGTCTGTTTTGATCATGGCTGTATGGTTATGTACAGATTCAGCTGTGCTCGTAAATAAACGGTCAAGAATTGAAGGAGTTTTGTGCGCCTGAGATTTCGCTCCTGCATATTGTACTGCAGTGTTTCTGGCAGTTAATTTCCTGTGCCGTGATGCTGAGTGCTGTAGTCAGAGCTGTCATGTTCTATCTGAGCTCTAATCTGCCGGTCACTGGGCCTGGCTGAGCAGCTCTGCCTTTTAGAGTGGCAAGGCTGATTTCTGTCATTGTTGCTAATCTTGCATTCATTCCCTCGCACAATCGTAAATCCTCCTCTTCTCCCCCTTCAGGTGACGAGTCATCCAGAGCCGGTGTCCCAGTCCATGGGCTTGCAGCAGCCCCCTCAGGCCCAGTACAACATACCGGACCGTGACAAGCAGCTGCTCTTCTCCGACTTCGAAGATCTCAGTGCCTCCTTTCGCAGC
The DNA here is from genome assembly GCA_023566225.1 of Romanogobio albipinnatus. Lineage (NCBI taxonomy): Eukaryota > Metazoa > Chordata > Actinopteri > Cypriniformes > Gobionidae > Romanogobio > Romanogobio albipinnatus. Next base: position 16,950,628 of record CM042254.1, read on the forward strand.
CTTTACAAGACTGTGTTTGAGCAGTCCTACAACCAACAGGGTGAGTTTCACACACGGACATCGCATCAGACCGCTTGGAAAAAGAACGTAGGCCAAGTCCAGATGGAGTCTGCAGACTTTTTGAGCCATGTGCATAGCTGAGAGTAATGCAGAGTCTTATTGTTAGCTGGAAGCGTCATAATATAAAGCCAAATAAATTAATAAACCAACAGAGTGGAGATTGTGTGAAACTGTTCAGTTCTACAGAATTTGTGTGTGCGGAGATTCTGTATGTGCCTGCCTATGAGTGTAAATTCATAATAATTAATTAATAATATTTTATTAGCCTTATTTTATTTATTTAAACTTTTTATTTATTTATATAATTTATAATATTAAAACTAGTAAACTATTTATAATATAACATTTTATGTCATTTATCCAATTGTATATGCTATTAATTATATCAGAATATAGTAACTTAAACTGGATCAACGCTTTAGCGGAGCTTGCTTCAGACATGTATGACATATATGTTGCATTTCGTTAGCCTCATAGCATAATTGCCTAAGTAATTGTTTGCCCAAATATGATCTGGGCAATTATGCTATGAGGCTAACGATTTGCTACAAAAAAATCGGTCTGTGGGATGAATACATTTACCCCAGTAGCACGTGTGATACAGTTTGTCTTGTGAGACAGAGCTCGTTTGTGTATTGTGAGAATTTGTTTTGTGCATGTGTGAGGTTATCTAGGGCTGCACGATTGACTGAAATTAAATCACGATTTGGCTTAGTGAGATTATGAAATCGCAAAGGCTTCAATTTATAAATAAATATATGTGCAGGTGAAGCGCAGCACTGTTCAGAGCGGATGCGCTATCTCTGCAAGCGCTGTGAGACATTGGCAGTTTAGTTCGAAACTGGCATTCGGTGTGAGGTACCGAACACGACACTACCTGCAGGAGGTGGTCTGAGTTCGGTGGCACTCGAATTGTGCCGTGATTAGCGTGAATGTGCAAACAACGGACTCTGGTGCGCACTTCTTCAGGAAGAAAAGTAACCAGTGCACGTGTTTTAGCCGATTGTGATGTATTTAGTTCAATAAAACACATGTAAGGGATGATGGTGTTGATGATTTACCTTAGATACGAGCGAGAGTGGGCCTACAGTATATTCGCACATAGCAAGTGCAATCAGGGCAGCGAATGGCAATCCACTGTTTCCTCTAAAGAGTCCGTTTGCAAGAAGCAGAAAGCCAACTTCATGAGATGCACGTACAGTAAACCAAAGTGTTGTTCACTTAGCTGCGCATAATAACACCAAATTAATAAAAAAATATTTTACCACATTTTTTATCATGCACCGTGCACGTTTGTGATGAGATGAACGCCAATGCACATGCAAATGAACGCAATGTTCGATAGAATCAAGTTGAGTGTGAAACCAGACCACCGCTGCGAAAAGCCAAAAGCAACATGTGCCAAACATCTTTCCAAACTTGTAAAGAGAAGCGTTTGCAAACCTGTTGTCCAACAAAAGAGAACATTTAATCGAGTGTTTGAAATAACTTACTTTTGAGATTGGATGTGCTTCACATCACAGAATGAGGCAGAAATGATGTTATTATATTCTGTAAAGTGATTCGCTGTGTAGAGAAGTGTACAGTACTTGTTTCTCTCTCATTGGATGCACATGGATTCCTGACAAAAATTAATACATTACAGTCAGTTTTTTTTTATCATAATTTTATATTTTATAATAAAACCTTAGACCTTTCTAACTATTTGTTTTCTGTAAAATATAATAATTATTATTATTATATTTATTCTTAAATACACTGTTTTGTATTTTATAGCATTTGTTTTGCATTTTTCAGACATAGTAACAGATGTGGCCTGTGCTACAAAACTTTCAACCTCTGTAGCACCAGTGCTATATGCAAAAAAAGTTAACGTACAGCCCTGGAAATAATTTAATATATGACTTTGACTCTATTATTCAGTAGCCGAAAGCATTATGAAATACATTAAGAAAAATATTGGTGTCTGTGGTAGTGATGGGAAGTCAAGTTCTTTTCTGCGAACCGGTTCTTTCGGACAGTTTGTTTCAATGAACCGGAAAAGTTTTTTTCATTGAAAGAGAGTTCTCAATCTCAAATGGCAAATGAATATAACAACATTGCAGTGCTAGATTTGGCTCAGTGCGAGCTTGCCTGTCTTTTATAAGTTAATTCCTATTGTTTGTAATCTGATTGACTGATGTTCAAAAAGCACTTGACAAGCGAGTTGCGTGCAACACCAGACGAGCCCCCGCTTCTAACCTACTTTGCTCAAATCAGATGCTTTTCATTTTAATGTTTCCAAAGTGAACTTCTTTAATCTATCATCTATGTTTCATTAGCTGAAAGTTGTTACCTTTTTATGCGCATAAAAGTTAAATCTCTTAGTCAGACAAGCTTGGGCAATTAAAATGAGCAAATAAAGCTGGCGAGAGGATTTCACACCCCACTGCTGGAGACACTGAGCTAATTCACTGGCTTTGATAATAGGTAATGAATCGCATTATTATTCAGGGAAGCTGCTAGCTAATTGCTTTCTGTGCTCTCCCATGGTTGGACAATAGGCTTTCTCTGCTGATAAGAGATGCACCCCTGTCACCCCGCCGATGAGTGTTCTCTGGCGATTGCAGCGATGCCGGGCCCCGCAGTCTGCTCTAAAAGCTCTCCACCGAAATAGGTTTACAGTGCCAACGTCATGATGGACAGGGCCTCTTAAGACCGCAAGCTGCATGCTTCGGTGATTGCTATTGAGTGTGCAGATGTTGGAAGCTTGTCAGGTGTTTTTAGAAAATAGTTCAAAACAATCATTTCACAAATAAAAAGTTGGAGAAATTCTGGTTCAGTTTAAGAGGGCTGACCATGACTTTGTGCTGAGTCACTTTCTTGGCACAATCTGATGTTTTCAAAATATGTTGACCTTTGTACTACATAGATAAGGACTGGATAAAGGATTAAGTGTGATCAGAAAGTTGCAAACTGGAGTCAAACTTGTTTGAGGGGGGGTGTCTGTCCTTAAATGAATTTAATAGAGCTTAAATTCAGTTGATATTTATTTTTAGCTATCATAATAACATTCAAATAACTCATTGTGCGCAAACATGTAAACTTCACATTAGGCAGTTTTTGCAATAACTTTTGCAATAACTTTTTATATTATACAAATATTTTTTTATACACAGTGACTGTCATTTTCATGACAGATTTATTTAAACATATATGAAATAATCAAGACATGTGCTGGCATATGCAAATGTTGGGGGCGTACATATTAATGATCCCGACTGTTGCGCAACAGTCTGTGTTGTTGAGATTCGCCTATTTTTCCGTGGTGTTTTTCACAAAAACGAGATTTACATATGAAGGAGGAAGCAATTGTGTTTAAGACTCACTGTATGCGATGTCCATAAACTGAACTCTTGTTATTCAACTATGCCTATATATGGTTAATTAAATGTTTCATTCTAGGGCACCTTTAATATTGTGCACAAAGTGTTGATGATGCTATATAATGTTTTTGTGCCTTTTGTGGTGCACTGGGGCTTAACAATAACAGATTATTATACACACCGTTTCGGATCTGGATTGGTCCTGTCTGACTGATACCCGATCCGGCAAATAATGGCAGTATCGGAGCCGACACAGTTACTGAGTATTGGATCGGTGCATCCCTAATAATTTGTATTATTATTATTATTATTATTTAATTAAATTCAATAATTTTCATATATTTTCATTTTATATTGATCAAAATAAAATATTCAAAATAAATTAAAAATAAATGTACTATTTGTTAACTTTTCTGTTAATTTTTTGTGCATAATGTGCGTAGTGTTAGCCTATGTTCAAAATTATTGTTAAAAATGATTGTGCCTTGTTATTAATGTTAAATACCTTTAAAATAAAATATAAATAAATGTAGCATTTTGTTTGTTTATTTGTGCAAACCATTAATGTTAAAAATGTAGAAAAGAACATTTAAAAGCAATGACCAGATTAATAAATATTCATTATTGTGCCTTATTAATTTTAAATTAATTTTAAACTTAAAAATGATTTATTGAAAATATAAAAAATGTGAATAAAACAAATTATAGCGTTTAGTTATTTGTGAAAAATTGTAATGTTGAAAATGTTTAGTATATGTAGAAATTCACATTTAAGGTCAATAACCAGATGATAGATTAATGCTGTGAAAGGATTGTCTTATTAGTCCATGTTAACAATTGTATTACATATGCAACCTTAATATAAAGTGTTTGAGTATAAATCAACAGTTTAAATTGATGTGATGGAAATGTCCCTACATTTCTTGGGCTTCTTAAATTCTGATCGGATGCTGGCAGCATATTTAATGTGATGCTCTGTCTGTTTGATCCTAACAGGTCTGATGGGTATGCCCTCGGAGTCGTCCCAGCAGACCCACACCTCCTGCTCTTACCAACACTCCCCCAGCAGCACCATCAGCACCCACCCTCACAACAACCAAAACAGCATCACTAACTCTCACCCCAACAACATCCCCAACAGCGGTAGCCAGGTGCCTCTCTCCCACCCCCCTCACTCGGCCCACAACTCGCCACACGGACAGCACCTCTCCCAGCATGGCCCTCACACCCAGCACAGCCAGCACCCGCACACGGCGCATAGCCAGCACAGCCAACATCCCCAACACAGCCAACATCCCCAGCACAGCCAGCACGGGCAGCATCCCTCCCAGCACCAGGCCCACGGCCAGCACACGGCGCAGCAACAGCAGCAGCAGCACCAGAATCTCTCCCACCAGCCTCATCCTGCCCAGCAACAGATGCAGTGCAACACCGGTAAGAGTCTTCTTGTCTGTGATAGTTCTCGCTATCTGATCGTCTTTCCTTTTCCTCTTGCTTTCTGTCTCAAACCCTCAGCGTACTTCATTCTGCGCTGGCATTGCCCTGACAGGCCGATTTATTCAGGCCTCTTCTAAAAGTCATTTATTTTAAATTAAGAAATTTATGGCAGCTTCGGAGCAGTCAGCAGTAAATCATGAGGTGATTTATACAGCTTTCTCTAATGAGAACAAAGCAAATGCAGCACACTTCAGAGAGAAGGCCTGTAGCAGAGGGCTATGGCTCCCCCTGCTGGCTCAAACACAAAGCTGCTTCCACACATCCAGATGAGTTCTGCTGTGGCCTTCACTACCTTGTTTATCTGCAGGTCTTCCCAGTGACTGGTACCCCAATCTGGATGCACTGAAAGAAAGCTGCCGCATCGCCAGCAGCTACAACTGGGCTGATGTGGATCTGTCACCCTTCCAAGGTATAAACAAAATGCCTTGTATATTTGCTGTCATTTTTTCACTAAATGCTAATGAAACAGTTTAGAGTTCAAGGTTTTGTTTTTTAAGCTATTAATTTTGTACTAGCACCACTTCATCTAATACATTTTTTTTAAATATAACAACTCTGAGCTTATTTTATTTTTAAATCTATGTGATGAGCTAAATGTTTATTTGAGTAGTTAAACTGAAAAATGAAAGACCCGTCTTTAAACTAGCTTTTTGAATAAAGAAAATATATAAATTGTTTTAATTGACTATCACAGGATTGCTTATTAACTTGAAAAAAAAAAGACCTGTTAAGCACCTGTTAAATATTTGTTTTGTATATTAATTGATTGTGCAAGTCACTTGTTTTAAAACAGTAACCAGGATGTGGTCTTTTAAAGCTTTTTTTTTGGGGGGCTTTGTGAAAATCTGTCATTGTTTTTCTGAAGGTTTGAAAGAGAGCATGAGACAGGCGGAGCTGAATAACTGGTCCCTTGAGCCCACTCAGATAGCAGACCTCTGCTCTTCCATCAATCAGTTTTTTGCGCGCACTGGAATCCAGCCACAGGGGACAGTGCAGCCTCCAGTGTGCCACGGCTCCATGCATCCAAACAAGCCCAGCCCACACATCAACACAGGTGAGTGGACTTAATCATCCCTAAAATCCACTGTTATACATTAAGACTGCCACAATAGTAACATAGTAACATCAGTTTGTTTTTCAGGAAACATGTACATGGACTCGAGACAGAGCTTGAGTTCTATGATGGGTCCGCCGGGATATCCTCATATGCCGCCCATGAGCAGCCCTGGCCCCACTATGACAGGTCCTTATCTTTTATAACTCTTATATCAACAATCAAATGGCCTCGATTTTCGCAGCATGTGAATCATGTTGAACAGGAGCTAGTTTAAAAACTAAAATGTTTTTTGATAAAGATACACTAACAAAATAACTATTATACTCACCAAGGCTGCATTTATCTGATCAACAGTACAGTGTTATGAAATATAATTGTATTTTTCTATTGTAAAATGATTTCTTGTAATGGCAAGGCTACATTTTCAGCAATGATCAGTCTTCAGTGTCATATGATCAAAACATTCTAATATACTGATTTGGTGCTCATTTCTTATTAATATCAAATTTGAAAAGAGTTTGAAAAAATTGTTGGAATTTGAGGAAATTGTGTTGATTTTTTTCCCCCCCAGGAATCCTTGATGAATAGAAAGATCAAAAGAACTGCATTTGTTTGAACTAGAAATCTTTTTTTAACATTACAAATGTCACTTTTGATAACTCTTGCTGAATTATCCTGCACAGTTTATGCTTTGGATGTGAATGATACTTTAAATCATGCAGCCGGAAGATATAGAGACACCCTGATATTCCCAAGCAACCACCCAAAACACCATAAAGGGATAGCTCACCCAAAAATGAAAATCACCCCATGAATTACTCACCTTCAAGCCATCCTAGGTGTATATGACATTCTTCTATCACACGAATACAATCGGAGTTATATTAAAAAATGTCCTGGTTATTCCAAGCATTACAATGGCAGTGAATGGCAGCCCAAAATTTGAAGCCCAAAAAAGCACATCCACCCATCATAAAAGTGTTCTTACACAAACCCATCGATTCACTTCAGTAGGCCTTTATTAACCCCCCAGAGCCGTGTGGAGTATATTTATAATGGATGGATGCACTTTTTTGGGCTGCCATTACCCAGGACATTTTTTTTATATAACTCTGATTGTATATGTCTGAAAGAAGAATGTCATATACACCTAGGATGGCTTGAGGGTGAGTCAATTATGGGATCATTTTAATTTTTGGGTGAACTCTATCCCTTTAATAACTCCATAGTAACACTACAACCACATAGCAACGAGCATATACACCTTACTTACACTAGGTTTTTTTTAACATCACAAATGAGCCTGTTTATAATTCATTAGCAGTTTGTATTTAACACTTGCCCAGGTTGCAACTTTCCATGATATGTGTGGGAATACGATTTTCTTAACATGCACATCAAAGCATTTGCATGTCGTGACCGTTCCCCTCTGCTCTGTCCTCAGGCCATCACGCTCAGATGAACCAGCAGCATATGATGCCTGCTGGAAACTTCCAGATGCGCCGCATGCCCGCCGACGACATCCAGGATGAGTTTGACTGGGACTCCATCGTCTAACCCAGTCCCGCAAAGAGTGGTGCAGACAAAATGAGAGAGGAGCGTATGGAGGCAGAGTGTTTGTGTTACAGAGCAAGAGGGCTGGACCTGAGGTGTCTGCATGCCCGTGACAGAAAGCAGATTGGAACGGGACACTTGAAAAATAGTGCAGGTGTTGTTCATTTTGACCTGAAAGAGACTCCTGTGTTCCTGGTGTTCTTATGAAACAAAAACAAACAAACAAAAAAAAGATATTACTTTGAAGACAATCACATTTACTAGGACGTTTAAGTGATCGCTTTTATACTTGTCCAAGGGGCAAGTGGTTCGTGTTTATGTCAAATGTCTCCCAACCCACAGCCTTTCTACAAGCCCGCTCAATTGCCAAGCTCGCCCCTGCTCTTCAACTGTAGTTCTGTGATTTTCGAGTAATATGTCTGGCTTGTTCTCCCCTCTCATGGTGACTAACTCAGGCCTTGACTGCCTATCAGACAAGATTGGCTCCCTCATTTGTGTTGTGAATCTTCCTCTGAGATGCAGGGCACTTTTCGGAAGAAGGCCGATGGTGCAGGTAACGTGACACTCAATGCACCTACCGTTGTTCTCTCTGCTCATTCAGGCACAAGTAGCCCTTTTTCTCTCTCTTTTTTTATCTTTTTTGCTCTTCTGACCCTACACACTGTAACATGTCGAAGTCGCCATGCATCCGATTCCGATTCTAGCTGATTTTACAGATCGTAAAAGGCTCATAATGAAACGTGTAAACCACATTACCTGCAGTATTTGTACTTGTGTATCTTTGCTGCCTGAAGTGTGTCATGTTTTCTGTCACTAATAGTTTTAGGCTAAACGTGTGCGTCAGAAAATATCGATCCAGACCTCGCTTTTAACGTTTTACGTTTGCATGTACAATCCTTGTTCTGTCAACTTTCACCCGTCAGCCTGCAGTCTCCCAATTGGACTGCTTTGCTTTTAAGTTCATTTAAAGCCCTCAGGACCTGCCACTGAAAACTTTCATGCGTTGTTTAGGAGCAGAGCGGCAATTTGTGGGATAACAGAGCCCTGTTCACGTTCAGAAATCAGCCTGCTGCGTGGCTCTTTACAGCAGCGCTGAGGAGGAGATGAAAATCACGTCAAGGTACATTTGCTTAATGGTCCGCGATAAAAGAGCCCTCTTTATTTTAACCCTAGGACCAACCAACATGAAATTGCTTGCTCTTTGCTGCACTGACAAGGACTTTTTGCAGAGAGCGTACCTTCACTTAAGCTGTTGCTTTTGGATGCTGGGTGTAGCGTAATACCGAGAGAAAGATGAGGACTCAATTATTTAGATACACTAAAAGCCTTATGTTGGAGGAATGTTAACTGCTGCGTTTGAAATTCTGCTACTAAAGTCAAAATCACACACATTCAGACTGTCCTTCAAAAAAACAAAAGAAAATCATCGACCTGGATGGATACAGGAACTAGACTGTAACTACGTCTTGCCTGATCAAGCGTAGCGCCCTTAAGCAACATCACTGTAATTACTACATACTAGACTATAATTTGAAAAGTTTGGTTGAAAGTGTCTGCTAACTTAACAAATCAGTGTCATTTTTATTATAGCAGCGATATTATGGAATGTGTTTGTGCAATATAATTAATTTAGGGCTATCAGTGATTACAATCATCTCTTGAAGAGCACAAAACTAATGCACAAGATGTGGACTAGAATAGCGGAACCCAAATTAGAAATAGGTGCAGGCTGTTGACCTTTAGCTGGGTATTTATCGGTGAGAAGCAGCACTTCGATTACACCAGGGGTGCTGAACTCCGATCCTAGAGAGCCTCAGTCCAGCAGAGGTTAGCTCCAACCGTGAGAGAACTCACTGGCTGCGTCCGAAAACCTAAGCAGCTGACTCGTTGCCTCGCTGCCTTACCAGACAATGGCTTGTAAGGCAGCGTTTGTGCATGAAGGCACCTCACAAAACTGATTTGGGACAGACTTCTTAGGCAGTGTAACCGTTTAATGATCTACAGCAAAATAGAGCGAGCTTTGGTGAGAACTAAACACATATTTAATTACTACATTAGTAATTTCTCGCTGGAAATGACATCAGAAGTGGAAAATGTACATTTACTCACAAACTGACCAGCAAACTTTCGGACGCCATCTCAACTGTCACAGAATGGAACGCACAGGATTGTGGGATATCAAAGGCAGCGAAGGATACGTTTATGCTGCCTTCAAAAATCACTCAGATGAAGGTCTCTCAGGAAGCAGGAAGTGAAGCTAACATTAGATTTGGACGTGCCTCGGTGCCTTCCTGCCTTGAAATGTGGCCGCATTTGTCCAGGTTTCGGACGCAGCTCCTGTCTGTAGCTTCATAGATGAACTTGTTCAGGTGTGTTTGATTAGGGTTGAAGCAAAACTCTGCAGGACTGTGGCTCTCCAAGACCGGAGTTTGCCACCCCTGGATTAGACCAAATTCTAGAGTGAAGTGCTTATTTAGAAAAGCCATTAAGTGCGGTTGAAAAGGGAAGGAGTGGATCTGTTTCTCATAGCTTGAAAGTTTACACGCACACCTGAGTCTCATTGGCTTTCAGTAGTTCTCGTCATCTTTAATGGGACTTGTTTTATTATTTATCAAAGTGTACGTGCAAATAGACTTGTAAAGTGAAATGAACTAATGACAGTTGTTTTTTTTTTCGTTTTGTATCTCAGTATTATAAACTCTCAAACAAAGTATTTACACTAGTCTTTGACATGTATTGGGCTTTGACCGCTAAGGCCCTTACGGTCATGGATCCATGAACCCTACCTGACGGTTTGTCACACGTGTCCTAATATCATGAAAATGTCACATTGCAACCTCAAATTTGTTTTGCATAAAGACATCTATTTTTAAGACCATTAAGATTTGGAGTTCTGACATGTATCATCATGAGACATTGCACGAATCTGTCCAGACTCTTTCCCTCTATACATTTCCCTTTATTCTCTGCGATTACTGTAATACAGTAGTTCATGAAAAAAATCAGAGTGGAATACTTCAATTTATCACAAATGCAGTATTAAAAAAACACTGATAAATGAAAATAAAATTCTGCTTTTTTCGTTTAATTACTTGCATTTTACGGTCTTTATTGTGTAATAAAAATTTTGAACTTAATGGTCTTAAAAAAGTTTTCTTGATCAAAATGTTTTCATTTTGTGGTGAAACGAGACGGATCTTGAGAGATTCACCCTAAAAGGATTTGAATGTTTTTTTTGAATGGACATTTCAGACCATTGGCTATGTAGTTTGTTACATATCCATGTATTCCATCATCACATAACCAATCTTCAGATCCTTTTAATGTTAATGGGGTTTAAATCGGTGAAACCATATTTCCGAAGCCTAACATAACCCAGAAATCCAACTCGACTGGCCACGATGCCGAATTTGTGAGTCTGCTTTTACAAGAGAAGAAAAACGACGACAGAACTTTTATCCACTTTACCCCAGGCCGACTGTTTAACGTCCGTGTTTTTTTTTTCCGTGTTTTCCGACTGCGATGCTGTGCACATTGTTCTTAAGCTAAGCTTCATTGCCCAAAATCTGCTTTGGCTCTCCGTATCCTCCTCTTCCTGTTTTCTTTCTGTCAGTGGTTCGTCTCGTGTTTTTGTTGGGATACTGTTCACGAGCCTCTAGCCTCAGTGTTTGTCATACAAAGAGCTTTCGGAGCTTTTGTCTGGTCATTTTGTGCACTTTGAAAAGAATTCAGAAGCACAAGCGCTCCTGTCGTTCATTAACTCGAGCAGGATCTCGCCTCGAGTAAATGTCTGGCATCAATCCACCCTCGGCGTGAACTTTAATACCATACTGTGGCGTTCACCCTCGATTACGGTTTGTCTGGATTGTCGACCAGAGAAGGAGTGTCTGTTTTAAGTTGGAAATATTTTGTATGTATTGCCAATCTATTTGTGGTAGTGATGTGTTTGGATCTCTTGTTTGCCAAAGAGAGGAAGTCTAATTTTTAAGGCGGCGGCGGGTAATTGGCGTAAAGTAAGTCTGAAGGATCGGACCGAACGGAAAGCTTCAACAAGGGAGCGCAAGAGAATATGAGCTGGACAGGTGATGAGTTCTCTCTATCTCTCTCTCTTCCTCTTTTTCTCAAAAAAGGAAAAACATTGCTCCTTTGATTTTTGTGTTTGTGTTGTGTGAAAGTTTTAACTGTTTAAAGACAACTCAGTTTTCGTAAAACAAAAGAGAATAAAAAGAACTTCAAACGAGTGGAGATGCATCTGCCAGAGAGATTATTGTAATCAAGGAAGATTTGAGAAGCCTGGTTACATTTACGGGAGAAAACTGCCAACAAGTTCTGGTATTTGGAGCCTATTTTATTCATTGTTGGTGTGTTGTTGTGCTTATTGTAAATAAGTGTCTTTTCGATTGTCCTTTTTTCCTCTGGGGTGGTGAGGGATCAAGGCAAGGGCTCGGGTTCACCTGCGAAAGAAAAGAGGGAGATGAATACAGAGTATTTTGTTATTGTCCAATCCAAGGGTGACACAGTATGTATATATCTATATTGTATATATGTGATGAAAATGCGTTGGCTTTTTGTGTGACACTACCTTTTACCTGTACTATGGTTCAACATTCAGTGTTTCAGTGTTTATATTCTATTTTAATCTTTGTTTTCTGTTTGATTTTGTCCTGGTCATTACTTGTATTTGTTGTTTCCTTTATTTTCCCCTTTTTGTCCTTTTTGTTATTGCACGGTTTATTACTTTTGCTGTCCAATAAGATGACACGGCTTCTCTTTGTATTGGTTTTAGTGCTGTAAAATAACTGAAGTGTCATTAGGATTGTCAATACCACCCCTTCCCCCGATATGCATGAATGGCACTTAAAGAAATAAAATATGTTAACTTCACTGTGCAATCTTTGCTGCTTTGTGACATTTATTTATTTATATATATATTTGCAAAATGCCTTCATTTAATTGAATGGATGATTTTGCTGTTATCCCGTCAGTTTGTTTGTTTCTGATCTCCAAAAAAAGATTTTTTTTTTAACCAACATTTGTTCAGTCACTATACTGACAGAAAATTGCTTAATTTATTGATTAGATAAATAAATAAATGTAACAATAGGAAAATAAAGGAATAAATGACCCGATAAAACAAATATACTTTAATCCTGACTTTATTTTTTGTACATTTATTTTTATTCTTTTTAACTTGATTTATTTATGAATGCATATATTCATCTGGAAATAAATACATGTGGGAATTACTAAATATAATTTGTTGTTATATTAAAGAATACATAAATGTCATTAAATAAAACTGCATAATCGATTACAGTAAAAAAAAAAAGCCTTTTTTTATATATTAATATTCATACTAGTCTGATTCAAATCTAGATTTAATGTCCACATATCCATTTTGTGAGTAGCCGTGTAATACACAGGATAAAGCATTCAGTGCCTTATCCCAGATGTCCACATGCTATATCATTCATGATACATGAAAGCTGACCTTAATGTGAACCGTTAAGGTCGCACTCTCACATTTACCTTAAAATCGGATTCATTTTTCATCAAAGTATTCTGTACACTCTTGTATATGATGCACGTGCTGCTGAGCTTCGGCTGTCACAATGGGTTATAACAATAAGCTTGTTAACAAGCCTGTTTTTGCTCAGCAGATCTAGGTTAGCCATCTTTTTTTCAGTAAAAACCTGTTTCTGATGGCAAGACAGCAGTTGACGGGATATTCTTCGCTTTGAGAAGCTTTTGCGACACTCTCGAGATGCTGTAGTGTTTGAAGCACCCTACAAGTTTGCATTTCCTCACGCTTGTGTATTTGGTGCGCTCACCACGGTGCTTTGAAATCGCTTAAGTCTTTGTAATCCCAGTTTCCTCCTGAAGAGCACACAGTCCCTTGGTATTTTACCGACCTATTTTGAATTTGACGATCTGGTGCTGTCACTGACTTGGCGGTCTATTTCTAGTATCTAAAGCTTAGTTATGTTCAAAACCCCCTTAAAAATTTTTTTTACTAAAATTCACACATGAAATAATATTTTTTTTTATTTTTAATAAAATTCACTGTCAGGACAGCAATGATCCAGATTTCTGCAAAAGACAACCGTAAAGGGTTAGTTCACCCAAAAATGAAAATAATGTAATTTGTTACTCTTGAGAGATCTTGAGAGAGGAAATTGCTTTGCTCCCTATGCAGGCCTCACTAAGCCATCGGATTTCAACAAAAATATCTTAATTTGTGTTCCGAAGATGAACGGAGGTCTTAATTTTTTCTGGTGACTTTGACTGTGGTTTGTGAGATTATTTGATAAATATATTTTTAAGTGCTTTACTTGAACAGAAAATGAAGATACTGAAGAATGTCTGAATATGCATTTCAGTGGATGATTGTCAAATTTTGTTTCTAATCTTTTTTTTCCCTTCTATTTGAATTAACATTAAATTGTATTTTAGCGACTTTTTATTTCACAATTGTGAGTTTACATCTCGCTATTCTGACTTCTTTTGCAATTGCGAGTTATAAAGTCAGAATTGCGAGTTTAAAGTTCAATTATGAGAGAAAGTGACTCTCAGAATTGCAAGTTTATATCTCACAATTCTGACTATATCTCGCAATTGCGAGTTATAAAGTCAGAATTGCGAAATAAAGTTGCAATTGTGTGTTATAAAATCAGAATTGCAAGTGTAAAGTCAGAATTGTGTGATATAGTCAGAATTGCATGATAAAGTCAGAATTGCGTGATATAAAGTCAGAATTGTGTGATATAAAGTCAGAATTGTGTGATATAAAGTCAGAATTGCGTGATAGTCACAATTGCGTGATATAAAATCAGAATTGCAAGAAAGTCGCAATTGTGTGTTATAAAGTCAGAATTATGTGTTATAAAGTCAGAATTATGTGTTATAAAGTCAGATTTGCGTGATATAAAGTCGCAATTGCGAAATTCAGAATTGCAAAATAAAGTCGCAATTGCGTGATATAAAGTCAGAATTGCATGATATAAAGTCAGAATTGCGTGTTATAAAGTCAGAATTGAAAAATAAAGTCGCAATTGCGTGTTATAAAATCAGATTTGTGAGAAAGTCACAATTGTGTGTTATAAAGTCAGAATTGCGTGATATAAAGTCGCAATTGCGAAATTCAGAATTGCAAAATAGTCGCAATTGCGTGATATAAAGTCAGAATTGCGTGATATAAAGTTAGAATTGCATGACAAAGTCAGAATTGCGAGAAAGTCGCAATTGTGTGTTATAAAGTCGCAACTGCATGTTATAAAGTCAGAATTGCATGATATAAAGTCAGAATTGCATGATATAAAGTCAGAATTGCGTGTTATAAAGTCAGAATTGCATGATATAGTCAGAATTGCGTGATATAAAGTCGCAATTGCGAAATTCAGAATTGCAAAATAAAGTCGCAATTGCGTGATATAAAGTCAGAATTGCATGATATAAAGTCAGAATTGCGTGTTATAAAGTCAGAATTGAAAAATAAAGTCGCAATTGCGTGTTATAAAATCAGATTTGTGAGAAAGTCACAATTGTGTGTTATAAAGTCAGAATTGCGTGATATAAAGTCGCAATTGCGAAATTCAGAATTGCAAAATAGTCGCAATTGCGTGATATAAAGTCAGAATTGCGTGATATAAAGTTAGAATTGCATGACAAAGTCAGAATTGCGAGAAAGTCGCAATTGTGTGTTATAAAGTCGCAACTGCATGTTATAAAGTCAGAATTGCATGATATAAAGTCAGAATTGCATGATATAAAGTCAGAATTGCGTGTTATAAAGTCAGAATTGCATGATATAGTCAGAATTGCGTGATATAAAGTCGCAATTGCGAAATTCAGAATTGCAAAATAAAGTCGCAATTGCGTGATATAAAGTCAGAATTGCATGATATAAAGTCAGAATTGCGTGTTATAAAGTCAGAATTGAAAAATAAAGTCGCAATTGCGTGTTATAAAATCAGATTTGCAAGAAAGTCACAATTGTGTGTTATAAAGTCAGAATTGCGTGATATAAAGTCGCAATTGCGAAATTCAGAATTGCAAAATAGTCGCAATTGCGTGATATAAAGTCAGAATTGCGTGATATAAAGTTAGAATTGCATGACAAAGTCAGAATTGCGAGAAAGTCGCAATTGTGTGTTATAAAGTCGCAACTGCATGTTATAAAGTCAGAATTGCATGATATAAAGTCAGAATTGCATGATATAAAGTCAGAATTGCGTGTTATAAAGTCAGAATTGCATGATATAGTCAGAATTGCGTGATATAAAGTCGCAATTGCGAAATTCAGAATTGCGAAATAGTCGCAATTGCGTGATATAAAGTCAGAATTGCGTGATATAAAGTCAGAATTGCATGGCAAAGTCAGAATTGCGAGAAAGTCGCAATTGTGTGTTATAAAGTCGCAACTGCATGTTATAAAGTCAGAATTGCATGATATAAAGTCAGAATTGCATGATATAAAGTCAGAATTGCATGATATAAAGTCAGAATTGCGTGTTATAAAGTCAGAATTGCATGATATAGTCAGAATTGCATGATATAAAGTCAGAATTGCATGATATAGTCAGAATTGCGTGATATAAAGTCGCAATTGCGAAATTCAGAATTGCGCAAGTCGCAGTTGCGTGTTATAAAGTCAGAATTGCATGTTATAAAATCAGAATTGCGAGAAAGTCGCAATTGCGAGTTATAAAGTCAGAATTGTGTGATATAAAGTCGCAATTGCATGATATAAAGTCAGAATTGCATGTTATAAAATCAGAATTGTGTGATATAAAGTCGCAATTGCATGATTTAAAGTCAGAATTGCATGATATAAAGTCAGAATTGCATGATATAAAGTCGCAATTGCGTGTTATAAAATTAGAATTGCGTGATATAAAGTCACAATTGTGTGTTATAAAATCATAATTGCATGTTATAAAGTCAGAATTGTGAAATAAAGTCAGAATTGTGTGATATAAAGTCAGAATTGTGTGATATAAAGTCGCAATTGTGAGCTATAAAGTCAGAATTGCGAGAGTTGCAATTGCGTGTTATAAAGTCAGAATTGCGTGTTATGAAGTCAGAATTGCGTGATATAAAGTCAGAATTGAGAAAAAGTCGCAATTGCGTGTTATAAAGTCAGAATTGCGAGAAAGTTGCAATTGCGTGTTATAAAGTCAGAATTGCGTGTTATGAAGTCAGAATTGCGTGATATAAAGTCAGAATTGAGAAAAAGTCGCAATTGCGTGTTATAAAGTCAGAATTGCGAGAAAGTCGCAATTGCGTGTTAAAGTCAGAATTGCGTGATATAAAGTCAGAATTGCATGACAAAGTCAGAATTGCGAGAAAGTCGCAATTGTGTGTTATAAAGTCGCAACTGCATGTTATAAAGTCAGAATTGCATGATATAAAGTCAGAATTGCATGATATAAAGTCAGAATTGCGTGTTATAAGTCAGAATTGCATGATATAGTCAGAATTGCGTGATATAAAGTCGCAATTGCGAAATTCAGAATTGCGAAAGTCGCAATTGCGTGTTATAAAGTCAGAATTGCATGTTATAAAATCAGAATTGCGAGAAAGTCGCAATTGCGAGTTATAAAGTCAGAATTGCGTGATATAAAGTCGCAATTGCATGATATAAAGTCAGAATTGCATGTTATAAAATCAGAATTGTGTGATATAAAGTCGCAATTGCATGATATAAAGTCAGAATTGCATGATATAAAGTCAGAATTGCATGATATAAAGTCGCAATTGCGTGTTATAAAATTAGAATTGCGTGATATAAAGTCGCAATTGTGTGTTATAAAATCATAATTGCATGTTATAAAGTCAGAATTGTGAAATAAAGTCAGAATTGTGTGATATAAAGTCGCAATTGTGAGCTATAAAGTCAGAATTGCGAGAGTTGCAATTGCGTGTTATAAAGTCAGAATTGCGTGTTATGAAGTCAGAATTGCGTGATATAAAGTCAGAATTGAGAAAAAGTCGCAATTGCGTGTTATAAAGTCAGAATTGCGAGAAAGTTGCAATTGCGTGTTAAAGTCAGAATTGCGTGATGAAGTCAGAATTGCGAAATAAAGTCGCAATTGCGTGATATAAAGTCAGAATTGCGTGATGAAGTCAGAATTGCGAAATAAAGTCGCAATTGCGTGTTAAAAAGTCAGAATTGCGTGATATAAAGTTAGAATTGCGAGAAAGTCGCAATTGCGTGTTATAAAGTCAGAACTGCGTGATTGCGTGTCAAAAAGTCTGAATTGAGTAATAAAGTCGCAGTTGTGTGTTATAAAGTCAGAATTACGAAATAAAGTCGCAATTTCGTGTTAAAAAGTCAGAATTGCGTGATATAAAGTCAGAATTGCATTATATAAAGTCGCAATTGCGTGTTATAAGGTCAGAATTGTGTGATATAAAGTCGCATTGCGTGATATAAAGTCAGAATTGAGAAAGTCGCAATTGCGTGTTATAAAGTCAGAATTGCGTGATATAGTCAGAATTGCGAAATAGTCGCAATTGCGTGTTAAAAAGTCATAATTGCGTATTAAAAAGTCAGAATTGCATGATATAAAGTCAGAATTGTGTGATGAAGTCAGAATTGCGAAATAAAGTCGCAATTGCGTGTTAAAATCAGAATTGTGAGAAAGTCGCAATTGCGTGTTATAAAGTCAGAATTGCGTGATATAAAGTCCCAATTGTGTGTTATAAAGTCAGAATTGTGTGATATAAAAGTCAGAATTGCCTGATATACAGTCGCAATTGTGTTATAAAGTCAGAATTGTGTGATATAAAAGTCAGAATTGCCTGATATAAAGTCGCAATTCAAGTCAAGTCAACTTTATTTATATAGCGCTTTTAATAATGCAGATTGTTTCAAAGCAGCTTTACAGTGTTAAACAGGAAAATAATTCAGAATAATTTTATTCAGCCGTATAGCCATTCTGGAGAAAATGGTGATGTCATCAGTTCATTTCAATTATCATACAGTGACAGTGTGGGCTTTAGATCAGTAATTTAGTTTATATGGTTAATTTAGTTTAATAATTATATTTATTTCGATGTTTAGTTGAAAAATTTTCAACTAAAATTGTTAAAAAGTCAGAATTGTGTGTTATAAATTCAGAATTGCGAGAAAGTCGCAATTGCGTGTTAAAAAGTCAGAATTGCGTGATATAAAGTCAGAATTGCGTGATATAAAGTCGCAATTGCGTGTTATAAAGTCAGAATTGCGTGATATAGTCAGAATTGCGAAATAGTCGCAATTGCGTGTTAAAAAGTCAGAATTGTGTGATGAAGTCAGAATAGCGAAATAGTCGCAATTGCGTGTTAAAAAGTCAGAATTGCGTAATTTAGTTTATATGGTTAATTTAGTTTAATAATTAGATTTATTTCGATGTTTAGTTGAAAAATTTTCAACTAAAATTGTTAAAAAGTCGAAATTACATGTTAAAAAGTCAGAATTGTGAAATAAAGTCGCAATTGCGTGTTATAAAATCAGAATTGTGAGAGTCCCAATTGCGTGTTATAAGGTCAGAATTGCGTGATATAAAGTTGCAATTGCGTGTTATAAAATCAGAATTGCGAGAAAGTTGCAATTGCGAGTTATAAAGTCAGAATTGCGTGATATAAAGTCAGAATTACTGTCAGAATACTGGAACTTCTCATGGTTCTGTGCCGACCATTCTGGCTACCGAGGGAATTCACCGCGGTCATCATCACAGCTGTGTATATTCCCCCACAAGCCGACACAGACCGGGCACTAAAGGAACTGTATAGGACAGTGAGTGAGCAGGAAACCGCGCATCCTGAGGCTGCGTTTATTGTGACCGGGGACTTTAACAAAGCCAACTTCAAACGCATTGCACCTAAATACCACCAACATGTTAGCTTCAACACACGAGGGAACCGCGTTCTGGATCATTGTTACTCTCCCTTCAAGGATGGTTACAAGTCCCTCCCACGCCCACCATTCGGCAAATCGGATCACGCTTCCATTCTCCTTCTGCCCGCTTACAGGCAGAGACTGAAACAGGAAGCACCCGCCCTCAGAACCATCCAGTGCTGGTCGGACCAATCGGACTCTATGCTACAAGACTGTTTTGATCACGCGGACTGGGAGATGTTCCGGTCGGCCTCTGATGACGACATCGAGGTCTACGCTGATAGCGTAACGTGTTTCATCAGGAAGTGCGTAGAAGACGTTGTTCCGACCAGAACAATACGGCTGTACCCAAACCAGAAGCCGTGGCTAAATGGGGATGTTCGCGCGGCACTCAATGCGCGGACCTTCACTTTTAACTCCGGTAATGCGGAGGAGCATAAACAAGCAAGTTATGCCCTCCGGAAAACCATCAGAGCAGCAAAACGCCAGTACAGGGACAAGATTGAAGGACAGTTCAACACCACCGACTCCAGAAGCATGTGGCGGGGAATTAACACCATCACGGCTACAAAGGGAACACAAACTCCACCGTGAACACCGCTGCCTCTCTCCTGGACGAGCTCAACACCTTTTAATGCTCTCTTTGAGGGAACTAACACCGCCCTCGCGGAGAGAGAGCTCGCGGCTGAAGATACAGAGGTTAGTGCACTCTCCGTATCTTTAGCGGATGTAAACCGATCCTTCCAGTGGGTGAACGTCCGTAAAGCAGCGGGTCCAGACGGCATTCCGGGCCGCGTGATCAGAGCGTGCGCGCACCAACTGGCTGGAGTTTTTACGGACATCTTTAACCTGTCCCTCTCCCTGTCTGTGGTCCCCACATGCTTCAAAACATCCACCATTGTTCTGTAGTAAAGTATGTTTGTACGGGAAGAAGGAGGCGGGAACCGGAGAACATTCAACAAAAGGTTTAATCAAACAAACAAAATAAAAGGTCGGCGACTGCCCCTCGCGGACGACTGTCGCCTATACACAAACACAAAATGAAAATAATAAGCTGCAGCCCCTCACGGTCGACTGCAGCAACATATAACAAAACATAAATAAAATACAACATAAAATCCAGGCCTGGTCCTCTCTCGTCCCTCACTGTCGTCGCTCGTCCTTTATAGTCCCTCACTCCTCCGCGAGAGCCGAGATCGCTGGCTCACAGCTGGCGCTCATCCTCTCTGATGAGCGCCGCCTCGTCCCGCCCTCGCGGTCCCTCGGCCTCGCTGCTCACCACATACCCCCAACGCCCTTCGCAGGCCGGGGGGTACCCTCGAGACTGCGCTCTACTCTACCCCCCCCCCCCCTCTCCCCGGGCCTGATCACGGCGGCCGTGGGACCTGGGGGTAAGAACAGCGAGGTGAGAGAACGGAGCGAGGAACATGAGGAGCGACAGAGACGAGAGAGTGGAGAGAGGAGAAAAGAAAAAAAAAAATTCTGGTCCGGTTCCCAGACACACTGCCGCTCGGTCTTCAGCCAGCCGAGAGGCTCTTCCTCGCGGTGCCATGCGGTGGTACTGGACGGCCGGTGGACGGCTCGACGCTCCTCCGCCCCCTGGCGGCCGGCGGTGGCTCCTCCTGTCGAGGGCAGCCGGCAGCGAGTCCCGCGCGCTCCCTGCCCCTCCCCTACACGGCGGAGGGATACAGGCTCCGGCCCACGGCGAATGCCGGTGACTCCTCCGCGCTCCCTCTAGGACGGCCGCCACCCCACCTCGACCCAGGGGCACGGCAGCGAGCTCTTCGTCCCACCGACCTTCATCCGCTCCAGCACCACCGCTTCGGGCAGCCGCTCGCGGACTTCATTCCTCCGCGGTGCCCGAACTCCGCGGCACCGCGATCCCCCTCAGCTGCGAGGGCTCTTCGACAGCGCGTCCCTCCTTCCCCCCGGGTTTTCGGCACCACTGTAGTAAAGTATGTTTGTACGGGAAGAAGGAGGCGGGAACCGGAGAACATTCAACAAAAGGTTTAATCAAACAAACAAAATAAAAGGTCGGCGACTGCCCCTCGCGGACGACTGTCGCCTATACACAAACACAAAATGAAAATAATAAGCTGCAGCCCCTCACGGTCGACTGCAGCAACATATAACAAAACATAAATAAAATACAACATAAAATCCAGGCCTGGTCCTCTCTCGTCCCTCACTGTCGTCGCTCGTCCTTTATAGTCCCTCACTCCTCCGCGAGAGCCGAGATCGCTGGCTCACAGCTGGCGCTCATCCTCTCTGATGAGCGCCGCCTCGTCCCGCCCTCGCGGTCCCTCGGCCTCGCTGCTCACCACATGTTCCTGTTCCGAAGCAATCAAAAACACTCTGCTTAAACGACTGGCGTCCTGTTGCTCTGACCCCCATCATCAGCAAATGCTTTGAGAGACTAGTCAGAAACCACATCTGCTCTGTTCTCCCCCCCTCACTGGACTCACTGCAGTTTGCATACCGCACAAACCGCTCCACTGATGATGCCATTTCATCAACAATTCACACTGCTCTCTCCCACCTGGAAAAGAGGAACACATATGTGAGAATGCTGTTTGTAGACTACAGCTCAGCATTCAACACCATTGTGCCCTCCATACTTGACATTAAACTCCGGGCTCTAGGCTTAAACAGCTTGTTATGCAGCTGGATCCTGGACTTCCTGTCAAACAGACGCCAGGTGGTCAGAATGGGCAGTAACATCTCCTCTGGAGCCCCTCAGGGCTGTGTTCTCAGCCCACTCCTGTACTCCCTGTACACACATGACTGTGTGGCAACCCACAGCTCCAACACCATCATCAAGTTTGCTGACGATACGACGGTGGTAGGTCTCATCACTGACAATGATGAAACTGCCTACAGAGAGGAGGTGCACACTCTGACACGGTGGTGTCAGGAGCACAACCTCTCCCTCAACGTCAGCAAGACCAAGGAGCTGGTGGTCGACTTCAGGAGGAATGAGAGAGAACACCGCCCCATCACCATCGATGGAGCACTGGTGGAGAGAGTCAGCAGCTTCAAGTTCCTCGGTGTCCACATCACAGAGGAACTCTCATGGTCCGTCCACTCCGAGGCCGTTGTGAAGAAGGCTCATCAGCGCCTTTTCTTTCTGCGACGGCTGAGGAGGTTTGGAATGAGCCGCCACATCCTCACACGCTTCTACACCAGCACCATAGAGAGCCTGCTGACTGGCTGCATCACCACCTGGTACGGCAACAGTACCGCCCGCAGCCGAAAAGCCCTGCAAAGGGTAGTGCGCATGGCCAGCTGCATCATCGGAGGTGAGCTTCCCTCCCTCCAGGACATTTACGCCAGGCGGTGTGTGAAGAGAGCTCAGAGGATCATCAGAGACTCTCACTGCTGCCATCAGGCAGACGGTACCGCAGCATCAGAACACGCACCAGCCGACTCCAGAACAGCTTCTTCCCACAAGCAATCAGACTACTTAACTCCTGATCCATCAGGATCATAACACACACTGGACAGAATATCACTCAGCACAACCCACTGTAGATACACACACATTATATACACATTTATTATTTATCATATAGCACCTATTGTACATTGGATCTCTACTGTGAATAATAATGTATACTGTACATTGTATATTATTATTATTATTATTATTATAGCGTAATGTATATTGTTTAGTGTATATTGTTTAAAGTATATGTATATTGTAAGTATGTGTATATTGGTTAAAGCTGTGAGAACTACACTCACATTGTGTAAATTATTTATTGTTTATTGTAGAGTTTACTGTGCTGTGAGTAATTGTGGGCGCATCAGATGTGTAATCTGATGCTGCTTTAAATGTTGTACATGTCATGTCGTGACTACTATGTTGCTCGGAACTGCATCAAGAATTTCACCTGCTGTTGCACTTGTGTACATGGCTGTGTGACAATAAAGTGATTTGATTTGATTGATTTTTGATTTGAATTGCGTGATATAAAGTCAGAATTGTGTGATATAGTCAGAATTGCGAAATAGTCGCAATTGTGTGTTAAAAAGTCAGAATTGCGTGATATAAAGTCAGAATTGCGTGATATAAAGTCGCAATTGCGTGTTATAAGGTCAGAATTCCGTGATATAAAGTTGCAATTGCGAGTTATAAAGTCAGAATTGCGTGATATAAAGTCAGAATTGCGTGTTATAAGGTCAGAATTGCGTGATATAAAGTCAGAATTGCGTGATATAGTCAGAATTGTGAAATAGTCGCAATTACGTGTTAAAAAGTCACAATTGCGTGATATAAAGTCACAATTGCATGATATAAAGTCAGAATTGCATGATATAAAGTCGCAATTGCGTGTTATAAGGTCAGAATTCCGTGATATAAAGTTGCAATTGCGAGTTATAAAGTCAGAATTGCGTGATATAAAGTCAGAATTGCGTGTTATAAGGTCAGAATTGTGTGATATAAAGTCTGAATTGCCAGATAGTCGTAATTGCGTGTTATAAAGTCGGAATTGAATGATATAAAGTCAGAATTGCAAAATAAAGTCGCAATTGTGTGTTAAGTCAGAATTGCGAGAAAATCGCAATTGCGTGTTAAAAAGTCAGAATTGCGTGATATAGTCAGAATTGCAAAATAGTCGCAATTGCGTGTTAAAAAGTCAGAATTGCGTGATATAAAGTCACAATTGCGTGATATAAAGTCACAATTGCGTGATATAAAGTCAGAATTGCGTGATATAAAGTCGCAATTGCGTGTTATAAGGTCAGAATTGCGTGATATAAAGTCAGAATTGCGTGATATAAAGTCAGAATTGCGTGATATAAAGTCAGAATTGCGTGTTATAAGGTCAGAATTGCGTGATATAGTCAGAATTGCGAAATAGTCGCAATTACGTGTTAAAAAGTCACAATTGCGTGATATAAAGTCACAATTGCGTGATATAAAGTCGCAATTGCGTGTTATAAGGTCAGAATTCCATGATATAAAGTTGCAATTGCGAGTTATAAAGTCAGAATTGCGTGATATAAAGTCAGAATTGCGTGTTATAAGGTCAGAATTGCGTGATATAAAGTCTGAATTGCCAGATAGTTGTAATTGCGTGTTATAAAGTCGGAATTGAATGATATAAAGTCAGAATTGCAAAATAAAGTCGCAATTGTGTGTTAAAAAGTCAGAATTGCGCGTTATAAAGTCAGAATTGCGTGATATAAAGTCAGAATTGCGAGAAAATCGCAATTGCGTGTTAAAAAGTCAGAATTGCGTGATATAAAGTCAGAATTATGAAATAAAGTCGCAATTGCGTGATATAAAGTCGCAATTGCGTGTTAAAAAGTCAGAATTGCGTGATATAAAGTCAGAATTGCGTGATATAGTCAGAATTGCGAAATAGTCGCAATTGCGTGTTAAAAAGTCAGAATTGCGTGATATAAAGTTGCAATTGCGAGTTATAAAGTCAGAATTGCGTGATATAAAGTCAGAATTGCGTGTTATAAGGTCAGAATTACGTGATATAGTCAGAATTGCGAAATAGTCGCAATTACGTGTTAAAAAGTCACAATTGCGTGATATTAAGTCACAATTGCGTGATATAGTCAGAATTGGGAAATAGTCGCAATTGCGTGTTAAAAAGTCAGAATTGCGTGATATAAAGTCAGAATTGCATGATATAAAGTCGCAATTGCGTGTTATAAGGTCAGAATTCCGTGATATAAAGTTGCAATTGCGAGTTATAAAGTCAGAATTGCGTGATATAAAGTCAGAATTGCGAGTTATAAGGTCAGAATTGCGTGATATAAAGTCAGAATTGCGAGAAAATCGCAATTGCGTGTTAAAAAGTCAGAATTGCGTGATATAAAGTCAGAATTATGAAATAAAGTCGCAATTGCGTGATATAAAGTCGCAATTGCGTGTTAAAAAGTCAGAATTGCGTGATATAAAGTCAGAATTGCGTGATATAGTCAGAATTGCGAAATAGTCGCAATTGCGTGTTAAAAAGTCAGAATTGCGTGATATAAAGTTGCAATTGCGAGTTATAAAGTCAGAATTGCGTGATATAAAGTCAGAATTGCGTGTTATAAGGTCAGAATTACGTGATATAGTCAGAATTGCGTGATATAGTCAGAATTGCGAAATAGTCGCAATTACGTGTTAAAAAGTCACAATTGCGTGATATTAAGTCACAATTGCGTGATATAGTCAGAATTGGGAAATAGTCGCAATTGCGTGTTAAAAAGTCAGAATTGCGTGATATAAAGTCAGAATTGCATGATATAAAGTCGCAATTGCGTGTTATAAGGTCAGAATTCCGTGATATAAAGTTGCAATTGCGAGTTATAAAGTCAGAATTGCGTGATATAAAGTCAGAATTGCGAGTTATAAGGTCAGAATTGCGTGATATAAAGTCTGAATTGCGTGATATAGTCAGAATTGCGAAATAGTCGCAATTGCGTGTTAAAAAGTCAGAATTGCGTGATATAAAGTCAGAATTGCGAGATAAAGTCGTAATTGCGTGTTATAAAGTCAGAATTGAATGATATAAAGTCAGAATTGCAAAATAAAGTCGCAATTGTGTGTTAAAGTCAGAATTGCGCGTTATAAAGTCAGAATTGCGCGTTATAAAGTCACAATTGCGAAATAGTCGCAATTGCGTGTTAAAAAGTCAGAATTGCGTAATTTAGTTTATATGGTTAATTTAGTTTAATAATTAGATTTATTTTGATGTTTAGTTGAAAAATTTTCAACAAAATAGTCGCAATTGCGTGTTATAAAGTCAGAATTGCGTGATTGCGTGTTAAAAAGTCAGAATTGCAAAATAGTCGCAATTGTGTGTTATAAATTCAGATTTGCGAGAAAGTCGCAATTGCGTGTTAAAAAGTCAGAATTGCATGATATAAAGTCGTAATTGCGTGTTATAAAGTCAGAATTGCAAAATAAAGTTGCAATTGCGAGTTATAAAGTCAGAATTGCGTAATATAAAGTCAGAATTGCGAAATAAAGACGCAATTGCGTGTTATAAAGTCGCAATTGCATGATATAAAGTCAGAATTGCAAAATAAAGTCGCAATTGCGTGTTTTAAAGTCAGAATTGCGTGATATAAAGTCGCAATTGTGAGTTATGAAGTCAGAATTGTGTGAAATAAAGTCGCAATTGCGAGTTATAAAGTCAGAATTGCGAGAAAGTTGCAATTGCGAGTTATAAAGTCAGAATTGCGAGAAATTTGCAATTGCGAGTTATAAAGTCAGAATTGTGTGATAAAGTCAGAATTGCGAAATAAAGTCGCAATTGCGTGTTAAAAAGTCAGAATTGTATGATATAAAGTCAGAATTGCGAAATAAAATTGCAATTGCGTGTTATAAATTCAGATATTGCATGATATAAAGTTTCAATTGCATGTTATAAAGTCAGAATTGCATAAAATCAAGTCACAATTGCATTATAAAGTGAGAATTGTGATATAAACTCGCAATTGTGTGTTCTAAAGTCAGAATTGCAAGATATAAAGTCGCAATTGTGAGGAAAAAGAGTCAGAATTGCACGTTTATATTCACTATTCTGTCTATAACGCAAATTGTGACTTTATATCACGCAATTCTGACTTTTTACCGTAAATTGCGAGATGTAAACTATGGAAGCTTGTTTCAGCCACAGAATAAAAAATAAAAAAGATAATTGCAACTTCTCACAATTGCGACTTCTCACTGTATTTATAAACTGTATTTAATAAATTCTTATTTTTTTTCCTCGCAAAATTACGAATTTACATATCTTTATCTCAGAATTGCGTGAAATAAAGTTGCAATTGCGAGTCATAAAGTCACAATTGAGAGAAAAAAAGTAAATTATCTTTTAAAAAGTTTTATTCTGGGGCGGAAACAAGCTTCCATAGAAAACTGACATTAACTTTAAGGCCGGGACACACCTAGCTGACCGCATTGGTCGGCTTACGTTATTCGGTGTGGCTCTACTCGGACAGCATTGGGGTTTTCTGGTCCGATTTAGCGTCGGGCTGTGCGACTGGAATGAACAAAGTGATCAGCGTGATTGATATTCAAAATGCTAAGCAAGCGATTTGTATATATGCAGTCCTAGTTTTGGTTTCCCTTTTTAAATGACGAAAATAGACTATTGATACCTGCTAAAATAGACAGATATTTACTTACATGCAGGCGCAGAACACACATGCTAGTTGACAGTCATCTTTAGTCCTTTTGGTGTGTTCAAGAGCAGCTTTTTGGCCAAGACGCTTGGTGTGTCCCGGGCTTTAGAAATAGTTATTTTAAATGGTAAATTCAGTCATGGTTAGTGTTTATAACCCACAATGTGTACAATCTAAAAGTGTGGACATATTTACCATTGTTTGGCAACTTCAGTAGGAATTCGTTGTGGATATCGATTTGCTGCAGTGTCCAACAGAGAGCAGTTTAGTTTGAAAGTGACTTCTGTGTGAGATGTGCTTCATAGACCGCTCTTTGGTATGATACATTGCAATTTTAACCAAATAGACTTCTTTATGAATAGCATATTGCATCTCTCCCATTTGGCAAGTAGGCCTACTTTTGATGTAACTATCATCAGTGTGAAAGCTGCTGTATGTTTACCTGCTTTACATTGCAAAAGAGTATTTTTGGACAGAAATGTATCTTTACATTTGGTTGTTGGATTTTGTGCACAAGCATGTATATATTCCTTCTGTGCAGCTTTTCCGACAGGATATCAAAACTCTTCTCATATGGTTATAAATAACCTGTGACTTTTGTGCTCCCATGTTTTCCTGTTGTATGAGTATGATCACAAAGTATGAACAGTATGTCCTGTTTTAATAGATGAACAGTGTTATCAAGAGAAACAGCAGAACAAAGTTCTCCATAAGAACTACATCTCTGAAACAGAGATGCTCCAAGAACCTGTGTATGATTTGCGGGCAGAGCCATATCAAGAAAAATCTGCTGAATTTGGTCAGTATGTTGTGGGATCAATGCATCATAATCTCCATTTTCAATAATAGCATGATGATACAACCTCGGATCAAAGTATAGGTTCGTATAAAATGACATGTATGCATCTTTGCACCTTTTTTAATTATTTGTCATATATAACTGAACATTGTCATGTAGTGTGTAATAAAAATCAATAAAATCACAAATTCCCAAAGTATGCCAATAAACGCAGACTCATGTTACCGTCTCTGAGGGCATGTTAAATACACACACACATACACACAAACGTGTGTTTAGCACATGTTGCGCAGAGAACAGGGTGTTCACAATGGCTGGTTGTTGGGTCAAGCAGAGAAACTATGGCCATATGTGAAACATGTCTCAATCTCCACATCATAACGCATGATATTTATGTGAGGAAATGCTGGGCCTGGATTTATTTGGGATGTGGACTGTTGTAAGCATCTGGACCAGAGACCGAAGGACTTCACAGCTTGACAGCTCTCTCTGAGAACTTAGTGAGGGCTCTGAGCATATTTATCGGTCAGGGTGATGAATTATCCTAAAATATTTTAATTCTGTTGTTATGATTGAATACACGTTTAAAACAAACTGATCATATACATACTTTCTCTGTCACAATACATGCTAAATGTATTTTTATATCTGACTACACTCTTAGGAAAAATGGTTCTGAACGGCACCAAATTAGGGTTCTTCGGATTGTAACAATAGCAGAACCCTTTTTATAAGGTTCCATAAAGAACCATGCTGTAAAAGTGCTATAGGACCTTAATGGTGCTTTAGTATAGTAATATTATTATTTATTAGTATTATCCCTTTTACAATATTATTTATATATAAATAATTGTGGCCTTTTGGGTTTTACAAACAAACAAAAAAAATAGCATGTGTGTTGACAGTCTGTGTAGTTGTATAGCTAAGCTCCAGAACATCAGTAATGAGGTAGCTTTGACAGTTACAGATTTGAAAAACAAAAAGGCGGGAATAAAAAACCCTAAGCTCTAGCAGATAAAGGGTAAAGGGTAGATAAAGGGTTATTTTCAGCAGATAAAGGGTTCCTCGAGACCATACGGTTCTGAATATAACTGTTTCTCCATGTAAAGAACCTTTAAAGAACCATCTTTATTTAGAGTGTAGAAGAGATTCAAATCCATCAATCTAAGGACTGAGTTCCGTCTTCATAATTTAATCATCATGTTACACCTGTAGGCCCAATATTTTATTTCTTTTCATGGTATTATCCCTTTTCAAATTTTACTTGTCATGTTGCATTGTTTTAAACCCTTTTGTTAATTATTTTTATTGTTGTAGTTATATCCAATATACACTATATTGCCAAAAGTATTGAGACACCCCTCCAAATCATTGAATTCAGGTGTTTTAATCACTTCCATGGCCACAGGTGTATAAAATCAAGCACCTAGGCATGCAGACGCTTCTACAAACATTTGTGAAAGAATGGGTCGGGTAGTGGTAGTGGTATTATAACAAAAAGCAATTGGGAACAACAGCCACAAAGTGGTAGGCCATGTAAAATCATAGAGTGGGGTCAGCGCATGCTGAGGCGCATAGTGGGCAGATGTCGGCAACTTTCTGCAGTCAAAAGCTACAGACCTCCAGTGCACAAAGCAAGGTCCATAAAGCCCGCTATTTAATTGTGAATGTGAAGAAAACTGAGGATATGATATTCGATCCGAAATCAATTGGTGATCATAGCCCCGTATATATTCATAACGTTCCAATTACACAGGTGTCATGTTCATATTGACAGTTTGTGTATTAGGTTACAGCAAAGATTGTATTTCTTGAGAAGGCTTAGATTTTATGGGGTCAGTAGAAAAATTATGTTGTTTTATGAAGCTGTTTTAGAAAGTGTGATTAGCTATGGAATACACCTTTGGTAAGGTAATTTGACGGTACAGGTGAAATCTAGGCTAGGACGTCTTATTCAAACAACCATGAAAATCATGGGCAGGCAGGATAGAACCTCTTTATCTCCAAAGGCTATATGAAAAGTCTATGCTAAGGGAGGCAGATAAGATTCTGCATGATATAACACACATCTTGAACTGTGAGTTTGTAATGCTGCCATCCGGCAGGAGATTAAGAATTGCAAGAAGCAGATTGAATCGGTTCAAGGACTTCCGTGTGCAATTAATGTAATGTTGTGTTCCCTTTTGAACGGTCAGTTCGTACTGCGTCGAAGACGCCATGGGAATTCTCCTATTCTCGAATATACTGAAGTAATTTGTAAAATCCCGCAGTGCTACTGCCCAGTCAAAACAGTGTCGAGACATTTCGCACGCTATTGGCTGGCCAGTGGGAACTGCATGAACCAATGGCAGAACAGCGTAATCTGAGCGAACCAATGGGCGCAAGAGCCCGCGAAAGGGGCATATAAAATACGCTGTAACTGTCAAAAATGTCAGAATATTCTCCTTCAGCGACGATCTACGGTCAAGTCAAGTCAAGTCAACTTTATTTATATAGCGCTTTTAACAATGTAGATTGTTTCAAAGCAGCTTTACAGTGTTAAACAGCAAAATAATGCAGCCTAATTTTATTCAGCTGTATAGCCATTTGATGTCATCAGTTCATTTCAATTTCCATACGGTGACAGTGTGGGCTTTAGATCAATAATTAGATCAGTAATTTAGTTTATATGGTTAAATTAGTTTATTAATTTGATTTATTTCGACGTTTAGTTGAAAAATATAGTGTCCCCAACTGAGCACGCCAAGCCAGAGGCAACAGTGGCAAGGAAACCAAAACCCCATTAGGTGACCTAATGGAGAAAAATAAACCTTGGGAGAAACCAGGCTCAGTCGGGGTGCCAGTTCTCCTCTGGCCAATTAACAAACAGCGTATTATTATTATTATTATTATTATTATTATTATTATTCTGGCTGCTTTACAGGTCAGAGGTCATAATAGATCGGAATATTCAAAGGACCGGAGGCAACACGCTGGAGACGGGTTTATTGCGGATGACATATCGATTTAAGTATTATTTAATGGTAATATTCGAACAATCGGAGTCATCACGCTGGAGACGGGTTTATTTAGATGCCGTGTCGATGAGGCAGTTGCAGGGGGAGGATAATTGACACGGTCTCTGCAGATACTTCGGGGTCCTGTGTTGGTCTTCTCTGGTCCACCATCTGATTTGGATACGGCCCGGATCTGGCTGACTGCAGTAAACCTCGGGATAAAACAGAGAGAATATCATTAGCGTAGATGCCATTCTTCTGATGATGTAACGAGTACATCAGGTGTTATGGGAAGTGTTCCCGGTTCCGGCTGACCTAGTTAATGCAGCCTAACAATCAATTAATTGATAAAGTGTTTTATGTGTATGCCACAGTAAAGAGATGTGTTTTTAGTCTAGATTTAAACTGACAGAGTGTGTCTGCTTCCCGAACAGTGCTAGGAAGACTGTTCCAGAGTTTAGGAGCTAAATAGGAAAAGGGTCGATCGCCTGCAGTTGATTTGGATATTCTCGGTATGATCAACTGGCCAGAATTTTGAGATCGCAGTAGACGTGATGGAGTATAATATGTTAAGAGCTCGCTCAAGTATTGGGGAGCTAAACCATTTAGTGCTTTGTAAGTAATAAGCAAGATTTTAAAATGTATGCAATGTTTAATAGGGAGCCAGTGCAATGTTGACAGAACTGGGCTAATATGGTCATACTTCCTGGTTCTAGTAAGTACTCGAGCTGCTGCGTTTTGGACCAGCTGGAGTTTATTTATTAAGCGAGCAGGGCAACCACCCAGTAGAGCATTACAATAATCTAGCCTTGAGGTCATGAACGCATGAACTAACTGTTCAGCATTTTGCATTGAGAGCATGTGCCGTAATTTAGATATATTTTTAAGATGGTAGAAAGCAGTTTTACAGATGCTCACTGATAAACTCACTGATAAACTCGAACAACACCACCTTCACCGTGAATTGACGAGCCTGCAGCGGAATAGCGAGCTAGCCAGCCCAGACGTCCTGCGAGAGTCAGCGGCCTGCTGTATTTCAGCGTGCCCAAATCGCCAGCGATCCCGTCATGCGCCTTTCCCCTGCGCTCTTTGGTGAAACACTATGGTGTATCCTTTCTGTACAATACTGAGAAAAACATATCGCTTGTGTGGCATGTGCAGTACTTACCTGCACTAGGAGGATAACCACCACGGGTGCGTGATCTGTCTGGGCAAGGCCCACGCGGACGCTGCTCTCGGCGGGTCCGGCTGCTCTCACTGTGAGGGTATGCACATTTCCACCCTCCGTTCACGGATAGCGCTCTTTCCAGAGCGCGACCCCGCCCCTCGCGCTCTCCCATTCCCCTTTCCATCCGAGCCTTGGCGGGAAAGAACGGCAAAGCCAGAGGGTTGCGTATACTGAGGCTAGCGAGTTCACGCCGGCCCAGTGCCCGCGTGCCTCGTCTTCGCCTCAGAGAGACGTTTCCCCTGTGACGTTCTCTCGATGCTCCCTCCGCTCGACGCCGAGAGCCTGGTCTCATTCGGCGGCAACGAGGAAGACGAATCCGCACGATTACCAACGTCTCGTTCTTCCTTTTCTCTCACTTGGGCCGTGCTAAGAAACGCTGCGGACAGAGAATGCCAGAGTGGACGAGCAAACTAATGCCGGAGCTTCCCGCATTACTCGCTCTCAGACTGCTGGAGATATCGAGAGCGTGGCTTACGTTACAGACTGTTGTCGCTGCAGCTTGCGCTTTCTACAACTGTCGAGAGCGTGACTTACGTCATTGCTGCCTCGCTGTCTAGCGCATAATGGCATCGTGAATGGCGGCCAAGCCCTGCACCTTTTTCACTCTCTATCACTTCTCTCAGTCCAATTCAGGCGACTGGAGAGGTTCAACAGTGTAGTAAGCGAGCCTGTTATGAAGCATGCACGCCCTAAAACACCGTAGAGAGCGCGACTTACGTCATAGCCGTGCCCTCTGCTGTTACGGTGCACTTTCGCACACAGGGTTGCCGGTTCGAGCCCCGCTCTCACAGGTTTCTCAGTGAGTCTCAATTTAGTGAATGGCGGCCAAGCCCTCTATCACTTCTCTCAGTCCCCTATTCAGGCGACTGGAGAGGTTCACCATTACAGTGAACGAGCCTGTTATAAAACATGCACGCCTGTACACAAAATGTTGTATTAACAGCGATCCTAATAAACAATTAAGAGTTCTTTCCTCTGTTATGACTGCAGGCAGTGTGCCCCCTACATAGGGTGTACCCCTATGCACTGTTAATTCAGCGCTATAGAACCACTCAAAAGTCCTGCTGTGGCTGGATTACCACCACAGACTTCCTTTACATTCTCTCAATCCCCTCGGTTCAGGCAACTGGAGATGTAAATATTGCAGTCAACTAGCCTGTTGTCAAACACGCTCGCCTGTACACCAATGCTGTTTTTAACAACGACATTACTAAAATATGTGCACCTTGCACATAAGCACTGTTCTCACAGATTATCACTCTTTAGCTCACGCCAAGAGCGCTCTATATGTAGAGTGCGCGCCCACTCCAAGTGTGCTCCGCTACACATAAGTGCTGTCTGCACAGTGTCACAAACACAAACCAACCGGCGGACATCTGAACAGGGCCCTTATCAAACGGCTTTCAGAATGCTGACAAAACTGAACACAGAAAGCAGCCCTGACAGGCTGATCAGGAAGAGAGGAGGGTTGAGTCCCGCCCAGGCCGGCCTGCGCCTCCCAAAAGACTCCGAGTTCTCCCCACGGCCTGTTTTTGTTCCGGTCAGGGAGAAAAATACTGTTCTGAATGTTTTTTCATGCAATGAATGTAAACTACGAGTCTGCTTTAATGCGTGCTCCGCTGCATTCTAACGCCATGAAGGCGAGTAAAAAAAAAAAAAAAAAATCAATCACGCAAATCCGCCCGATGCACTGGTTTTTCTCAGTGGATCTGAAAGATGCTTACTTTAATTTCCAAATTATCCCACGTCACAGACCGTTTTTGAGATTTGCATTCGACGGGAAGGCTTATCAGTACACAGTCCTGCCACTTGGCCTGTCCTTGGCCCCCCGCACTTTCACGAAGTGCATGGACGCAGCTCTCTACCCCTTAAGACAAGCAGGAATGAGCATTCTGAAATACCTCGACGAATGGCTCATACTGGCCCAGTCAGAGGAAGAAATAAAATCTCAAAAATCTGTGCTACTCAGCCATCTAGAATGCCTGGGTCTCAGAATAAATACAGCCAAGAGCTCACTGCTTCCCAGGCAGAGAACTTCCTTCCTGGGAACAATTTTAGACTCGGACGAACGCGCTCTGACTACACAGCAGCTTGCACGTTCATTCAAAATGGGAACCAACAGACCCCTAAAAAAATTTCAGAGAATGCTAGGCCTAATGGCAAAAGCTTCTCCAGTACTTCCGCTGGGTATGATGCACATGCGCCCCCTGCAGTACTGGCTGAAATCAAGGCTCCTTCCCAAGCGTGGTATTCAGGCCAGGTTTGGATCAAAGTGGGCTGCGGCTGTGTCAAAGCCCTGGCCCAGTGGTCACTTGGGAACAGTTTCCAGATGGATGTTGGTCACCACGGACGCCTCGAACTCAGGTTGGGGCGTTCTGTACGAGGGCGAACCGGCCGTCGGCTCATGGTCAAGCACGTAGTCACGGTTGCACATAAACTGCCTAGAAATGCTGGCAGTAGTGCTAGCCCTCGAGACTGTTTTACCACCATGTTCTAGTCTGCACGGACAACACGACTGTGGTCTCCTACATAAACCGCCAAGGCGGGCTCAGGTCAAGATGGCACAACCAACAGATCAGACATCTCCTCCTATGGGCAAAAGGCAAATTACATTCACTGAAAGCAGTGCATGTGCCAGGCAAACTGAACCAGGGAGCAGACATGCTCTCCAGGGGCCTCGTGTCCCTGGGGAAATGGGCCCTCCATTCCCAAAATGTGTGTTTTTGGGAGGGCAGAGGTCGACCTCTTCGCCTCCGAAGACAACTGTCATTGCCCAATCTATTTTTCAAAGAGCAAGGATGGGCTGGCCCACGAATGGCCCAGCTGCATACTTTATGCTTTTCCACCAGTACCACTCATTCCCCAGATTTTAAAAAGGATCAGGGAATGCGAGCACACGGTCCTGCTAGTGGCTCCACTCTGACAAAACCACACCAGGTTTCCCAAGTTGATTCAATTACTATCAGCAGCCCCATAGCCAGTTCCCCTGAGGAAAGACAATCTGACACCCCCACCCCAAAATTGTGGGCGTTGCATGTTTGGCCACTCAAGGGGGGCTCGAGAACCTCCCAAATCAAATCAAATCAAATCAAATCACTTTATTGTCACTCAACCATATACACAAGTGCAACAGTAGGTGAAATTCTTAGGTGCAGTTCCGAGCAACATAGCAGTCATGACATGACATGTGTTAGTTAGTTCTAGTTAGGTCTAGTTAGTTCCCTCAAAGCGAGCATAGAAGGTGTTTAGCTCGTCCGGGAGAGAGGCAGCGGTGTTCACGGTGGAGTTTGTGTTCCCTTTATAGTCCGTGATGGTGTTAATTCCCCGCCACATGCTTCTAGAGTCGGTGGTGTTGAACTTTCCTTCAATCTTGTCCCTGTACTGGCGTTTTGCTGCTCTGATGGTTTTCCGGAGGGCATAACTTGCTTGTTTATGCTCCTCCGCATTACCGGAGTTAAAAGTGAAGGTCTGCGCATTGAGTGCCGCGCGTCCCCATTTAGTCACGGCTTCTGGTTAGGGTACAGCCGAATTGTTTTGGTCGGAACAACGTCTTCTACGCACTTCCTGATGAAACACGTTACGCTATCAGCATAGACCTCGATGTCGTCATCAGAGGCCGACCGGAACATCTCCCAGTCCGCGTGATCAAAACAGTCTTGTAGCATAGAGTCTGATTGGTCCGACCAGCACTGGATGGTTCTGAGGGCGGGTGCTTCCTGTTTCAGTCTCTGCCTGTAAGCGGGCAGAAGGAGAACGGAAGAGTGGTCTGATTTGCCAAATGGTGGGCGCGGGAGGGACTTGTAGCCATCCCGGAAGGGAGAGTAACAGTGATCCAAGACACGGTTCCCTCGCGTGTTGATGCTAACATGTTGGTGGTATTTAGGTGCAATGCGTTTGAAGTTGGCTTTGTTAAAGTCCCCGGTCACAATAAACGCAGCCTCAGGATGCGCGGTTTCCTGCTCACTCACTGTCCTATACAGTTCCTTTAGTGCCCGGTCTGTGTCGGCTTGTGGGGGAATATACACAGCTGTGATGATGACTGCTGTGAATTCCCTCGGTTGCCAGAATGGTCGACACAGAACCATGAGAAATTCCAGATCAGGAGAACAGAAAGACTTGACAGAATGTACGTTCCTCTGATCACACCAGGATCTGTTGATCATAAAACATACACCCCCGCCTTTGCTTTTCCCTGAGAGTTGGCCGAATCTGGAATATCAGCAGACATCCAAGTTTCTGTAAGGCAGATAATGCAGCAGTCCCTCGTCTCTCGTTGGAAAGAGATCCGTGCTCTCAGCTCGCAGAGTTTGTTGTCCAGAAACTGAACATTAGCCAGTAAAATACTGGGAAGCGGGGATCGGTTTGCGCGGCATCTTACTCTGATGAGCACACCGGCTCTGCTTCCCCTTCTCCGACTGCGTTTGCGCGGTCGGACTGCCCAGACAAAGGGCTCCGCTGCCGTGTTTGTAAACAGCGGGTCGTCACTGAAGAATTTAAAGTCCGGTTTTCGGTGTGCGATTGCCGAACCAATGTCCAAAAGTGTCTGTCTGTCGTACGCAGTAAGGCAGACAACATCCAAGACAAAAAACACAAAAACTATAAACAGAACAAACAAAAAACTACAATGTTGTAACGGAGCTCGCAACGCAGCAGCCATCCTCTGGCGCCATCTTGAGTCCACATCTTGAGTCCCAGTGAGTGTCTTGAGCATCATCAGTGAAGCTAGAGCTCCGTCTACTAGACGTCTCTATGCCCTTAAATGATCAGTGTTCTCTGACTGGTGTTCAGTCAGTAACTATAACCCAGTGTCATGCGAGATTTTTCTACAAGAGATGTTGGATGCAGGACACACTCCGAGTCCATCCACACTCAAAGGCTACACGGCAGCTATCGCCGCATCTCATATGCCTATAGCTGGCCAATCAGTAGGCAGACACGACATGATCATAAAATTCTTAAAACGAGCCAGGAGGCCTAACCCCCCTCGCCCTCCTACGGTGCCATCCTGAGACCTTCATTGTTCCTAAGAGCACTAAAAAGACCTCCCTTCGAGCCGTTGCAGACGGCTGAATTAAAGCTGCTTTCGCTGAAAACTGCCCTGCTATTAGCACTGGCATCTGTTAAGCGTGTTGGTGACATTCAAGCGTTATATGTGAATGCGTCATGTTTAGAATTGGCCCAGGCGATTCTAAAGTCATCCTCAAACCAGGGCATGGTTATGTACCTAAAGTGCTTTCAACACTGTTCAAAGCACAGGTAATCACTATCTCTGCCCTCCCCACTTCGGAGGATGAGAGACAGTTACACCTGCTCGGCCCTGTTAGGGCGCTTAGAGCATATATTGGGCGGTCCTCCCACTTTAGACAGTCGAAGCAGCTCTTTGTAAATTTTGGTGACCGAAACTAAGGGACTTCCAGTCACCAAACAAAGCCTAGCCAGATGGCTAGTGGACGCGATAGCGTTAGCATATGACACTATGGGCCTCCAATACCCCATAGGTGTCAAAGCTCACTCCACCAGAGGCATGGCCTCTAGTTTCTATGGGTGACATTTGTAGATCGGCGGGTTGGTCCTCACCATCTACTTTTACCAGATTCTACAGTATGGATGTCCCTGCACTGCAGGCACAAGTCCTCGCTGTATAAAAAAATACTAAGACGGCCTAACGAATGTTAGACGGACTTATATATAATGAGTTTGTACATATATATATATTATATATATAAACGATGTGTCAGTAACTCTAGTCTTGAGCCCTTTCTAATAAGTGTTCAAACTTGAGGGAGTACATGTCACTGCGCTTATC
Source organism: Romanogobio albipinnatus (assembly GCA_023566225.1). Classification (NCBI taxonomy): domain Eukaryota; kingdom Metazoa; phylum Chordata; class Actinopteri; order Cypriniformes; family Gobionidae; genus Romanogobio; species Romanogobio albipinnatus. Next base: position 16,989,010 of record CM042254.1, read on the forward strand.
ATAGCACGGCGGGATTTTACCGGATTATTTTTTCGCAGTACAAAATGACCGTTCGAAAGGGAACGTACTTGGTTACTTAACGTAACCTCGGTTCCCTGAGATAAGGGAAGGAGTACTGCGTAGATGGCCGTGCTATGGCGCTGACTCGAGTGATCGTCGCTTCAGTCGATTTTCTCGACGCTGTTTTGACTGGGCAGTAGCACTGCGTGATTTTACAAATTACTTCAGTATATTCGAGAATAGGAGAACTGAGGTCACGTTAAGTAACCGAGTACGTTATTGTGTTGTGCTATTTTGTAACTATATGTTTTATGTGATGTGGTGGTTGTATTTTGGAGCCTAAGACAAATTTCCCTCTGGGATAATAAAGTGTTCCTTGACCTTGAAAGACATGGATGAGCGAGTTTGATGTGGAGGAATTTGACTGGCCTGCACAGAGTCTTGACCTCAACCCGATAGAACACCTTTGGGATGAATTAGAGAGGAGACTAAGAGCCAGGCCTTCTCGTCCAACATCAGTGCCTGACCTCACAAATGCACTTCTAGAAGAATGGTAAAAAATTCCCATAAACACACTCCTAAACCCTGTGGAAAGCCTTCCCAGAAGTGTTGAAGCTGTTATTGCTGCAAAGGGTGAGCCAACTCCATATTAAACCCTACGGATTAAGAATGGGATGTCATTAAAGTTCAGTTCATGTGCACGTAAAGGCAGACGTCCCAAAGCTTTTGGCAATATAGTGTATGTTCAAAGAGCAATTTCTGCATTAGAAACAGAACTTTTCTTACTTTAAAAGGTAAGTCAGATCAGTTCCACAAAACAAATGAAAGAGCAAAAGAATGACATTGAACATTTTAAACCATACTGAATCCTCCTGGGACCCAGGAATAGACTTTTGTCTCCTGTAGTGGAGATTATAGAGTACATTTCTCTGACAACATACATGTTACAGTTTTAAGTCTGGGTGTTCTGTAAAGAGCACATTTCAGAGATACCAAAAGTTTGGAAGTTTCACAGTGACTGCCTCTCCTTGGACTTTATTGGATTTTTTAATTGTTTGTTATAAATCAACATCTTGGGAAAATGTTACAGGGTTTCAAAATATGACTTTCTGTTACGAAACAGGGCATTGATTTCATACATGTCCACTATAGAGGACACCAGGACTCAAATCATGTTTATCAGGCATTTTGGGAGTGTGAAGCGAATAGGGAAAGAAATTATATTTCAATATTCCAATGAAATACTAGATATTATTATGAAAATCTTGTTTCCATTATTACATTTCTTTTTTCATTACGTTGCCCCAAACATTCATTAATATGCAAATTATATATAATGCATTGTATATAATGGGAAAACCCGCTTAAAGCAAAATGGCATATCAAATCCTTCTGTTATATCTTTCATATCATAGTTGAGAATCATCTTTATACAAACTTTGGAATAAAAAAAAATCCCATTGTTTTTGTCTATTCACATCTATTCATGTCTTTTTATTTTTTAAATGAATCCTGGTGTCCTCTACAGAGGACATAACCTAACATATGAATAAAATATAATTAAAAATAATATTATTTCAAATGTAATGACATAAAAATAAACTAATAAAAATGGTTCTCAGGAGAATAAGACAATTTGGATTATGTATATGATCTGATTGTCTCTAAAATTGTTATATACCAGGTTAATTTTCAAAGACCTTTGTTGACAATTTCCCTGCAATATGGGCGGTGTCGACTATATTTTATTACATAGACACTACATTTTAAATTTGTCACAAGTGTAAGTGTTCAATCTTTAAATCAGTCTAAATATTAGAATGTTTTGTGATTTATACACTTTAATTTAAGATCCTCAAAATTAAAAATAACATGCCATAAACACAGATGATCACAATAAAACCACAATGGTATAAATTAAGACAAATAAATACATAAACCACCACAAACAACAAGAACAACGACCATATAATAGAGTTCAACTGAAAGAATTGCCTGGGCATTTTTCCATAAATATAATTGGCCAAATTGTCACACGTGTTTCATATGTTGTCATTATTTACAATTTATTAATTACTGGCCAAAACAATTGGGGCAATTAAAAGGTCAACGGGTCTCTTTTTTCTTAGGCAATAAATGTGAAAATGTTCAATAGCTTATGTTGTAGCTAAGCCTTTATACAGAAACGGACGGACAAAAGTAAACTCACCTTGAGAAATATTCACTGGAGCAAAAAACTGTTTGTGACGACAAGCCCTAGTCTCCCCTATAGTGAAAATTAAAAACACATTAGTTCAACCATGCTATACAGGCACATTTCGGCATAACATGCCCTACAGAATAAGCTGATTTGTAATGGTCCATCCTTACTTTCACCAATGGCCCATCGAGATGGTCGTGTGCTTCTCCCAATTCTGCGACCCGACCAACCAGTTACATTGGGGAAGCTCTATAAGCTCTAGTCTCCATCCGCCATTTTCAGCACACTGGAAAGCAGGTAGACCAAAAACTACACAGTGCCGGTATAAAACAACAGGTAAGTGTTCAAGAACACCATGCTCACATTTTTTATTTCAACCAAGCCTTTGCAATGTTGCACTGAATGGCTGGGAAAGCAGGACACCTTGCTCGGAGTGAGTTGCATCGGGTTTGTGCACTTATGAGTGCCCGGATTGATGATAACAATACAATCTGTGTGTCCTGTCAGTCCACAAAGCAACACTAGTGCTCCGTTGAAACATTGAGAGAACTTTTTATCTCATTTAAGATTCCTCAAGCGAAAATGTGACCATTGGAAGTGTCTTTAAATCGCGGTGTGTGTTTGTTTGCCTGAAAGTCGGGATACACAACCTGGACAGATTTGCACGAGCCACTATAATTCAAGATTTAACATCACCTGGTTTGCATGACAATATTTTAAGCACGAGGATACACTTTAAGTCTGTTTTACATACGGTCCGTGTAACGCTTCACAATTCAATTTTCAGACCATATAGTGCAAATGCAAAAAATAAAATATTGAAACAAACGTCCATTTTTTCCTTTTTCTCGGTTACTTCATCAGTGGATTTTTGCCATTTTCTCTCCTTTTTTCAAATTTCCTTTTGCTAAATTATGACTTAAGAAATTATCTTTTGAATGAATTGAAATCTAACCGATTTTATTTTCCTTCTATTTTTTCCCCAATTTACGTGGACTGTGCCATAGCTATAGCGGGGGAGGTCGCGGACTGTTTTACATCGTTTATGTAGGCTATAGCCTGCGTGCACGTTGAGAAGTACTTATAGTTTAAAAGGCTAACACAGAGGACGCCATAGTTTTAGTTGTTAATAAATATATAATAGGCTAATAATACTGTGCTAAATGTAGAATTCAGGTCTGGCCATCGGGAGCAGCGGGCAAAACGGTGGCCTGGCTACTTATTTGCCCGCTGGTTTGTATTTATCTATACTTATTTGTTATTAGTGCACGTACACACACACACACACACACACACACACACACTCACGTGCACGCATGCACACACACACACACACACACACACACACACACACACACACACACACACACACACACACACACACACACACACACACACACACACACACACACACACACACACACACACACACACACACACATATATATATGTGTGTGTGTGTGTGTGTGTGTGTGTGTATATGTATGATTGTAAATAAGTATTTGAACACCCTGCTATTTTGCAAGTTCTCCCACTTAGAAATCATGGAGGGGTCTGAAATTGTCATCATATGTGCATGTCCACTGTGAGAGACATAATCTAAAAAAAAAAATCCAGAAATCACAATGTATGATTTTTTAACTATTTATTTGTGTGATACAGCTGCAAATAAGTATTTGAACACCTGAGAAAATCAATGTTAATATTTGGTACAGTAGCCTTTGTTTGCAATTACAGAGGTCAAACGTTTCCTGTAGTTTTTCAGCAGGTTTGCACACACTGCAGGAGGGATTTTGGCCCACTCCTCCACACAGATCTTCTCTAGATCAGTCAGCTCCTCAGTCAGCTCCTTTGGAGCTCCCTCCAAAGATTCTCTATTGGGTTTAGGTATGGAGACTGGCTAGGCCACGCCAGAACCTTGATATGCTTCTTACAGAGCCACTCCTTGGTTCTCCTGGCTGTGTGCTTCGGGTCATTGTAATGTTGGAAGACCCAGCCTCGACCCATCTTCAATGCTCTAACTGAGGGAAGGAGGTTGTTCCCCAAAATACATGGCCCCGGTCATCCTCTCCTTAATACAGTGCAGTCGCCCTGTCCCATGTGCAGAAAAACACCCCTAAAGCATGATGCCACCACCCCCATGCTTCACAGTAGGGATGGTGTTCTTGGGATGGTACTCATCATTCTTCTTCCTCCAAACACGTTTAGTGGAATTATGACCAAAAAGTTATATTTTGGTCTCATCTGACCACATGAATTTCTCCCATGACTCCTCTGGATCATCCAGAGTCATTGGCAAACTTAAGACGGGCCTGGACATGGCCTGGTTTAAGCAGGGGAACCTTCCGTGCCATGCATGATTTCATTAGTGTATTACCAACAGTAACCTTGGAAACGGTGGTCCCAGCTCTTTTCAGGTCATTGACCAGCTCCTCCTGTGTAGTTCTGGGCTGATTTCTCACCTTTCTTAGGATCATTGAGACCCCACGAGGTAAGATCTTGCATGGAGCCCCAGTCCGAGGGAGATTGACAGTCATGTTTAGCTTCTTCCATTTTCTAATGATTGCTCCAACAGTGGACCTTTTTTCACCAAGCTGCTTGGCAATTTCCCCGTAGCCCTTTCCAGCCTTGTGGAGGTGTACAATTTTGTCTCTAGTGTCTTTGGACAGCTCTTTGGTTTTGGCCATGTTAGTAGTTGGATTCTTACTGATTGTATGGGGTGGACAGGTGTCTTTATGCAGCTAACCACCTCAAACAGGTGCATCTAATTTAGGATAATAAATGGAGTGGAGGTGGATTTTAAAGGCAGACTAACAGGTCTTTGAAGGTCAGAATTCTAGCTGATAGACAGGTGTTCAAATACTTATTTGCAGCTGTATCATACAAATAAATAGTAAAAAAAATCATACATTGAGATTTCTGGATTTTTTTTTTTAGATTATGTCTCTCACAGTGGACATGCACCTACGATGACAATTTCAGACCCCTCCATGATTTCTAAGTGGGAGAACTTGCAAAATAGCAGGGTGTTCAAATACTTATTTTCCTCACTGTATATTCTAGAAATGTATTAAAAAGAAAGACGCTTTCAGCCTTACTCAAAGGCCGCGGAAACATGGCCAGTGGGTTCTTTACGCAATCCATTCCCGGCATTCTTATTTTGCTTCTTATGTATTAAATATACAGGCCATTAGTTTATGAAACCTTGATCAAAATTAAAATACAATTTATAGAAAAAGACCCCCATGTCTCCAGACATATTGCGCGTATTATAGCCTATATCTTACTCATGCTGCTCACTTTTCATCATCAACATATGAAATTAAAACAATAATACAATAGGCTAATATTTAAACATATAGCCTAACTATGAATCTAAATAGGCTACGTTTTGCATTTAGCCTCCACTCCAAAAGCTTCAAAAATGTATTTTGTTTATTAACGCAAAGTTTTAATTTCAAATGTAATTTCTAAATTCAGTTCATATTTCCAACAAACGAAATTCTGAGCCAAAATAACGAAGTGGTAAAAAAAACTGCAAAAATGAAAAATATTAAAGAATTCGCGGGCGCTTTCGTCGGCATGAGTAAGATAGGCTATAAGACGCGCAATATGTCTGGAAACATGGAGTGGGGTCAGACATGATTTTTGTTGAGTGTTGTTTTGCAGAAATCATTTCTTTGAAGTGAATTTCGTTTTCAATAAATTGTATTTTAATTTTAATCAAGGTTCATCTAATTGCCTGTATATTTAATACATAAGAAGCAAACCAAGAACGCCGGGAATGGATTGACATGCGTAACGAACCCACTGGCCATGTTTCCGCGGCCTTTGAGTAGCCTAAGGATGAAATAGCGTCTTTCTGTTTTTAATAAATTTTTTTAATATATGTCTTAATTACAGTACGCCTATTATAGACAGTTATGATATTTGTGGCTGCACCGGGGTCCATCATTACTAGGTTAAAGTTACACGCTTTTCATTAGTGATCCATGGCACCTGCTACCCATGGCTGTTATGAACTGCAGGCTTCAATCAATAAATTACAACAATTTCGTGCTATGGGCACTGCCACTGATACAGGCAGCGGATGAGATATTTTTCTGCTTTCAAACAAGTGTGACAAAGCGTTGGGCTAAATACATTCTCTAATGTGGATACAGACATATATACACACATCACTATACAACACCTTATTAGGAGAAAAAACATGTCGTTTTAACGACATAAGATCTCGTTATTACGAGAAAATTATGTTGACATAAGATCACGTTATTACGAGAAAAGATGTTGTTTTAACGACATAAGATTTTTTTTATTTATTTATCCTTTGTTTTACCAGGGTAGTCACATTGAGACAGTAGTCTCTTTTTCATAAGATCTCGTTATTATGACATAATTGAGTGAAAAAAATTATATGTATGTGGCAGCAATGCGTCACCGTAATATTTACATAAGGCAAAATGTTTAAAATCTATCTGAATTGGTAGCCTATGCCTGTGACTGTCTTTTCACTTTTTCTTTCTTTATAATTTTGTTAAAGTTATAAAGTTCAGCAAATTTTAGTTAGCTTTTATCCACATCTTAGCCTAGCCTACATGCCAAACATTCAAAATATTTGGGCCTAAATAAACTCCTTTGCCGATGTTTTCACTTAGTGATCATCATTCTCGTTTCCACGGCAACATTGAACTTTTCATTGAATATAGCCTACTGCTTCTCACATCTTCTCTTGCCCTTAAATTTAGCAGTCATTAACTCGGTTCATTACAAGCCGTTAGCCGAGAATGATAGGCTTTGATATGCCTAAATATGTAGGCTATATAATGATATGCTGCAAGTCAAGAGTAGCGGATTCATAATTTGTATCGGTTAATTATCAAATGGCGAGTTCTTAAATCATTCGGGTACATCGAGGCATGCATCAATATAATAAAGTAGGTATGTGTGTGTGTGTGTGTGTGTGTGTGTGTGTGTGTGTGTGTGTGCATGCGTGCACGTGAGTGTGTGTGTGTGTGTGTGTGTGTGTGTGTGTGTGTGTACGTGCACTAATAACAAATAAGTATAGATAAATACAAACCAGCGGGCAAATAAGTAGCCAGGCCACCGTTTTGCCCGCTGCTCCCGATGGCCAGACCTGAATTCTACATTTAGCACAGTATTATTAGCCTATTATATATTTATTAACAACAAAAACTATGGCGTCCTCTGTGTTAGCCTTTTAAACTATAAGTTACTTCTCAACGTGCACGCAGGCTATAGCCTACATAAACGATGTAAAACAGTCCGCGACCTTCCCCGCTATAGCTATGGCACAGTCCACGTAAATTGGGGAAAAAATAGAAGGAAAATAAAATCGGTTAGATTTCAATTCATTCAAAAGATAATTTCTTAAGTCATAATTTAGCAAAAGGAAATTTGAAAAAAGGAGAGAAAATGGCAAAAATCCACTGATGAAGTAACCGAGAAAAAGGAAAAAATGGACGTTTGTTTCAATATTTTATTTTTTGCATTTGCACTATATGGTCTGAAAATTGAATTGTGAAGCGTTACACGGACCACATACAACCTGATATTTTATTTTTAATTAAGTTTATTATAATCAGGTTGTGGGCATTTAAGTATTGCGTGTCTGTGCATCGAAATCCACCTACAAATATCGTGTGAGTTTTTGCTGGTGTTTCTTTTAAGGATTTGGAAACTTTTTCGCTGTTTGATAGTTAAATCATCTTCTGCTTTGGGTGCTGAAACGCCTTCTTTCTTTGTCCCAGCCACCGTCTGTTATTAACAAAGATGACACCACAATGAATTGCATCTCATTCATCTCCTGCTTTTATTCATGCTCATGCCTCGAAAATAATCTTTTTCGTATTCTTACATGTAGTTTAGAGAAAATCTGTAGAAATACAATAAACACAGTAGTAGGACACTGGCGACTGTTCAGATGAAATCGGTGACTACTGGGGTGAACTTAAAGGTGCACTCAGCAATTTTTTGGGCCGAATTAAAAAGTTGTACATGTGAGGAAAGGAAATTTGAGAAACATTAAAATTATATATATTCACGTGACTGAAGTCTGATATCCGATTTGTAAAAGAAAAGAAAAGGGATAGAGTGGGTCGCACCCTCATGGAGGCTGCCATGTTGACATGTTAAGAATAAATTAAGGCATTATGACTGTTTTGTACAGTTTTATTATTACTTTGATTTGTATTTAATTTGATCATTTTGTGTAATTTGTCTTCCATTTGCGTGCAGTGCTAACTGTTTTAAATTTATATATATATATATATATATATATATATATATATATATATATATATAATAATGTATGTATATGTGTATATATAAAAATTTAAAACAGTTAGCACTGCACGCAAATGGAAGACAAATATATATATATATATATATATATATATATATGTATGTATGTATAAAATCTATTTCAGCACAAAATAACTATGTACAAAAACACTTTGAGATTAAAGCAGCACTAGGTAACTTTTCAACCTTCATAATATATTTTCAAGTCTCTTGTGATGATACATCGACTTACAATAGGTTGAATGCCACGTCTGCCATAGCCTGACGGGGTCTGTATCGTTTTTAATCGTACTTTTAAACTTCGGGTTTCGGGTAGTAACCCGAGAAAAAAAAGAACTACAAAATTCGACTGCTTTACGGCATATACGTCACTTCCACCATCACCCCCACTTCCTTAAAGGGTTAGTTCACCCAAAAATGAAAATTATGTCATTAATTACTCACCCTCATGTCGTTCGACACCCGTAAGACCTCCGTTCACCCTCCGTTCTTTGGAACACAAATGAAGATATTTTTGTTGAAAGCTGATGGCTGAGAAAGGCCTCAGCAAGCCCTCCATAGGGATTCAGTACATTTACACTCACAAGACCCATAAAAGGCACTAAACACGTCATTACAAAGTCCATCTCACTAGAGTGTCTCTACAATAATTTTACAAAGCGACGACAATAGTTTTTGTGCGCAAAAAAAAAATCTAAATAACGACTTTATTCAACACAAACTTTGGCCTCTGCCGTGAACTCATGAAGCACCATGACGCATGCGCGAGAATATTACACAGATCCGGCGTTCGGACACATAACCCAGAAGCGAGGAGGAGATGTGTTTACAAGCAGAGGAAGACGTGCCGTATCTAAGCTGTTGAATTCTACATTGATCGTGCTTTAGGTCTCGGCGTAGTGCTCAAAATGGGACTAAAGTGTGCATTTCATGGATTCCCGAACGCCGGCGCTACGTCATATTCTCGCGCATGCGTCTTGTCAACAAATGCAAGTGCGACGCATCCCCTGATGCAGGATGACAGAGTTTACGACAGTAGTAGAGGACAATACTGTTTCCCAACTGTAGGGGGACCCTGAGAGCAAAACCTATCTAGTGCTGCTTTAAATCCAATATATGTCCATTATATAGATGAGTTGCGTTCATGCCATGTCAAAATGATCTTAATTATGATCAGAGCTGGGTAGTAACTGGTTACATGTAATCTGGATTACGTATTTGGATTCCCAAAATTAAGTACTTGTCATTTTTTTTTAAGTTACTTTATTTATTTATATGTTGTTGTCACAATGGCATTCAAATATTCATAATTCATTGATTCTCCCTACTACTTTTTTGTATGTTTTATCTTTTAAATCTTCCTTTCTAAAAATGCCCACTGCTTGTATACTTTCAGAAGGTCTTCTGGGTTTGTGGAATCGTGCACACAGAGCAGCCACTAGTCTGAGAAAACTGAGACCCAGACTGGATTTACGGAAATCATTTCACTTTTAACAAGTGTTTTCTCAACATTGCATATCTAATCAACTCCTGATTAACACATTCATTATTATTCGAATTATCACTCTGTTTCAGAGAGTAATTTAATCATGCATTAATGTCTTTGAAAGGCTTTTGTCTTTGAAACACATTAATTTACAAATTCATGTAACTTCATATTTACATGCAATGCAGGAATTCACCAACTTTTAGTCAGCTGAAATTTGACCTTATTTAATAATAAGGTCAATAATAAATTTGCTTGAATTAATATTAAATAAAAAATTGGAGTTAATAAATGTATATATATATATAAAAAAAAAAATATATATATATATACACCATTTTTTTTTTTATAGGTTTGTTTTTAATGTTTTTGTTTTTTAATTATTTTAATTCAACTTAATTAATTAATGGCTTTTCTTTACCCACAATCTCTTCAGTTCCATCATGTACCCTGTCTGGGAAACCCTGGCGTAATGTAATATTTAATGCACTTCATGTTGTGGATAACAAAGAATGGAATATATTTTCTTTCTCTTTGTATTTTTTAAATCTAAATGGTACAAGTTTATTCTACCCAAATATTTGAGTTGATAGTGATTTATGTTGCATGTTGCCATAGAAATGCACATTTCTGAATTTGAGGACGTGAACAGTTCCTAGTAGAATGTCACGGGTTGTCATCTTGTAATTATGACATGCTGTCAATGCAACTAGCGTACTAAAACATAGGTATGTTTAGTATAAAACCATAAATGAAAAGGAACATAACAGCTTCAGTTTATGTGGCAGCAGTTAGCGAACAAACATAATGCATCATCCAGACCAATAGGTGTCAGTATAGAGTTCAAAGCTACTAGTAATATTGGGGCAAAAAAGAACCAGCTTTAAGGGTTAAATTGAGGAATAACATACTGGTGCCAAAAGGTATATAAAGTTGGTAGTTCAAGTTTTTCATTATAAAGTTATTCCAAACATTTATGAGGGTGACAGATAAGGTCACTGATACAGACTAATCATTTTTGGACTAATAATCCTTGATGACTACAGTGTACTTGACCACGAAGACTATTAGACTACTGACCGGGAGAAAGGATCCTTTTTTTCAGTGGTAGGCTTCTGCAAATTAGAAATCACATCTATTTTTATTCACTACTGATATTTGAGTGTAAGGATGTCATGAATTATTTCTGCAAGCATCCATCTTGATAAGATAGAGGGGGAGTTTGAATTTGACGTTTTAATTTTGTTTTGTTTCCAGCAGCTTGTTTTAACAGACTTTCTGTTGTGCTTTCATGCTCCCACCCTTGTGAAAGTCAGAGGCAGCGGAAGCCGAGAATCTGTCTCCGACCTCCACACTTATGTAATGGTGTCACATCAGAGAGGCCCCTTGTGTGTCATGCTGTTTTCTCAATTTCCCCTTATTCTTTGTAGTTGTCATCCAAACCTGATGACAATGTTCTACTTACTGTCCTGTCAGCTCTCGTTATTGCTGTTCTCATGCTATGTGAAGAATTTTCTGCAGACCCACAACAAAACGGATCATCATTTGTCTGAAACTGTGGGGTTGCACCTGTATGCCTGACTGAATAATGTTTTTTTTTTTTTGTGTGTGTGTGTGCTGTCTCTCAGGTGGATTTGAGGTGAAGCTGGGTTAATTACACACCGAGTGTAAAGCTGGTGTGGCCCCTGGTAATAGATACTGTTTATATTCTAACCACACCTGTTAGAACGTCACCATTTGGTGTGAAATACACCTTGAGGGTGACTCACCTCCACTTACTAAATATCTCAGATGTTAGGAGAGCAACTCGATAATTCGTTTTTCCTGTATGAATTATGCTGTACATATGAATTATATATATACACTACCATTTATTTATTTTTGTTTTTGAAACAATGCTCATTCTTAAAGGGATAGTTCACCCAAAAATGAAAATTACCTCATGATTTACTCACCTTCAAGCCATCCTAGGTGTATATGACATTCTTCTCGCAGACGAATACAATCGGAGTTATATTAAAAAATGTCCTGGCTAATCCAAGATTTATAATGGAAGTGAATGGCAGCCCAAAATTTGAAGCGAAAAAGTGCATCCATCCATAATAAACATACTCCACACGGCTCCGGGGGGTTAATAAAGGCCTTCTATTCTGAACTTGTGCATTTGTGTAAGAAAAAATATCCATATTTAACACTTTATAGAGTAAAATGTCTAGCTTCCGCCTTCCCTATTCAACTTACGAAAATAGCGTAACTGGCGTGACGTATGATGTGACGTGTGACGTAGCGTAAGCGTTTTGAACTGCAAGAGGCGTTACATTTTGTTCGTAAGTTGAATATGGAAGGCTAGATATTTTACTTTATAAAGTTTTAAATATGGATATTTTTCTCACAAAAGCCCATCGATTCACTTCAGAAGGCCTTATTTAACCCCCTAGAGCCGTGTGGATTACTTTTATAATGGATGGATGCACTTTTTTTGTATAAAGCTTAGATTAGCCAGGACATTTTTAAATATAACTCTCTTCTCTGTAAGAAGAAAGGCATACCAAGGATGGCTTGAGGGTGAATAAATCATGGGGTAATTTTCATTTTTGGGTGAACTATCCCTTTAACAATGCTGTAATACTGTGAAATTGTTACAATAACCATTTTCTTTTTTAACAAATTTTAAAATGTAATTTATTCCTGTAATGTCAAAGCTGTCTTCAGTGTCACAATTGTCATGATTCTTTTGATAAATAGATTGTTCAAAAGTACAGCATTTATTTGAAACAGAAATATTTTGTAAAAAAATCATAATGACCCCAAACTTTTGCATGGTAGTGTAAATAAAAGAAAAGCAAATACCAGAGAGTTTGAGTTTACTGCGGTTTTTAAAGCCTGCCCATTCATGCTTTCAGCTTTGGGATTGCTTGAGAACAAGTCCCTTCCTGCTTCATAAACATAGAGGATTATTTTGTTCTACATGGTAAAAATAACCACTCGTTTTTTCTGTTTTACAGAATCCATAAAATACGAGAAGTCTTAGGGTAATTTCAAATTCAATCAAGTGTTGAATCCTTGCCGCAGGTATGGCGAAACAAAAAATTTATAAATGCCCCCCACTTCCAGGCAATTCATACTTTTGCTTATCATGAGTATTGGTTATGCTGATATACAGTTAAGGAACATATTGTAATTTTTTTTTTTTTAAAGGCTGTAATGGCTTTGCCTCAAGGAGCATATGAAACCTTGGATGACATCCCACCCCATGTGTGGAAGGGTCTGCCAAACAGCATGAAGCTGGGACCGTCAGCTGTCAACCCAAATCGAATTGGTGAGTAACCACATGGCTGAGTACTTGTAAATGATACTGTTGATGAGAAATCATGTTCACTGTTGCAATATTTTATTTAACTCAGTTTGCTGAAAGATTATGAGATGTCCAAAATATTTGACTTTGAAACACAATCACTTACTTCAAATAAAAAAGCTGAAATATTTACAAAGATTTTCTCCACAACCATCACATTTGACAGTCGCCTTGTGGTTTAGCTGGTCAGCATTTTGAGCCAAAGGAATCGAGAAAGTTAAACAATTGAATTTCACAAACAACGTAACTGCAGTCTTGTTTTGTTCTATGTTTGAAATGGAGAATGTGCAGTATGCTGTGGTGGTGCCCTAGAAATATACAGATAAATGTTTAATACCGAATGCTCCAAAAAATGACTGTTAGAGAGTCTCTGGAGATCTTAAAGTGGCTCATTCTGAATGAGGATTCATGCTCAAATCCATCAAATAAGAGTTAAAACAAAAAACGAATGTATGAATGGAGAAGAAAATAGAATTCCCAGTGTTTGCTCACATAGGATTTCTCGTGACATGCTATCCATGTCTCTCTACAGGTGTATGGGCATCTAGATTAATACCTAAAGGCAAAAGGTTTGGACCTTTTGTAGGAGAACGAAAGAAGAGATCTCAAGTGACAAGCAATGTTTACATGTGGGAGGTATGTATTAGATATCCCATCTGAATACACTGATGGACCAATGTACAGTGCCTTTCAAAAGTTTGGGGTCAGTAAGATTTTTTGAAAAAAGTATCTTATGCTCACCAAGGCTATTTATTTGATCAAAAATACAGTAAAACAGTTTAATTGCGAGAATCATTACTCCAGTTTTCAGTCACATGATCCTTCAGAAACCATTTTAACATGCTAATTTGGTGCTCGAGAAACATTTTTATTATTATCATTGTTGAAAACAGTTGTGCTGCTTTAAATTTATTGCAGTTTCCACAAAAAGTTTATGATGTATAGATTAGCATCTTTTGTTAAATTATAATTCTTTACTGACACTTTTTTAAAATCAATTTAATGCTCCCTTGCTGAACAAATAACAAGCCTTACTGACCCCAATCTTTTGAACAGTAGTGTAGGTTTAAGTGGTGGTTCTTAATTAAATGCATATTGCTCCACTATCATTAGGTATATTTTCCAGCCTGGGGATGGATGTGTGTAGATGCCACAGATCCGATGAAAGGAAACTGGTTGCGGTATGTGAACTGGGCACGCTCTTCTCAAGAGCAAAACCTCTTTCCACTGGAAATCAACCGAGCTATTTACTACAAGGTGTTAAGGGTAAGAGCTGATGAATTGTTTTGATTTTCACCAATTAGTGTTTTATGATTGCAAAAAGTTTAAGCATGGAGATGGTGCATACAGGGGAGTAGTACACTAGTAAAGGGGTTCTCAAACCTCTTTTTTTATGCTAATGACCACCAAAATATGATTTTCTTGCAAGGTACACTCTTCCGAAATTATTAAAGCAGCTATATTACCACCCTTCAAACGTTTGGTCTCAATATAAGGCTTATTTTCTTAAATAAATGTAAGGAAAATAATACCTTTATTCAGGATGCATTCAATCAACAGTGAAAAAAGAGACGTGATTTTTGAAGGATCATGCGACACTGAAGAATGGAGTAATATAGCTATCTGCATCAATTAAAATGTAACATTTTTAGATGGCTTTTATAAACGTGTCTTAGAAAGGGAAAAAAAAAACATTTCTGGTGTGCATCTTGAGACAAAACAATGGCACTAACATATTTTAAGATGCTTTCAGTTAAAACTGCTTAAACATGCATTTTAGTCTGGGACTAGGCTTAAAGGGTTAGTTCACCCAAAATTGAAAATAAAGTCAGTAATTACTCACCCTCATGTTGTTCCAACCATGTAAGACCTTCGTTCATCTTCGGAACATAATTTAGTATATTTTTGATGAAATCTGAGAGCTGTCTCACTCCTCCATAGGCTTTCAGAGGGACTGAAACTTGATGGCCCAGAATAGTAAGTAAAAACGTCATTTAAGGAGTCCAAATGACTACAGTGGCTCTGTATTAAGTCTATCATGCGACGAAAATACTTTTTGAGCGGAAAAAGAAGAAGAACGCCGTAATCTCAGGCTCAAATTGAACAACAATAATAGTGGGATAAAGTCGTTATTTTTGTTGTTTTTCCGCTCAAAAAGTATTTTCGTCGCATGATAGACTTAATACAGAGCCACTGTAGTCATTTGGACTCCTTAAATGACGTTTTTACTTACTATTCTGGGCCATCAAGTTTCATTCCCTCTGAAAGCCTATGGAGGAGTGAGACAGCTCTCAGATTTCATCAAAAATATACTAAATTATGTTCCGAAGATGAACGAAGGTCTTACATGGTTGGAACAACATGAGGGTGAGTAATTACTGACTTTATTTTCAATTTTGGGTGAACTAACCCTTTAAGCCTTGTCTGTGAAACCGGGGCAGATGTTGCGCTTCAGTTACGCCCCTCCTCCACACACTCATACAGGCTCATCTACAAGTCGATGTATCAGAATGGTAATGTGTTATATGTATTGCTCTCTACAACGTCAGACACATAACGGTAATTGATTTAGCCTTTTGCTTGATTACGTTATAAAATAGCTGATAACATGTTGCTAATGTTTCACAAACCATGTTCCCATTTGCCTCCTCAGTCAGACAGCTGCCTTCTAAAAATCAGTATCCTTAGAAAGGCTTTGAACAATTTAGAACGTCAGTGGAGAAAGGCATAGTTCATTATAACATAGTTCATATACATAAGTCACCCGCTATGTGCTAAATGCTTCCCAATTTTTCATATTGTCTCCACTGCTTCAGAGTAATTAATGATATGCTAAAACCCGCACACACGTTTACATGATTGGTTACGAGGTAGTTTGTGACATTAGAAACACCGCAATTTCAAACTGCGTTTTTGAGACTGTCGTTGCAGTTTTAAGGAGAAAATACTCAACAATGGTGTTAACTAATGATTTTGCACACATAAAAGCACCACATAGACATATAAACAACATTAAAAACTTACACCACAGGGGTCTTTTAAATGAAAATGCTAGTGTACTACAGTAAATATGTCTTAGGTTCACTAGTATTAATTTAATGACTTTTTTTTTTTTTCTACCACTATTGATGTTAGATGTGTAACGCAAAGAGAACCATATTCAGTTGCATTTACTTGTGTGGTGCTTTTCACGGTAATCAAATATTGTTAAATATGAAAAGAAAGAACTCCCACTGAGCAAGCAAAAGGCAACAGTGATGAGGAGAAACCATCTAGGAAAGTACAACACAAATACAAACTGTTCTTAAAAGTTTGCACATTGCAGGGAAGAAGAAATTAACACTTTTATATAATTTAAGTTATTGTTAAAATAGGGCTGTCAGTAGAATAATCATGAGTAATATCATGATTGTGTTGTGGTTTTTATTTATTTATTAATATTTAGTTTTTCACTCAAATTTTCCCAGCAAACCTTTGCAACCCTCCTGTTTGAAAACCCCTACACTAGTATATAAATGCACTCAAAGGTAATAGACATGGACTAAATACAACAACCCTCATTTTAATTTCATAGCATGGCATGGATATTTGAAAACTAGTAAGCTGGGACAAATATCGAATAATTATAATAGAAATTGCTGTGCTCCTGCTTAAAATGTATGCATATTAAACTTGTTATATGTAAATATTTTATAAATTTACCAGTAGTTTTTTTTAAATGCATCCCCTTCTACTCGTATTGTAGTTGAAAGATGAACAAAGCATATTTAGCTTCAATTAAAATGCATTAATATTCTTAAATGAGCTTTCTCATACTGCACCCTAGTTTGTTATTGGGGTCTGTTCATAAATGCCTGACAGAGCGTCAAGGCCTATATAGTATTTCATCCTATGGCATGCCAAAAACCTCGACTCTGATTGGTCCGTCTACTCTCCGTCAGCCAATCGGACCCGACGAAGAACTTCTCGTGTGGTACAATGGGGAAGACAATCCTGAGATAGCAGCTGCATTAGAGGAAGAAAGGACTAGCAACCTGAGCAAGAAGAGTTCACCTAGAGCAAAGCGAGGTAAAATGAAAACACTGCCTCTTACTGCTACTACCAGGAGTTATTTTCGATAAAAATGTCTAATTATTGTCCGGGAACATATGTTTATTCTATTCGGAAGTATTCGCAGTCGCTAGCTGGAGCTAGCAAGTTAGCCACCTGGCTATTCGCCTATTTCATAGGAAGATTATTTAGAAACCGGAATTATAGATGATGTTCTGTTTTAAACGGCTTTGTTAAAGAGAAAAAACACTCGGGACAGAGCCAAAGTGCGTTGAACATATCGTACTCTTCCTCATGTTGATCTGGTCATTTAGCCGCCTCGTAGACTCGAACCTTGTTTCAGTTTCTCAAAATCTAATGAACGTCTCGCCGTTTGAGCATCACGGGCACGGTCAACCGTTAAATTCAGAACGTTTGAAAGGTTAAAACCCGCCTGTGATGCCCAAACATGCCATCTAGATAGACAGCTCATTAGGTTTGGAGACACAGCCCATGACTGTCAGGGATGACCTTCGAGACCCTCCTCGCAAAGCAGTTTGAATGAGACCTAAATGAGCCATAAAATAAACACGCAGAGTTCCACCTCTAAAAGCTCCAAGTATGAGAGTCTGATTTATTTGTTCGTCCATAGCTCATTTGTCACACATCACTGCATTAAGTTTGATGCTTGAACGTAGTTTAATAAACATTTTTCTTTTGTAATTTATTTTTCCATAATATTACACAAATCTATTTGAGGTAAAATCTATATATTTGGTCTGAACTGTCCCCCAACTGTCTATAGACTGTTTTAATGACTGAAAAGGACATATGCCCGAACTAAACTTGCTGTTGAGAAAAGGAAAAGAGTATTTGCTGATCATTTCATTGAGTAAACGGTCATTTGACTTTCCCCTTTTCAATGACAAATGCAGCTAAATGCATGAAGGTTCAGTTTAGCTTGTAATATTTTAAGCAAGTAAGGTTGGGTATAAGTACAAGTATTTCTTGAAATATTTTACATGTTAATAGCACAATATGCAAGCTTTTTGGTTTAAAATATCCAAAATCCACTAGAACAATGTTATGTATTTTGTTGACTTGTGTACTTGCACTATCCTGAATGTTTAAATCCAGAGAAAGAAGCCATTTTTACCAGGACACGGACCGTGTCCGTACGTCGCCTATCAATTACATCATACCTGAGTTACCCTTGATGTCCAGTTTTGTTTTATATAAATCATGGAAACAAAGACACTTTATGTGTTTTATTAGACATGTGAGCAACTTTTTGGATACATTCATCCATACATACATTGAAAAGTAATCATTGTTATATAGCTCAACAGTTAGTCTTATTGTTTATATCTCGCTTTCTTGACTTGCTGCGAGTACCATGTTTTACCATGCCTAATATTGATCTAGCTTACTGCAGTGTGCAACAAGTGTCTCATAGTTACCGCCGAGCAAATGCACAGAGTAGCGTTATAACATAACTTTCAACATACTCAAATAATGTATAATATGAATAAAACAGCGCTGCGTTACCCCACATACGCATGACCGGAAGAAGCAAAAACGGTTGTCTGCGGCATAATAAAAGCTCTGCGATATCAAGGTGTCTTCAAACTACGCCTTTTGTTTTGAATAAGCGACCTCTAGCGACAAAAAATTACATATTGTGTCATATTAATGATATTCGAAAGTTTGCTGGAATCTCAATTGTTAGGAATTGAGATAAGGATGTTATGTTTTTAGTTTGTTTTAAATTTGGTTTCATAAGTTGGAAGTTTTAGCCTAAATGTTTAAATCCCTAACAGTTTATAGACTGTTTAACAGTGAACTTTTTGATGTTATTAACATGTTAATACATTGTAACTATATATGAATCAATCCTTTATCTGACAAAAATGGGTTCAAATGGCAATGCATACATTAAGGGCAGTTGTAATTACTAGGTTTAGAATTTTGTTTGAAAATGTTCATGGTTGTGTAGATGAAATAGTATTATACTAGAATTTGAGGACAGAGTTGGATGTGGATATGAGGGATTTACTATTTTTGACAAGCTTGGTCAGATGACCAAGTTAGCAGCATGTGTCTGTTTTATGAATTGGGTTTTGTATAAGATGTTCGCAAATGACCTTGTCACAAGGACGGCAGCTGATGGCTGGTTTCTTTGCTTGGCTGCGATGGTATGTGATCCATTGTGTAAATGTATATAAAAGCGTCATTATCCAACATTTATACGCCACTAAAAGGAAGGTTCACCCAAAAAATAAAATGCTCACTGTCATGTCACTACAAGCCTGTATGAATTTTTTTCTTCTTCTGTAAAACACGAAAACAGATTTTTCCATACAGTCAATGTTCTTCAGAATATATTATTTTGTGTTCCACACAAGAGTTCAGTCATACAGGTTAGGAACAACATTGTGAGTAAGTAAATGATGAGCGAATTTTCATTTTGTGGGGGAACATGTAATTTAGTAACAGTTAATGCACACTACATTCAACATGCAACTGTGATTATAGATTTTATTTTGGGCATTAAAAGTGTGAAAAACAAGCATTCCTTCAGCTGTGTTACTGAGAAGTCAGTCTGGTTTTGTGGTGAGCTGCTAGTTTAGAAAAGGCGGTGACATACTTGTTTTGTATCTTGCAGGTGGAGCTCTTTATTCTAGTTAATGAACCAGATGTTCTTAAAAAAAACCCTTGTTTTTTCAGTTTATATTTATTACTCATATCACTAAAATAGGCCGATCTCACCAATTGACCAGTCATGCCATCAACAGTGTGGACTTATCACGCGGTCTCAAGAAACATTGCGTTTTTTTTTAAGCCTTAATTTAAGAACAAGTGATTTTGAAGCCCCTCACTTGTGTCAAAATGCCCGTCTTTGCGAGTATCTTCGTAAACACAATCGTTTATGTCTTAAGAGACTGTAAATCGGTGTTAAAGTGAAAACAGGCTAATAAAACTGTTGCCGTCCTTGCATTCATTTTAATCAAACACTCTCTCAGTAAATCACTGGTGAAGATTATGCACTCTTTGTACATTTTGATTACTTTATACAACTTGTATTTCTAGTGCCTTGAAGTTTAGCGCTTGATTGTTGATGGTGAGCGACTATTCAGTACAGCCGCATATTTTTTTGGATGAAGAGGAATAGACTCTCCCCACAATGCAGAAAAGCTCGAATTTATAAAGAGAATCCTGCCTTACCGACTTAAATGGGGCATAGGAAGGAAGGACACAAATACTCAGCACTTGCTGAATAATTTTCCTCATCATTTTAGTATCGGACTACTAATTTTGTTCATTCAGGTGTTGCAGTGTTTCAATTATTTTTTTTCCTCAGTCACATATTGGACAATGTTTAATTACACCTAATGGGCTTTAATTTTGTTCAGTTTGACATTAAGCCTTGTAGGCTCTTTAATAAGCCAGAGTATCTTGATAATAGTAGTGTTTTGCATAAGCCCTGTTTTTAAAGGCCTATTAATGTTCACTGTAAAATTAAAATTATTTGTGCTTATTTTTTTGATTCTCATTTAAAACCACAATCTACAGCATTACTGTAAATAATGTCTGTAGTATTATGACATTCAACAGAGGGCTTAAATATGTTTTTATATAAAGATTAAATAATCAGGATCGTTATCGGCCGATCAAAAAATCAGTATCAGCTGCAAAAATCCTGATTGGAGCGTCCCTAATGATAGGAAACCTAAAGGTTTTATTAATTGCTTTTTTGCTGGCTTAAGTGAGTCTTGAGAGGTTTTTTTCCCTTTATTTATTTATTTATGTATTTTTTTTTTTTACTAAAAACAGATTTGTTTCTCCCTAAAGCAAGGAGGAAGCTGTCGGAAAAAGGCAGACAGGCTGATTTAGGTGGATTCTGTGAACCGAAGAAATCAAGTGCCGCTGAACTCATATTCACAGAGATGCGGGACTCAGAGGAAGGTAGGATATGCTCTTCATCAGCCTCTGGCAGGGATTTGTGCTGTTCACAAGTATGCTTCGCTCAATCATAATATTTTTGTTATGGTTAACAGTAGGGCTGCAATTAACAGTTATTTTGATAATCAATTGTCATTTATTTCTTTGGTTAAATGGATTAAAAAAGCCACTTTTTTTTATTATTCTGTGTTTTAATGAAAAGCTTGATGTTCTACATCCTGCTCAAAATTGTCTTCCAAACAATGTGCAAATTGAATGCTATGAAAACAATTAGTGTAGGCTGTGTATACAGTATATCATGTACAAAGAGGTTTAAAATATACATGCTACATTGCAAAATTATAATGTGTGTGTGTGTGTGTTTATATGACATGAAACAGAATTATGTGTTTAGATTAATGATTTTAAGCTTCACTAGTCAGCTTTCATTTGCTTGAGCATTTACAAACTATTTTGGGTATATTTTTCTTGTGATTCAGGGCTTAATGGTGAGGAAAGACCATCTTCACCTCCAGAGTTGCAACAGGAGAATGCAGTTTCCCAGTCACCATCTACAGAAAGTGAAAACCCTGTCCAGTATCACACAACAGAGATGAACCAGAGGGAAGGTTTGGATGAGGAACATGCAAAGGTTGATGGACAACCGCAGCATCCACAGTTAAATCCGAGCCCACAGCACCCCTCTGAGGCAGAATCGGTTGATGGGAATGAAAAGTCTCTCCTGCAATTAAATTCGGGCAGCCCTGCAGAAGAAAGCTCTGAAAGTCCACTGTGTGATACAGAGTGTATATCTTCTTTAGCGAATCCTGAGTTGGAGGCAGATGGGGATTTTGAGGATGACCCCCAGGGAGAAACGTACCCCTGTCAGCACTGCGAGCGTCATTTCTCAACCAAACAGGGCCTGGAGCGCCACACTCACATTCATACTACTTCAAACCTTCAAACTCATACATTTAAGTGCCGGTACTGTGCCAAGCCCTTTGGTTCTCAGGTAGGCAGGCGCAGACATGAACGTAGACATGAGAATGGGAGTAAAACTTTAAATAGGCCCGGGTCACTCAGCGGAACGGCGTTTCTCCACAGTCCTACAATGCCCAATGATTCTGCTACCTCTGGCAGTGTGTCCACTCCAAGCCACACAGTCACTATGAACACACAGAATGGTCCTCCTCAGCAACCCTCTGACAGTTTGAAAAAAGAGTCTGGTGTTGAATCTGACCGGCCTTTTGTATTAGATGAGAATGGGGAGTCAAAAGAGCTTCATCCTTGCAAGTACTGTAATAAGGCTTTCGGCACACACACCAACATGCGCAGACACCAGCGCAGAATTCATGAGCGGCATCTTATGCCGAAAGGTGTTCGTCGGAAAGGTATACTCCTGCAGGATGGCTCCTCCCAACACCAGCAGCATGAACAAGGGCAGCCTGTTTTGCTCCAGGAAGAGTCACCAAGTGCCAGTCCACCACCTATTTATGTGCCCAGTGTGGAAACCGAGGATGAGGGAGAGAGGGAGGAGTGTATGGTTGATATCTCTAACAACATTTCTGAAAATCTCAGCCATTACATCGATGGAAAGATCCCATCTACGAGCACAGTGAGTAACTGTGAGGTCATCGAGGTTGATTCAAGCACTGCAGCATTATTTGGCCTCGATGCTCTCATTTTGAGTCCCAAACAAATTACTCATGCTCTTAAAGTTGAAACACGGACTTGTCCAGTGAAGGAAGTTTCATGCGTGGCTCAGACAGCTTCTAAAAGGCGAACTGCTACGCCACCGCTGCTGCCTGCGGTGAAAGTGGAGGCAGAAACGGTGTCCTCCTCTTCCTCACTGTCCTCCCCTTCCTCTCAGTCCTCTTTGTTGGTAGGAAACATTTTCTCCCAGTCAACCGAAACATTAGCTTTTCAAAAGGAGAAAACCGTTTATCTCTCTCCGAAACTCAAACAACTACTACAGGCCCCGGATGGTCAGAAACCAGCCATAGGTCTAATTGCAGATAATAGATTGACCACCCCACTTTCCGTAACTTCACTGCCTGCTGTCCAAGGTAGGTTTAAAAGAAGAACTGCCTCCCCTCCCACAACTTCACAGAGTAGCCCACCACAAAGAAATGACAACATAAGCTCTGCAACTGGGGTTTCATGTTCTCTGAAGGTGCCAAAGATTGAGAGCCACTGCATGACGCATTCTTGGAGTTTGTCCAGCAGTGATCATGGAGACACTGAAAGCCTGACAGGAAAAGACTGGTCTCCTTCAAGAAGTGGAGGGAATTCTTGCAATCAGCAGCCACTTGACCTTTCGAATTCCTTCAGTAAAAGAGACAATAGTGTAAGCAGAGCATCTGGAGAGGCTGTGCTTGACTTAAGTATGAACCGTAAAAGTCCTGTTGACCATGAAGTAAAGACATGCTCAGCCACACTACCGCCACATGTGAAGAGGAAGAAACCTAATACCAGCATTTTAGAAAAAGTGTTAATGAACGAGTATGCTGGCCTAAACTCACCTGGAGAAGAAGGATCCAACACTCTTGGAAGCCCTGACGCCCTTTCGTCTTCTGAGAGTGCCACATGTGTAGCCCCTTCTAGCCCTGGATCAGAATCAGAGCGCCTTCCTTGTGAATCAACCTCTCCTCCCTCTCTGACCCCTATTACTATTAATCCATCCTCTCCATCTTCCTCTAGTATAGCTTCATCTACTCCCCCTCCTCCAGTCTTACCCACTATGCCATCTACTCCACCTTTATCATCGCAGCATTTTCGGATGTCAGACGCCTTATCACCATCCCCTTTTCCTGTGTTGTCCCCTAAAATGTCACCAAAAGCAGATGATAGTTTAGAGGAAGTGTCTGATTCATCTGCATTAACAGAAGCATGCCATGACGCATTAAATTCCATTGTTAATGAATCAGGCCAAACTGCTGAGCAGTTAGACCCTGCGATTTCTCCACTGCCTCAGGATGCAAAAATAAATTGTACAGCAGATTCTTCTTCAAAGTCAAAAACACTACTTGAGGGCTCAACCCATGATTCTAAGCCTCAGTTTTTAAGAAATGCAGACCAAGCAGGTTCGTCTCACCTAGAGTGGGATACTGCTTCTGAAACCAGCCAAAGCCACTCCTGTGAAGGAACTCTCCCTCAAGACCTCAATATTAAAACAGAAGGCCGACACAAATCAAAGTCTTCTCTTTCTACAGTACAATCAACTCCTAGGGTCTCTTCACCGAACTTCCTCAGCAAATTGCATTCTCCAGACAAGAGTTCAGATGTTGATGATAACTTGGTTGTGGAAGATACATTGAAAAAAGAGGAGCTGCTTGATATTACAAATGGAGCTGACGTTTCACCTGGGACTCCAGTCAGAAATTGTGATGAGGGTGAAATGCCAGAGCGAGAGACTTTTGTTAAGAGTTTTGTGTGTAATGTCTGCAAAGAGCCATTTCGCTCTATCAAAGACGTTAGTGGCCATATAATAGAGCATGCGTCAGAGTGGCCTTTTAAGTGTGAGTTTTGTGTGCAGTTATTTGGCAATGCCACTGCGCTCCTCGAGCACCGCTCCTCTCTCCACGGGGTGGGAAGAATTTATGTTTGCTCCATTTGCTCAAAGGAGTTTGCCTTCCTCTGCAATCTTCAGCAACATCAAAGTGACCTACATCCAAGTCAGAGTTGCACTCACACTGCTGTTGAAAACGGGAAGCTCAGACCTCAGAACTACACAGATCCTTCTTACGCAAATGTGGAGAAAGATGCTGTTGTTGACTCAACTGCTGAGGATTCTTCTGAGGAGCACAACAGTGACACTAATAAGGTGGAAGAAGAGGAAAATGGCCATGAGGATCCTACAGAAGAACTATACACTACAATAAAGATTATGGCATCTGAAGCTGGTAAACCAAAAGGTCCAGATGTACGGCTTGGCATTAATCAACACTACCCCAGCTTTAAGCCTCCACCTTTCCCATACCACAACCGAACACCCGATGGCTCGGTTCCCTCCGCCACTAATTTTACCACACACAACATCCCCCAAACATTTAGCACTGCTATCCGGTGTACCAAATGCGGAAACAGCTTTGACAACATGCCAGAGCTACATAAACACATATTAGTTTGTGCTAATGCTAGTGATAAGAGACGCTACACCCCTAAGAAGAATCCCATTCCTCTCAAACAAGTTGTGAAGCAGTCTCCAAATGGTCTTTCCACCACAGGAGCTTCTACTGGGCAGAATGCCTTCCGCAGAATGGGTCAACCAAAAAGGCTGAACTTTAACCAAGATATAACCTCTAAAGCAAAGTTATCTGCTCTAAATAAGAAGAAAAACCAGCTTGTCCAGAAAGCCATATCTCAGAAAAACAAGTCTGCTGCCTCTGCAAAGAAACCGACAACCCGGGTAAAGGAGGAGGAGACTCATGAGGTCCATGCATGCCCATACTGTAATCGAGAGTTCACATACCCAGCCAGCCTCGCTAAACACATTGCTTGCAGTTGTCCACAAAGACCTGTTGCCAAGAAGTTGAATAAAGGTGCACTGTTGCCTCAAGACAAAAACAGGAGTCTCCGAAGTCGAGCCACTGAGTCTGAAGTCAAACAAGAGGCAGGTTCTGGATCAAGTGCAAAGCCTTTGGGGAAAACCAGAGCCCGGAGCTCTGACCCAATTGAGAATGAAGCTCCACCAGCAATTAAAGGAAAGGAACCTCAGGTACGTACAAAGAGGCCAGCCTTGAATATTGACAACTCGGCCCCACAAACAAAGAAAGGCAAAAAGAGCAATGAGCCACTGACTTCCATAACTCCTGCAGTTGCTGATGAATCTTCAACACGACCACCATTTAAAATTCAACGTGGATCTAAAGACGTTGTTGTCAAGAAGAAGGTTGTTGTCAAGAAGGAGGTTGTTGTCAAAAAAGAGGTTGTTGTCAAGAAGGAGGTTATTAAGGAGGTTGTTGCAAAAACGTACCAGTCTAAAAAGGAGGAGCGTTTTTCAGCAAGGACGCGGGAGAGAAAAGGTGGGCCGGTGACACGCAGTGTACAGATGGCTAGTGCTTCAGCTCCTTTGGAAGTGAAGACTGAAGACCTCTCAAACCATGAACCAGGGCAGACTGAGGTAATTCAGAATTGCATTGTTAGCATTGATATAATGTGTTAATAATAGTTATATTTTATAGTTGTGAGTGTTTGCGTTTCATCATGTCTTTCTCTGTTTGTTTTTTTTTGTTTTTTTCAGGAGTCTCTATTGAAGTTAGCCAGGTAGAACACCACATTCTCTAAAGGACTGCTTGAGTCAAGGACTGGAAGGGGAACCTTTCAACTAAATTGGATTATCTTGATGGTAGCCTGAATGTTCAGGGGAACCAGGAGTTGTCTCCCTGCTCATCTTTTGTGTTGGCCCATTGGAAGTATCTTCTCGGTGCACTTTTATAAATAAGCCTTTGGATGTCTAACCCCCTCCCCGAAAATGGACCGGACAAAAGAATATGCTAAATAAATAAATCTCAATCAAGCATAATATTACTTATGTAATATTTATAAATGTTGACCTTCTGGTTTAAGATATTGCAAGAGGCAATCATTCAACAGTTTCTCTTAGGCTGATTGACCCTGTTTAATCTGTAAGGTTTTCGGATCCTGCGAACTCGTAATGCATGTGCTTCTGTATACAGTATGATTGGACTGATCCTCTCTCCATGTCTGTACTCCATTTTGACCTGCTCCTCTTTTATTGAGAGAAATTATTTGAAGAGTATATATGTATATTTAAGTAAATGTAATCCTCCACAGGGAATGTTTATCATAATGAGACTCTCACAATCTGAGAGGCTTTTTTGTTTTTACTTTTGTTGTTGATGTTTTAGTTTTTGACATTGAATTCAGCTGTTTGATACAGTCAGAGTGAGCAGGAGAGAACGGTTTGCTGTATGTAAAAGGTGTTCGACCTTCACCTGAACCAGCCAAAACCGTAAGCCATTTTTCTTCTTTCCTTTTCTCTGTTCCTTTTGTAATCTACAGATTCTACAGCAGGGCTGCTGGCCATTAAAATTACACTAAAACTTCAACTGGGAATGACAAACTGTCTTCTGCACTTGCATGAGATGAATTAAAAGTTGTAAGTGCCATTATTACAACCCAAATTGTGTAATTTGCATATTACATACATATTGCATATTGGTGATCTGGTGAATCAGGTTGCTTGTTTCTATGAAAAGCACTTTATTTAGGCTAATTTGCCTTTTATGGATATCTCAAAGTTTGAGGTGATTTTACAATATGTGATGACACCTGCTTGAAAACTATAAAATCGCCATTTTCACTGGTATATTATACGCACGCACGTCATACCCTGAGGCAATCTCAGAAATTTGCTTCCGGTCTATTAAGACCTTGGTAATGTCGCATTATTAGTATATTTAGCCGTTATTGCCATGACACCATCACAAGCACTCAGATTGTTTGGTAACCGAGCATTACACAAATGGTTTTTTATCGTTTCTCATTTTTATAAAATGGATAAGGCCTCTGCTTTAATAGAACATCAACTGCTCTTAAAACCTGTAGTGGTCTACCTCCTGGCAAGCTTTGAACTGATGCATTTTCTGTCTTTGGACAGCTTAATCCCTTTCACTCCTAAGCCTGTCTCTGCCATGTCATTTCCACTTTACAACCTGGACAATGAGGATTGTGATCTAAACAAGATCTGAATGCTTGAAATGTTTTTTAAGCAAGGAACTTGAAACGATATTTCTTTTTCTTCAGAGTTTCCATCTGGCAGTATGTTTTTGCTGTCCTGCATTGATATATTTTTGGGAATGAAATGTTGACTGTGTTTTGTGTTTATGAATAATAACCTTCACAAATGTAAAATGCATTGTCCTAATTGATATATAAAATGTTTTTTTCAATGTATACTTGATTTTAGCTTTTAGTTTGACTTTAGGTGATACTACTAAAGAACGTATCCAGAGATAAGTCACTTCTCAATTGAATGTCTTAGGTTTGATATTATGCATATCAATATTCATTGACTGTGTTGCTTCTTAGCTAATCCAGGCTTTTGCCTTACATATTTTTAGTATTCAAATTTTTTTTCCCCAGGTCCAATATTAGTACGTTTCCTTTAAATCACCTGACTTATGAAATTGAACCCATCATATTGAGAGCTTTATCTTTCTGGAAGGATTACATTTTTATTGTGGCCTTAAGTTTCTCGCATTTGACCATCAAAAAAGCCATTAGAATGGAATAGTTATCTTCTAGGCTATAGCCATATAACCATGACAAAATTCTCGTATAGCTGTAAGGACACTTTTAACCGTCTGGCTTGCCGATACTCAAATGAAGAATAGAATATTGATGAGTGCAAATTTGTTCTGTTACAGGATAGATCTTTATGTAGCAGGGAAAGCACATCTTGTTTATGTTTACCCCATGCCATGGTGCTGTTTTTTATGGTTCCTCCATGGGCCAATGCTGTGGTTTATGGTTCCTCGATGCGGTGTATTGAAAAGAAGAGGTGCATGATGCTATGCTCAGCTTGACAGGATGAAATATAGCCACACTTAATCCTGATTGCTGTGTGAGGTGGCATAGCCCTAGTCATAAAATGCAGCCATATGCAGCTTCAGAGCTGGTCGATGCAGTACATTAAGATGATGCTTACATTAGAAATCATCCCCAATGATTCACTTTTTTTTTTTTTTTTTTTTTTTCTAGATATCTCAAGTTTTGCTGTCATGTACTAAAGATTTTTCTTTTAATGCTTAAAGGGTTAGTTCACCCAAAAATGAATAGGATATTTAACTGATTGTATTCGTCTGAAAGAAGAATGTCATGTACATCTAGGATGACGTGAGGGTGAGTAAATCATGGGTTAATTTTCATTTTTGGGTGAACTATCCCTTTAATTTTAAGTGCCGTTTGCAATAGAGATGCACCAATTGCAATTTTCTTGGCAAATTACAAAACAATTTTTTTTTTCTTAATGTGGTTCTCAAAGCCGATAACGATTTTTTTGCCAATTCCAATTTTCTTTCTAATAACTATAATTGACAGACAGCATACAAACAAAAATCAACTTTTCTTCAATGCATATATTCATTTTCATTAAAAAAAGTAAATGTCAGTAATAAATTAAGAACAAATAGCAAACAACAGCACCAATAAATGCAATAGAATGAGCTATGAAACTTTTTTTTCAGGTGGGTCTAACAGTAGGTTATTATTCAGGTTAGAAATAGGCTACTTTAGAAATGAAGTAAACAAATGTAAAATAACTGGATAGTGTGCAGTGTACAAATTAAATAAAGACTGCTGATTACAATCAAAGTTATAAAACTTATTCAGTCAAGAGCAGAGTGATTTTCTTTCGTTCTTTGATTAAAATGACAGACCGCAGCAGGAATATTAGAGTGCTGGCACTTTAAGAGCTTATGAACAGATCCAATATAATGTTGCACAACGTGTTAACTTTCTTAACTATTTATGTTCCTAAAACTGTGAATACTTGCCAAGGGAATTTTGACATAATTTTATGTGATTTGACCATTGTATTTGAATTGCGACTCACAAGCTGTTTGAGACTGAGAAGCGATCAATGGTTAACGCGCTTTTGTTGCGGGAATGCTTAAAATGATGTGCAATACAAGCACTATTTAAAGGCTTAGTTCACCCAAAAATGAAAATAATGTAATTTATTACTCACCCTTATGCCGTTCTACTCCCGTAAAACCTCCGCTCATCTTTGGAACACAAATGAAGATATATAAAAAAAAATAAAAAAAAATTATCCGATGGCTCAGTGAGGCCTGCATAGACAGCATCTTCATGAAGCATGAGTGTATCAGCGAGTCGATTCATGATTCGGATTGCGTGTCAAACCACCAAACTGCTGAAATCACGTGACTTGGCGCCGACCCATAGATATACATATCTATGCTCCGAAGCGCAGTGTTTTTAAAAACGGTTATCACTATATAAGTCGTTTTTTCGTTTTTGTCGCACCAAAAATATTATCGTCGCTTTATAATAGTAATATTGAACCACTGTACTCACATGAGCTGATTTAAATATGTTTTTAGTACATTAATGGATCTTGAGAGAGGAAATGTCATTGCTGACTATGCAGGCCTCACTGAGCCTTCGGAACACAAATTAGGATATTTTTGTTGAAATCTGAAGATGAACGGAGGTCTTACGGGTGTGGAACGGCATGAGGGTGAGTAATAAATGACATTTTCATTTTTGGGTGAACTAACCCTTTAACTGGAGTGAGTGAGCACGAACGCGCAGCTGACGTTATTTCCTGTGCCGGTCCAGGGAAAGTAAGTCATATCACGAGCACAATTTTGATTTAAACTTAACTTGCATTAATTATGTATATAAGGCCAGTTTTGATTCCTTGTGTAATTTTAACTTAAGACTTGCTTGTTACTACTTTTATTGATCTATGTATTGCTGCAAAATATTACTTCTTCCCTACGTTCAGAGACCATTAGAAGTAGCGTTGCCTTACGTAACTGGATAGGCCGAGGATATGTTTGTGCTGATGTACATGCTATCAAATACCTTTCTGCCTCTCTGAGGGGAGCGGAAGAACAGTGGAATTGGCAGGGGGTGCATAGGAGGAACAACTCTACCCTTCTCAGCTGACAGCGTACTATCTGCATGTCTGTTCAGTTCACGTTCAAAAAGAATTTGATTTGAGCAAACCTTCAGTTAGACAGAGGGAATTCATTCCAGCGAGCTCCAGCCACTTGGCATCTGCCTTGTCTGTCAGTTGAAAGCTGTGAAACTAACTGTGCCTCTTGTCACAACTAAATTTCAGAGTTTTGTTGATGTTAAAGGAAGAAAAGGATGTAAAATCGCCTTCTCTTTCACCGCTGTGGCCGCACGGCAGGCTGTCCTTGTGTAAACCAATCACCTTCAACTACATGAGTAGCTGATGTAGCTGGATGTTGCATAATACCAGGTTGCTATCGACTATCACACTGACCTGACACAGCTTCCATGGGAAAATCGGACGAATGGGAAAACAGCATAAAAATGAATGAGCTTATATAAAAGCTTATGGGAAAATGAAGTAGTTCTTTTCTTTCATCTTAAAAATGTAGCTAGAAGGGATTTTCACTACTCTATTGGATGAATAATTTGTCTCAAGGAAAACTGAAGGTTACACTTTATATTAAAATGATGCTGCTACAGTGTAATTGCACAAATACTGAGTGATAATTATTGTTTTGTACATGCATACTAGTAATATATGGTTACACTTTATTTAATGTGTCTGTTACACTGTAATTATTCATTAAAAGCACTGAGCATCTACATGTACTTACTATAGGATTAGGGTTTGATTAAGGGTTAGTTGCATGTAATTATGCCTAATTTATAGTTAATTATATAGTAACTACATGTAACATAAGTAATAATGACACTGTAAAATAAAGTGTTAACCTTTATTTTAAGGTGTCATTGTTACAGTGTAATTATACTGAGTAATATTAATTAATGTACTTACTATAGGGTTAGGGTTTGATTCAGGGTTAGTTGCATAATTTACTGTTATTAGCTATGGTAAGTACACGAAAATACAATGTTACCTAATTAATATAACTACAGTAAGAAACTACGTCACATTAAAATAACAAGTTACCAAGTTGAAAATTGTGCAAATATTAAAAAAAGTCTAACGTTTAACTTTAGATAGATTGGTTGAATAATTATTTAGAAAGTCATATTTGGAATTAATTAATTGGAAAGTGCGATAATCAGGTGTGACAACGTCACAAGTAACATCTGTATGCTAGACCTTTTCTCTGACCTAACTTTTCTCTTTCCTAGTCTTTTTATGTAGCCAACGTTATATTTCCCTCTAGGTTTGATATTTTCTTATATAATGCAAAGAAATTGCTACATTAAGTGTCCAATTGTACATGTTGGCTGTCACTGCAGGTGTACACATCCCATAAGATCCCACCTATTAAGATTTCTCATTGAATGCCAATTGTTATTTTGCCAACCTTGAGTGAGTTACCCAAAATGAACTTTCCTTTTCAACTTCCTCTCTCTCCTCCACAGGGGTAGGAATTAAAAAGTAGAGCTGCAAGAGTTGCAAAAAAAATCTTTTCCCTGCAGCCGCGCTTCTTATGAAACGGATCATCGAGTTGAGAGGAGCGAGCAAGCAATGAAAGGGAGGGGTAGAGCCGAGGCAGAGGGAGGAGAGAAGAGGGCACACGCACCCGATCAGAGCACAACAAACGGCAGTCCACCCTGAGCCTGGGGGAACAGAAGGCTTCTCACTCAGTCAGCAGGACCAGGAGCTTCAGACCGCCACGCTCTCACTCTGGAGAAACCTGCCAGCGAGGCACAACCTCAACGCATGATCATAGAGCAGCAGGAAAAGGCAAGACATCATTGCTCTGATTCTCTCTCTCTTTCAAGCTCGCTCTCCGCACACTCTCACTCATTCTCCTTGACGCACACAGACACACTCCCTCATTATCTTGCATGTGAGTGAGGCTATTTCTCTCTGTCCCGAGCAGAAACCTCTATGCTATTCTTACACAGCTGCAACGTAGCTCCAGCTGCCGTTTTCAAAGGGAAGTGAAGGCAAACCAGGGCTTTTCTGCGTAGTGTGTCGTTCAGAGACTGACCCATCAATCCTAGTGGGACATCCCAACCATGGAGGACACTCTCACCTGTACTCCCACCACCTTTTCTCAGGTCTTCGGCCGCCAAGGACAGCTGATGCAAGCTAGTAAGTACCTGAGATATGTCATATTGGGAGGTTGCAAGGTTACCGTATATGTCAATTTGCAGGCCTTGGGGTAGTAAATATGAAATGGACCAGTCAGCTGAGTGCTTGCTTATGCTCTGTGAAAGCTCTGCTGGTGAAACCATGGTCCACTGCAAATCCTGATCTCATGGCTTAGGCACCCAGCATGCAGAGAGAAAACCAGCTCTTCTTCCCCGCTGCTTTCAGCCCGCTAATGAGCTGCACACAGTCAAGAAATGTGTCTGTGTGTGTGCGTCTCTCATCTTGCTTATGGATATAGTGATCTTAATAAGTCAGTCATGAGGGCTGGGGCTGAAAGAGGAACATGAAAGTTGTGTTGAGCAACTAACTCAAGATAGATTATTCAGGGTATTTTTTAATAGAGAACCTCACCAGTGTAATTCTGAAACAGTGCAATAATTCCTTGACAGCTTCATAAATATTGTACTCCTTAGCATTGATGAATTATGAATATTTTGTCTTACAAAAAGTCCCAGTGCTATAAATAGATGCCACTTCATAACTTATGTCTCATAGATTGTACTTCTGCATTTAATGGCTTTGTACAGGTTTTGTATGATATGTGAGATGGTGGTCCAGTGGGTTAAACCATGGAACTGATATGCAGAAGGTTGCTGATTCGATCCCAGCGGTCACTACCAGTGTGTCCTTGAACAAGGCACTTTACTCCATGTTGCTCCAGGGGGATTGTCCCTGTAATAAGGGCACTAGAAGTCGCTTTGGATAAAAGCGTCTGCCAAATGCATAACATTTAAAAAAAAATGTAAAAATGTATGAGCGTACCAAAATACCCCTGATCTTGGTCTTAATTTAGAATGAAAATGGAAACTAGTGACAAATTAACACGTGACAACTCGGAACTTGGAATTAAACACAATTTCAGGTTTATTATAGATAATATTATTAAATATAAATATTATATTCAATCTATAATTCAATGTGTATAAATATTTAACATACATACACTTAATATTTATGTATATTTTATAATATTAAAATATTTTATTTTGGTGCCAAAATATAAACTGGTCACACACTCTGTTGTCCCAAGGTTTTTTGATAATATTAAATATTCACAAAATTGTATTTATTTTTCATTTGTTATATAAAGGAGTATGATTTTAAACCTCTATACATTTATAGTACTTTTTAATTTATTTATTCAGTGATCAGTGCTTATGACTACAATATTTATGAAGCTGTCAAGGAATTACTGCACTGTTTAAAAAAAATACTTGGCGATGATTGCTTTTGTAAAATAACTACCTTAAAAATTATTTTAGTGTACTTCCATAATGTTTTCGCAGATATCTCTGGCTTTTATCAATATCTTATATTAGCTTATAGCAGATTTGTACTCGCATGTCAAAGTTACAGCTTAGATGTTGGAGGAGCAATTGAATTAAGGAGACTTGCAGCAGGACGCAATTACTCAAACAGCAGTTTGTAAATGACCGTGATACTAGCGGTAATGACAATCCGAGCAGATTTTAATTTGATGTTTAAGTCGATGTCTCTACACATTAACATGCCAATTAGCAGAGGAATGCCATGCTGCCAAATCAAAGCCATGCTGCCAAAAAAAACGTGATTACCAAGTCCTTCTGGGACAGAGTTTTAAAGGGGACCTATTATGCCTCTTTTTACAAAGTAAACAAGCCTCAGTTGTCCCCAAAATGTGTATGTGAAGTTCCAGCTCAAAACAAAATGATTTATTAAACCATATTGTAAATACCTATTTTTTTAGTGGAAGGAAAAATATGCTGTTTTCGTGCATGTATCTTTAAATGCAAATGAGCTGCTGCTCCCCACCCCACCCCACTTTCCAGAAGAGGGTGGAGCCTTTACAGCTTGTGCCTCGTATAGTATTACCAAAACTATTGCGGTTACGCTCACGTGACATTGCAGTTCTTCATAATCATCAAAGTTTATGATCTGCATGCATTTTAAAGCCATAGAAATGCACAGAGAGCTGGCTGTCAGACGGCGCTTCCTGTGAGTATTAAACTAAGTTCTCTTTTACGTCTTATTGCGCTTAAACTGTCAAATATACACAAGGTTATGTCAAACAAAGTGTCTGTTAACATAAACAGCAAATAAAGGAATCACATGTGCATATTAGAGCTGTGTGTTAAAGTGAAAGCCGCGTAATATACAGTAACTACTGCTACATATGCTGTTAATATGAATCAAACAACAAAAGAAAAAAAACGAAAATCACTCACTGCTCTTGACTGAATCAAACTTAAGTAGCTTTAATAAGAATACATTTCTTAAATGCTCTGGTGGGAGATAAACATGGCAGACTGTGTACAGCTCATTGGTCTATGCTAATGAGGCAGTGTCCGTAAGCCATTCGTGGGCGGGGCCAAGGCATTTTGTGACATCACAAAAGGTAGAATCTGTTAATGGCATGTTCTAAGACACTGCTTATGATTGATTGATTTCTATTATTATAGGGTGGTTGTGTACGCACACTGCCGACACACATTTATGTTCTAACCACCATGTAAAAGTGAATATTGCATAATAGGTCCCCTTTAAAGATCGTGCAGCTACATTAAGTGCAATCCTGGAGAGTAGTGTTGTCAAAAATATCGATATTTCGATATGTATCGATACTGAAATATCTGAAATATGGTGATGCATTGCTGCCAAATAAAAAAAATTTCGAAATTATGTCGTAATAACGAGATCTTATGTCGTTTTAACGACATCTTTTCTCGTAATAACAAGATCTTATGTCATAAAAACAACATAATTTTCTCATAATAACGAGATCTTATGTTGTTAAAACAGCAATTTTCTTGTAATAACGAGATCTTATGTCGTTAAAACAACATATTTTTCTCGTTAAAACGACATATATTTTCTCCTAATAAGGACGTGTTGTATAGTGATGTGTGTATATATGTCTGTATCCACATTAGATAATTTATTTAGCCCATGCCTTTGTCACACTTGTATGAAAAGCAGAAAAATAGGCTCATCCGCTGCCTGTATCAGTGGCAGTGCCCATAGCACGAAATGATTGTAATTTAGTGATGTAGCCTATAGTTCTTAACAGCCATGGGTAGCAGGTGCCATGGACGCTCATGATTAGCGCGTAGCTTTAACCTAGTAATGACGGACCCCGGTGAAGCCACAAATATCATAACTATCTATAGGACTACTGTAATTGACATTCAAGAAATGTATTAAAAAGAAAGACGCATTCAGCATTACTCAAAGGCCGCGGAAACAGGCCAGTGGGTTCATTACGCACGTCAATCCATTCCCTGCGTTCTTATTTTGCTTCTTATGTATTAAATATACAAGCAATTCGTTTATGAAACCTTGATCAAAATTAAAATACAATTTATAGAAAACAAAATTCACTTTAAAGAAATAATGTCTGCAAAACAACACATAAAAATCATGTCTGACCCCCCCACTCCATGTCTCCAGACAGATTGCGCGTGACAACACTACTGGAGAGTATCAGACGGTGATGATGGTTTGGGTTAGTTCATGGTTTTTGATAAATGCTTTCTTTCCAAAGCAACTAACAGGATTGCTTCCACATGTAACGATACAAAGTGAAATGGTTGTAATGCTAAATATCAGTTGTGGAGAAAACCATATCACATGGAATTTAAAATTTGCCTACCATGCATAGAAACATATCATGTAGATAGCCGATGTCATTGTCATTGGGTTTTACGCCATGATTTCGGTTATTACCTCTCCAGATGGTGCATGTTTTTTTTTTTTTTTAAGGAAATGTCCTTAAATTACCTTCCTCTGGGTGAGAGATTTCTGCACTTTAAACCACTAGAATCTAATTTAAAGTTCATCTTTAGTCACAGTAACTTCATGCAAGAAAAGTTTGCAAAGTGTAATAAAAAAAATGTGCGTTATCGGAGTGGTATTATATATGTGTGTGTTAGCAGGCTGTTTTGGTGGGGGGAATGGCAGCAGTGAAACGAGACGGGTTGGGGGTGTTGGCTTGAATAAAAGTCTCTCTCTTTCTCTGTTCGCTCTCCAGAAATAGAAGAAAACTTTTATAAATAATGCCCTTTGTTTGTTTTATTTCTGTGAACTCATTAGCCGTTCGGTATGCAGGGATGTATTAGTGTCTGCAGAGTGTGTGACATTGCCATGATTAATATTCTGCGTGTGGCTTTGGAGCGCTGAAAGCCTCTTTACTGAATTTGTGTTTCTGAAGTGCCTGAAGATGAGACTCCTCTGCAATATCTGAGGCTCAGAGGTGCCGAAATACTGTATGTATTACCATCAGCCACTTCTCTGTGGCTCTTTGCTTTGAATGTCTCACATTCTGGATCATCCATAATGATGAGATTTTGTAGTTTCGAAACATTCTGATGTCTCGTTCCCCGTGGACGCACTGGACATGGAATTTTCTGAAGTTTCTCCCTTTATAAACAATGAACTGATATGAGAGGACTTTCATTTTTTCACAAAAATAAGTTGTTGTTTTTTCTTTTCTGATTTGCATTAAAGTCTGCCAGGAGGAGGATGTGGTGCTTTTTTGGTGCACTTTCGCCTCAAACAATTTTCTCTTTTAACATTGATCAAAGTGCCCTATGTTTGCTCCATAAGTGTTTTGAAAGATCATCTTCAATCGATGCAAACTGATCTACAGTGCCGATTTCATTGGCATGGCGCGCCATTGCTTTTATGTTC
The DNA here is from genome assembly GCA_023566225.1 of Romanogobio albipinnatus. Lineage (NCBI taxonomy): Eukaryota > Metazoa > Chordata > Actinopteri > Cypriniformes > Gobionidae > Romanogobio > Romanogobio albipinnatus. The sequence goes on from CM042254.1 coordinate 17,026,838, forward strand.
TGTGTTGGTGTTTATATGAGCATGGCTGAGATCCAAGTCTATGCACTCACCCGCCAACACACAGACTGTTTTGGCTGACGTAACGGACGTGGCTGGGAGTGTGGGCTCATTTGTATGTCTGCAGATGTTAGTGATAGCACAATATGCAGCGCCAGTGACTCTAACAGGAGTTGCACGGTCTCGGGGTGTGATGACCTCTTTTCCTCACTGCGTGTTTGATTGAGAAATTCTTACTGCAGAAATAAGCCTTGACATGGCATACAAAGTATGAACTCATACTCGCATTCATTTTTATATTTATCTCTTGAATACTTGATTCTGATCAGTCAAATATTTTTGTATAATGGCTGTTGATTTTGTATATTTAATGCCACAATGTGCTAGTTTCATGTCACATTGCCCTCTTCTCACATAATAAAATAATTTCAGCTCAGATCAATATTTCATGTCCATTTATGTGCAATAAATAATAATTACTGACTGAACGTTATCTATTTAAGTATTTTCCCATAATTCTGATTCATATTGAATAAATAGTATAACAGACAGACATTTTTAGAGAAAAAATATGTGACAATCTGTAATTTATTACTAATTGTTTTAATGCAAATGTGTGCCATAATGTTAACACTTTAAAACAAGGTAATTAACAATACATTTTTACAGCTTTAACCTATGTTCATGTTGGTTAAAGGCACAATATGTAAGATTTTTGGATTAAAATATCCAAAAACCACTAGAACAATGTTATATATTTTGTTGACTTGTACATTATCCCAAATGTTTCCAAGAAAACTTATTCCTCTGGATTTAAACAATTTAACCAGTCTGTGTCCGTGCGTCGCCTATCAATGGCATCATACCTGCGTTACCCTCGATTTCCAGTTTTATTTTGTAGAAACCATGGAAACACCAAAGACGCTATAATATATTATATGTTTTATTAGACAGGTGAGCATCTGTTTGGATACATTCATCGACAGAAAACGAATCATTGTTATATAGCTCAACACAGAGTAGCGTTATAACTAGGGCTGGGCGATTATGGCCTAAAAAAAAAATCCCTGATTTTTTCACAAAAAATCCGATTTTTTTTTTCCCCCTCCTACTTAAAAAATCTCCAGATAACAAAGAAATTGAAACAAGTTTTAACTTTATATTGTTTATGTAAAATATTTGCGGCTTGGTAGCACATACCTGGGGACCAAACTTTCAGCATGTGAATAAACCCTGGCTATTCCACAGTATAGATGGGCACCATATATTTTGCAATATACAATATACATATCAAAGGTTTATGAATTGATATGCAGATACATTTTTTTTTATTAACAACAGTAGCTAATGTTCAAAAAAGTATAGGGAAAATGTAAATATTCTGCTCTTATTGGTTAACATTGTTCTTTTATAGTCTCACACTGAACTGACCAAGAGCTTCAGTGATTATTAAAGGAATTATAAAAAAATATATATATATATATTTCTTCCACAGTACAATACCCCTTTAAACTTTTAGTTTTACAAATCAAAACATTTACAAATTAAAATTCGATAATATTTAGAGCTTTGAAGTGCTGGAAAAAGTGTGAAGCACTTGAAAACCCTTAAAGTGCTGGAATTTCAATCTCAAAATGTTGTACTAACCCTGAGATGAATAATGACAACAACATTAAATCCACGTGGTGTTACTACAGTAAATCATGGTGAATGTTGGTGATTTGTGACTGAAACCCCTGATCTTCTCTCATTTTGTTTCCACATCAGCTGTGTTTGATCCGATATCTGTGGTTTTTAACAGAATTCTGCGTCGAACGCTTCCACTAGATCTCGCAGTAGCGATGTTATTAATACTGTGGTGAAATCCAACTATTTATCTCCCAGCGCTGTGTAGTAACGGTGTCACAAGATCGGCCCGTGTGTGAGCTGAGCTCCCGTTGCGCTGTCTAATACTGCTCCGAGCTGAGAAATGTCAGTGCAGCTCAAACGAGTAACGTTGGCGCGGTTCCGTTCAGACTTCAAACACACTTTGCAGCGGGGTATCGTTTGTTCTGCGACTGATGCCAAAAACCCGAACCAATTACGAATGACACTGTATGTTGTAAGATGACACTGTCCATGTTGTTTGTGTAAGTTATCTCTGGCAAATGCGCGGGGCGTGGATTGAGCCCATTCAGAACTATGGGAGGCCAGAGGGGCGCCGGCGGATGTTAAAAAGAAAACCGATTTTCATTCAAACAAATCGGCGTAAACTACACATTCAAGTTAATCGATAAAATCGATTTATCGCGCAGCCCTAGTTATAACATAATGTACACACTCAAATGTGTCATCAAGCTATGCCTTTTTGAAAAAGCGACCTCTAGCGGCGAAAAATTACATATTGTGGCTTTAATAAAACTAATTCACATTCATGTTAGTTCACAGTGCATTAACTAATGTTAACAGATATAACTTTTGACCTCAAACATGTTTTAGTAAGTGTTGAGATTAACATTAACTTAGTATTTTAGTAAATTATAGTAATATTTCTTATTGTTAGTTCATGTTTACTGATGTAGTTAAGGAATGTTAACCAATGAAACCTTATTGTAAAGTGTTACCGCTATGACTTATGTTTTCTATAATGCAAGTGATTTAGAATATAAATAACGTCTACAATGTTGCTTTAAAGTTGCTTGACAAATGAGAAAACCTGCTATTAAGCAGGCAGGGCTGTAATCTAATGATTCTCTTTTATACTCTCTCTGTGCAACTTTGTTGACCTGAAAGCATAGAAATCAGGTTTGCTTCTGCCAAGTCTGTTTGCATTGAGCCCAAGAATAAGTCACCTTACATTGGCCCAATGTAGACGAGGTATTATAGCAGTGGGAAAAGAATAGCATCAGCAGAATTGTCTAGAAGTTGAGAAATCTTTTCTTCTGTCGCCTCTGCCAATAAAGAGAGAGCCAATCTGTGTCCCTTTAGAGGAAGGAAGTCATGACCTTGTCCTAAAGTCATATATTTTTATAACATAGCATAATAAGAGCTCTCCTGATACTACAATATAACAGTTGCACCAAAAGATATTTGGCCACTAAGGCAAATCTTAAAAATGTTTGAATATTACAACATTACAACAAAATGTTTTTTTTTTGTTTTGTGATGGTTGTTCTTGAGTCCCTTGTTTGTCCTGAGCAGTTAAACTGCCCAATGTTCTTCAGAAAAATCCTCCAGGTCCTGATAATTCTTTGGTTTTCCAGCATCTTTTGCATGTTTGAACTGCTTCCAGCAGTGACTGTCTGATTTATGACTGTATGAGGAGAATTAAGGGACTCAAACACAACTATTAAAAAAAGATTCAAACATTCACTGATGCTCCAGAAGGAAACACGATGCATTAAGAGACAGGAGTGAAAAATTATGAGAACATTATTCAGAGTGCTACATAAAAAATAACATGCATTTTGTATGATTCCTCTTATTTTGTTAAAATTATTCACATTTTCACAGATTCTGCAAGGGGTTCACAAAATTACAAGCAGCAGTGTGAGTGTGAGTGTGAGTGTGAGTGTGAGTGTGAGTGTGAGTGTGAGTGTGAGTGTGAGTGTGAGTGTGAGTGTGAGTGTGAGTGTGAGTGTGAGTGTGAGTGTGAGTGTGAGTGTGAGTGTGAGTGTGAGATAGATAGATAGATAGATAGATAGATAGATAGATAGATAGATAGATAGATAGATAGATAGATAGATAGATAGATAGATAGATAGATAGATAGATAGATAGATAGATAGATAGATAGATAGATGTAGTTAGCGTTTCAATTATATTACATTATATTATCTGTTTCTCATCTATCGTCAAAATTTTGGATACATTGCCAATACTATACAACACTGTTGTTATATTTTACATATTTGAAAGCTAGGAGTTTCTGATACTGGCAAGTTGTTAGTTGCAATGTAATGACAAACAACACAGTGCTACTACACTGCTTGCATATTAATCTGACTATTCCTCCCATATGTTTTCAGGCATATATTTTCAAGGAACATTAGATGCTTACAGACTGTCACTTTTTAATATTGTGCATATGTTGCTCACAACAGAATGTTACTCACAACACTGTACTTTATTGTTGATACTAGGTTTTGAAGAAGAAACTTGTACAAATTGATTGTCTTGAACCGCTTTCTTTGCAGTGGTTATATCTTAGGTTTACTGACAAATTCTTATTGACCCAGAGTCATTAGATGTTCCTCACGAGGCCCGACAATCACTCCATTTGGATCAATAGATGCCTAATTCGAGAGCTTCTCTTTCTTAATCACTATTATTGAATCTCACAACTATCTGATCATTGACTCAAGAAGCAGCCGAGATGGAAAGGATATTTCTAAGCAATAAGGTTTGTAGGCTAGCACCTTTGTACCAAGTGCGAATTTGCTGACCGAATACTGCACATATTAATTCCAAGAACTTTGGTGTTCACAAATGGACATAAATCCATTTTTCTTCTAAGTGTATTTGAAAGAAACTGGTTTTAAGTGGCAAAGCAGCCGTTAGTGCAGAAAAGGCTTAGCTTACAGGCAGCACTCGTTGATTAGAGCGTTCTCATGAATTTTAAGCAGAGGCCAGTTTTGTTTGATTTTTAAGCTTTGGAGTTTCTGAACTATTTCACTTATAATAATAAAAGTGATGTAACTCCCTCTAAACTGCAAGAAGTACACACAACCCTTCCCATGGAGAGTTTCCAGAAGGAATAAGTTCAAAAATGATGTAGCGCATCAGCCTGTGTGGATTTGCCTGATGCTGTTTACCGTGAGGTTAGGTGTGTGATTACAGGCTAGTCTGCAACTTGGCATGGCAGCTTTATCCAATTGACAGGTTACTTTAGAGCCTAAAATTGCTTTGGATATCAGTCCCTACACATGATGTTCTGAACTGTTCTGAATAGTATTTACATCTGAGGGAATATATTTTGACAGAGGCAGCTGGCAAGACTTGAGCAGCTAAAGAACTTCCTGCATGCAAATTTGTTTTCTTCTGAAACCACTTCAAAGGGATCTCATAATATGTCTGTGGCAAGTGCGTTGTATTTTTAATTTATTTATTTAGAAAATTTGACACATCTTCTGGAATGTGGGATTAAACCCACATATTTCATTTCCATTATGTAACTTGAAGACTGCTTAATATTATCAGATCCTCCCAACCTTTCCCGCCGCTCTCCCAATCTCTCTCTTATTTTCCTCTCTGTATACTAGTTTGTGCTGCAGAACTTTTTACACTAGGGTCAATTTCACACCTTTCTGAACTTATGCATTTGAGAACTGCTGTATCATTTTTTTTTTGCATCTTTGCTGTACAAGAAACCTTGTACTACAGTTTTATAGCAAAGGACTTGTTCTGAGATTATGTTTCTGTCATGCTTTAGTAGCCAAGCATCCGTTTTTAACATCTGCAACAGCAGATTATGCTGCTCTCCCCTCTCCATGGAGAGAATAATTTTAATCACTTGGAGCCTATTTGGTTCCTCTGCCTTTACATAGGATTTACTCCCTTACTTTTACTCCCTTAGTGTAACTCCCTTACTTTTTGCATTATATCTGGCATATATATATATATATTGTGTGTGTATATATATATATATATATACTCCTTGTACACACATGACTGTGTGGCAACCCACAGCTCCAACACCATCATCAAGTTTGCTGACGATACGACGGTGGTAGGTCTCATCACTGACAATGATGAAACGGCCTACAGAGAGGAGGTGCACACTCTGACACGATGGTGTCAGGAGCACAACCTCTCCCTCAACATCAGCAAGACCAAGGAGCTGGTGGTCGACTTCAGGAGGAATGAGAGAGAACACCGCCCCATCACCATCAATGGAGCACCGGTGGAGAGAGTCAGCAGCTTCAAGTTCCTCGGTGTCCACATCACAGAGGAACTCTCATGGTCCGTCCACACCGAGGCCGTTGTGAAGAAGGCTCATCAGCACCTTTTCTTCCTGCGACGGCTGAGGAGGTTTGGAATGAACCGCCACATCCTCACACGCTTCTACACCAGCACCATCGAGAGCCTGCTGACTGGCTGCATCACCACCTGGTACGGCAACAGTACCGCCCGCAGCCGCAAAGCCCTGCAAAGGGTAGTGCGCACGGCCAGCTGCATCATCGGAGGTGAGCTTCCCTCCCTCCAGGACATTTATGCCAGGCGGTGTGTGAAGAGAGCTCAGAGGATCATCAGAGACTCTAGCCACCCGAACCATGGGCTGCTCTCACTGCTGCCATCAGGCAGGCGGTACCGCAGCATCAGAACACGCACCAGCCGACTCCAGAACAGCTTCTTCCCACAAACAATTAGACTCCTCAACTCCTGATCCATCAGGATCATAACACACACTGGACAGAATATCACTCAGCACAACCCACTGTAGATACACACACATTATATACACATTATTTATCATATAGCATCTATTGCACATTGGATCTCTATTGTGATTAATATTGTATACTGTACATTGTATATTATTATTATTATTATAGCTTAATGTATATTGTTTAATGTATGTTTAGTGTATATTGTTTAAAGTATATGTATATTGTAAGTATGTGTATATTGTTTAAAGCTGTGAGAACTACACTCACATTGTGTAAATTATTTATTGTTTATTGTAGAGTTTACTGTGCTGTGTGTAATTGTGGGCGCATCAGATGATGTAATCTGATGTTGCTTTAAATGTTGTACATGTCATGTCGTGACTGCTATGTTGCTCGGAACTGCACCTAAGAATTTCACCTACTGTTGCACTTGTGTATATGGTTGTGTGACAGTAAAGTGATTTGATTGATTGATTTGATATATATATTTATATATTTATATTATAATATAATATAATATAATATAATACACACACACACACAGCAGGGTGTTCAAATACTTATTTTCCTCACTGTGTATTTTGCAAGTTCTCCCACTTGGAACTCATGGAGGGGTCTGAAATTGTCATCGTAGGTGCATGTCCACTGTGAGAGACATAATCTAAAAAGAAAAATCCAGAAATCTACCCGGTGGGGTCTTCTGCTGTTGTAGCCCATCCGCCTCAAGGTTGTGCGTGTTGTGGCTTCACAAATGCTTTGCTGCATACCTTGGTTGTAACGAGTGGTTATTTCAGTCAAAGTTGCTCTTCTATCAGCTTGAATCAGTCGGCCCATTCTCCTCTGACCTCTAGCATCAACAAGGCATTTTCGCCCACAGGACTGCTGCATACTGGATGCTTTTCCATTTCCCAAGAAATGGTTGTGCGTGAAAATCCCAGTAACTGAGCAGATTGTGAAATACTCAGACCGGCCCGTCTGGCACCAACAACCATGCCACGCTCAAAATTGCATAAATCACCTTTCTTTCCCATTCTGACATTCAGTTTGGAGTTCAGGAGATTGTCTTGACCAGGACCACACCCCTAAATGCATTGAAGCAACTGCCATGTGATTGGTTGATTAGATAATTGCATTAATGAGTGTGTGTGTATATATATATATATATAATATAATATAAATAACTATGCATAGTCATGGCACTACATTGGATTTGGTTTAGCAATTTAATGATAGAGAATTGTTTTTTGTTTCATTGACTGTTGAGGGAAAAAAAATCAAGACAAGTGGCACTTCTCTATAACACATGTCTAGTCTGTCTCTGTTGTGTTTTTGCATTTGTCACATGTTTCTTTGTCAGTTTTCCCACCACTCGTTCGTTTCCCTGGTTACCCTCGTTAGTCTAGTGCTGTTCAGCTATATTTATTCATCTCCGTCTGTATCACCTGTGTCCCTAGTTTATCCAGTCTTCTGTGTTTGTATTTAGTTCCTCCTGGTTCATGCTTTCCTTGTCTGGTCACGTTCATGTATAGTGTGTTGCTTCCTGTCTTGTTCCTGGAATTTAAAAACATTGTTTGAGTATACTTCCCTGTCTTGCCTTCCTGCCTGAACACACTCGTAACAGACACATTATAAACCCTGGAATTGTTGATAGATTTTCAGCTAATTTTTATGCTTTAACGGATGACTGGGCTTATGACGCAACTACAGTTGATCAGTTGAATTATTTTCTTAACTATCTTTGTTCTTCAATATTACACTCAGTGGCCCCAGTAAAAATAAAAAAACAAGGTCAGTAGTTAATCAAGTACCATAGATAAATGAAGATATTTGTATATTAAAGAGAAAGTGTAGGAAGGCAGAACGGGCTTGAAAATCAACTAGACTTTGTTAATTTTGAGCCCATGAAGGGTTATTTGTGCTTTTTAATGAGACAATTAAAGGGGTCATTAATTGAGAAATCAACTTTCCCATGAGCTTTTGATATATAAAAGGTCATGGTAATATAAGAATATACTGTAGTTTCAGAGTTGAAAACGTCCTTGTTTTAAAAGAAAAGCTTTTATTGACTCCAGGCCCAGCAAACGCTTGATCTGGGAATGTGCCTCCCTGTTACGTCAGAGTGTGGTGAAACACTAGGCTTGTTCGACTTCACCCAGCGATGCGCAGACTGATCAGCGGCTGACTTGAAGCAGTGCATGCCGGTTAGAAATTTTGTCCGACTTGATGCAGCGCCGACGCCACGTGACAGTGACTTATGTCAACAAAGTGCGCGAGAGCGATTCGAGAGCAGTTGGCTAATACAGCCGGTGCAGTTTCTCCAGAGCAGCTGCAAGAGTCTGCACGGACTCTGATGACGACACAGCTGTTCCTCGATTGGCTGGATTGACCGCATGACAGCGATCACGTGTGTTTCGTGTTTATTCCAAAACCTTCAGCTCCACTAATGCTCACAAATCTGTTTTTTTTATAACAGTAAAACATAGACCCCACTTCATTGATAGTGTAGACTTATGTTGAACTTTATTCTTGTACAAACACATGCTGTATTAAGCAGTACATAAAGTATTACATGACAATAATGTCTCTGAAACATCTGTGCATTGCCAAATATTGCATTTATTTCACTTCAGCTGATAAAGTATGCAAACACAGCGCGAGCGTCACTACGGGAAGCAGAAAGTGTTCGACTTCACGTCTCCGTTTCCAACTCCTCCCCGTCTGCACACGGCTTCTCTCGCCGATCAGTTGAATCCAGCCTCAGCCGATGTCGAACACACCTACACACCTTCTGTAGCCCCGCCCACCGATTTGTGCATGGCATGTTATAGATAAATAACGTAGGACTACGTGGAGCCAAACCGGATCGAACTTCTAAGCAATAAACATGCTGCATAAGCTTCATTCGGAATCCAGTATTATGAATGCATGGATGAACTTTATTTTTAATGAATATCCAGCTCACGTGGGTTAGACATTGCGCGTTTGTTCCTTCATTTCACCACAGATTCATTTGTAAACAAGAGACTGGGTTTGCAGACAGGATGAGATTACATGAATGAAGCAAAAAAATTTTTTTATATGTGATAGTATTGCATTGTTACAGATCGTTTGAGATCAATTGATTATGTGTACGTGTCTAACTGAACATACCTTAGCACACTGTCAGAGGCTGGAGAATCCTTTATTTGAGGTGTTGTTGGTTCATTATGCTGCGATTCGTGATCAGACTTGGACATTTATGGGACAGGGCTCACAAAGCCCTACATCCTGGGGCTATGTGTTTTTCAGACGGGCTACTGACGGGCTATCTTAAATTGTGAAATAACATTCCGGACCCACTTTATATTAGGTGGCCTTAACTACTATGTACTAACATTTTAATTAATCATTTGGTACAATACACTTATTGTGTACATACATGTATTTACATTGTACTTACATTTTAAAAAATACCTGCAAGTAATTACGTCTGTAATTAATTTCTATAGTTACATTTGTAATTACACAGTTGACACTTCCCTTACACCTAACCCTACTCTTAAACTTACCCATACCACCACACCTTTCCCTAACTCTACCCGTATCCCCCCTCAATATCAGCAAAGGTGTTTTGCAATACAATTTGAACACAGTAAGTACATTGTACTTATTTTTTGATGTGAGTACATAGTACTTAAGGCCACCTAATATAAAGTGGGGCCAACATTCCTTTCTTGATGTGCGTTGTTGACTCTCTTGACTTGATCATGCTGATTTGTCTGACTCTGCAGTGAGGCTTGTTCGAGCGTGTGTGAGCGTGTGTGTGTTAGTGATTCATGGTTTGTGGTTATATCCACCGATCGGGCGGGCCAAGTAATAAAAAAATTACATTCTAATTAATTGCGGGAGCATGAGAGATAAATCATTGTGTTTTTTTGATAAAGACATTTTGCGAGCCCTGTGAGCGAATCATTCCGGTTGCCGTTTTTCCCACACGCTTTAAAAACAATTCCTCACGTGTACTCACGGGGGAGCCGACGCTTATTATAATATGCAAAGCTCATCCAATCATAGCAGTGGGCGTTTACTTCCAAGTCTTTAGTGCGGCACGCCCATAAAAACAGATTGTTCCATGAGAGAAGCTCAAAACCAGGGTAGAAAATAGCCTATTACTTATTCATTATGATGTTTTTGAATGTAAAAATCACGCAAACATCATAAGTTGACCTCAGACAACAGTATAAAATAAAAAAGCCAGTTCATGACACTTTTAAAGTTGAAAGATTTGCTTATTTTTCTAATTGAATAGATACTAACTGCCACAATGCCAGGTTTTTATTTAATGTAATTAAAAGGGATAGTTCACCCCAAAATTACAATTCTGTCATCATTTACTCACCCTCAAGTTGTTCCAAACCTGTATGAATTTCTTTGTTCTGCTGTAAACAAAGCAAGATATTTTGAATAATGTTTGTTACCAAGCAGATCTCGGCCCCCGTTGATTACCATAGTATTTTTTCTCCCAACTATGGTAGTCGATGACAAATTTTCTTGGGAGGAGCTATAGGCTCATGGGCTGGAGAGCACTCTGGAATGAGCTTAGAAGTGTTTTTTTCACGGGTTTATTTTACCGTGCAAACAGCAGCATACAGAACATTATAAAAATGTTCGCACCTGCAGCGTTTCTGACAACAGAGAAAAAATGAATAAAATAATATAAATAAAAAGCATGAAATAAATAGGCCTACACTAAATATTTTTCACTTAAATAATTAACAAATTAAGATATACTGAATCCGTTTGAAGCTTTGAAGAACCAGAATAGTTTTTTTCATCAAATAAAAATAGCAGACCTACATCAATCCACACCTTGTTTTGTATGTTTTTATTTTTTTTATTTTTTTTAAGTAACATGTCTGCATGATGTGGGGTTTGTCTGGAGCGCAGCCTGTTGACAGTTAGACCCGCAGCAGAAAACACCCTCTCAGGTGGCACTGATGCCCCGGGAATACAGAGATAACGTCAGACTAACACCCGAGTGGCCTGCCTCGGGAAGCGCCTTTCATTTAGTGTTGGGTAAGTTACTCTAAAAAAGTAATTAATTACTAGTTACTAATTACATCTTCAATAGTGTAATTAGATTACTCTACAAATTACTCTCTGCAAAAAGTATTTAATTACTTATTACTAATTACTTTCTAAATCCTATATCAACCTCGACTTAAAACGGCTCTTTTAATTCATTCAAATAAATAATACAAAACTACATAAATTATTCTTATTCACTGACCAAAGTATAACAAATGTGAGATGGATACATACACGTTTTTTAAAGTTAGACTTTAAATTTTAATGTTAACTCCACTATTGTATTATATATAATTGTTCTACAGCATTTTGTTAAATTACATCAGAAGTAACTGTAATTAAATTACACAAAAATAAGAGTAATCCCTTACTTTACTTTTTCAAGGAAAAAGTAATTTAATTACAGTAATTAATTACTAAGTAACTTGTTACACCCAACACTGCTTTCATTTGCTTTCCACCAGTCAAGAGTTTGTACTACTGCTGTATTTTAATACCGCGTAGCATATTTTGAAAGTAACTTCGTCGCCCCTTTCTGTCAAAATAGTCCCACACAGTAGCCCTTCTTCTTTTCATTTTGCGAAATATGTCTGTGTAGGCACGTTTGGTTGCACGTATTGACACACCCCGTGAGTTAACAACTAGGGGAACGCTTTTTGACTGTGTCAGTTTGTGTAAATCCACTTGGGGTTGAGAGTATTTATTTTATCCCACATTAATGTCACGCATGTCTAGTACAATTATGTGGTTTTGTTTATTAATACAGTGTATACGTTTTTATTGATTTACCCTGAAAGAATGGAAGTGAAATGTGACAACATGCCCCATAGGTGGGGTACATTGTAACATGTTAGGGGGCACATTGTAACATGAGCAAATAACAGCTTAAAATGTTACCTGACATAATAAAAAAAAAATCCAAGACAAAATAAAATATTTTGTCAATAAAATACAATTATTAACTTTTTTAAATAATATAATGGCATTTTTTAATAATTAAAAATATACTCATTTTTGAGTTTGACAATAAATACATCACTAAATACAGCTAAACAGCATATTTAAAAACATAATAATAACGAATAATTTCTGAACATTAACTCTGTTATTATTTACCCTTTTTTTCATGCATGGTTTCTCAAAATGTTTTATAAAAGTATATAAAATAATGGCATTTTTTAATAATAAAAAATATACTCATTTTTGAGTTTGACAATAAATACATCACTAAATACAGCTAAACAGCATATTTAAAAACATAATAATAACGAATAATTTCTGAACATTAACTCTGTTATTATTTACCCTTTTTTTCATGGTTTCTCAAAATGTTTTATAAAAGTATATAATATAATGGCATATTTCTAATAGGGGCTCATTGTAACTCAGTGTTACAACGCACCCCATCTGCATAACTGGGATTTAAACCGCTGGTCTTCTGCTGGTTAGATCAGCTTTAAAGAACGATCAACTGTTAAATAACAGATATAAATTATAATAATATCAGATATATCTTATTTTAAATAAACACAAAAAATAGAGATGAAAAATAAACTTAGGTAAGAAATAAACTTTCACTATTGTTAAATAAACATTCAGTAATATCTTACAAAGATTTTTTTAATTTTGGCGCAATTTTTTCTCAAAATAATGTTGACATGGCAACTAGTAAATACACTGAGTTTTGTCATTCTGGCACGTGTGGAAAGTGTTAAAACGTGCGTGTTACATCTAACCCCGCGTTAGGTTGTGCCCCGCGCTCCCCTATAGCATATTTTTAACCATGCAGCAAACTAAAAAAAAAATTTTTTAAACCGTTTAACTGATAGTAGCCTATTAATCGGTCAAAATTCTTACTTTTGGTTGGTGGGCATTCTGGCACAATATGGCCCAGGTGGATGCTGCACATTGGCTGTGGTTGAGGAGATTCCCCACTTCTATATGTAAAGTTCTTTGAGTACCCAGAAAAGTGCTATATAAATGTAATTAATTATTATTATGTAGGCTTCAATTGCCCAGTCATATTGAAAGATGGAACACAGAGTTTCTCCAACTCTGATAAAATATTTTGGTAACACTTTACGGCCCTTGCCAGGGTTTGTATTCTGTCTGAGGGAGAGGAGATGTTCTTTAGCCATATCCCCTTTTTTAGTCTTTGCTTTAGGTCTAGCTTTCTGTCACAAGTGGGTGCAGTACTAAAGCTCACAACAAAGGAGATATCTTCAGGAGACTTTTAATAGAATAATCCAAACAATAAACAGGAGAATTAACAAGGAGAAACGCACTACATTCACATGTGACATTAAACTAAGCTAGACAATGAACAGACAGAAACTGAGGGCTTAAATGTGTGAGGGCAAACATAGGAGCTAATTAATGAAACACACCTGAACTGAACTCAATCAATTAGAAACCATAGAAACAAACGGGGTGAACGGAGGTAATTAACAGACTAGACTAGAGGATGAACAAAGAAACTCAAACATGAACAGAACATACACGTGACAAGTTGACTACTCTGTTTTAATTAATACGATAAAACCATGGGTTGGGGTTTCTGGTAGGGAGTTGGATTGGTTTTCTTGCTTGTCAAATAGGACATTGGTAGTGTCAGTTAGAGATGAAGTATCCCACCGTTCTGAAACTGTGGTGTTCCACAGGGTTCCCTGTTAGTACCAATTCTGTTTTCAATTTACATGATTCCTCTTGGCTCTGTATTTCGAAAACATAATATAAATTTTCACTGCTATGCAGATGACCTACAGTTATATTTATCTCTGAGTTCCAAAGATCTGATTAGTCTGGATGTCCTTAAAGAATGTTTAACAGATATAAAAAATTGGATGGCCTCAAACATTCTGCAGTTAAACACTGATAAAACCTTAGCTGTGATAATTGGTCAGAGCTCAAGTAAAAATCAGATTGAGCTAGCTCTTAATAAGGTTTTTTCAGAATATTAAGCAGGTAGTAAGAAATGTGGGTGTTTATTTTGACACCGATCTTAACTTTGTTATCATGTTAAGAAGTTGGTTCAATCTTGTTTTTATCAGTTAAGAAATATTTCCAAGGTGAGGCGGTTTTTTAGTTTTAATGATACAGAGAAGCTTATTCATGCTTTTTTTTCATCATTATCATTATGCCTTGTTTTCTTCTTTAAATCATCGTACTTTATCACATTCACAATTAGTACAGAATGCTGCGCCAGACAAAGACACAAAGTTATTTAATCATATTACACCTATTTTAGTTTCTTTACATTGGTTACCTATTTATTTTACGATTGATTTTTAGATTTAATTGTTGACTAGAAAGCATTAAAAAAGACCTTATGAAATGGTGAGATATCTTTTGAGATGTGTTCTTTTAGAAAACCTTCTGGCTGTTCCAAGAACCAATTATAAAAAATAATTGAGAAAAAATGCCTTTGAAAAATAATGATGATGATGATAATAATAATAATAATAAATCAGCAGATTGATTTCTGAAGGATCATGTGACACTGTTGACTGGAGTAATGGCCGGTTATGGCTGGTTGGAGTAATGACTGGTAATAATTCAGCTTTGCCATCACAGGAATAAATTACATTTGAATATATAATAAAATGGAAAACAGTTGTTTTAAACTGTAATAATATTTCACAATATTTATACTGTAACAAATGCACCCTGGGTAAATTTTAGATGCTTCTTTCAAAAACAAACAAAAAAACCTTACCCAAACTTTTGAATGGTAGTGTCTATATTTATATGATTAGAATATATGGTTTTATATCTAGTTATATAGTTAATCCAGATATATACATCTGTAAACCAGTAATTGCAAAATCCAGTAAATCCAAATTTGTGAACTCCATACTGGATTTCCTACATTTTTCAATTTTTATTCTGTAAAAAAAAATATATATATGTATTAAATACACAATAGAGGCATTGTCACCAGTGGTCTCAGACTTTTGGACCTCACTCTAGCTTTTCAAATGGAAAAACCTTTAATATGTGCAGCTTCAGTAACAAATCTCAGAATTTGAGGGCTGCCTGTTCTACATTTTCATTGTCGGCATGAACATTCCTGACAAAATGGATGTTAAACATTTAATAAATCATTGACCACCTCAAGCATGAGCCTTAAAATGTAATTTTGGTTGATGTAACCTTTAAGAGTGTCACACTTGCTGGAATTTTCCATTCAGTTAGTTTGTTGGTTGGAAAACCATGTGCATTTGCTATAGAAACACATTATTGTTCTTTTTGTTTTGTGTGTTATTATGTAGAGAGATTGCTCAGTTAACACTGTTATCTGTTTCAGCCTTAGACACACCGCTCTCCAATCTGTGTGCAAGACGTGACTTGAATATTAAAACAGTACATTTTACTGTTCAATAGTGATGAGTCTCTTGACATCGACTAGGGTAGAAGTGTTTTTTCTCTTCGTCAGGTGCTATTGGCTAAGCCTGTAGGATCGGGACATATTAAGGAACATGGGAGGAATATTCTGCCTGCTCTTCCTAGATGTATTATGAAAACTGTGTTGAATGTTATATGCTTTGACTTTCATTTGACTTAAGGCTCAAGCTTTATCTTTGCTTGTTCTGCCTCATCCTTTGCTCAAGGAGGAGTGCTGCTGTCATTTGCTTGCAAAATAGCAGATATTACCAAACAATTCAGCTTGTGTTGACACACAGGGATTGAGAGGTATGACAAAAGGGGTTTATTTTAAGCAAGATTAAGCAAAATGAGGACACCGCTATGAGTTCTGATGTCAGCAGCCATGTTGGCTTTGCCTGGTGACATGTAATAGACTAAAGCTTATTAGTGATCAGTCACACTTTGGGTTCCCTCCAGGCGACGCTTGATTTAGACATCTGAGGCAGAGCTGGGGCAAACTTTCTTGCTGATTTGAGATGATTAAAGGTATTATTGTGATGAGAGGTGCATTCAGAATCCTAAGGGTTAAAGATGAGCACTCAGTACCCAGCAGTCTTTGCTAATGGCCATTGCTTGCCATTGCTGGCCATTGCTTGCCTGATAAGATAAATGTCCATCTTGTCCGGTTGAGCAAGTAAAATTCTCTTTCACTTGCCCTTTCAAAAAAAATCTACCCGGACAGGCATTAATGTCGAGCCCTGCATGTAATGCATTAGCATAGCTAATATGCTTATCAATGTTAAAAATAATCAATATAAGAATGATAATTAGAATTTATTATTTGTTAAATTAAAAATACAGTAAAAAAGTTGAAAACAGTTGTGCTGATTATTATTTTTGTGGAATCCATAATAAATATTTTTTTTTTTGTATTCTTTGATGAATAGAAAGTTTAAAAGAACAGCATCAATTTGACATTTTGAAATTTAAATCTTTTGAAACATTATAAATGTCTTTACTGACACTAATATGATCAATTTAATGCATCCTTACTGAATAAAAGTATCTAAAAAAAAGGTAATGTTACTGACCCGGTAGTCATTCAAATAGGCCGGAAAGAAGGGCTTTTGTTACTCACCCACTTCCCAGCATGCACTGCGGCATGAATAACTAATATGACTGCACTGTTTGACTGTTTGTCAGTTTTATACACTGTTTGTGATTTTGTCACATTTGTCTTGTGATGTCAAGAAGTGTTTGTTTAAAATTAAAATGATCTTTTAGTTGATTGTTAGCCTTATTGTGTTTCATGTACCAAGCGTTGACGTCTGAGAGGCGTCTTGAGTTGACGTCTGAATGTATTTCATATTTTTATGTGAAGAGTGTTCATCGTTTAATACTGCAATTTAAAACCATAAAAATAACTTTGTTAGATCTTTTTAATCTAAATAGTTCATTGTTAAAGCGATGGTGGATTTTAAGTCATGACCATTTTAAATTTAAATTGTACTTTTTTATTTTAATTGAAAATAAGGTGCTTATGGAACAATATTTTAGTGCAACTGTCAGTTTTTGACATCTGAGGCCGCACCGTTGCAGAGAGTTCATTGTGTGCATCCCAGTGAAGACACATGATTGACTCAACATGGCAGTAACATTTTGATTTTTGACATAACCTAGCTATGGTCAATCGACATGTCTTCAGCAGGCTAAAGCTTCCTGTGCCCTAAAATGCCTGCATCAGCATTGTTCAGCTATGGATGGAAGTAAACAATCACAATCCATAGCGTAGGCATCCTATAAGTCAGATTTATGGAAGGGGACAAACCACCCTCTGCACTCTTCATAACCATCTTTTGTTTTCTCTCTCCATCAGACTGTCTAACGGGAGGATGAGGTCATATTCTGCAGCGGCAGGCGGAGGGGAAATGAGACTGGGTTGAAGAGATTAATTCATGCAGGTCTTGGTCTTGTGCAGGATGAGTGATCCATCTATCATTGAACTGAGAGCCTGCTCTCCTTGCACTTTGAGCAGAGATGTCTGGATTATGGACTGAAATGGCTGGAGTGAGGCTGCTTTTAGTGAGCACAGCATCTTCAACAGCCCCCTTTAAATATTTTATAGGTTGTAGTTTGAGAAGATGGTACAAAAATGGCCTGATACATTGTTTCTTTCCAATTCAAACCAGATATTGTTTGTCAGCTTAATAGTAATTCATAAGATAAATAATTCATAAGAGTGCACATCCATGCATGTTTAGAAATGAAAAGTTGACCGTTTTTTTGTTGTTGAGTGCTCTTAACACATAAAACATTAGAAATGTAAAATATTATTTTTAACTTATATTGTTAACTTGCATTTAAAAGTACTGAAAAAATTGTTAATAGTGAAAATAGCGCAAGAAATAGTCACATTATGAGATTTAAAAGTCAAATTATGAGAAATGAAAACAATTTAAATAAAAAATGTGTAAAAATTAAGGAGAAAAAAAAGAAATATTTACCTTAAAAGTACTTTTTTGTATTAAAATGTAGGGAAAATGTATTCACAAATAAATAAAAGTTAAAAATAAGCTTAAATACCTATGCTATTCTGTAAGGAAATATGGATGCCCATGTCTGCCTCTTATTGGAATAATTGTGAAGTATGCACAAGAAATAGTCAGTTAGTAAGATATAAAAGTCACATTATGAGGAATAAAATAATAAATAAATGAACAATGTGCAGAAAATAAAGATAAAAAGATTCATATAAAAACATGTTAGCTTTGAAGATTACCACCATTAAGGTAATGTACATTATCTCGGTATAAAATCAATTTTATTTATTTGTTTTAGAGTTGAAAATCTTAACAAAAAGCTGTGCTGTGAAGACAATGCACTCTGGTGCTGCAGGTTATACTGATACTGGCTTGTTAAGCGACTGAGTTTCTCACAGTGCTTTGCATTTTCTTTCCATCATTACAGCGGATTCTCATGCGGTGGGATGCATGACTCTAACAATAGCCAAATATACCAATAAGAATCAAAATAATGTCACACTTGGATGCTCCTTAAAAAACACATGCCATTATCTCCACATAATGCAACCACAGTGCCAGTCAATGCAATCAGTTGTAACTGTGAGATTTAAGCATTTAAGGTTCAATTGTTAAGTACATTTCATTTTTGGTTGGTCAAGAATGAGTAGCTGATTTCAGCCATCTTTACTAGCTGCCATTTTGCAAACGACAGCAACTAATGCAACAACTAAACTAGACTTTCTGATTGGCTAAAAAGCTGTGAACTGGTGTGATCTCTCAGGAACACATTTCAATTATGTATCCCCAAAGTTACATCACCTACGTATGCATGTGTTATAAACATTTACGTGCAAAATGATGTTTGCATAACAATGCACTGTTTATGAATTACACGTTTAGCACCCTAAACTAATCCTTGTTGTGCTGCAAGGCCTCGGGTTTTTTTTTTTCTTGCAGGAAAAGTTTTGACACTTACGTTCTCTTTTTAGAGGTGTTGAGAAGCGCTGACCCACTTTCCTCCTCTGAATATGACAGGCGGTGGCATTCACACACAAACACCCTTAATTGGCTCAAGCCTTGTCACAGGTTCTCCCTGTAGTCCTTGCTTTCCAAAGGCGCATCATCGAGGCATTAAAAATCGGCGTGCGCTGTGTCAGTGCTAATCTGCCTCAGGGACGCCTCTACCTAGTCATATTTATCTTTGCCTCGCATGTAAAAAGTTCCCTTTGACTGTTCTCAGCAGGGAGACTACACATATATAGGCCTACTTACATTTGCAATTGTATTTCATTTAGTAGACACCTACCCCATACAGTACTTCTTTCCTTTGTATGTGGTCAGGTGGTTCTAAATTTCCTCCGTCTGCACATAAAAAAAGCCAGCAGCGGCTTGCATCTCATGAATACATTTTGCATGTGGAATATTCCACAGTATCAAAGGTAATTTGATTTCACTGTCAGTCATCAATATGAACCGAATGTCAGCTGGCATTTAAGATCTTCATTATTGTGGTGTGCCACTTTATATTCAGAAGTGCCTGTGGCAAGACCTATTTGAACTTCATTTGTGTCCTTTTGCATTGTGGAAAAGTAATGGCGCTTGTCCCTGCGAGTATGCAAATGCAATCTGACCTCTTGTTTAGTAGGATCAATATGGACGATTAGGCAAGCACCCTGTCCCACACAACTGCTTATCTACCCTATTGTTACATGCTTCATTACAAGTGTAATTGATGCTTTGTGCTTCTTTTAGCTCTAATGTCAATTTAATTCTCCCTCCCTTTTTCTCTCTAAAACGCCCCGGCTAGCATTAAGAGGAAAAAGGGAGAAAATGTGTAATGCAATTCAAAGGCATCCAGCTAGTCCACTGTAAGCCCTGGGCTGGTTATCAAAGGGTCAGAAAAGGCTTTTATCTTCAGAAGCTTAGACAGAGCTTGTATTGCAATCTGTTTTTCCAGAGGCTTAAATTCAGTGAGAAGGCATCCAAAGCATGGCGAGCTGTACTGCGGGATGTCTCACTAGATGGCGGACTGATCAAAGATTTCACCTGAGGAGGGCAGCCACTCCACTTCTAGTGTGACACGGCTGCATCCCGGCGGCATGCAAACAATGATGCCTAGAAGTATTTTCTTGACTCTGTGTGTGTGCAGACTTGACCTTAATTTCCCTGCTCCGTGAGTAACTGTTCAGCACTGGTGTCAAATATTCCACAAGGACTAACTAAATGAGATTGTTGAAGATCAGCTTTGATGGAACAGATCATTCATTTGGTCTGCGTTTGGAATGGCATACCATACTACTACTACTACTACTATTCCTGTAGAATGCACATTGTGCATACTATACTGGCGTACAAGTAGTATGCGCACTATCATTCAAAAGTTTGTGGTCGGTAAGTTAAAAAAATATATATAGGTCACGATCATCAGAAATGTCTATACTGTGTATTGTATGCATATTTTTGAATGCTATATTTGCAAGGGCACACTACCATACTAGTATGTATGCTTATCACAGTATGCACATTTACTGCTAGGTTCAGAATGGCATACTGCAGTATGTATAATGTGCATAGTATAAACATTTTTCATTATTTTATGTTCAGTATCACATACTCCTCTGACTATTTCTGCAGTATGTATGATTCCTGTGCACAGTATGCAAATGTTAAGTATGCTGTTCATAATGGAATACCCGGCTTCTACTCTTAATATTGCTTTGACTACTGTATCCCATAATGCACACTGCAAATTTTATTTTTTTTTGCGAATGAACGAGAAGCAATTTCAACCACAATATTAAACATCTCTTTCCCAGACTGTCAAAGGTTATCACATTTTTCATAAACTTGCATAATGGCAATTATCTCTAAAATAATGTAACATACTACTATAGGAAACATTTGCATAATGCACACTGCTTTAAAAAAAAAAAAGGTAGTATGCAGAAAGCAGCAGCCAGTATTCCATTCCTTGCATAGTCTTTCTCATTATACTTTATTATCATTACAGTAATAAGTAATGTTGTAAAAAGTGTTGTGAGAAGAGTGTGCCAGAACTGAACCTAAACTTTTTTTGTTTTATTAGATTCTATTCTATTTATGTATGCGTCTGTGGATTAATCACCGTTCTTTGTCAGGTTCATGTTCATTCCTTGTGTTGCTTGAGTTGCTATAACTTTAAGTGCCATATGGGGGCAGTATTGCCTCTTTGGAAAGTCAGATGCACTAAATTCCATACCTGTCTGGCTCATCCTAATATGATTTAACGGTTGACACTATAAGCGTATTTAGCTGAGTGCTAAATAATAAAAAAGGTGCCAAGACGCCTCCAATAGAATTATTTTCTTTAAACAGTGAATTAATCAAGCAGCAACGTGAGGGAGGTATTCTGTTTTCTTTTTCTCAATTTCATTGTTGATTTGGTAAAACTTTTAGTGCTAATTGCAGCTGCTGAGGTGTGATGAATTTGACAGAATACAAAATGGCATGCTTAAATCTGCATGTATCATAAAATGCTTCCCTGGATTTAACAATTATCTTAAGAAATTGGGCTGAAGCATAGCAGACATTCTTTCCTTGAAGTTCACAGATGGGTGTGAGAATATTCTTGATGATACTTTTGAAATAATCCAAAGAATGAACTCTGACTGAGGTCAAGTGTTTGCTTTGAAAATCCCTGAGCTCTACACAGTTGAATAGACAATTAAATGCAAATCATTCAAGAAGGAAAAACATACAAAAAGAGAACAGTTCAGGGCCCGCCTTAATGCTATAATTGAGAAAAATGAGACCACCAGCTCTTGTGTGAACTGTTACAATTGGCTGAGGACAAATTCAAATTGCATTATGGGGTTAATCTACTTTTAAGAGCGGGTCAGTGAGAAAAACTTTGCCATGTAGTCTAGGTGCACCCATGATTAAGTGTGACAGGTAAAGACTAGTTCTCTAAGGGCTTGATACAAATGTTTTAGTCTGTAGTTGATGTATCCGTGCTGGGGGTCGTCAGAGGTGATTGGTTGACAATGTTGCTAAATGTTACTTTGTTTGTAATTGAGACCGTTAAGTACATTAGTAAGCCCCATTAGTATGTTATCTATGCTTGTATTCATGCTGCATTTAGTCACTGATTATGGGTTCAATTCTCAGGACCACAACATTCTATCCATCAGTCCGTCCGTCCGTCCGTCCGTCAAAATGTCTTGGAATGCTAAAGCATTAAGAGTTCCTTTCACGGGAACTAAGGGGCCAAGCCCAAACCCTGAAAAACAACCGCACACCATAATCCCCCCTCCACCAAACTTGACACTTGGCACAATGCAATAAGGCAAGTACTGTTCTCCTGGCGACCGCCAAACCCAGACTCATCCATCGGATTACCAGACAGAGAAGTGTGATTCGTCACTCTAGAGAACACAGCTCCACTGCTCTAGAGTCCAGTGGCGGCGTGCTTTACACCACTGCATCTGACGCTTTGCATGATGTAAGTGATGTGATGCACTTGGTGATGTAAGGCTTGGATGCAGCTGCTTGGCCATGATAACCCATTCCATGAAGCTCTCTACGCACTGTTCTTGAGCTAATCTTAAGGCCACATGAAGTTTGGAGGTTTGTAGCCATTGTCTCTGCAGAAAGTTGGCGACTTCTGTGCACTGACCCCACTCTGTGATTTTACGAGTTGCTGTTGTTCCCAATTGCTTCCACTTTGTTACAATACCACTAACAGTTGACCATGGAATATTTAGTAGTGAGGAAATTTCACGAATGGACTTATTGCACAGAGCTCCTGAGAGCGACCCATTCATTCACAAATGTTTGTAGAAGCAGTCTGCATGCCTAGGTACTTGACTTTACACATCTTTGACCATGGAAGACCTTGAATATTTGTGCTGTCAACTCAATTATTCATGATTTAATCACACCTAACACCTAACAACCTGTTTGTAAATATATATGTGTTTATATATTTACTTTTTTACTATTACATTTAATACAAAAGTTTTTGCACGCATATATTAGTAAATTTCACGCATGGAAGTAGAATCTACTTAACTAAGTTAAGTAAAATAAATTAAGTAAATTCTACTTAGTTTACTTTACAAATGCTCTGTTTCAAACACATTTTACTCAAACAATATAGCACTGAATTAAGCCATGCTTTTGAAGTACATGCTTTACTTAGAACATCTAAGTAAAGAATACTGTAGATATTTTGTCGACAACATATCTAGATAATAGAAGTAATGTGGTACCCACCTAAATACAGAGATCTCAATACTTGGTACACAATACGCAATAACGGTGTCATTTTGAGAGAATTTTTTTTACTTCAGATGTCACAAAACTAAACCTAACAACAAAAACAATGATAAAACAGTGTAAATACAGCTGGAAAACAGTGAAAAATGCAACTTTATTAATTATACATGCCCCAGTGCATGATGGGAACACCAGTATCAGAAAGTTAAGTAGGTTCTACTTAATTTTGTAACGTTGATATTTATACTATAATTGCTACAATATACGATGTAATTCATTGATTTTACAGCAATAATTTATATATGTCTGCGTCTGCCAAGCATACATGAAAATCTCCCCAAAATGGTGGATGAATGTTGGAATCTGGAAAGGCACAGCATTCCACACCATTGGTACATCCATCTGCTCATGCGCGTCTCTAATCATACACAATGATTTATTTGTTTATGAAACACTCCACTGTCCATTCCAACAACATGCTGTTCAGTATAGTTCTCAGTTTAAAGCAGTCAAGCAATCTTTGGAGGACAGCCATGGGAAAAAGCTCTGAATGATAAGAGCAAAGCCTCGCGGCATGTGTGACATTAACATTGATCTGAGAGCAAAGGAGGGCTGCTTTGTCACCATGGAAACCGGCGCAGAGACGGTCTTAAGTTAAACTTTCATTTATTGATGTAGGGAGTTTTCCCCACCCTAATTTGAATTTTGATTATAGCGGCTGTTGAAATACTTTGAATTTTGTTGAGAAGAAAAATGAAGTTCACCCTATCTGCCTTTTTATTGTTAGAAGAGGGAACTATAGGTCCTCTTGGCAGTCTTATCAGGGAAGAGGTTTTTATACTTCAATAAATATTAATGCAATTACTGACAGTCACAAGCACAGCAATACAGTCGTGTGCAGTGAAAAAGTTCAAAGCTGTAATTTCCCCATAAAGAGAATTGTAGTTGCTTTAAACATTGTGACCGCTTCATACTAAACGTTTTAGTGGGATTAAGAGCAAGCACTTTGGGAATATTTGAGTTTTCTGTAGTAATTTGAATTCCGATCAAACGTGTGGTCATTGCCGTGTAATTCAGTTGACAGAATCCTTGAGCTTATGGAAACAATTCACCTACGGAAGATAAATGGGAGACGTCAGATGAATATTTCTGGAGGGACATAAAGAGAATTCAATTTAAAGTTAGTTGTATAAATCTTAAGGGCTGTGAAACTTTTCCTAAAAGTCAGCAGTACTCTTAATGTATCCTAACTGATAAGAAAAGCCCAGGTTTAGTCAATGAAAATGGTTCCTTTTATCATTTTCTATGCTTGCATCACATTGACGGTTTTGCATGATGGATTTATTCAAGATTTTTAAAATCAGATGTAGTGCTCCCTTTTAATTTGTTTACTTTGGGGAGCATTATTATTTAATTCTGCTTTGCTTCTGGTTTCGTTTTATCGTGTGTGACTGCTGACGCACAAACTTTTAAATGCTTATTCACTCGCTCTCTTCTTTAATTCCACCACTGCCTAGTAAACGTCTCTGACAGTGCTGTTGCTTTCAGCCAGTCAGGGCTGGAGTTTGGAAGAGCTTGAGGGCTCGAGGGACTGAAGTTTGTGTATGCCACTGATTAGAGGCTTTGTGGAGGTGCTTACCAGCCCCATGTTCCTCTCAAAGCCAAAGATGCCTGTTGCACAATGAAAGTTCAAGGTGGTTGAGGAGGCCTCGGGGGAGTCAGTTGACAGGTTGGGAAAATGGCAGTGGATGGATCTAAGCTGAAGGAACAGCATAGCAGTGAGGTAACTAATGACCTGCTTCAGTGTTTGTTTTAGAGATGCCTGAAGGCATGGCTTGTGATGTGCCTCTCAACTGTATAAAGTCCTTAAAGGAATAGATCACCCCAACGTAAAATTTCTGTCATCATTTACTCACCCTCATGTCGTTCCAAACCATTGCTGCATCCGAATGTGCCTACTTCCATACTATATAGTAGTATCAGAGATTGTCTTAATATAGGGAGATGAGAGGGTCTGTATCTCTTACCATTGGAGAAAGTGTAACGGCTCTCAGCCTATCGTGTAATGGCAGTGACATCAGTGCCGTCGTTCAAAGTTTTATGACAGTCACAGTTTACGTTAATCAGTTTCTTGTGGATTGGCGTGTTGGTCTTGTAAATAAATGTTCTATATTTGGTGTTATATCGCTATTAAATGTACATTGTTTGTGGAATGTGCTTTACTGAGCGCAAATATCTCTATTTTAGAATACACAAAAAACTTAATTGTAATTTAATACATATTTAATTAATTAATCATATGTATTGTTTTACCTTGGTTCATTAAAAAGCATTATATCATCATTAGGCACACATCAGTCATAAATCATTACAACACAAGACTAACCTGGCAGTAATAGAAAGAATACTTTTTTTCCCTTCTTCTTCATTAAACAACATACAGTATAACACTTAAATCGTTCATTTTCTCTTTATTCATTAAAATGCATAATATCAGTGGCATGTGCATACATGCAGTTATAATAGTCATTACCATTCAAGTCTTATCATAACTGGTAAAACCTGAAAGCCAAAGAAAAACAACATCTGTATTTCCTACTTTCTTTTGACAATATACAATATCACTCAGTATTACTATTTAATACTATGGCAATGCCATAAATAAGTTTTACCTGTCGCGACATTCCCTTCTCTGCCTTCTTTTATAAAATAATCCTTTTATCATAGTAAAATCTACATATTGTTACAAACAAATACATTGTTTAGCGTAAAACATGTTGAAGATTAGTAGACAAGCAGTCGATTCATTAAAGGGGTACTTCAGCGCTGGGAAGATGAATGTATATTTAAACTGTGTAATTTATGTAGTAGAAATGTTAAATTATTTTTGAATTTGGTGCCTTCTAGACTGAGAAAAGACAGAAAATGTATTTTTGTCTCATGTGAATGAAAGACAACAACTCCCAGAATGCACTTGACGATATTTACGTCATCGGAGGATTTTTTCCAGAAATAAAATGCATAATTCTCCCCTCTCAGGGGGATATGAGGGGGGAAAGTACCATAATTCAAATATACTACGGGGTTTCTACTGATACAAAGCTTAATGCTAAATCACTGAAGTTACCCTTTTAAATGATAAATTCTCCTCTGACTTCCATTTTTAAAAAACAGCCTCTGGTTTTAGCATTAGCCATTTTGCTTTTTATGGCTAATGGTTGCAGGCTTGTCATCTAGTGGCTTTGGTAGTATGTGTGAATTCATAGTATTCATTACATTTACATTTACATTTATGCATTTGGCAGACGCTTTTATCCAAAGCGACTTACAGTGCCCGTATTACAGGGACAATCCCCCTGGAGCAACGTGGAGTAAAGTGCCTTGCTCAAGGACACACTGGTGGTGACTGCTGGGATTGAACCAGCGACCTTCTGCATATCAGTTCAGTGGTTTAACCCACTAGACCACCATCTCACCCATAAAAATAAAAGTATTCATAAAAAGTATGACCCGGATGACCTACTGCTTCCGGAGAGATTCTGAAGTGCGCATTCGATGGACACTTTACTATCCCACGAGAGGATTTGTGAATGGAGGTGAAGCGAGGCAACTGACGCCATAGGTTGGTTGACAATGATGACAGTGTGGCGAATTAAGTATATACAAATTTCATTCATACTACTCACATTCATACTGTATAGAAAGTACTTTTTTAACTGTTGCGAAGTAAGTTTCAAACCAAATGTAGTACCGGGCGCAGCACGTGTGATGTTCTTTCTTCTGTGGAACACAAAAACAGAAGTTTATTAGAATGTCGATGCAACTCTTACATACAGAAAAAAAAAGGTCCATATGACTTGCATGTGCGGTAGATTTTCCCCTATGACTTAAATTTACCTCCTAATCCGACGATCAACGTCTTGACCCCTATGAACACTATCTCTTGGGATTAAAGGGGTCATGAATTGAGAAATCAACTTTCCCTTGAGGTTTTGATATGTAACAGATCATGGTAATATAAGAATATCCTGTAAGTTTCAGAGCTGCAAACTTCCTTGTTAGTCAAAGAAAAGCTTTTATAGACACCAGGCCCAGCAAACGATCGATTTCAGAATATGCCTCACCTTGACGTCATCGTGTGGTGAAACACCGCCTCAACAGAAAAATATCAACACCTACTTCATCACTGCCTGTTTAGCCTCGCCCACCGATTTGCGCATGTAACATAGGCCTAGTGTTAAACCATCGAGCTACAAAGCAATAAACATTCTGTTGTGGATTACAATTATTGTGCAGTGCCTGGACTCAACAGTAATGCAACATGTAAGTAACTGTGTTCATTCTAATGCCTGATCTGAAATGTGATGATTCATGTAGTCAGATGTTCTTTGTCTGTGTGTCAGTAAATCAAACCAGTGACTAAACATCAACTTGTGTTATTATTATTGCAATCTGTTATTTAACGGTGATTAAATTCTATAAAGAAAGTGATCAAAGAAAGCTCCATTTGCAATCGTTTGAGCACCATGCGCTGGAGCTGTCAATCAAACCGGAGAGTTTATCAGTGACTCCCGTTTTATTAAATTAATCTCTTAATTATATCACGTTTGCACTGTTAGTGAAGATGAAAGTTGCAATGACGAGATCCACTGCTTTCATGCTGTGTGATCGGCTTTATTTTACAGTGTCCTTGTTACATATACTTACCATAGTAATAACAGTAAAATATGCATAATTACATGAAACTAACCCTCAACCAAACCCTAATCCTACCATAACCCTATAGTAAGTACATGTAGTTTATTAATATTACTCAGTACTTACATATATAATTACACTGTAACAATGACACCTTAAAATAAAGTGTCAGTTTTCGTTGACAATAATAACACTGCGTCAATTATGTCAAACATATTTGGGAATTTTCCTATTTGGGAGAACTATCCCTTTAACGGTTCAGACCAATTTGACTCATGTTTTCGGAAATCACCACATTTCCATTTTTTTTCCCTCTACTGAGGACTGACCTTGTACAACACTGTAAAAAGCCTCCCTCTCTGTCTCTCGCTTGAAGCAAATTGCAGAGGTGCAAAGGTCTAAATGGTCACAGATGGCTAACACATGCTAAAAATCCCTGACTCATGAGCACAGCCGTTTGAATGAAAACAGTCATATGTGTGTATTATCTTTGGCACTTATCTTTTCTCTCTCTCTCTCTCTCTCTCTTTTTTTTACCTTGTCCTGTTGAGCCAAATCATCATGTCCAAAACTGCCAGTGCATTAAGTCTCTTTGTATCAGAAATACAGGTGCAGGCTCACATAGTGAGCCTCTCAGGAGACCATGCAATCAAAAGCACTCAGGGAATGGATTGCACACTGTCAAAGATAGCCGTTTATTACGGCGATGTAAACAGCAAAATTGCAGGTTCCTGAGTGAGTGATGCAAATGGTGTGGAATTCTGTTATAATATGCCAAACAATGGCTCAGAAAACTATAATAAAACTGTCAAAATTGTCTAGGCTTCCACTGCCTGGCAATTAGCATGACTATTGCATATGCCACTCTGGAATTTGATTTCACTGTTTGTTTGCGAGGCAAAAAGAACTGGATTGTGCTCCCCCTTGAAGGCAGTTGCGGCCATTTCTTGTTTCCTTTCTGTTTTGTCTCCATTTTGATTTAGAATTGAATGCATTCCCTGGTGCTCTCGAAAAACCTGCGAGGGACCGTACATCCATTCATCTAACTCTGCTCCTCACTTTTGAAGTGTGAAGCCATTGGAAAGCTCTCAAATTGCCTTGGCAGACGATGCCCCATAGTGACTCCTTTTGCTCCCAGCAGCTACAGAGGAATCAAAGACCTCATCAGATCTCCCCTTGAACATAATAGTACTCAGAATTTGTTTCTTTCTGGCTTTCTTGCTCTCATCTTTCTTTTCTTTAGTTCTGAAAGCATCAGAAATGCTGTTGTAGAACAAAACGGAGTCTGAAAGGAAGATAAACTGCCGTCAAGTATGTCAGTTTGACAGTATCATGTCAAGGCTGCTATGAATACTCTGAAGTCGGTAAAGCCAGGTGCACACTGTACGATTAATAATAGTGCTTTATGACGGTTGTTTGTCAGACTGTGCATGGCCCCTGCTGTAAGCCGTCACACTGTAAGATTTTAGTCATTCATGTCAGACTGTACGGCAATCGAGACGCATTAAAAACGGATGCATGCAAGAAGACTCGTCCGGAGTTTTACATCATGAATCCGTGACATCTTCGGTGACTAAGATGTGGGATAGAAATGGTGGCCAGCAAACTCTCTAGGGTAATTTTGATCTTGTCTTGAAAAGAAAAATGGAAAATAAAACAAAGACGATGTATGTGGAGCAAGTGCTGATTGTTTTTTGATTTGACGGTTGTCGTTGGAGAAGCCACACTGCAGGACTGTCAAATCTTCTGACACTGCCAGAATTTCGTTGGGGGTCAATTGATTTGGGAAATGCTAACTTCAGCCTGCTAGCATAGAAAGCACATGATCCCACCCTCCCTGCAAATCGCTGTCCAAAGCCACGCCTCCTCCAAAACGCATGAATGAACTACATCATGTGTCATTCACCAGTGAGGGGAGAAACAGAAGCGCTTGCTTGCATGCATAAATATGTGATTGTGAAATCACTCCAGTTCAGAAATTAATCTGTTGACATAAAGAAAAGAATGCACAGTATTTCTGCTTTATTCATGCTATTTCAGGACATAGCAGCAACAATCTGCATAGGGCAGTCAGCGGTACATAGAACTGTACTGTGAAACCAGCAATGTAGATACTTGCCACTTGTCAGTTCAAAAGGAAAGATAGGTTGTTGCGGTTTGCCTGCCATTTTCGCTCTGTATGCACAGCATACGTGAAACGCACAGTGGTGTGCAAACACATGTTGGTTTACAAGGAACAAATGCTATCATTTCATTCAGATCGAATGCAATGATTGAACGGACATTTTATGGTGCTACTCTTTCCACAGACGAGATATATTTATAAAAATACATTTAGAACGCTTAACATAGTGATTGCTATCAGGATATGAGGAGACTTTCAACCAGCATTACAAAAAAATGTTTCTATAGAGAATCACCTATTGCACCTTTAATCAGCTGTCGGCGAACATGTCAAAATAGCGATCAAAGATTTTGGCCTAGGACAGGGTTCCTCAAATCCAGCCCTGGAGGGCCACTGTCAGACCATGATCGAACTCACTTACCTGCAATTTTCTAGTAACTCTGAAGACCTTGACTAGCATGTTCAGGTGTGTTTGATTAGGGTTGGAACTAAACTCTGCAGGGTCGGATCTGAGGAACCCTGGCCTAGGATCAGAGGAATCTTTTAGGATTCTCAAGATTTGTCTCAGGCGGCCAAATCATGGCCAAAATTGTACAGTGTGAACTCATCTTAAGACAATGCATAGGCATTTCCTTATTTTTAAATGATTATTCATCATGAAAAATGTTTTTGAAAAGATACACCTTAATGTATCTTTGCATACACCTGCTTTTCCACGCATTAGACGACTTTGCTGCGTCTTGCCTTTCGAGTATGATATGGCTTTCTAAAATTGTGGCACTCAAGTTTTTTTGTAGTACAGAAAAAAAACGTTTTCTGTAGTTATTTTCATTTGTTGTTTCGCTCCGCTTGTATGTGTTTGCGTTACAGACAGGCCCTCACTAATAATCATTTTATCCCACATTTGTTCGGTGATTCTTCCTGTTGGTTACACGCCAATAGGTGGCATTGGCAACAAGTGACTGTCTTTATGAGTGAGTCATTGAGTCATTTTCTGAACCAATTCATTCAAACACTGATTCACAGGAATTCAAACACCACTGCTATGTGTTGTCCAGAGACTCGTGACAGGTGAACCCAACTGTGGGTTTGTTTGGAACTATTTTCGTTGAAGGAGCAAAAATGCACAAAATAACCATGAATATTGTGTTTCAAATATAAGAATATCACGTCTGCATTTACTTGCCGAACCAGCCTCCTGATATCGCTTAAATATTGACTATTTGTTTATAGAACTGTAGAACACGTGCAATGGAGCTTCAGTGATGTTCAGTAGTCCTACAACAACATCACTAAATGTAACATTCTTATAACATTAAAGAAATGTTCGAACATGATCATCATAAATATGAGGAACAGCAAACATGTATTACAACATAATCCTTAATCTCCTTAATCCCAGTTTATCAAATTCACCTCTATCTAAAATAAACTCTTTTGTGTGAAACTGACGACTATCATACATTTGTGTTCAAGCCTGGTCGAAATGCATAACAGATCACAGATCTGTGTGATTCATCCTATCATCTTATCTTTGGCTCATAAAGAAATGATCTCTGTCTATCCATAAAGCCCTATCTTGGTTTATGACGTTTGAAATAATTTTCCACTCGTTCTCAGAAAGTTTTTGTATTTTATCTTCTGTCAGAATGTTTAATGTGTAATTTCGCTCTCTGAGAGAGGAGTGCGTGTAGTCATTTGCATGGTAATGTGTTCCAGGGGCCACCCTGGCAGGGTGAATGAGTGGGCGGCCCTGCGTTAGCTTCAGCATAGGGCTCTTCTCATTTCCCGTCAGGCAAAGAGAGAGAGGACACCAGCCATCAGTTGTCATCATCTGGGAGCAAGATTAGAGATCAGATGGCCACAGGCTTGGTTCAGCAAGGTTTTTTTCTCTCTGTCTTTCTCTTTCATGTCTCCACCAGGGAATCTACATTCTGTTGTGTGTGACGACACTGTTCTCTGATGTAATTATGAAACTGTCACTTCTTGCGATTCTTTCAAGATTTCAACGACTTTTAAGAGGAATCTTTGAAAGACGCATTACTGTTACTGTTACCAGGAACTCCCATTATGAAATCTTACCTCAGCAAGAGAATTAAACATTCTGCATTGACATACAATATTCATACCTGGCTCTTTAATTCAAAATAAATAAATAAATATTATAAAATGGTTAGTTCCAGTCCTTGATTCTGATTGGTCAATAGCGGTGTTTTATTCTCGATAAAACATGGCTATGACCACTTCACCCAACGGTTCTCTGTATCACTGCACAACACCCAGAGCAACCACTCTTAGCAACGTAAACATACAGTGAGGAAAATAAGTATTTGAACACCCTGCTATTATGCAAGTTCTCCCACTTAGAAATCATAGAGGGGTCTGAAATTGTCATCGTAGGTGCATGTCCACTGTGAGAGACATAATCTAAAAAAAAAGAAAATCCAGAAATCACAATGTATGATTTTTTACCTATTTATTTGTATGATACACCTGCAAATAAGTATTTGAACACCTGAGAAAATCAATGTTAATATTTGGTACAGTAGCCTTTGTTTGCAATTACAGAGGTCAAACGTTTCCTGTAGTTTTTCACCAGGTTTGCACACACTGCAGGAGGGATTTTGGCCCACTCCTCCACACAGATCTTCTCTAGATCAGTCAGGTTTCTGGCCTGTCGCTGAGAAACACAGAGTTTTAGCTCCCTCCAAAGATTCTCTATTGGGTTTGAAGACTCGCTAGGCCACGCCAGAACCTTGATATGCTTCTTACAGAGCCACTCCTTGATTATCCTGGCTGTGTGCTTCGGGTCATTGTCATGTTGGAAGACCCAGCCTCGACCCATCTTCAATGCTCTAACTGAGGTAAAGAGGTTGTTCCCCAAAATCTCGCAATACATGGCCCGGTCATCCTCTCCTTAATACAGTGCAGTCGCCCTGTCCCATGTGCATAAAAACACCCCCAAAGCATGATGCTACCACCCCCATGCTTCACAGTAGGGATGGTGTTCTTGGGATGGTACTCATCATTCTTCTTCCTCCAAACACATTTAGTGGAATTATGACCAAAAAGTTCTATTTTGGTCTCATCTGACCACATGACTTTCTCCCATGACTCCTCTGGATCATCCAAATGGTCATTGGCAAACTTAAGACGGGCCTTGACATGTGCTGGTTTAAGCAGGGGAACCTTCCATGCCATGCATGATTTCAAACCATGACGTCTTAGTGTATTACCAACAGTAACCTTGGAAACGGTGGTCCCAGCTCTTTTCAGGTCATTGACCAGCTCCTCCCGTGTAGTTCTGGGCTGATTTCTCACCTTTCTTAGGATCATTGAGAGATTGACAGTCATGTTTAGTTTCTTCCATTTTCTAATGATTGCTCCAACAGTGGAGCTTTTTTCACCAAGCTGCTTGGCAATTTCCCCGTAGCCCTTTCCAGCCTTGTGGAGGAGTACAATTTTGTCTCTAGTGTCTTTGGACAGCTCTTTGGTCTTGGCCATGTTAGTAGTTTGATTCTTACTGATTGTATGGGGTGGACAGGTGTCTTTTATGCAGCTAACAACCTCAAACAGGTGCATCTAATTTAGGATAATAAATGGAGTGGAGGTGGACATTTTAAAGGCAGACTAACAGGTCTTTGAGGGTCAGAATTCTAGCTGATAGACAGGTGTTCAAATACTTATTTGCAGCTGTATCATACAAATTATAGTTAAAAAATCATATATTGTGATTTCTGGATTTTTTTTAATAGATTATGTCTCTCACAGTGGACATGCACCTACGATGACAATTTCAGACCCCTCCATGATTTCCAAGTGGGAGAACTTGCAAAATAACAGGTTGTTCAAAAACTTATTTTCCCCACTGTATGTTTGTTCTCATTGATATTGTTTTCAAGTTTCCTGACACTGACTGAGCTCAATTGTCAGTTGCGTCTTGTTCTCGTATTCACACAAGAAGTTTTAGTCCTTTCAATATAAAAGTTTTCGCTATTGAGTGACTCACTCATTAAGGGTGCGTCTCAATCAGCTCCCTAGTTCTGTAGTCAGGGCACTGATCAGGGAGTCTGCCATTTTAAGGGATGTCTCAATTGCAGAATCCTTCTAGTGCACTGAAACGTTCTCTCCCTAAAAAGTCCCACAATGCACCGCAAAACCCAGTGTGCATCTATGCTCACTAACTTAAATCAAGTGAGCCAAATCACTACACATAATGTCCGATAACGACACACAATTTATATTTTTATAAATAGAAAGCATTATTTTATTATACTTCAGGATAAACATACATTTTTATACAGGTAATGAACATAATCTAGCAAACATTTTTTTTACGTCTGAAATGTTGCATGTACACTCACCTAAAGGATTATTAGGAACACCATACTAATACTGTGTTTGACCCCCTTTCGCCTTCAGAACTGCCTTAATTCTACATGGCATTGATTCAACAAGGTGCTGAAAGCATTCTTTAGAAATGTTGGCCCATATTGATAGGATAGCATCTTGCAGTTGATGGAGATTTGTGGGATGCACATCCAGGGCACGAAGCTCCCGTTCCACCACATCCCAAAGATGCTCTATTGGGTTGAGATCTGGTGACTGTGGGGTCCATTTTAGTACAGTGAACTCATTGTCATGTTCAAGAAACCAATTTGAAATGATTCGAGCTTTGTGACATGGTGCATTATCCTGCTGGAAGTAGCCATCAGAGGATGGTTACATGGTGGTCATAAAGGGATGGACATGGTCAGAAACAATGCTCAGGTAGGCCGTGGCATTTAAACGATGCCCAATTGGCACTAAGGGGCCTAAAGTGTGCCAAGAAAACATCCTCCACACCATTACACCACCACCACCAGCCTGCACAGTGGTAACAAGGCATGATGGATCCATGTTCTCATTCTGTTTACACCAAATTCTGACTCTACCATCTGAATGTCTCAACAGAAATTGAGACTCATCAGACCAGGCAACATTATTCCAGTCTTCAACTGTCCAATTTTGGTGAGCTTGTGCATATTGTAGCCTCTTTTTCCTATTTGTAGTGGAGATGAGTGGTACCCGGTGAGGTCTTCTGCTGTTGTAGCCCATCCGCCTCAAGGTTGTGCGTGTTGTTGCTTCACAAATGCTTTGCTGCATACCTCGGTTGTAACGAGAGGTTATTTTAGTCAAAGTTGCTCTTCTATCAGCTTGAATCAGTCGGCCCATTCTCCTCTGACCTCTAGCATCAACAAGGCATTTTTGCCCACAGGACTGCCGCATACTGGATGTTTTTCCCTTTTCACACCATTCTTTGTAAACCCTAGAAATGGTTGTGCGTGAAAATACCAGTAACTGAGCAGATTGTGAAATACTCAGACCGGCCCGTCTGGCACCAACAACCATGCCACCCTCAAAATTGCTTAAATCACCTTTCTTTCCCATTCTGACATTCAGTTTGGAGTTCAGGAGATTGTCTTGACCAGGACCACACCCATAAATGCATTGAAGCAACTGCCATGTGATTGGTTGATTAGATAATTGCATTAATGAGAAATTGAAGAGGTGTTCCTAATAATCCTTTAGGTGAGTGTATATGTAACAGGAAAAGTATTTATCATAACTTCAAATAACATTACAAGTAATGTCTGAAAGATATCAGCTCTGCTATTGTTCATAAATACAAGTAATGATGTACAATGAAGACGTCACGTCACCGGAAATGGAGTCAACAGTGTCCCAATGTGTAGTGAGCCAGCATCCTTTACCGTCCTTACCAGTGCCCGAATTTGTGTACACTATATACCGATTCACAAGCTCGGGAGCTAGGGAACTGATTGAGACGCATCTAATGGTGTAATGTAACTTCTGTTGCTGTCACTGATCTAGGACAGTGGTAGCTGTTCATGGTTAGGGACTATTTGTTTTCGGCAGAAGGAAGGCTTTTAGTAATTTTACTTCATGAAAGTTGCATTGATACATATATTTTGGCTTTTATGATTGCATTGTGTGGGAACCGTTTTATAAAAGCAATAACCCCCGTGAAGCCGTGGGCCTTCTTGGGGCTTATTTGTTTTATTTTATTATCCTTTAATGGGTGTTCTGGAGTTCTAGACAGGCTGTCAGTCTGTGGATTAATGTCAACAATAATAATTGTTGCCATTTTATGCCTCAAGTAACTCTTTCTGTAATTTACAGCATTATTCCAGTATGTGGCGACAAGTGACTGTCTAGAAAAATTTACTGAATCAATTCGTCCAAAAAATCATTTAAGAAATAGACAAGAGTCTTTGAATCACTCACTCAAACGATTTGTTCAAAATGCTGATTTATTTAGGAACGCAATAAGTGATTTGCTGATTTTGTAACCTTGTACTAGCATATTACTATTTCTACAAAAATGGTAAAAATATTAAGAGTAGTATGCTAGTGTGCGGTTCTGAATTAATGGACTCTCTTTATGAATGAGTGATTGAATCAGTCACTTAAATGATTTGTCCAAAAACACAGATTCATTTAGGAATGACACAAGTGGCTTGTTTTAATAGTGGTTAAGTCATGAATTAATTTAAGAACAAGCATTGTCTTTGGTGATCTTAAAATTATTTTGGAAAAAATAAAAAAATAAAAATTTAACAATTGTTGACAGTAAGGTTATAGGGCTATAAAATGAGTGTGGATCGCTTAGCTCAGATGATTTTGTTTTGGAAAAATTTAATTGTTTGCATTTATATTGAGTTAATCTCAGATTGCACACATTGGTATCTTGACAATTATGGGCTTTAGTTAGATACATTGTTGAGATCTCTTCTGAAACTCATTTGAGATTTCTGCTGTCTTTTTCTCAAGGAAAAAGCAAAAAATATTGAGAGGCAGGAGACCTTAAGAATTTTTCATTGACCTGCCAATTAATCCCATTGCTGTTTGGGACAATTGACATACTAATGAGATCTTAAAGAGATCTCCGTTCTTCAGTGGACCTGTCATAATCTGACACAGGTCTGATTGCATGATCAATGAAAAACATAAACTCTCAATTCTTTAGCCGTTGCTGTGAAGGCAGATAGCTCTCTGTCATTACACTGGTATTGAGTTGCTCTTGGGAAAAGTCTCTTGGTTGTCTCATTGAACCACAAACTCCATGACAGACAGCCCTGCTACAAAATTGAAACAGTGTATTGCACTGCGTTTCAGTATGTGATGCCGTGTTACTTTCAATGTCGTGGTTTCATTATCCTCTGTCATATCTTAAGGTATCCTCTTCAGATGCACACCTCGTAAACTGCTGAATGTGAAATTAGACTCCATTCATCAGTTGGCACCATAAACATTTTATTTAGCTTTCACTTTGATTCCAAGATGTGCTGCGGCGCTTGCAGAGACGAGGTCTGATCATAAATCTGCTCGACATATGCGCTCAGTGCTCTACAACTGCATTTTATGGCAGGCCTGTCTCACATTCGCAATGTTTTCTGAGAATGACCTTATTGGTCAATAGAGAAGCCCACACAGGCTTTGACCTTCTTCCACATGACCTCTCTCTGTAAGGGCCTTAAAGTTACTCAGTTACTGCATGTGTAGGGGAGACAAATTGTCTTTATAGTTCCATTAATATGCTACTTATCATTTGAGCTTTATCATTTATGAATAAGGCTGATTGGCTCCAAATTAGGAGTTGTTACTGCAGGTTATGAGATTTTGGCATACTGAATTATTTACTGATAAATAAGTCTGAATACTTGATTTCTTGTCTGGAAGGTGTGCAATAAAACTGTTTAATGCACAGGTAGTTCCAAGTCAGTTGAAGGGATAGTTCATCCAAAAATGAAAATGATCTCATGATTTATTCATCCTCAAGCCATTCTAAGTGTATATGACATTCTTCTTTCAAACGAATACAATCAGAGTTACATTAAAAAATGTCCTGGCTAATCCAAGCTTTATAATGGCAGTGAATGGCAGCCCAAAATTTGAAGCCCAAAAGATTGCATCCATCCATTATAAACATACTCCACACGGCTCCAGGGGATTAATAAAGGCCTTCTGAAGTGAACCGATAGGTTTGTGTAAGAAAAATATCCATATTTAAAACTTTATAAAGGAAAACATCTAGCTTCCGGCAGACCCCTTATAATGGATGGATGCACTTTTTTGGACTTCAAATTTTTTTTGAAGCCATTATAAAGCTTGGAAGAGCAAGGACGTTTTTTTAATAATAATAATAATGCTGATTGTATTCGTCTAAAATAAGAATGTCATATACACCTAGGGTGGCTTGAGGGTGAGTAAATCATTGGGTAATTGTCATTTTTGGGTGAACTATCCCTTTAATATTAATGCGCTGTTTTCATTTAATCGAACAGATATATACGTCACTCGCACAAAGAGAGCATAGATTGCGACAGATAATTCAAATAAATGCTATAATTCATTCATTCATTCATTCAAATAAATGTAATCTTAATGTAATCTTAGTGATTTAAGAATCCACAGTATTCTTAAATCCCTACTTTATCTTTGTGTCTGATTCAAAGATCTAACGAGCTGTAACTGACGAAAATAACCATCAGTTTTACCCTGCCGGTCAAATATTGCGCTGCACACATCAATAACAGCTTTAAGTTGTCAATGCCGTTAATGACCACGATTTGCGTCGGGCGGTTCTCCAAATCATTTTATTTATTTTTTTTTAATTGAAAAATGTTCATAACATTGTGAATAACAATTGGCCTAGATGAACAAAAGATGAACACTGCAACAATATTATTAATTTATATATAATAATAATAATAATAATAATAATAAGTTTGATTATGCGTTCCAAGTTACTTTTTTCTGCTATTTTTCTATATGTAGCTGTATGTAAGACATCTTCCTCTAGTTTATGTTCTCTCTCAGCTCTTTGTATTTTCTACCAGTTTTTTTTTTGTTTTACAGTAACTCGAGACACTTGAGCTTCCAGTCATCTATCAAGGGTTTATGCCCATCATAAAATTAGTAAAATTCTAAATGTTCTATATTTCTTAATATTCTAACTTGCATTGATATAAAAAGAAAGGTGGAGGGAAACGAAAGTAGAATGAAAATAGCAACAGTATGTTATATAGAAATTATATACAGAAATATACAGTAGTACATATATTACAATATACATACAAATGTTTGACCGTTCAGTCCCACAATTGACCAATCAGAAACGAGTATTTCTGAGAGCCACTTAAAGGTGAAAAAGTGTATCTGTGTTTTTGACATTATTATGTTATGCACACACTCCAGAAAAAAGTCCATTTCAGAATTGCCATTACTAAGCAACTTCTCCCATTTTTGGTGAATGGATTCAGTGTTTATAAAAACAAGATTCCTGACTTTTATCTCCAGAGTGGTTGAGAATAATAAGGAAACAATGTGATTCCGTTCCAGCATTGTGTTATGCCACAGTAAGCAACAGCAGAGATATTGTGGTATTTCCTGAAATGCGATTTGAGCATCTCTGATCAGACGAAAAACAATCCACCCATGGAAAGTGGAAGAATTACTGCTAGCAAAACTCTCTGAATTGACACGGTAGTATTTGCTGTCTCTATGTGACGGTATCTTTCTCAAATCTTAAATGACCCCTGCAATGCTGTAGCTGACTGCACCAAATTTTAAATCCATACCTCAGTGCGAAAGGAAGATAGTAAAG
Source organism: Romanogobio albipinnatus (assembly GCA_023566225.1). Taxonomy (NCBI): domain Eukaryota; kingdom Metazoa; phylum Chordata; class Actinopteri; order Cypriniformes; family Gobionidae; genus Romanogobio; species Romanogobio albipinnatus. The sequence goes on from CM042254.1 coordinate 17,066,906, forward strand.
GCTCTTTCATGCCCTTGCGCTTCTGTTGTTGCTGTTAAGGGCCTTTGGATCTGCTGAGTCACATCCTTCCAAATTTAATTAAGTTTTCATTAACTATGCATTATGAGATCAAACTGTGATCTATCTATCTATCTATCTATCTATCTATCTATCTATCTATCTATCTATCTATCTATCTATCTATCTATCTATCTATCTATCTATCTATCTATCTATCTATCTATCTATCTATCTATCTATCTATCTATCTATCTATCTATCTATCTATCTATCTGTCTGTCTGTCTGTCTGTCTGTCTGTCTGTCTGTCTGTCTGTCTGTCTGTCTGTCTGTCTGTCTGTCTGTCTGTCTGTCTGTCTGTCTGTCTGTCTGTCTGTCTGTCTGTCTGTAACCCTCAACTACTTCAGAATGGATGCATGTCTGTCTGTCTATCTGTCTATCTGTCTGTCTGTCTATCTGTCTGTCTGTCTGTCTGTCTGTCTGTCTATCTGTCTGTCTGTCTGTCTGTCTGTAACCCTCAACTACTTCAGAATGGATGCATGTCTATCTGTCTATCTGTCTGTCTGTCTGTCTGTCTGTCTGTCTGTCTGTCTGTCTATCTGTCTATCTGTCTGTCTGTCTGTCTGTCTGTCTGTCTGTCTGTCTATCTGTCTGTCTGTCTGTCTGTCTGTCTGTAACCCTCAACTACTTCAGAATGGATGCATGTGTGAAAAATGGAAGTGTTTTTAGTGGACAGAACAGATGGCGCAGGTAGAACTGACTATTTTCTTAAGGTTTTAAACATAGTGAAGCACATCAGTCAGGGCTGCTTTCCACATGATGCATTGAGCACTAACAGGCTCCCTAGCTGAATAACAACTGCAGGGGAAGCTTACTAGCGGACTCTTAAAGGGACAGTTCACCCAAAAATTCAAAATCTGTCATTGTTTACTCGTTCTCATGTCATGTCATTGTCATTCCAAACCCGTATGGCTTTCTTTCCTCTGTGGAAGACAACAGGAGAAGTTCAACATAATGTTTTTTTTCTTTACAAATGTATTGCTACATTGCTAGTTAATGTTGGTTTGTGCATTACTAATGGGATCTTAGTGTTGCTGGTTTTCAAGACAATTAGCAATATTACCTGGAACTGCAATACTGATTATAACTGCACAGAAACACTTTTGCTGGAAAATGAAACATGGCAAAAGATTATGGATTGCAGTTTTTGCTGATGCTGTTGAAACTATCACAAGTCACAGTATCACAGGCATAAAATATATGTACATTATCAAATGTAAAACATAGCGCTGATCCAGTAGGGTAGATGACAGTTGTGACACCTGTCCTGAAACTCTCTCATATACCTTAATATTGAACCCAAGGTAGATTCCATCAGCATTTTTCCTTCTGTTTCTCAGCAGAAAGAAAGTCATACAGGTTTGGAACAACATGAGGGTGAATGGATGATGACCTCTTTTTCTGTCAGTCTAATTCTCACTCCTTCTAAATGACCTTACAGCGCTGATTTGTTTGCCATCAGAGCTGAGTCGTCAAACTAAAACTGCAATTATTGGACATATGTGTCAGCATTAGCTTCCTGGCCAGCTGAGGTCAATGCCATAATGAATACTCTTCATTGTGATGTTGTTGTGTGGAAAAAGACTGATGTGTCTCTTTTAATTTGTTGGATACGCTGATGCACTGATTGATAGAGGCAAGCAAGGGTCAGGCGTGTTTTCCGGGAACTATGAATAAATGCATTAAAATGGGCATGGATGTGAGATTTCTACAGTGGTAATGGACTTACAATAATTCTGGCAGCCTTCAATAAGTGAGAGGGATTAATGGTAAATGGAAGCTTGCGCGGGGAGCTGCCGAGCCCATGGGAGAACGATTAGAGAAGGGCAGACAGCATGCCAATGAGCCGCATCATCTGAAGGGTTGCAGCAAAGCTTGATGAACTAACCAATCCAGGCAAATACCATGCTGAGATAATGCACATGGGTACACCTTTGCCACTGATGGCAAACTAAAGCTATTGACTGATGAAACATTGGAATTACAACATGGTGAAAAATGTAGACTTTTTTTAATCATATAGGTCAAATTCATGTCAGAGTGACACATACATAGCCCCATACTGTAAAAACAGTAATATTTTAAACGTTTTTACAATTTTACAATTAAAATAACTTTTTTATATAATTTATTTCTCCTGTCTTCAGTGTCACATGATCCTTCAGAAATCATTCTAATATGCTGATTTGGTGCTCAAGAAACATTTATTTTTTGTGTCAATGTTGAAAACAGTTGTGCTGCTTGATTTATCAATTTAATGCATCCTTATTTAATGCATTAATTAATTTATTTCATGACAATCAGATTTGTAAACATTCTTAATGACACACAATGACAGTTATTTTACAATGTATAGCTATCATCGGGTAATACTCAATGTGTTTTTCTGTAAGAGGTGCAGAAACACTGAAAACCCAACAAATGTGTGAAAAAGGCTTTTTATTGCTATCCTATGGTATCAAATGGAGTGCCAATGCTGGCTTTATTTTTATGTTCTTTTTGCCTAGAGCAATCCAAGAAAAGCAATAACAGCTCAAGAGAGTCTCATGGCCCCATGTTATCTGATATAAATGACAAGGCAATTATTCCATCAGTGAAGTTATAACAGTGCTTTATGTATGGGCGGTTGTTGCTGTATAATGTAGACTTGAAGTCATAGTAAAATATGAAACACATATAGGGGACGGTACAAGTGTGTGTGCTCAGGGGTGATTCTGATCCATCTTTCATTTGTTCTCTCCAGCTGTGCAATCTCTGAACAGCCTGAATGACCAGATCGCTCACTTCATGGTGAGCAAACCCAACGCCATGAGCCATGAAGAGGACACCTATCTGCCCACCGAGAGGGATACTTTGAGCCAATCCATGGCTCTAATGAGACACCTGCTCATGGATGCACAGGTACAAAACATCTAATTATCAGTTAGGGTTGTGTGCAGAGTCAATATTTGCCTCCTGGAATTGATTTTCCACGGGTATTTTTTTACCTTTGTAATGGCGATTTTAACAATTACCTTATTAAATGTATCAGTGTTGTTTGTTATGTCAAATACTTCAATTTAGCCAATTGCAATCAATCACAATGCTATACACTGTTATCAACAAAAGTAATCTTATACTGCAAAGGTGGATCAGAAACTGCATCTGACATGGCATTTATGTTTATTTACTCAGGCTGTTTAATGCTGCTCATGTACATGTATTTACACAAAAATTGCATCATGTAAATAGCCTATACATGAAACAGGAACTCATTAGAGTGTGATGCTGCAATATCATTGTTGATTTATTGCTCTTGATATTGTAGTTTTTGTGGGTGGGGGGTTTATGAATGTTTATTCATTTGTTTATTGCTTCTTATGGATTAGAAAATCAATGCTTAATTTTGTTTATTTCAGTAGCATGAAAAAGGTTAATATTCAAACTTGGAAGAAATTATGTAAAGAAAGCAAGCCAAGAACACTGAAGCGGTCCATGACTTTAGTCTATTCAATCTGCCTGATTATAACGGGAGCTTTTGTGAAAGTGCATAACTTTGAATCTCTTATTTGCATCTTTTCTGTACTTTGTTGTTTATAATGATGAGAAAATTCTCAAATGCAGATTTAGAATTCAGTCAGTGAGTGGCGTTCTCTGCGTTGTTGAATCAAAAGGCCTCTGATTGAACATTGCACTCATGAGCTCAACAGAAACGTGTGTGATTGATTAATTTTGATGCAACATGAGCAAATCTACTGTAAATACCACAATCAATACTTTTTATTAATTTCACTTTAATCGTAACAGCCGTAATAGATCTAGCTTAATTTTGCAGGGGTATTTTCTGCCCCCTTATCTTAGATTTGGGGAACTTTTTTTTTCTTTTCATTTTAGTGGCATTTTTTCCCCAAGCACCCATTCATTTCTGACCATTGTTGCGTGCCATTTAGAATTGAACTGAAATGTCTTTTAAATTCTATAGCAGTTTCTGAATTTGAATCAAATTTTATTTGAGGTTGCAAATAGGATTCAGAATTTGAATGAAAATGTATGGTAAATGGAATGAACTAACTGACTGCACTATTTAGTTTTTAATGAACTATTGAATTTGACATTTTAAAAAATTGGCATGTTTTGGATCACTATTATAAATTATAAAATGTCTAAATTAGATTATATTCCTACAGTGCACCCGGAAAGATTCACAGTGCTTCACTTTTTCCACATTTTGTTATTTTACAGCCTAATTTCAAAATGGATTAAATTCATTATTTTACTCAAAATTCAAACAATACCCCATAATGACAACATGAAAGAAGTTTGTTTGAAATCTTTGCAAATGTATTAAAAATAAAAAAAAATTCACATAAGTATTCACAGGTGCATCCTGTTTCCACTGATCATCCTTCAGATGTATCTACAACTTGATTGGAGTCCACCTGTGGTAAATTCAGCTGATTGGACATTTGGAAAGGCACACACCTGTCTATATAAGGTCCCACAGTTAACAGTGCAGAGCACAAACCAAGCCATGAAGTCCAAGGAATTGTCTGTAGATCTCATGGACAGGATAGTATCGAGGCACAGATCTGGGGAAGGGTACAGAAACAATTCTGCAGCATCAACGGTCCCAATGAGCACAGAGGCCTCGATCATCCGTAAATGGAAGAGGTTTGGAACCACCAGGACTCTTCCTAGAGCTGGCCACCCGGCCAAACTGAGCGATCGGTGGAGAAGGGCCTTAGTCAGGGAGGTGACTAAGAACCTGATGGTCACTCTGACTGAGCTCCAGCGTTTCTCTGTGAAGAGAGGAGAACCTCTCAATCTCTCAACCTCTCAAAATCTCAATTCGAGCAGCCGAATCTGTAGCCATTTTCAAAAAACATCTAAAGACACATCTTTTCCAGCAGCACCTGACCAATCAAGAATAGCACTTATCATTCTATTCATTTTCTGTTTGTTTATTAAAAAAATAATAACAATTGTACTGTGCTATGTGTTATGTGCTAGATTGACTGAGACATGTTGCAGCACTTGCATACTGTTGCCCTTGAATGTTTTAGTTTGTAAGTCACTTTGGATAAAAGCGTCTGCTAAATTACTAAATGTAAGTGTAAATGTAAACCTTCCAAAAGAGTAACCATCTCTGCAGCACTCCACCAATCAGGCCTGAATGGTAGAGTGGCCAGACAGAAGCCACTTAAAAGGCACATGAGAGCCTGCCTGTAATTTGCCAAAAGGACTCTGACCACGAGAAACCAAATTCTCTGGTCTGATGAAACAAGGATTTGACTCTTTAGCCTGAATGGCAAGTGTCATGTCTGGAGGAAACCAGGCACCGCTCATCATCTGGCCAATACCATCCCTACAGTGAAGCATGGTGGTGGCAGCATCATGCTGTGGGGATGTTTTTCAGGGCAGTAACTGGGAGACTAGTCAGGATCGAGGGAAAGTTGAATGCAGCGATGTACAGTAACATCCTTGATGAAAACCTGCTCCAGAGCGCTCTGGACCCCAGACTGGGGTGAAGGCAAAGTGTTTTGTTCGCCCCCAAGTGGTTGGTCCCAGTATAGCTCATAACCCCGCCCCTCCGTGTATTCTAATGGACGCGAAATAAGAATGGAAGAAGCTTATAGGATCATACTCAAAAAGACTTGAGGCTGTAATTGGTGCCAAAGGTGCTTCTACAAAGTATTAAGCAAAGGCTGTGAATACTTATGTACATGTGATTTTTATTTATGTAATACATTTGCAAAGATTTCAAACAAACTTCTTTCATGTTGTAATTATGGGATATTATTTGTAGAATTTTGAGGAAAATAATTAATTTAATCCATTTTGGAATAAGGCTGTAACATAAAATGTGGAAAAAGTGAAGCGCTGTGAATACTTTCTGGATACACTGTGTCTGTTGATTAATATAAAAATAATGATTATATACTATATTTAATTGTTTTGACAGTATCAAGCTTGAAATAATATATAAAATTAATTGGAGAAACATGATTAATAAATAAGCTTAATTATTCAGAATTAATGATGTAGTAATTGTGCATGTTGAATGTATTTGAATTCAGTACATTCCTCATTCGATTCAGATTCCAATTCAACATCCTGTGTAGCCAATTCCTTTAAAATTCACAGCAATACACTGACAGGAAGACTATATTAAATCTTACTTTTACAGTATCTATTATTATCATCACATTCATTTGTCATATAAGGATTATAATAAGCATTTTACAACAGGAATTCAAACAACTGTAAATCAATTAATGCTAAGCAATGAGTTGTATACCTTTCTGATGCCTCTGCAGCTTTCTTGTTTCTAATCGAGCTTAAAAAATGATTGTTATTCATGAGAAGACGAGACTCAGAGGGAACATCAGCTGTTGAGCTAGTGATGACTCATTCCTTATTATTTTCAATGGGGACACCATGAAGAAATTTCAACACATTAATCAAGGAACTTTAGCCTTAGGCAGACCTCTGTGACATGACACTTAACTCCTCCTGATTGCATCTACACACAGGCTTCAATAAGTCAGGACAACACGTCTACGCCACTGGATCCAATAATACTCTTTCCGGATGGACAGACACTGTCCACAGGCACACTAAAAACATTATTTGCAATCATAGAAAGATTTCAGAAGAAAACATGTGACTGCAGTTTTTCTAGTGATGCATCATTTGAGTCACAAATGAGACATAAACATCTGAATTATGAATGTTTATGTGAGGTCAAATACAAGCATGGTCATAGATGTATACGTAGATGCCTCATTAGCGCCTGGATCAGTAAAATGAGGCATCTACGATCGATATATCTATGACCACGCTCATATTTGACCTCACTTAGCAGAAGTTATGGCGGAGCTCAGAGATTATCACGTTCGATAAATACTGCTCGGTTTCTCACAGAAACTGATCGTTTCGCTAGATTAGACCCTTATTCATCGTCTGGTATCATTTAAAGCCCTTTGAAGTAGGGTTGGGCGATGTCTCCTAAATTGGCAGCTGACGATGTTTACAGTAAAACATTGTGATGGACGATTATATCGTCGTTTTTTTAATTAATACAAATATATAATTTACTATATCTGTATTTTACTATCTCTTTGCATAAATACTATTTTCTACTTCAAAACTATATATAATTTCGTTATTTTACTAACCCAAATAATGACTCATCCGCGCTAGGTTGCACGTGAGGGAAAAAAGTAGCTTCCTTCCACTTAAGAAGAGTGCACTTTTTATTTTAATAAATCTCTTTACATGAATGCTATTTTCTACTTCAAAACTATAATTTCGTTACTAACCCAGTGTTTTGTATGTTAATGTTGTTTTACGTGAATAATACCGAGTGAAGCACAAAGCTTTGTTTACAAAGGAAATACATTTGCAGCCATGAATGGATTCATGCCGAATGAGAGAGGTAGGCTGAGCCCAATTTAAAGATTTGTCAGCTTTTTTATTCTGTTTTGCGACTTCCGTGAATTTTAACAATAGGCCTAACGTTAGTCCATTTTATCCCACATGGACATCTCGTTTCTTTTCTCAAATCTTCACTCGCGTCGCACCCATTTTCAAAGGGAATTATAAACGTTTCTTCCTTTCGTTTGTTTATAAGTCAAGTTTATTTGAATGGCGCATTTCACACACACAGGCCATTTTACTTTCGTTTTCTCTGGCAGTGAATAATCAAACATAGCTTAAATGTCTTGACCCTGTGAAAGATAAAATTCGCTCTTCAGAACAAGTGTTGATTTGCAACATCAGGAGAACACATGAAGACGAAGATATTTGAGAAGGTGTCTACAGCTCGTGTTTCATTTCGCGCAGAGCGGTATATGACGCATCTTTGAGGGGAAATTAGATTTTTTATTTTTTATTTTTTACTAATATTTAATTTTCTTATATTCTTTAGGTTACCATTATTTACTGATAATCATTTAAATGTTTTACAGGCTGTGGTGTTTCACTGATGGAAGTGCTGAAATAAACATGCATGCTTATGAAATGGATGTTTGAGCCTCGTTTATTATTTCAAAATGTAGGCTATATCTGGCAAAGACTACAGTATTTAAAATAGAATATATGCATTAGTTATATTCTCAATATAATTTACAGAGCAATCCCTGCAAAGTTTTTAGTTTAACTATAGAAGAGGATTAGTGTGCGTGGCACTCACAACAAGACTCGCAATGGGGGGCGTGGCATCACGATGGTGGCGCTCCATCGGCACAACCCTACTTTGAAGCTGTACTGAAACTGTCATTTGAACCTTGAACCGTTTGGAGCCCATTGAAGTCCATTAAATGGAGAAATATCCTGGAATGTTTTCATCAAAAACCTTAATTTCTTTTCAACTGAAGAAAGAAAGACATGGACATCTTGGATGACATGGGGGTGAGTAAATTACCAGCAAAAGTTTATTTAAAAGTGAACTAATCATTTAATGTGCATGCAAAGGTAGTCATCCCAAAACTTTTGTCAATACAGTGTATGTTAAAAATGAAGTGTGTAATTTGTTCTCAAACAAACAGACTGCAGTTTTGTTTGGTGCCACTAGGGGTGCAAAAAAATATGGACGTAGTGTCCGTGACGTCACCCATAGGATTCTGAAGAGCAGTTTTGAAGCGTAAAGTAGGGACGAGTTGGCCATTGCCATCTGGTGACGCAATGACTAACAGACAGCAGGTAAATGGTTATCCTGTCACTCAAAGTGGCCATGCCCTTAATTATGCTGAACTTTAAGGCTCTATATAATGTAAACAAATGAGTTATATATAAAAATATTCACCCCCCTCACAGTTGTCATGAAGGGCAAAATTAGCTGTATAGACCAAAACCACAATTTGTACCAGGCTGTAAACATGTTTTATTCTGCTGTAAAGTTGGGCATTTTAACATGGGGCTTAATGAGATTCTGCTTCCTTCTGGAGCCTGTTCCTAGCGGCCATGAATTGCAGTTTAAGTCACTTCCGTATTGGCTTCAAGAGAAACTGCGGGAGGTTGCCGCTTGCATTTCACCTATAAGTAATCTGTTTAAGTGCTTCCCTTATCTGTATTCATCATGCTTTAGATGTTTTGGCACGGCTTTTGGGGTCACATTGAGGTTCATGCATACAGGGTCGAGGGGAGTCAATGTCGAGAAGGACCAAAACATTTTTAAATGTCGTAATTTGAATAACTGAATGTCACTTTATTGAAAGAGGCGCATAAATAATTTAGTGCACCCCTTTTCTCTGCACCGTTCAAAAATCATTAGCTCTCTATCCTTCTTTAACAACAGATACTGCATTTAATTGGCATCGTTCTTTCCGACCTGGAAAACAGTGAAAGAATAATCAAAGGAAGAATTTGCTTGTGTATGTAGTCTGGGACAAAACATTTTATGTGTCTCAGGATGTTGGATAAAAAGTATCCAGTACCTGGTTTCACTGTTGTTGTTGAGGGAAACTAGTCTCTCTGTGCTGATTCACTTAATTGTTTCCTACTTCCATCTCCAGGATGTATGTTGAGGGAATGTTTGTCCGCAGCACAATGCCTGTCAAAGGCTTTTTTAAAAAGTTCTTTCCTGAACATCGCAATCTTTCCTCCTCATCTAATGGAGCTGTTTACATACACAATAGAAACACCACTCTGGCTACAGTGGCTAGAAACTGTGAATGCTAAAGTTAAAAAAAATCATCTGCTTGGTGCCGAAGAAGTAACCTGCTGGGTGCTTGTTTAGGCAGATACATTGAGTTTGATTGGTGGATTTTACAGTTGATTTTCCCTGTGCATCTTCTCATAACTCTCTTGCTCATCCTTGTTAAATGATGAATGTTCACCGTGACAAGACAAGTGATGTATTTGGCTAATCAATTAGACACATCGCAGATACGTTTGATTGATAACATGGCTCGTCCCCATTTTTCTGAATATATTTCTTACTCGCAGTGTCATTGATTAAGGAGAAAGTAATTCAGCAAAAGGCCATCGCCTTCAATTGTGGACAGCTACGTGCCAACTGTGCAGAGAGATTGTTAGCCCCAAGTCGCTTTTGCTTTCAAAGCTTGAGTACTAAGACTTTATGATTGATGAGTGTGAATGTATGAATAGATACTAGGGCACAGGTGCTGGAAATGTTAATTAGGCTGCACACTTTAGGGGGGGGGGGGGTTTGAATACCGGTGGTGAACCGGGGTCAGGTCATGGGCGGCCAAGGCTCATTGATGCACGTTAGGAGTGAAGGCTGGCCTGTGTGGACTGATCAAACAGACGAGCTACTATAGCTCAAATTGCTCAAGAAGTTAATGCTGGTTCTGATAGAAAGGTGTCAGAATACACAGTGCATCGCAATTTGTTGTGTATGGGGCTGCATAGCCGCAGACCAGTCAGGGTGCCCTTGCTGACCCCTGTCCACTGCCTAAAGCGCCAACAGTGGGCACGTGAGCATCAGAAGACCATGGAGCAATGGAAGAAGGTGGCCTTGTCTGATGAATCACATTTTTTTTTTTACATCATGTGGATGGCCGGGTGCGTGTGCGTCGCTTACCTGGGAAACACATGCCACCACGATGCACTGTGGGAAGAAGGCAAGCCGGCAGAGGCAATGTGATGCTTTGGGCAATGTTCCGCTGAGAAACCTTGGGTCCTGCCATCCATGTGGATGTTACTTTGCCACATACCATCTACCTAAGCATTGTTGCAGACCATGTACACCCTTTCATGGAAACGTTATTCCCTGGTGGCTGTGGCCTCTTTCAGCAGGATAATGCGCCCTGCCACAAAGCAATAATGGTTCAGGAATGGTTTGAGGAGCACAACGAGTTAGAGGTGTTGACTCGGCCTCCAAATTCCCCAGATCTCAATCCCTTTGAGCATCTGTGGGATGTGCTGAACAAACAAGTCCGATCCATGGAGTCCCCACCTCACAATTGACAGGACCTAAAGGATCTACTGCTAACATCTTGGTGCCAGATACCACAGCACACTTTCAGGGGTCTAATGGAGTCCATGCTTCGATGGGTCAGGGCTGTTTTGGCAGCAAAAGTTAGGAAGGTGGTCATAATGTTATGCCTGATTGGTGTATAATAATAATAATTATAATTAATTAATAATTAATATTATTATTATTATTGTTGTTGTTATATTTCACTATAAAATACTAAGTCACAGCCTTTGAGATTTGATAATCACACTCATATCACATATGCTTGTCATACAGTTTTATTTTGATTAATTGTGCAGCCCTAGTTTTAAACCTCATAGATGGAAAGTATATAGAATAGAAAAATGAAACTGAAAATGCAAGTTTATTTAGCTGCCATGCATTATCACATTCTGGCGAAAATGTCTTTCCCTAAGAAAGATTAGAGAGTTGAGGGTTTTTGTGCCAAGTTGAGCCTGATTAATATTTTGTGGCAGAAATTTGCATTATAGAAAAAACAATATTATTATCTGCACATCTTTAGCTTTATGTTAGTAATCCTTCACTATCAAACAGGGAAATGAGACTGCAGTTTCAGGGATTATTGTGAGGATAAAAATCACTCAAAGCAACCAAAGCAGTTCCCTCATTTTATGTGTATAATGCACTATAATATTAAGATAATTTCATTGCTCTGACAACATGAGTTTAGAAGCTCCTGCTTGCTAATGTTGATCCTATATATGAGTCTGGGGCTAAATAGCAATCCCTGATGAATAATGTGTCACAGGAACTTCCATCTGGCTGTTTTTACTACAAGACGAGGGCCAGCTAAAACCTGAGGGGATTAGCTGACTACATAAACATACGCATGACTATAGGTTAAGAGTCTAAAACAGTGACAACATGAGTCCTGCCTGAGAGGGGTTTTTTTTGGTTGAGAAGCGCTCCACACATTTTGCTGAGCCTAGTGAGCATTAACTGCCAGTGCTGCCCTTGAACAACATTACAGTCCAATTCATAGCGATAATGGACAACCACTCCTGTGCAAGACTATATTGACAGGCTCATAATCGTGGCTGGAAGTCAGGCACATTTCCAGTATACCTGGAGGAGATATGTGATGGAAAATGTTCCAAGCCAATGTCTTCAGTCAACATCAGCACAACGCTCAAGTTGCATCCAAAATAAACTTTCTTGACTGTCAGGTAATCTGGACATCATGGTACCCGAGTCTCTGTTCAAGCGCATTTCAACTTCATACGGTGCTCGGTTAAAGGTTTAGTTCACCCAGAAAAATGAAATTGTGTCATTTACACACCCTTATGTTGTTCCAAACCCGTAAGACTTTTGTTCATCTTCATAACACAAATAAAGATATTTGTTATAAAATCTGAGAGCTTTCTGTCCCTCCTTTGACAGCTACGCAACTACTACTTTGACGCTTCAAAAAGTTCATAAAGAGATCGTATAACGCATCTATATGAATTAAGCGGTTTAGTCCACATTTTCTGATCGCTTTATCTGATGAACATATTTAATTTCAGGATTTTATTCACATATAAACATTGATCAGTGAACATAAACAGAAGCTCAACTGAACATGCTTGATGTGTGAGAACAAACCTGGCTTGAGCTTCCACTTACCATAAGTGATGTTTGCATTAATGAATGTTAGCCCAATTTTAATCTGTTCATCAAATAAAATGAAACTGCTCAAATTGTATGGATCAGTTTTACAATCCTTATGAGCTTTTTGAAGCGTCAAAGTGGTAGTTGCATAGCTGTCAATGGAGGGACAGAAAGCTCTCAGATTTCATCAAAAAGATCTTCATTTGTGTTCCGAAGATGAACGAAAGTCTTATGGGTTTGGAATGACATAATTAATGATAGAATTAACATTTTTGTGAGAACAATCCCTTTAATCCTAATTGTTCTCTTGAAAGCCATGCTGTGTTTTGACCTCAGGAACTACAACACGACTCAGTCAGGATCCACTCTAGAACCTTTTGCCACTGGAAATTTTTCAGTAAATTAGGGCACAGTGCAGGTGAAGTGATTTTGTGTGCCTTGCTCTTCATCATTAATTGCACTTATCAGCATTGTTGACAGCCTCTTAAGAAATGAGTGTTGTTTTTTTAAGCAAGCACTTGCAAGCATTATAATTGACACCTGATTTTTGACACTCCCCCCCATCTGTGCACAAGAAAATTAGAGCCTTTTGTATGCGCTAAACATTAAAGGGTTACTTCAGTGATTTAGCATTAAGCTTTGTATTTAAACTGGGTCATTTATGTAGTAGAAATGCGAAATTATTTTTGAATTTGGTGCCTTCTAGACTGTGAAAAGACAGAAAATGTATTTTTGTCTCATGGGGATGAAAGACAACAACTCCCAGAATGCACTTGCTTCGCTGCCCACCGCGGCTTCACCCCAACGTCGGTTTCATTTTTATAGTAATATAATCATTTTGTTCAGCTAGAGAATAAACACTACAATTAAAAAATGAATGTGTAATTTCAATAACGTGTGAGTGAGCCGAACGAAAGTCACGAGACAAACGCAGCAGGAGCAGGAGTCAGATTCCATTCATCACGAGAGCACAGAGCTGAGGTAAGCGCGGCAGTCATTTACAGCGCGTGTCCAGTCTGGCGCGTTCTCAGATCGCTTATGGAAAGCTAAACTTTCATAGGAATTCATTGAAAAGTTGAAACACTCACTTTCTCTGCACGGCTCCGTTATGAATGCCAGAGGCCCAGCCGTACTCATTTACATTCTGTGAGTGAGATGAGATCCCTCCCCTATGGGCGGGTTGATAACATGCGGAACAGCTCCATCTACTGGCTGTAGTCTTTAAGCTCTGGCTAAAAAATCCTCCGATGTCGCAAAATGACGATATTTGCGTCATCGGAGGATTTTTTCCAGAAATAAAATGCATAATTCTCTCGTCTCAGGGGGATATGAGGGGGGAAAGTACCATAATTCGAATATACTACCGGGTTTCTACTGATACAAAGCCTAATGCTAAATCACTGAAGTAACCCTTTAACCATATAATGCCTACTGTATCATGTTGGATAATAAAGGCCTCTAAGTTATCAACATGATCAAAACTTTGTTGAAAAACCTGTTGTACACAATCTACTACATGCATTCTGTCGTCGGATTGATAGTTTATACTTAAAAAAAAAAAGTAAAATGTCTTTTAGTATAGTTACACGTGTCTTTTGCTGTGAAACCTTTATGAAGTAAATATAATAATACATTTTATATTGTTAATAATATTTCAGGATGAAGGCTTTTGAGGAACGTTTATTTGTACATCTCTGTCATCACTGTATTGCATTGCATATGTTTTTCCCCCTACAATTAAATACTACAGAGCTTTGATCATAAAACTATTTAAATATCATCTTACTTAGACATATTTTCGAGAGATATAGAGTGGCAATTTTATGTTAAGTAGTCTGCTATACCATTATAAATTCTCACTAATTTACATTACAAGCTATTCATTTTTGGCCATATAAATATCAACAGCTGCACCAAATTGCATATTTTTTGACAATTTGGGCCTCTGAATAAAATGTTGGTGTTTTTTTTAGGTGTTTATCTATATCATACTCAATAAAAAAACACATGCAAACCATGTTTTATTATTATTCCATATGTCAGGCTTTACAGGTTTTCGTTTAAGCGATTTTTAATAATACAGTTTTATTTTACAGCTCTGTACAGTACTCTGTACAGTTTGCATGGCTTGATTATTTGTGATCCATATTTTAATCAGATGTGTTAGCAACCCAGTGCTCACTTTTCCTCTAATTTGTCATCTCTTTGTGTTTATTTGTTACATGCTGTTGAGGCCTCTGTTCCATTGTGAAAGATCATCTAGAGGAAGTTTTTGCATATTGAATATCATTGGGCAGATTGTGATAGGTAAAAAATTAATTTGGATAGAATTTCCAATTTTTCTCTTTGAACGTGCTCCAGGAATTGATTGCTCCATTTGTCATTTGCATATGAATTATGTATGTGTTGCTTGCTGGAGGGGAGGGATTAATCAAATGCAGTTTGATAGGTTGTGTAAATGTGTGTGTGTGATGCGACAGAATGTGGCCTGTTTGCATGCAGAAGTGTTGATTGGCTGTGACATCTCAGACTCTTTTACAATCAATGATGTTTCCAGATTGGAACACTGAAGACTTATTATAATGATGTCATATACGCCCCCACCCCCACCCCCCATACACTGTTGAATTTCATCTCTAGTCAAGTTTGGTCTAGGTCAGGGGGCTGTATGAAGTAAGAGAGGCATAACAATCAAGATTGAGGGGATAGACAGAGGAGCTGGCTATATAAATTGATCCTGACCAGAATCCCTCTGGATGTAAACAGTATAGAAAAAACAATCTGAAACATGATGAAAGGCATGATCTCACTCTTGTGTTTCGCAAAATAAGAAATGATGGGTTTGGCGTTAGATGCTTTTAACTGCCTGGAAATGTGATTCCATATGCTGTAATTTGTGAAGGAGCTAATTTATTCTATTATAGTACAGACTTTTGGCAGAATAGCATCTTTAATTACTTATTGACCAATCAAAGTTGAGTGAATGCAGGCTGAGGCATAATGATTAAATGGTTTCAAAGGCTGCGGTATTGATCAGTGTGGTTTGAGTTGCACCCGCTGGACTGTTTCTTGGCTTCAGCATGTAATATATACAGTACTGTTTACTGTTTAATAGAATCATTGATGAAAACCCTTTTGAGAAAATGACTCAGACAAGAATTACCAGATATATTACACAAGTATTATCATGTTTTAAAACTTACTGAAAGATTCTAAAATAAGTCTCATGCTCAGGCTGCATTTATTTAATCAAAAATACAGTAAAAATTATGAATTTATAGCAAAATATTATTACAATTTAAAATGTAATTTATTCCTGTGAAGGCAAAGCTGAAATTTCAGCATCATTACTCCAGTCTTCAGTGTCACATGATCCTTCAGAAATCATTCTATGTTGATTTGGTGCTCAAGGACCTTATTTCTTATTATCAATGTTGAAAGCAGTTGTGCTGCTTGATATTTTTGTGGAAACCATGATACATTTGAATATGCATTTACTAAGTTAGTCAAAGAGAGTATAGACAGTGAATCTGACTAGGGATGCCCCAATTCTCAATATAATATTGAACCGTTCGGTACGTCATTCATGGTTCAATGCGTGCTTGTGAATTGCGTTTTTTTCGGTTTTGCATTTAATTCATTATTTTTCTACAAATTCTATCATTTGCCTCCATCTCAATATACTGAACAACGCGACATACATTCACATCACACATTAGTGGTGGAGTTATACTCACGGAACACTATAGTTATTCACAATCATGAAAGTTCATTATTTGTATGCATTTTAAAGCCTTGCCGGTTAAACATTTAATCCGCGTGCTTATGCACGGTTTTAAAATGCGCTTTTCCTAGCGCGCGCACTAAACCTTTCAAACACGTGATTACTGGACTAAGTAGTCGTCTTACTGCGCTAATACTGTCAAATACACACAAGGTTAACATAAACACAGTCCGTTATGTCTAAAGTGAAAGTTAAATCGGCGTGTGTCTGAATATTAGATGCACGAAGGTCTTAAATTGACAGCAGCGCAGCCTAGTGAACACGCTGTCCTTAAAGGGACAGGTCACCTCTAAAATTATGTAATTATTTACTCACTCTAATATTGTTCCAAACCTATTTTCATTTTTTAGTGAACTATCCCTTTAATGTTAATACAACAACAAAAGACAAAGAGAAAATCCCTCACTGCTCTTGACTGAAAAACGAATACAGTAGCTAAGAATCAATGTATATTTTATAGTGAAGTCTATGTAGTGTTTTATTTTTACATTTATTCATCAAATCAAATCAAATCACTTTATTTGTCACACAACCATATACACAAGTGCAACAGCAGGTGAAATTCTTAGGTGCAGTTCCGAGCAACATAGTAGTCACGACATGACATGTACAACATTTAAAGCAGCATCAGATTACACATCTGATGCGCCCACAATTACTCACAGCACAGTAAACTCTACAATAAACAATAAATAATTTACACAATGTGAGTGTAGTTCTCACAGCTTTAAACAATATACACATACTTACAATATACATATACTTTAAACAATATACACTAAACATACATTAAACAGTATACATTAAGCTATAATAATAATAATATACAATGTACAGTATACATTATTATTCACAGTAGAGATCCGATGTACAATAGGTGCTATATGATAAATGATAAATAATAAATGATAAATAAATGTGTATATAGTGTGTGTGTATCTACAGTGGGTTGTGCTGAGTGATATTCTGTCAGTGTGTGTTATGATCCTGATGGATCAAGAGTTAAGGAGTCTAATTGTTTGTGGGAAGAAGCTGTTCTGGAGTCAGCTGGTGCGTGTTCTGATGCTGCGGTACCGTCTGCCTGATGGCAGCAGTGAGAGCAGCCCATGGTTCGGGTGGCTAGAGTCTCTGATGATCCTCTGAGCTCTCTTCACACACCGCCTGGCGTAAATGTCCTGGAGGGAGGGAAGCTCACCTCCGATGATGCAGCTGGCCGTGCGCACTACCCTTTGCAGGGCTTTGCGGTTGCGAGCAGTACTGTTGCCGTACCAGATGGTGATGCAGCCAGTCAGCAGGCTCTCTATGGTGCTGCTGTAGAAGCGTGTGAGGATGTGGCGGTTCATTCCAAACCTCCTCAGCCGTCGCAGGAAGAAAAGGCGCTGATGAGCCTTCTTCACAACGGCCTCAGTGTGGACGGACCATGAGAGTTCCTCTGTGATGTGGACACCGAGGAACTTGAAGCTGCTGACTCTCTCCACCGGTGCTCCATCGATGGTGATGGGGCGGTGTTCTCTCTCATTCCTCCTGAAGTCGACCACCAGCTCCTTGGTCTTGCTGACGTTGAGGGAGAGGTTGTGCTCCTGACACCACCTCTCTGTAGGCCGTTTCATCATTGTCAGTGATGAGACCTACCACCGTCGTATCGTCAGCAAACTTGATGATGGTATTGGAGCTGTGGATTGCCACACAGTCATGTGTGTACAAGGAGTACAGGAGTGGGCTGAGAACACAGCCCTGAGGGGCTCCAGTGTTGAGAGTCAGTGATGAGACGTTACTGCCCATTCTGACCACCTGGCGTCTGTTTGACAGGAAGTCCAGGATCCAGCTGCATAACAAGCTGTTTAAGCCTAGAGCCCAGAGTTTCACGTCAAGTATGGAGGGCACAATGGTGTTGAATGCTGAGCTGTAGTCTACAAACAGCATTCTCACATATGTGTTCCTCTTTTCCAGGTGGGAGAGAGCAGTGTGAATTGTAGATGAAATGGCATCATCAGTGGAGTGGTTTGTGCGGTATGCAAACTGCAGTGGGTCCAGTGAGGGGGGGAGAACAGAGCAGAGTTTCTGATTATTCTCTCAAAGCATTTGCTGATGATGGGGGTCAGAGCAACAGGACGCCAGTCGTTTAAGCAGGTGGTTTTTGATTGCTTAGGTACAGGCACAATGGTGGACATTTTGAAGCATGTGGGGACCACAGACAGGGAGAGGGACAGGTTAAAAATGTCCGCGAAAACTCCAGCCAGTTGGTTCGCGCACGCTCTGATGACGCGGCCCGGAATGCCGTCTGGACCCGCGGCTTTACGGACGTTCACCCGCCGGAAGGATCGGGTTACATCCGCTACAGATACAGAGAGTGAACTAACCTCTGCGTCTTCAGCCACGAGCTCTCTCTCCGCGAGGGCGGTGTTAGTTCCCTCAAAGCGAGCATAGAAGGTGTTGAGCTCGTCCGGGAGAGAGGCAGCGGTGTTCACGGTGGAGTTTGTGTTCCCTTTATAGTCTGTGATGGTGTTAATTCCCCGCCACATGCTTCTAGAGTCGGTGGTGTTGAACTGTCCTTCTTGTCCCTGTACTGGCGTTTTGCTGCTCTGATGGTTTTCCGGAGGGCATAACTTGCTTGTTTATGCTCCTCCGCATTACCGGAGTTAAAAGTGGAGGTCCGCGCATTGAGTGCCGCGCGAACATCCCCATTTAGCCACGGCTTCCGGTTAGGGTACAGCCGTATTGTTCTGGTCGGAACAACGTCTTCTACGCACTTCCTGATGAAACACGTTACGCTATCAGCTTAGACCTCGATGTCGTCATCAGAGGCCGACCGGAACATCTCCCAGTCCGCGTGATCAAAACAGTCTTGTAGCATAGAGTCCGATTGGTCCGACCAGCACTGGATGGTTCTGAGGGCGGGTGCTTCCTGTTTCAGTCTCTGCCTGTAAGCGGGCAGAAGGAGAATGTAAGCGTGATCCGATTTGCCAAATGGTGGGCGCGGGAGGGATTTGTAACCATCCCGGAAGGGAGAGTAAAAGTGGTCCAAAACACGGTTCCCTCGCGTGTTGAAGCTAACATGTTGGTGGTATTTAGGTGCAATGCGTTTGAAGTTGGCTTTGTTAAAGTCCCCGGTCACAATAAACGCAGCCTCAGGATGCGCGGTTTCCTGCTCACTCACTGTCCTATACAGTTCCTTTAGTGCCCGGTCTGTGTCGGCTTGTGGGGGAATATACACAGCTGTGATGATGACCGCTGTGAATTCCCTCGGTAGCCAGAATGGTCGGCACAGAACCATGAGAAGTTCCAGATCAGGAGAACAGAAAGACTTGATAGAATGTTCATTCCTCTGATCACACCAGGATCTGTTGATCATAAAACATACACCCCCGTCTTTGCTTTTCCCTGAGAGATCTTTCTCTCTGTCCATTCGGTGCACGGAGAACCCCGTGGTTTCGATGGCCGAATCTGGAATCTCAGCAGACATCCAAGTTTCTGTGAGGCAGATAATGCACCAGTCCCTCGTCTCTCGTTGGAAAGAGATCCGTGCTCTCAGCTCGCAGAGTTTATTGTCCAGAGACTGAACATTAGCCAGTAAAATACTGGGAAGCGGGGGTCGGTTTGCGCGGCGTCTTACTCTGATGAGCACGCCGGCTCTACATCCCCTTCTCCGGCTGCGTTTTCTTGGTGCGCACACAAAGGGCTCCGCTGCTGTGTTTGTAAGCAGCGGGTCGCCGTTGAAGAATTTAAAGTCCGGTTTTCGGTGTGCGATTGCCGAACCAATGTCCAAAAGTGTCTGTCTGTTGTACGTAGTAAGGCAGACAACATCCAAGACAAAAAACACAAAAACTATAACCAGAACAAACAAAAAACTACAATGTTGTAACGGAGCTCGCAACGCAGCAGCCATCCTCGGCGCCATCTTGAGTCCTACTTCAGTTTCATACTTGAGTCCGCATTCAGTTTCATACTAAAATGCTGCAGTCCAGCTCTGAGCTGCCACTGTAAATCTTTATATATATTGATTTTATATTATACAATACATTAGGAATGTGTACAAGGTTTTTTTTTAAAGTAAAGTTTTAAGTTTAAGTAAGATTTTTCAATTATTTTAAGTAAAATAAAGAAAGAGTATTGCAATAAAAAATTGTCTTTTTTCTCCTTAACCTCTTGCTGTTCCTGTCGCCTAAGAATAGAATAGCAAAAAACTGATGTGACAAGCCATCAGAACCGAACGGAGCCGAAAACCGTGGTTAGAAACCGAGGTATGTATTGAACTGTGGACTAACTGTATTATTGCATCCCTAAATCTGACACAGAAGCAAATCGATATCACACAACCCTGATGGAAGACCGTGAGGTAATGACTCTCAAGCTCTCTTTGCATGTTAACTCTTCTAGACCTCAATAGATTTTGAGAGCTCTTGTTAAAATTCTCAAGAATTTCCAGAATAAAAGATGAGAGCAATTGCTAGTTGAGGGTGTTTGGAGGTGGAAAAAATTATTAATTTTTAATAAAAATTATAAATTAAAAGTATTTAATTGTAATTAATTTGTTTGATATTTATGTAAGACAGCAGGGGAGCTAAGAACTGAAACAACAGCAAATCTATTGGGCCATATCGACCCAGCTGCAAAAAAAAAAAGTAATACATTGTCATTAAATAATATGTCTCAATAGATAAAATATAGACTATGCGTAGTTTATTAATGTGAAGTTATTATATATCCTAAAACAAACCCTAATAATTAAAAATAGACACAAGCCAAGTGCTTTTTTTAGTTATGGTAAAAAAGTGTTTTTATCACTATTATTACAATGTTAAATGTTTTATTTGAGGCCAATACCATGACATGGCAATTAAAACAAGAGGGCAAATACATATTTTCAAATAATAAATAAGGTAGTTGAAATCATTTCTGTGCATTGATATTCAGCAGACCTGCTTTGTTTGCGATCAGATTTCACCTTATTAAATGTCAGGTTTTCACAGCCATTACCGTGAAACAGACGGGCAGCCAGAGGCCTGAATGGATTCTACTGTTGTTTGAAGTGTAAAAAAGCAAATTACATTGTGATGTGGGAATAGAGCAGAGATCTGGAGATCATCCCATATACGGAAATGATTGGAAGGCTTTCATCCGATGTTTATCTGATCCAGAAATAGACTGACTTGCCTTTATTGCTAATTCTGTCAGTTGTGGCACTCTAAAGAGAGCTGAGGCTATCACTAACTCTGATTTTCAGGGAGGCAGAATATCTTTCTACAGTTTTTTTTTTCGCCTTCAAAGTTTCATAAATGTTACAGAATCAATCACCTAAATCATTAAATTTTTTAGTAAGTAAAGCAAATATAGACATGTTTCGCATTTTAGAATAATCAGTTAGGGGATTATGGAGTGACCAAAAATGTTACAAAATATTTTAAAACAAATTAATTTTATTATGGTTATGGAGTGACCGAAAATGTTTAAAAAATTTATTTTATATTTTAAAACTATATTTTATATAGTTTTTCAAAGTATCCTCTTTTTGTGTTGATTATTTTCACGAGTAGATGGTGGTAATTATCTTTATAGTGAGTCAAATGAATGAGTCTTTGAATCATTCACTCAACTGAATTGTTAAAAAATGCTCATTCATTAAGGAATGCAACAAGCTGCATCTATATTCTCCTACTTATACTATGCCCTGAAAGTATGTACTGTTTTTGTGAAGAAGAAGAAGTACATACTTTTGAGTAAGTAGCAAAAGAGTAGGCAAGCTTTAGGACGTACTACTACATCATAATTGCATCTTTAACAGTTCACTCTGTCGCTTAATTATGTGCATCCTGTCACTGTTTAAACTGCCCGGTCATATTTGCTGCATCCTATCTGTCCTAAATAGTATTTTAAAATTAGAGTTAATGTGTCCCAAATCGTATGTTAAAATAAGTATTCCAAAAATACCTGGACGGTCTACTTTTTTCCTGTTAGAATCCGAAGTACAGATCCATGCTCACTCTAACGGCTAATATTGCCCACAACCCATTGCACGTTGGACGAGGATTCGGTTAGAACTACAAATAGAGACATTTAGATGAAGGGGTTTGAGTGATTAATAATCAGTCAGTATCTATCCTGACAGAAAGATATTTATTATTCAATGTTATCCACATTACATTTCACCTGCAACAGCAGTTGTGAACTTTTATAAAGATACATTCATTTTAAAATGCATCATTATGCAAACACATGAGGAGAGTTCTCTGCATGAAAGACCCACGACTGGCATGTCAACGTGCTACTACATTTCTCTCCGATACGGTAGGAAATTCAATTAAATTGAATGTGGAGGATTTTAACTGTGATAATGAGTGAGTCATTGAATCATTGACATTCAGGAATCAAACACGGCCCACTAAACAATCGTGTCTTTTGCCAAATGTACACTGCAAAGGTGGCACAGAAGCGCCTGTGAAGTGGCAATTAGGTGTCGCAACTGCCATGATTAATATTACTGTTGTATTAATGTTGATACTGTTTCTCGGCCGATTGTTTTGTACAGCATTTTTGTACAGCATTTTTCATAGATCTATCTATCTATCTATCTATCTATCTATCTATCTATCTATCTATCTATCTATCTATCTATCTATCTATCTATCTATCTATCTATCTATCTATCTATCTATCTATCTATCTATCTATCTATCTATCTATCTATCTATCTATCTATCTATCTATCTATCTATCTATCTATCTATCTATCTATCTATCTATCTATCTATCTATCTATCTATCTATCTATCTATCTATCTATCTATCTATCTATCTATCTATCTATCTATCTATCTATCTATCTATCTATCTATCTCTATATATATACAGTGAGGAAAATAAGTATTTGAACACCCTGCTATTTTGCAAGTTCTCCCACTTGGAAATCATGGAGGGGTCTGAAATTGTCATCGTAGGTGCATGTCCACTGTGAGAGACATAATCTAAAAAAAAATCCAGAAATCACAATGTATGATTTTTTAACTATTTATTTGTATTATACAGCTGCAAATAAGTATTTGAACACCTGAGAAAATCAATGTTAATATTTGGTACAGTAGCCTTTGTTTGCAATTACAGAGGTCAAACGTTTCCTGTATTTTTTCACCAGGTTTGCACACACTGCGGGAGGGATTTTGGCCCACTCCTCCACACAGATCTTCTCTAGATCAGTCAGCTTTCTGGCCTGTCGCTGAGAAACACAGAGTTTGAGCTCCCTCCAAAGATTCTCTATTGGGTTTAGATCTGGAGACCGGCTAGGCCACGCCAGAACCTTGATATGCTTCTTACAGAGCCACTCCTTGGTTATCCTGGCTGTGTGCTTTGGGTTATTGTCATGTTGGAAGACCCAGCCTCGACCCTTCTTCAATGCTCTAACTGAGGGAAGGAGGTTGTTCCCCAAAATCTCGCAATACATGGCCCCGGTCATCCTCTCCTTAATACAGTGCAGTCGCCCTGTCCCATGTGCAGAAAAACACCCCCAAAGCATGATGCTACCACCCCCATGCTTCACAGTAGGGATGGTACTCATCATTCTTCTTCCTCCAAACACGTTTAGTGGAATTATGACCAAAAAGTTATATTTTGGTCTCATCTGACCACATGACTTTCTCCCATGACTCCTCTGGATCATCCAAATGGTCATTGGCAAACTTAAGACGGGTCTTGACATGTGCTGGTTTAATTCAATTCAATTCAATTCAATTCAAATTTATTTGTATAGCGCTTTTCACAATACACATTGTTTCAAAGCAGCTTTACAGAAAGTGCATTTCATAGATGAACAGTAAAAATGTTAGAAAGACAATGTTAAAGAATAATGTTCGAAAAAGTTAATCAGTCGTGTATTAATTTAGGCCATAACATCGCTGGCGTTGAGTCGTCTCTTCACAGGAGTGGAGTCGTCTCATCACAGGTGTTGGGGCATCTGAAGTCTCCATGAGAGGCTGGATACAAACTGGAGCTGACAAACTATTTACCTCGGGACTAGTGTCCCGAGATGACAACAGAAAAGCAGATGGGAAATAATTAGCGTAGCTGCTGTTCAGAATATTATATTAATGCTTTTGTTCCGGTTTAACTGTAGTATAAAAGGTAATTATAATGTGAATGCTTGGCTAAAGAGATGCGTCTTTAATCTAGTTTTAAACTGGGACAGCGAGTCTGAACCTCGGACAATATCAGGAAGACTGTTCCAGAGTTTAGGAGCCAAATGTGAAAAAGCCCTCCCTCCTTTAGTGGACTTAGATATCCTAGGAATGACCAGAAGCCTAGAGTTTAGTGACCTTAAAGAGCGCGATGGATTGTAGGGTGATAGAAGATCCGTTAGATACACTGGAGCTAAACCATTTAGGGCTTTATAGGTCAGTAGCATCCATCCATCCATCCATCCATCCATCTTCTTCCGCTTATCCGGGGCCGGGTCGCGGGGGCAGCAGTCTAAGCAGAGATGGCCAGACTTCCCTCTCCCTAGACACTTCCTCCAGCTCTTCCGGGGGGACACCAAGGCGTTCCAAGGCCAGCCGGGAGACATAGTCCCTCCAGCGTGTCCTTGGTCTTCCCCGGGGCCTCCTCCTGGTTGGACATGCCCGAAACACCTTCCCGGGAAGGCGTTCAGGAGGCATCCGGAACAGATGCCCGAGCCACCTCAGCTGTCCCCTCTCGATGTGGAGGAGCAGCGGCTCTACTCCGAGTTCCTCCCGAGTGACTGAGCTTCTCACCCTATCTCTAAGGGAGCGCCCAGCCACCCTGCGGAGAAAGCTCATTTCGGCTGCCTGTATCCGGGATCTTGTCCTTTCGGTCATGACCCAAAGCTCATGACCATAGGTGAGAGTAGGAACGTAGATTGACCGGTAAATCGAGAGCTTCGCCTTACGGCTTAGCTCTTTCTTCACCACGACAGACCGGTACATCGACCGCATTACTGCAGAAGCTGCACCGATCCGTCTGTCAATCTCCCGTTCCATCCTCCCCTCACTCGTGAACAAGACCCCTAGATACTTGAACTCCTCCACTTGGGGCAGTAGCAATACTTTGTAATTGATACGGAACTTAATAGGTAACCAGTGTAGAGATGATAAAATTGGTGTTATATGATCATATTTTCTTGACCTAGTAAGAACTCTAGCTGCTGCGTTTTGGACTAACTGTAGTTTGTTTATTGAGGATGCAGGACAGCCAGCTAATAAAGCATTACAGTAATCTAATCTCGAGGTCATGAATGCATGAACTAACTTTTCTGCACCAGGAATAGATAGCATGTTACGTAGCTTAGCAATGTTTCTAAGGTGGAAAAATGCCGTTCTTGTAACATATGAAATATGATTTTCGAATGTCAGGTTGCGGTCTAATATAACACCCAGGTCTTTTACTGTAGTGGATATTGTGACAGGACATCCTTCCAAGGTAAAATTGTATTGTGAGAGGTTTTGTGGGCAGTTTTTTGGACCAATAAGTAATACCTCCGTTTTATTTGAATTTAGTAGCAGAAAATTACACGTCATCCAGTATTTAATATCTTCAACACACGCTGTCAGTTTAGATAATTTAGCGTTATCATCCGGTCAGGATGAAATATATAATTGAGTGTCATCAGCATAACAGTGGAAATTAATTCCATGTTTTCTTATAATATTACCAAGTGGCAGCATATATATTGAGAATAGCAGAGGGCCTAATACGGATCCTTGCGGCACCCCATAGTCTACTGACATCATCTTGGATTTTTCCCCATTTAGACAGACAAAATGGTAGCGGTCTGATAAGTACGATATAAACCAGTTTAATGCCTGTCCCTGAACACCAGTATAATTTTGTAGTCGATCTATGAGTATTTTATGATCTATAGTATCGAACGCAGCACTAAGATCGAGTAGAACTAGTATTGAGATACAGCCTTGGTCAGAAGCTAGAAGTAAATCATTTGTGATTTTAACGAGCGCAGTTTCTGTGCTATGATGCGGCCTGAATACTGATTGAAATTTTTCATAGATATCATTTTCTTGCAAGAAAGAGCACAATTGAGCGGACACAACTTTTTCTAGTATTTTAGACATAAATGGAAGATTTGAAATTGGTCTGTAATTTGCTAGGTTATTATGATCTAATTGTGGCTTCTTAATGAGAGGTTTTATGACTGCCAGCTTGAATATTCTTGGAACATGACCTAAAGATAAAGACGAGTTAATAATATTGAGAAGAGGCTCTTCCATTACAGGTAACAACTCTTTGAGTAGTTTAGTGGGTATTGGATCTAATAAACATGTTGTTGGTTTAGATGCAATGATAAGTTTATTTAGCTCTTCCTGTCCTATAGTTGTTAAGCGGTGTAGTAGTTCTTGAGGGGCGATAGTTACGGTTGAATCATAAGACATCATTAAGGATTGTACATTTACAATTTTATTTTTGATGTTTTCTATTTTCTCAGTGAAGAAATTCATAAAATCATTACTACTAAACTGTAACGGAATATTTTGCTCGATGCTTGTTTATTTGTTAGTCTAGCCATGGTGTTAAATAAAAACCTTGGGTTATTTTGATTATTTTCTATTAGTTTGCGTAGATGCTCAGCCCTGGCTGCTTTTAGGGCCTTTTTATAGCGTGACATACTATCTCTCCACGCGATTCTAAAGACCTCTAAATTAGTTTGTTTCCATTTACGCTCTAAGTTACGAGTTTCTCTCTTGATAACGTGTAGCACTGTTGTACCATGGTGCTTTAGTTTTCTCTCTAACCTTTTTTAATCTAATTGGTGCAACAATTTCTAATGTGCTAGATAAAATGTTGCTCATACTGCTAGTCATTTCCTCTAGTTCATCTGTTTGTTTGGGTTCACTAAGCAGCTGAGACAGATCAGGTAAGCTATTTGAGAATCTATCTATAGTGGTTGGAATGATTGTTCTGCCTGGTCGATAACGTGGCGCAACATGACAGATTTCAGCAGTACGCAGTATGCAAGTTACCATGTAATGGTCAGTGACATCATCACTTTGCGGTATAATATCTATATCGGTTGGGTTGGTTCCATGTGATATAATTAAATCTAGTGTGTGATTAAGACGATGAGTGGGACCAGTGACGTTTTGCTTGATCCCAAAGGAGTTTAATAGATCTGTAAACGCAGCCCCTAATGCATCATTTGTGTTATCTACGTGTATGTTAAAATCTCCAACAATTAATGCTTTATCGACGTTGACCAACAGATCTGAGAGAAAGTCTGCAAACTCTTTTAAGAAATCAGCATAGGGCCCTGGAGGTCTATACACCGCCAAGGCTAGAGATAATACGGATTTCTTTCTTACATCTAAGAGCGTAACATTTAGCACTATTACTTCAAACGAATTAAACCTGTGACCTGTTTTCTGAGTAACATTAAGAATATCTCTATAGATTGTTGCAACACCGCCGCCACGACCAATCAGACGGGGCTCATAACAGTATCCTGGTGGAGTAGACTCATTTAGACCGACATAATCATTTGGCTTAAGCCAGGTTTCAGTAAGGCAAAGTACATCGAAACTATTATCTGTGACCATTTCATTTACAATAACCGCCTTAGGTGTGAGCGATCTAATGTTTAGAAGACCTAGTTT
Source organism: Romanogobio albipinnatus (assembly GCA_023566225.1). NCBI lineage: Eukaryota > Metazoa > Chordata > Actinopteri > Cypriniformes > Gobionidae > Romanogobio > Romanogobio albipinnatus. Next base: position 17,094,890 of record CM042254.1, read on the forward strand.
TAGAAATTGTTTTTGTTCACTAATATTTAGATTTTCTGGTTTAATCACAACTAGATTTTTCCTAGATCCTACAGTAGATTTAATGTTTGACCTCACTAAACGAGGAATAGACACAGTTTCTATATAATGTTCTACATTGGTACTTATGTTAATTAAGTTAGGACAGAATTGTTTTTGTTCACTAATATTGAGATTTTCTGGTTTAATCACAATTAGATCTCGTCACCGTTCAGGATCTCGGGAACCTGCGCAGCGACATCGAGAACACGAGCACCAGGAAAGCAGTGAGTGATTACCTTGCCTTTACCTGAGGTAGCGTGGACATGTCGTACGATGGAAGTACCGATCACCACAGCGTCGCGTTCCGTCTCGCGAAGGGAGGGGCGGAGAGGTCCTAGCTCTGGTCCTGGCTCGCGTCTTCCGCTGTGGAAAAACCCACGGTCCCAGGTGCTGTGTTTAAGCAGGGGAACCTTCCGTGCCATGCATGATTTCAAACCATGACGTCTTAGTGTATTACCAACAGTAACCTTGGAAACGGTGGTCCCAGCTCGTTTCAGGTCATTGACCAGCTCCTCCCGTGTAGTTCTAGGCTGATTTCTCACCTTTCTTAGGATCATTGAGACCCCACGAGGTGAGATCTTGCATGGAGCCCCAGTCCGACGGAGACTAACAGTCATGTTTAGCTTGTTCCATTTTCTAATGATTGCTCCAACAGTGGACCTTTTTTCACCAAGCTGCTTGGCAATTTCCCCGTAGCCCTTTCCAGCCTTGTGGAGGTGTACAATTTTGTCTCTAGTGTCTTTGGACAGCTCTTTGGTCTTGGCCATGTTAGTGAACACAGGGTGTTCTTACTGATTGTATGGGGTGGACAGGTGTCTTTATGCAGCTAACAATCCTCAAACAGGTGCATCTAATTCCAGCTATTTGAAAAATGCTTTTCATCGGTTTGTTCCTCCACAGTGTTGCTGTGGTATTGCATCCATGAAGATTTTGAATTGTAAATAATTTATGAGAGGCATCTTCTTCACTCAGCTGGTACTCTCTGCCCAGAAACGCAGACAAAAAATGTAAGCCTCTTGTTTATTAATTCTGGCACTTGTTAGGTTCCGTCTTATCCTTCTCTCTTATTTAGACTTTTTTTCATGTGCCTTTCCTATGCTCCTCATCCTGAATTTCTTCACCAGCTGTTTTAAATTCAGAGTGGTGGCAAGAAGGACTACATCTGAATTTAAATCCCTCGCCAAAGCAGCTGTTTTCGTCCGTGAACCTCTGTGGAATTCAAAATCTGCATGTTGTCTCTTTTCTTTGTGCCTAAGGAGAAGCGGTGCCGGAGTTACATTGCCCGCTGACTGATTTTTGCCAGTCACAATCTGTTCAAGGCACCCATTTAGGCGGCGACTGGCCTGAGGCATCTCGAAGCATGGCGAGCCACTTCATCTCAAAGTGATTCTGTGGAGGACTTCAAATTGATATAACTTTCTTGTGAAAACTACTTCCTCATTGGCTATCAGTTGCTGGCTGAGTTTGTCAAACAGCACTTTTTTTTTGTCTGATTGCACTAAATCTTTTTATATATGAGAGTGTGTCATTTGAGAAAACCTCGTCTACGTTTAGTATTACCTCATTCCATCAGGTCCAGAAGGAGTCTGTGGATTTTATTTGCATTTTATATTCTGAATATGAGGGATGTTTATTTATTAAAATGTAGTACCCTTATAATGGTAGTTGAAAGAATATTCAACTTAGCCAAATTGTCATTTGAGATTTGTTGAATATTGTCAATTGACAGGTATTCTAATTCTGTGAATATATCAGCTCAATCCCTGCTGCTAAATGTGCATGATATGCCAACATGTAGGATAGACGGATGTCTTGTTTTTATCTGATTAAGCTAAGCTGCTAGCTGTGAGGGTCAGCATTAACATCACTGATGCTGACACTCTCAACAAGATGACTATTGACTCTTTTAGCTGCAAGATGGGCCATTTAACCCCTCTCTTACAAAACGTGGATGTGCATATCTGATTCAGGGGTATTCAATACAATTTCCAAGAGTTCCGGTCTCTATATTTCCATCCCTTTGTACAACAACAACATATAAAAACATCCTATACAGTCAAAATAGTTATCAAAGATGAGGATATTGGGTCAGAAAACACAGTGGCCCAACATCAGCAGATGACATGGCACCCCAAACCATCACTGACTGTGGAAACTTTACACTGGACCTCAAGCAACGTGGATTGTGTGCCTCTCCTCTCTTCCTCCAGACTCTGGGACCCTGATTTCCAAAGGAAATGCAAAATTTACTTTCAATAGAGAACATAACTTTGGACCACTTTTTTTCCTTTTTGTCTTTAGCACAGACGAGACGCTTCTGATGCTGTCTGTTGTTCAAGAGTGGCTTGACACAAGGAATGCGACAGCTGAAACCCATGTCTTGCATACGTCTGTGCGTAGTGGTTCTTGAAGCACTGACTCCAGCTCCAGTCCACTCTTTGTGAATCTCCCCCACATTTTTGAATGGGTTTTGTTTCACAATCCTCTCCAGGGTGCGGTTATCCCTATTGCTTGTACACTTTTTTTCTACCACATCTTTTCCTTCCCTTCGCCTCTCTATTAATGTGCTTGGACACAGAGCTCTGTGAACAGCCAGCCTTTTTTGCAATGACCTTTTGTGTCTTGCCCTCCTTGTGCAAGGTGTCAATTGTCGTCTTTTGGACAACTGTCAAGTCAGCAGTCTTCCCCATGATTGTGTAGCCTACAGAACTCGACTGAGAGACCATTAAAGGCCTTTGCAGGTGTTTTGAGTTAATAAGCTGATTAGAGTGTGGCACCAGGTGTCTTCAACTTAAACCTTTTCATAATATTCTTATTTTCTGAGATACTGAATTTGGGATTTTCCTTAGTTGTCTGTTATAATCAATAAAAAATTAAAAGAAATAAACGTTTGAAATATGAATGAATATAAAGTCTGTGTGTAATGAATGAATATAATATACAAGTTTCACTTTTTGAATTGAATTAGTGAAATAAATACATTTTTTGATGATATTCTAATTATATGACCAGCATCTGTATATATATATGTATATATATATATGTGAAGTCAGAGTTATATACAGTAAGTATGACAGATAAAAACTATATTTGCTGCATTCTCCTTTTTCTGAGGCGTTTTAGTGAAAGTATCTATCTATTTTGCTGTTGACTCTGTTTTGCTACTGTTGTTAAAATAAATGCATCATCTGCAATTATTTTTATTTTTGGCACTTTAATGTCTGTAGCAGGGGATTGAAGCAACGCGCACGGAGCGGAAAGGGCTTGAATGAAGTGAGTTTGACTCTAGATAAAAATATTAGAGGATATAGCGCCAAAAGATTATTACCATAAATGACCCTGAGCGCTTGTGCTCACTTTGAACTGTAGAAATGGTAATATGGTGCTACATCTGTAATTTTATCTCGCAGTCCAGTTGGAACCAAGCCAGGGTTGGAACCAACCGCAGTCCGCTATTTGAGGATGACACACACACACACACACACACACACACACACACACACACACACACACACACACACACACACACACACACACACACACACACACACACACACACACACACACACACACACACACACACACACACACACACACACACACACTGCATGACTAGGGTTCACAATAGGTTCTCAATGGTTTTAAGGTCAGGGGACTGAGGAGGCCACTTTTGTTGCATGCAACGTTGTGTTTGGGATTATTATGTTGGAAAATACACATTTAATCTCTAAACATATCCGCCATATTGGTCCATTTTCAAAGCACTAGCAACTTTGTAGATCCTTCCAACACCTGCTGCAGACATGCGTCCCCAATACCATTATGTTTCCCCTGCTGTGCTTAATGGCGCCACGCATGCATTTGGTATTAAAACTCTATAGGTGTCTCTAACATACCTGACACCATCCAATGCTAGGTTGTTAAATTTTGACTTGTTGGACTGCAGAATAAATTTTCTTTACTGGTACACAACCTATCAATCCAGCCTTTTCTAAGCATTGGCTTACAGTTTAAGATGAAATTGGAGTTTAGGGGACTCATCCAGGTCTTTAGAAGCTGTTTTGAGGTGTTCCCACATTCACAAAATACTCATGTAGTCTTCCTTGACCAGACACAACAATTAACATTCTGTACGGTAGTAGTCTCATGGTGCTTGGAAATAATTCTGTGGACATTGTTACCATTCAAATCCTGCACATATCCAAAACCGACTGACATCTAATAATATAGCTAATACTTGCCAGTGCCACATAGTGATTTAATTAAATATAGGTTGGGAATAATGAGTGCAAGCGTGGTAATGACGTCCAGATAATTCAGTATGTTTCATTGCGTCATGACAAATTATACGATTGAAACATGGAACTAATGTACACTGTACATTAGTTTTACACTCCAGGCACAACTTCATATACAACTATATATATATATATATATATATATATATATATATATATATATATATATATATATATACACACACACACCGATCAGGCATAACATAATGACAGGTGAGGTGAATAACAATGATTATAATTAATAATTATTCATTTGTTTAATGTGTATATTGCTTTTCTGGGTACTCAAAGCACTTTACATATAGACGAGGGAATCTCCTCAACCACCACCAATGTGCAGCATCCACCAGGATGATGCAATGGCAGCCATATTGTGCCACAACGCCCACCATACACCAGCTTATGCTTATGGTGGAGAGGAGACAGAGTGATGAAGCCAATCAGTATATGGGGATGAATCGGAGGCCATGATGGACAGAGGCCAATTGGCAAATTTGGCCAGGATGCCGGGGTTACACCCCTGCTCTTTTTCAACTGACTGGGATTTTTTTAATGACCACAGAGAGTCAGGACCTCGGTTTAATGTCTCATCCGAAGGACGGTGCTTGTTACACTATAGTGTCCCCATCACTATACTGGGGCGTTAGGACCCACACAGACCACAGGGTGTGCACTCCCTGCTGGCCTCGCTAACACCTCTTCCAGCAGCTACATAGTTTTCCCAGGAGGTCTCCCATCCAGGTACTGACCAGGCTCAGTCCTGCTTAGCTTAAGTGGGAAACCAGTCTTGGGCTACAGGGTGATATGGCTGCTGGCCATAATTATCTGAAAATTATAAAAAATGCTGCTCTTGTGGGGAACCGCGTGGTCTGATCAAACAGACGAGCTACTATAGCTCAAATTGCTCAAGAAGTTAATGCTGGTTCTGATAGAAAGGTGTCAGAATACACAGTCCATCGCAGTTTGTTGTGTATGGGGCTGCATAGCCGCAGACCAGTCAGGTTGCCCATGCTGACCCTTGTCCACCGGTATGCAGTGTGATGTTTTGGGCAATGTTCTGCTGGGAAACCTTGGGTCCTGCCATCCATATGGATGTTACTTTGACACATACCACCTACCTAAGCATTGTTGCAGACCATGTGCACCCTTTCATGGAAACGTTATTCCCTGGTGGCTGTGGCCTCTTTCAGCAGGATAATGCGCCCTGCCACAAAGTAAAAATGGTTCAAGAATGGTTTGAGGAGCACAACAACTAGTTTGAGGTGTTGACTTGGCCTCCAAATTCCCCAGATCTCAATCCCTTCGAGCACCTGTCATACATATATATATATATATATATATAATATACACACACTAATTGTGACGTATTATAACAATTTAATTGCTTTCTATTTTATTCTCCAGGGTCACACGACCCTTTTAGAAATCATTCTGACTATCTGGTGCTTAAGAAACATTTAGTGTTATTATTAATGTTGAAACAAATATTGCTCTCAATATTGAAAACAATTTTTTTTTTAGGATTATTTAAAGAATAGAAAGTAAAAAAGAACAGCATTTATTTGTAATACAAAAAAGGCACTTAAAAAAGATTAATGGTAAATGTTCTGAAACTATGGAAATGGTACCCTTTGGTACTCAACTGAACTAACAGATCATCATCCGTTACATGCAGTAAACGAAAAAGCAGTTGTGGATAGAAAACTGCCAGAGCATATGATTTAATTGGTGCAGTGTTCAATGGCTTTGCCTCTCTTAATGATATAGTAAAATACCAAAATCTTTTAATTGTCTCATCAGTCCTAGCTCATTAAAAAGAGGTCCGCAGTCAGCTTATCCTGTTAATGCATAATCAAGACTATTTCATTAATATTTCAATATTTCAAGTTATATCACATCTTCGGTCTTGTTAGGGGGCATTTTATCTTTCGTGTTGCTTGTGGGCAAAAACATTGTGAAAGTTTAAAATACAACCTGTCCTCTGAACCACAGTCCCTCATTGGTTTCCATACAAGTGGAGAATCTTGCACATGCTGTGATAGTGGATGGAAGGGGGAGCCGGGTGGAATGTAATGGGCAATCGCAGCAGGTATGAAATCCCTTCAGGCTTGATTCTCTGGAAAGCGTTTTAGAGCTGATAGGATGAGCAGTATGTGCATGCTTGCATGCTTTGGTAATTTTATTTTCAGCCGCTGCATACTTCAGGATGTGTTATGACTGTTTCGGTTAGCCTCGCTGTTATTCTTTCAGCCCGTGGGGTTCCAAATGTCTCACACACAATTTCTCCTTCAGCCACACATTACAGGCGGTGTGACATTTGTCCCGGGGGACCCATCTGTGTAAATTAGAGTTTATGAAATATCTATGCAGAGAAGCAACACAAAACAAACAAAAAACACAAAGAACATTAAAAGGACAAGGAATATATATATATATATATATATATATATATATATATATATATATATATATATATATATATATATACATACATACATACATACATACATACATACATACACACACACACACACACACACACACACACACACACACACACACACACACACACACACACACACACACACACACACACACACACACACACACACACACACACACACACACACACACACACACACACACACACACACACACACACACACACACACACACACACACACACACACACACGTCTATATTACCAACAGGGGACCATCACTCCACACTGACCAAGAGGGGACCTGTGTTTCTAGTCATTTTGAAGAAACAAAACTTAGATACAAATGTTCAAATGTTTTAAGGTCTTTTTTCATAATATAACTTCAAATAAGCATTTTTTTTTTTTTTTTAACATGCCAAGAGGGGACCTGAACGATGTCTACCTATCCAACAGGGGACCTCCATAGCCTGCAATGGAGCTGTGTGTGTGAAAGGGAAGAGAGCTGGCAGTCAAGTCTGTCTTCATTATTTAATATATATATATATATATATATAATTATATAATGTTCACACAGGCATCAGGGAACACAATGAGCACACATAAACATACACAATATACCATATTATACTGTATATATATATATATATTCAAATGTAAACAATTTTCATAACTTATGGTTTGGACTATATATATATATATATATATATATATATATATATATATATATATATATATATATATATATATATATAGTCCAAACCATAAGTTATAAAAATTGTTTACATTTGAATAGCTAGAGGAAAAAATACTTGAATCTGTTTTTCATACAACGGAGAAAAAGCCATGTTGTGGACATTACAGAAAAGATTAAGACATTAAAATTAAGAATTATCTTTAAGAAATTAAGTCTCTGTTGTGTCTTCATACTTACAGTATATGATCAGCCCACATCTCTCATTTAAGCTTATTTTCAAGAACACCAACACTGTAAAAAAAAAAAATCAGGTCTCCAATTGAACATTTTCTAGTTACCGATCACATCTAAATTTTTCAGTTGGCCAAATTGAATTTCTTGAATTTTAATTTAATTAAAGTGCATCAATTTACAGAAATTCAATTTGGCCAACTGAAAAATTTAGATGTGATCGGTAACTAGAAAAGTTTCAATTGGAGACATGATTTTTTTTTACAGTAAAGGTATTTCAATGTGTGACTTATTTTTAATTAAAACATAGTTTCTGCTCTCTAAAATCCCCAAAAATGTCCTTTGTTTTTGAGATTTTTAGAGTGAGATTTGATTTCTTGCACCAACAACAACAAAAAAAAAATACAGGACTGGACAAGCAGAAATTGTTCTTTAAGGTAATAATCACAGGTCATCTCTTTATATAGTAAATAATGATTATGTTAAACACAATGACTCGGTCCCCTGTTAGATAGTAAATCACGACACCAGTGTGTTTACTTTGCCATTTCTTGCCATCTCAAACACACTGTAGAGATTTAGAGTTTTTATAGCAATAACTGAGTTTTAAGAGTTAAATCAAGCATAAATAGTTCTCTAATGTATTAATTGCAGATCATCATTGAATGTAAAATTACATTGTACTGTTGCTGTATTGAAGCAACTTTCCTTAATATAAACACACACACACCTCCTCCGCGTGTTTTCCCCGTTGTATGTTTGTCTCTGTCCAGCCATATAGGTGTTCCAAAACCCTCAATCCGTAAGGTGCAATCACAAACTAAGTCATCCAGCCATGTTTTGGTGAATACCATCATATGCGTGTTTCTGTATTCATGCATAAAACTCACATTGGCTTGTAGTTCATCAAGTTTATGGCGAAGCGAGCGTACATTTCCTAGGAGTATTCCAGGCAGCGGAGTAAATCTTTAATCTACGTCAAACTCCTCCTCGATTCCCGCGTTTCCTCCTTATTCTACTTTCCAGACCTCGTGTCTCCAAAGGTCGAACCAGTTCTTCAGGAATATCCCAAGTGGGATCAACAGCACCAGCATTTAAATGCAGACCCAACAGGGACTCCCTGGTCATCACTGGCACGCTTTCCGCCAAAACTCCGCCATACACCAAAACTGAAGTCGTATTTCCCCAGTTAATTAGCAGCATCACAAACACTTAACTTCCACAGACTTGTCATCTTCGTTTAAAAAACGTTTTGCACACAACATAAACATATGCATAGACTAATACAACTAATAAAAAGCACTTAAAAAACACATTAACATACAAATGAAGCACACGCAGCCCTGCAAGTCTCATATGTATAATATTATTATGCTGATGCATGTGGCATGTACCACCGCACCATATGGAGATTTTAGAGTTCAATACTTTGAATGAAATGTTAGCCTTACCTTGAACATTTTATTATTTATTATTTTTTCTATAACCATAATTGGCTTTAGTTGTGGTTGAATGTACTGTCTGTTTTGAAAGCTGTTGGCTAATGCTCCAATCACAGGACCACAAGTCTTTTTACATATAGCAATTATTTCAGTCTCAAAGTAATTACACAGTTTTTTAGGACCTCCTGAAAGCATTTACTGTTGTAAAGCTTGATTCAGGAGCAGAAAAAATCCATTTGGCAAGCTTGTTTACTGTAGCATAGGAAAAGTGCTGAGTAATCCCAATACTCTAAATCAACAGGCCAAACATAACCATTTTGCCAAAATACCCCTTGTGTCCAATATCTTTTTACTCTAGTGTTATTAAATTACTTTCCCTGGTGGATGGTCGTATTTGGTTGAATAAATTGAGTTGTTTATATTCTGATGCAGATGGTCTATGTTGCAAGGCAGATGTAGAGTTGCAAATTGCACTGGTGTTAAAATGAGATCAACAGTAGTACAGCATGTGATTGTTAATGTGAAAGATGGCATTAGCTCACCGCCCATGCTGTATTGTGTAATGTGGCCTGTGTTATCTAGCCACAACAAAGCTTAACAAGGTTCCTTTTACTATATAGCGCATTACATGAAGATAATATCTGCCAGAGAGGCTTGTCTCCAGGCAGCATCTTATTAAATGAAAATATTATGATAGTCATGTTAACCCAAAGTCAATTAACCTCACTGGGTTACTTCTGGGCATAATTAATATGGGGAAAAAGTAAAATGCCAAGGTCACTGATTATACAAGCATGATACTTTAAACGAATTCATTTCAAATGTTTCGGAGCCTATTGACTTTCTAAATAGGTTATGCAATCCCACTGCACTTGACCTTTTGTCCAATAATCTAATGTCTCAGAGAAAATGAAATCAATTCCAGGCTTACCTTGATGCTGTCTGAAGATAAACATTAACTAAGCATTTAAAATATTAGCAACCAACATAACTGAACTAAATTACTATTTAAATATTGTACAGATATATATATAATTGACAAAATAATAATGCATAGATATGTAATTTAATCTAACAAACCAAAAAAAATCTTTTTTAGGTTCATGATTTCAGTTAATCCTTTTGCTGCATTATGTTAAATTATTAGTGTATGTGTGTGTGTATATTATATATATTATACATAAACACACACACACACACACATTTATATATATATATATAAGTTGTAAGAAGCATATCTGTAAGAAAGTTCTGGTGTGGCCTAGCCAGTCTCCAGACCTAAACCCAATAGAGAATATTTGGAGGGAGCTATATATATATATATATATATATATATATATATATATATATATATATATATATATATATATATATATATATATATATATATATATATATACACATATATATATATATATATATATATATATATATAGCTCCCTCCAAAGATTCTCTATTGGGTTTAGGTCTGGAGACTGGCTAGGCCACACCAGAACTTTCTTACAGATATGCTTCTTACTAGGGATGGCGAAAACTAAACATTTTCTTGACCGACCACCGAGCCTCATTAGCCGGTTGAAACCGGTTAACCGATTAGTTAAAAAAATATGCTGCGCTATTTGAAATAACAGCCGCAACTCGCGAGCCGCGCCTGCAATTTCGCAACTCTGTCGCATCTCTCTGCCTCCCGCTCTCTCACACACACACACACACACACACACACTCACACACTGTCCAGGCGCCGCCGCCTGCCTTCCACTCACGTCAATTTTTTAAAATCCCCTACAGCGCGAAACATGAGTCCCGCAAACGCGGCGCTGAGGAGCTTGTTTGTAATCGGAGGACAAATGGCTCCTTAGTTTCGAAATGGTTTGGGCACAAGGTGATCGCGTTGAAAATAAAGGCTATTGTCTAGCGTTAGAAGCTCATTTGAAACATTGCCGCGACTCATTTAAGATAATGACAGCTCCGAAGAGACGCCGCTTTAGTTCGAGGTAGTGCTAACAATAATAAAGAAAGATGATGATCAACACCTTATGTGTTACCACTGAAATGTAGATGTAATATATTTAGATGATGTGCTACTACTGTATTTAAGCACTGTATCACACAAGTTGCAACTTACATCTGAAGCTGAACAATGAAGCATTTGCTGACGCGTTTCATGCATTATTTATGGTGTGAGCACATTCAAGCGGTTCAGAAAATATTCATCTGTAATATCGGTTATTATATCAAATTATAAAGACACATTTTGGCTAAGTTGTTTATTTCCGAGTGTTATGCTGCCTTCACGTGCTCTCTGAATTATTGTAAATAGGAGTTTCCTAGGTAAAAATTGCACGTGAACGCGCTCCACCCCTCGAAATATGAACGAGATGAGTTCATACTTCATAATCACGACTTTAGAAGTGGGAATTGTCAAATTTCCGATAGCACGTGAAGGCAGCATTACTTTCACTTACTTTTGTTATTTCCAAGCTGGTAAACTGAAATATTGCGCATGATTTGAGATATGTTTTCCACGCAGGTTGTAAGAGAGGCTATGACAGTTCATAACACAGCAAGCGTTCACCATTCTAATGTGTTTTTAACTGTATAATACACGTTTTAAAGTCTACCTCCACTATTACTCATTCTCTAATGTAGTGTCTGTGTCCTAAAGTCCGCGAATGCATTGCGTTGGTGATGTCACGTTCCCATTCTCTATAAATAGCCTAATTTAGAGATCACTTTTTTTTTTTTTAACCGACAACCGACAACTTTGATCGGTTAACGTTGATACGGTCAACCATCGGTCAAACGGTCATCGGTTAACATCCCTACTTCTTACAGAGCCACTCCTTGGTTATCCTGGCTGTGTGCTTCGGGTCATTGTCATGTTGGAAGACCCAGCCTCGACCCATCTTCAATGCTCTAACTGAGGGAAGGAGGTTGGCCCCGGTCATCCTCTCCTTAATACAGTGCAGTCCCCCTGTCCCATGTGCAGAAAACAGTTATTTTTTGGTCTTATCTGACCACATGACTTTCTCCCATGACTCCTCTGGATCATCCAAATGGTCATTGGCAAACTTAAGACGGGCCTTGACGTGTGTTGGTTTAAGCAGGGGAACCTTCCGTGCCATGTATGATTTCAAACCATGACGTCTTAGTGTATTACCAACAGTAACCTTTGAAACGGTGGTCCCAGCTCTTTTCAGTTCATTGACCAGCTCCTCCCGTGTAGTTCTGGGCTGATTTCTCACCTTTCTTAGGATCATTGAGACCCCACGAGGTGAGATCTTGCATGGAGCCCCAATCTCCGAGGGAGATTGACAGTCATTTTTAGCTTCTTCCATTTTCTAATGATTGCTCCAACAGTGGACCTTTTTTCACCAAGCTGCTTTGCAATTTCCCCATAGCCCTTTCCAGCCTTGTGGAGCATTGTACAATTTTGTCTCTAGTGTCTTTGGACAGCTCTTTGGTCTTGGCCATGTTAGTAGTTGGATTCTTACTGATTGTAGGGGGTGGACAGGTGTCTTAATGCAGCTAACGACCTCAAACAGGTGCATCTAATTTAGGATAATAAATGGAGTGGAGGTGGACATTTTAAAGGCAGACTAACAGGTCTTTGAGGGTCAGAATTCTAGCTGATAGACAGGTGTTCAAATACTTATTTGCAGCTGTATCATACAAATAAATAGTTAAAAAAAATCATACATTGTGATTTCTGGATTTTTTCTTTTAGATTATGTCTCTCACAGTGGACATGCACCTACGATGACAATTTCAGACCCCTCCATGATTTCCAAGTGGGAGAACTTGCAATATAGCAGGGTGTTCAAATACTTATTTTCCTCACTGTATATATATGTATGTGTGTGTATATATATATATATATATATATATATATATATATATATATATATATATATATATATATATATATATATATATATATATATGTATGTGTGTATATATATGTATATAAATTGTAAATCAGACCTACATGTACAGTCTCCAGTTGATTTCATTACTAGACAGATAAAATAATGAGATCAGTCTCAGCACAACCTCCACCCACACAGGTGTGCTGTTCTGACTGCTCTATGTCATTATATTGGATTGACAGCGACATGCTTGATACTGTAATTCTCACACAGTTTCTCCCATTGATTCAACTGATCAGCCCTCACTTTCCACCTCCCCATTCTGAGTCTGTCAGCTGTCAAACTGAGAGGGAAATCATTGAACGGGTCCCAAAGAATGAGGATGTGTTGGTGCAGGGTTCCTGTTCCCTGGTGGAAGCCACGGGATGTGTTTAATGGCCTATTTCAATTAAATCCAATGGCTGTGTCTCACCATGAATGTAAATGTAGAAAGTCTCCAGGCTGCTTTGTTTGGTGAATTTCATTCCACCAGAATTCAAATCTATAAAAACTTGCTTGGACATGCAAGAGCCAGTCTGGTATGACAATCAGACGTTTTGATATTTGCGTCTCAAAATTTCTTGACGGTTCCTCAGAGGCCATGACATTTTCAGGAAGACTAGTTACCTTTTTGTATTCTTGACTTTCAAAGAAAGGCCAGTCTTGAGCATTGTAAATTAAACCTTTAATCAATAGGGCAACATTTGAGTGGTTTCATGAATAGAACATACTAATAGAACATCCTGTGCATTTGTCTTGCCAGTTGATTCATCAATTTGCTTTAAGTTACAGGATCACTGTGCTCCATAAATTTGGTATATAATCTCATGTTGGTTTTTGCTGCCTCTGTGAATTAGATCCCGTAATAATCTGGGGCTGAGTGACATGTACAGTAATGCAGAGATATGAAATATTTCTGTCACAAATGACACATCAGTAATTTTTTTCCCTTCTGACTGCTCTCTCCTCGCAAGGTGTTTCTGGAATTTGAGTTGATCATGCAATAAATAAGGATTAAAATGTTATAAATCATGTAACGTGCTAACATTTTTGGCGGCCCCAAGATGGATCACTTCAGGGAATGGGGAGGCTGCACCGAATCAGTCTTACATGAACCAGAACTGAAGGGAGGGTGATCATTGCAAATATCCTCTGAGATACACACAAAGCAATTGATATTTATCATTAGCGACCAGCCCTGACAAGAGCAATAAATGGTCTTCACATTCATATATTCTACACAGACTGCTTTTGATAAATGAGACAATATGGGACAAAAATACTTCAGTGTAAGTGTAGAATTTCTTGGTGCATTCACAGAGTGACAGCTATATTTGTTGCTTATGTTCTCATCTACGTCCAGGGGCCGGTTGCATAAACAGTTAAGACTAGTCTTACAAGTTAGACATACATTTTTTTCTTTAAGACTGTTTATAATTTTTTTAAATCAGTTACATAAAAACATAGTCTGGCCTAATTAGAAAAGTAAGACTGAATGCCACTTGCCTAACTGCTAGTGGCTCATACTAGATCTTAAGACACTGTCTTAACATAATGGCTTAGTTTATGCAACTGGCCCCTGGTTAGCAGAAGTACAAAGGTGGCTAATTTCTAAGTTAGTATGAGTAAAGCAAGGCTTAGACCTGCAGAGTTGCTCAGTGTTTTTGCCCTCAGGGTCTGATTAGAATGCTGAGCCATACAAAGTCTGCAGACAGAGGGGAGCAAGGTGACTAAGACCGCTGGCAGTGTTACTCGCTCATTCCCAATGTTTCTATATGAAATGGGAAGGTTTTTAAACGTGTTGTAAGCAATTTTGGTCGTTTGGCTAACTCTTGCCTAAATTAGACCCGAGTCTCTCTGTCCCTTATCCTCACAACCACAGGCCCTTTCTCCAAAAACACTACCAACATACATTTTTTTCCAGGTCTATTTTAGTATTTTTTCTTTTTTGATTGGCACAAACTATTTGTTTTAGTTGCAAGTAGTGTTGTCACAAGTACCGACTTCGGTACCACGTCGGTGAAATTAAAAAAATGTGCTTTGAGCGCTGTTGAAGTAAACACCTCTGATTGGCCATTGTGTTCACACGCTTATTGGATATGTCTGTGATTGGCTTCAATGATCAACACACAGGAGTGTTTAAAAGCACACAGAAGTGTTTGAAAGCGGGAGCAGGATCGTTTGAAAGTACAAGCAGACGTCTATCAGTGTATTGGTCCCGTGTGTATCTATGTAAGTGCTCCGTGAAGAGCGTCTTTGATGTACATTTACAACATGTTTTTGAAACGCTGATCATTGTAGCCAATCACAGACATATTTGCTGAGCGTGTGAGCACAGTGGGCAATCAGAGGTGTTTATGATTCCGCTCAACAGTGCTCGAAGTGGCACATTTTTTAAATTTCAGTATCGACTTGGTAACGAAGTTGACAACACAATTTGCTAGTGAACCTGTATTTAATGTAGTCTTGGTTATATTTTCTTGCTTTGTATAGTTTTATCAGTGGTTTTTAAAGATGGTATGTCCATGTTGGCATATATGCACTCAAAAGTTTGGAATAATAATTTGTAATGTTTCTTATGCTCACCAAGGCTACATTTATTTGATCAAAAATACAGTAAAAAGTTATATTGGTAAATATTATTATAATTTACAATTATATATCACAGTAATAATAAGCAGCAAAAACTTTTTCAATATTGATAATAATAAGAAATGGTTCTTGGGAACCAAATCAGCATATTAGAATGGTTTTTTAAGGAAAACCATCATCATGTCATCATGTGACACTGAAGACTGGAGTAATGGCTGCTGAAACTGCTGAAAAAGAAATTAATTACATTTTAAAATATATTCAAATAGAAAACAGTTATTTAAAATATTTCCCAATATTATTTTTTACTGTATTTTTGATCATATAAATGCAGACTTAGTGAGCATTAGAGAGATCTTTCAAAAACAATAAAATCTGAATTATTCTGAACGTTTGACCGGTTGTGTGTGTGCATGTGTGTGGATTATGAGGACACAAATGTGTATAATAACATGGGTATTACAATGTAAACATGGTTTATGTAGGGGGATAGAATATATGGTTTGCACAGTATAAAAACCATTACACCTATGGAGTCCCCGTAAACCACATATTCCAGAATGTGTGTGCATACACACACATACACACACACACATTTTGAGGGGTGGCAGCATATGTGGCAGCATAACATAAAAAAACTGTTTTGCACTAAAAACTAACATTATAACTAGACCTGAGGGAATAATGTAACAATTAAAAGAAAAAAATGTATGCTCTGTCAGACAACTTTTTGAATGCATTTGATTTAATGACTTCACTTGAAGTCACACTGTGAGGTGAATATTCTTGCTCAAGTGCCATTTAAAGTGCCTGAATGGAAAAGTTTGTTCACAGGCACTTTTTCTTCTTTTGAGGCTCAGTTACTTCTTTTTACTAGTTTCATTCAGAATGTTTTCATGATTCAGTAGACATTCCAGTGGCCACTGACTTCACCAGGCGGCGTTTCTTTAGACATGCCTTGCAGTATTATGTAAGTAAAAAGCCTTCAGTCGCCCTCTCTCTTGCCTCCGTGTTAGAGCACACTGACCCGGTCTCTTTGAGCGAGGGCTGTAATTGCATCCGCTCAAAGAGTGAGGAAATCAATTAGACATCACAGGCGGTGCTAAGGGGGCAGCGCTGACATGCACCGTCTGTGTCAACACCATCGCATTCCCCCTCCACGCCTCGCACCGCCATGTGCCACACATCAGTTATTGTCAGTGTTAAACAGCAGCATCCGTGGGGCTCTGAGCCAGTGATTGGTGGGAGGAAGCCACAACAGAGACCAAATCACAATCCTGATTCACACAGAGAATTTGGAGTTATGACAACGTGTCCTCCCCCGAGGGCCTGGTGAGAGTATAATGAGAGCAGAAGGCCAGTAGGGGGCAGGGGAGAGAGAGGGAATGGGATGTCGAAGAGGAGAGCATACAGCAAAAAGAATTAAGGCTGCAGCACTGGGCTACTCCCCCAGTTTCACTCACAGCTGCAGGTCCACATTAGCTTTAGCTGCATTGCAGCCTTTTTCAGGTACTCATGAATTACCTCATTGTGATCCTAGTGCAAAAGCTGCAGGGAGTTTTTAAGTGCTACCAAGCATATAAAAGCTATTGTTACAGTCAAAATAAAGAGGATATTATGGGAATAGTGAACAGTGTTTTACAGTGGTTGCAAGGCAGGATAGTATTGATATTCCTCAAAAATTCTGGTTAGGGATTTGTTTGTTCCCAAACGGTTTTATATCAGGACACAGATTTTTAATATTTGATCCAGCCATCCATCCATCCATCCATCCATCCAATTACAGTTATATGGCTTTTTGTATTGCATTTGGATTTCTTACAATTCATTTTAATCATAACTCCTTATTTTCCATTTCAAATAATATATCTCCACCCTGTTTGCCTCTATTCAGTAGCTCAACTCAAAGGGATTCAATGCAGGAATTGAATTAGAATTTGAAAGACATTCTCATTTCAGTTCTGAATGGCACTCAACCTGATGTATTCTCCTGATATAATTTCTACTTTTGGTTTGACATATTTATGCAATAAATTCTGATCTTCTGAATTCGGATAACATCTGTCTTTGTACATCTATGTGTATACTGAATTGAATTTGTTTTTCTTTTTAAACATAGGCCACATTGAGTGTTGATTCTCACTCAAAAAGACGTCCACTGAGTGTCATGACAATGAAATCTAATGCAGCATTTCATTTACACAGAACCAAAGCCTCAAGCCTGTGCTTATCTAAAACTATAACAGAGAAAAACTGAGGATTCTTTGCTACCAATCAAGCACAGGCATTTCCTCCAGGAAATGCAAATCTAGTTTAACTGTATCAAACTCAATTTTCCTTCTCTATGAACTCTGTCCTAATGCAGTGCTCGCAATAGTCACATGTCATGCGCTCTAGTCCTTTCAACTCATTGATCTTTTTGTATGCGTCGTTTGCTGTGAGCACAAGTGAGCAGTAATGGGGCTATTTATTCACATGCCTAAATCGGAAAAGCAATACTTTACAGAGGTAATGATTAGATCATCATTGCAATGGGGGACATGAGCATTCTCATTTCTCTAAATCATTACCCACAAACCCCCTTGAATGTGCACATTCCATTCATGGCCTGTTCACCGCCGCTGCTTGCAAAACAATCTCATCGCTTCATAATCAAAATTACATTATTCAAATTTCTGAATGTCGCAGTGGCCACAGGCCAAACAAGAAATCAAACAGATTTTGAACCATAAATGAGTTTTATTCATGCTCGCACTGCCCGCAAGCAGCAGTATTAAAAGTTTTGAAAGCCCATCCTTTTCAATCCGTTCACTCTTTGTTTAAAAAACTTTTTGTCTTAAGAACAAACCAAATAAGAGCTTTGAGACCTGCTTGTCTAACTGTCTCTGTCAGAAAAGGGCAATTACTCGCAGCAGTGGCAGTAATAGCTGTCTACTCCTTCTTTAAACCTGACAGTGAGAGAATAATACCAGCGAGTCCGTCGTCTTTAAATCTCCCTAGCCATCATAGCGTCATTATACTGTACCAGTCACCTGCATCTCATCTCCGGCTTGAGCCCAACCTTCGTCTGATTATATTTAAGTGGCATGCCACGACTCTAAGCTTGTGTCCTCTGACAGAAAATTCCTGCCTACATTCCAAACATTTTCACATTTTGACATGGATTCACTCTTGATTTAATGGTTTGGCTCCTTCTAGGTCAAGCTCGCCAACAGGTTCAAGGGAGAGAAAACGTTTCTTTCTTGTCGCTCCTTTTTCAAACCTCCCAGCCAAGTTTTATCGTAATCCCCATCAGAGCCCTCAGCATCTCAGCACCGCGACTCGGAGCGCGTGTTATCAGGGGATGGAGGAGTCGCGCTGCTGTGTGAGGGTATTAGGCCGCTATCTAGAACACTGGTGGAAGTAGGAAGTAGCACTGGAGTTGAACGTTGGAGCGGATGGTTCTATTGGTTGAGCTTTGGGGAGATATAGATTGTTATCTTGCTGTCAGACTCCCTGCTCTTATCTAAGTCAACATAGCCTGGCTTCATTTATGCTGGGTTTATCTGTGTTTGAGCTGAAGTTTCTTTGCTAGGACCTAGGGGCTACATTTGATGCATCAATGCATTTGTGATGTTGTTTGCTTGTGATATGGATCAGTTCCCTGCTGAAAAGATCAGCAGAACTGATTACCAGCATATGTTGTGTTTTGGTTGCTGGTGGGTTGTGCTTCTACCATATTATAGCCTTGCCAGCTTTTTTAATTCTTGCCTAGTGTCTGGTCTACCATTCTGGCCAAGAATCGCTCACGTCGACAGTCTGACATACAAAATGATCAACCACAGTTATGTCCTTTTTAGTTACCGAGATAATTGTGACTAGAAGAATGTATTGTCATGGGGAAAAGGATTTAAAGGTCCCGTTCTTCATGATCCCACTGTTCAAACTTTAGTTAGTGTGTAATGTTGCTGTTAGAGCAAAAATAATACCTGTAAAATTATAAAGCTCAAAGTTCAATGCCAAGCGAGATATTTTATTTAACAGAAGTTCCCTTTCAAGGCCTACAGCGAACGGCTGGCTTGGACTACATCCTGGTACTTCCTTCATAAATGACGTCGATAGAACAGTAGAACAGACTAACCTCCGCCCACAAGAATACGCGGAAAAAGGGGGGCGTGGTCTTGTTGCTGACCCACGTGGAGAAGAGGACGTGTCGCGTGGAGAAAAGGAAGTGTTGCGTTTGAGTGCGTTTGTCGCCATGTCGTCGAGACGCTGTTATTTTCAGTCAAATCACCTTTGTTTGGCTTTCCCAGGGACGCTGTAGAGATCATTGAGCGCATAAATCACCCCGTTAAGAGGCGTGACCTTTCCACGTGCGCTAAGCTGCTGTCGAATCACAACACAGGAACCGTGACACGTTCGCTAAGGTGCAGTCAAATCCCAACACGGGAACCGCTGGCACAATCAGAACTCGTTACGTATTTCTGAAGGAGGGACTTCATAGAACAAGGAACTCATCAACCCGTTTTTAGGACAGTGAAAACAGCGGTATACAGATAAGTAAATTGTGTGAAAAATACTGTGTTTTTTTACACGCGAAACATAAACACATGTTATATTGCACACTGTAAACACAATCAAAGCTTCAAAAAACACGAAGAACGGGACCTTTAAATACACGGCACAAAAAAACTGGCTAGAGAGAATACACCAATAAGAATAGAAGAAATGTGTGACTTTGTAGTCAGATTTTTAGTGTACATAGTGCAGATCATTTATTTGATCAAATCCTTAAAACAGTAATATTGTGAAAAATATTATTACAATTTAACATAACTTTATTATTTTAAAATATTGTAAAATGGAATTTCTTCCTGGGATGGCAAAGCTGAATTTTCAGCATCATTACTCCAGTCTTCAGTGTCACATGATCTTTCAGATATCATTCTAATTTGCTGATTTCGTGCTAAAGACACATTCTTTTTATAATGATCTGTATGTTAAACCATTGTGTTGCTTAATATTTTTGTGGAAAAATTGGTAAATTGTTTTCTAGGTCTCTCTGATGAATGGAAAGTTCAAAAGAACAGCATTAATTTGAAATAGAAATGCTTTGTAACATTATAAATGTCCTTGCTGAATAATGCACACATAAATGTATACACATATATACACATAAATGCATATACAATACTATACGCATACTATTTTATACACACACATACACACACTGTATCTGTGTCTATATTGTCACACTTTAGATTAGGGTCCAATTCTCACTATTAACTATTACTTTTGCCTCAATAAACTCCTACTTCTGCTTATTAATAGCTATTAAGGTAGTTTTTAAGTTTAGGTATTGGGTAGGATTAAGAGATGCAGAATATGGTCGTTCAGAATAAGGCATTAATATGCGCTTTATAAGTTCTAATAAACAGCCAATATCCTATATGCATTAATAAGCTAATTGTATATGATAGTGAAGGACATTTGAGGCCACTAATCTGGCAAGATTTACCATCTCCCAGAAGTTTAGGACTTTTCTTGTCAGGTCTCTTTACTAACTTAATTAGCAAGACATTGCTAGACTATAGTTTCATCAACTCTTTATGCTGGTGAACAGCTTCACTATATGTTGAACTAGCTAGACCAAAAAATCGACATGCGTTCGATTGTAGTGAGATGATAATTTCAAAATGTTCTCAAACTCCATTTATTATATAAGTGAATACGTCTTCTCTTTTTGTTGACTGGGAGATGAACTTGTTTATTTCCATGGTGATGTGGAGTGTTAACGGTTATACCAGCAACAGAGCAGCAGCGTTTTAATGAGAAACAGCATGTTTCTTTCCCTGTGTGGCCGTGCACGTGGTGTGCTGGGAGGTGTACGCTTGACTGGGTTCTGGGCCTAATTATTGGCACCTTAACTCTCTAACATTGTTCTTGTATAATTTACACATCTTTGTAGCTTTCACGTGAGCTCTTCGGAGACCAAATCTTGCCCTGTTGCTGCCTATTAATAGTGATGGATGTAGTGACTAGTTTGACTGATAAGTGGCAGGAGAGGGGGTTGCAACAGGGTTGTGCCAGGCCCTAGGGCTCCGCCATTGTTCTATATTTGTTATTTTAGGAGTCAGCGCATTCATTCAGTCCAATAAGAGATGAAGAATGAGGGACCAGCTTCCGTCTGCCGCCCCCAGCGCTGCTCTGCGTCAATGCCCCTCTGTCCCTCACAGCCACCAAACCAAAGGCCAACCGTAGCGCTCTGCCAGTCACGCACAAATGTGATCCTGATGCACACACAGAAATATGTACTCGCATCTGCTTGGTTATGACATTTACTTCTCTCACACAATGCACTAGCCTTTTCTTAATTTAGAGGTTTCTGTTCGTTTTACTAAATGAGCTGAGCAGAGAACACAGTGTTTCTCCTGCATGAGCAGGGAATGTTTCTCTCTGTAATTACTGCCATTCTTATATGAGTGATTGACTGCACAACTTGCAATTTCAGAAACTTTTTAGAGACTTTTTTAGAGAACTAATTGCCAGAAACTTTTGAAAGCACAAATACACAATACATAATTGCTGTTTTAGTCTTCTCCTGACTATTGCGAAAAATCTGTAGATGAGACTTATACAGTAGATATATAATTCTCATAGATAAGACTTTATAGATATATAATGAGCTGACTTCTCTCACTTTAACATTTTTAAAATCTGTGTAAAATGTTTTTTTTTTTTTATTCATACTGTAGACATGGTTTCCACCTCTGAGATAAATTGTAAAATAATAATAAAGTTGTGAGATACAAAATTTGCAATTTACAAAATAATTTTTTTTAATTGGTTTCCATACAGTAGATGCACTACAGTTCAACAGTTTGGGTCAATAAGATTAGCAAGGATGGATTTAATGGACCAAAAGTAACAGTAAAGACTTGTATAGTTACAAAAAATATGTCTATTTAAAATAAATGCTGTTCTTTTGAGTTTTCTGTTAATCAAAGAATAATAATCAAACAAAAAAAATCACAGATTTTCACAAAAACATTGATAATAGTAAAGGCCAATTTATAATTCTGCGACGAGTGTACGCCGTAGCTACGCCGTAGGCTGTGATGCGCGCGTACCCTACGACGTACCCTTACGCGCACCTCTCCAAAAATGTAACAAAAATGTTCTACGCGGACCGCAAGTGCTGTGATTGGTCTGCCAGAACCTCTTCCTCAGGTCAATAAATAGGCTAAATAAAAAAATCTGCGATAGGAGTGCGTGTACAGAAATGGGATGATAGTTTAATCCTTACATCTGCTATATAACACAATATTTTCTCATTAAAACCAAAGATGTTAATCAGTGATTGTAAATCAAGAACAGGGACACATCACAATGGGTGCATTTCGTTTTGTGATTTCAACGGAACGAATAAAGTCTCCGCAACAGCAATCGATTGAAGCGCTCGTCTGCATGAGCTACCGATACTGAAAACAATACATGAGCACTCTGCGTGATTTCACAAACGCACTCCAGTGCCAGATCGCCTCTTATGTAACTCTACTAATCAACGTTAGAGATGCTTAATTTGTATTACATACAACAACTCAAGACGCAAGAAAAGCCGCTATCTGCCGCCATCACAGCTTCTGATACTTCGGGTGCGTCTCACTCAGCTCCCTGGTTCAGTAGTCAGGGCACTGATCAGGGAGTCAGCCCATTGACATTGACAGTGCCCTGACTACTGAACCAGGGAGCTGAGTGAGACGCATGCAATGAAATTGTAAACAAGCCGCTTCTTCTTCAGCTTTTGCATTGATACCGTGGGTTACCATCAACATGCCCGTGGACACTGCCTCCTAGCGGTCTGTATGTGTAATTGCACATTGACGCGGACAAAAGCGCAGAAGTATAAATCAAAACCAACGCGTAACTAAGGCCAATTTATACTTCTGCGTCGAGTGTACGCCGTAGGCTACGCGCGCCGTGAGCATTTATACTTCTGCGTTGTTTCTGCGTTGATCTGCAATTACACCACCGAAACGCTGGTGGGCGGTGGGGTTTCTATGCGTCTCTTTCGGGCAAAAAAAAAATGGCGAATGAAACTGAGCTGATCGTGTTGGAGTTAAAGCTGATCGATATTGAAAAAAAGTAACTTTTATTGAAATTACTCAAATTAAAAAGCAGAAACGAGAGAAGGCGTCGAAGGAGATCCACGCCGAAAATGCTACGGTACCAAACCGACCAATCACAGATCTTGCGCTCTGCGTCAACACGACGCGTAGTTACATTTTCGGGGAGGTGCGCGTCGTGGTACGGCGAAGGGTACGCCGTATGGAACGCATCTATGCGTATGGTAAGCCCTACCTTCTGCGTGCACTCGACGCAGAAGTATAAATTGGTGCGTAGGTCCGACTCAGAAGTATAAATTGGGCTTAAGAAATCAAATCCCACCCTACATTTTTCTCATTTTAGAAACCATTTCACTTGAATATACATCACAATAGGGAAGAAAAGACTCGCAACAGTTTCATGCTTACTCGCCGACCCCAAACTTTTAAATAGTGTATCATCATGATTGTTGACAAAATACTTTTGGGAAGTTAATGTCCTGCAGTGGGATGTGCTGTACTCCATCAAAATAATTTAAACTGCATTTTGCTAATCATTTTATAATTATTTGTCATTTTGAAAAATGTAATGCAGCAGAACCATTTAAAATTAACTAGAGAAGAAAAATAAATAAAATGGAAAATCACAATGCTGGTGAAAAAAAACTACCCTTCAGTATATTATATCAGTTCTTAAATGCTCATTGATATAGTTCATTCATATAATTTCCTAAATCTCCAAAAACCAACAAATCCTCATCATCTGGACACCCACCCTGTAGGAAAAAGTGGGGAAAAAAAGTACATGAGCTCAGCTTGTTCTGCATCAACAAGCTCAAGTCCTACTCAGGAAATGATATTGCTCTTTCCTGTGGTTTTGGACACCATGCTAGTGCATGGATTCAGTGTTGTAAGAGTCTGTGGGAAGAGCCCTTGACCTCACACATGCCCATGATCTCTCTGTACTCAGCCCTCTCACGCCCCCACACACATTCACATTGACACATGTGAGGAAACAGAGTTGGCAGCCGAAGGATTTTCACACAGCATCCTGATAAGAGCCTTATAAAAAGTTGGCTGTGCTCACAAAACTCTCTTGCTCTCTTTGAGAGCAAAATGGCAAATATTCCAGTTTACCTGGCATTAGTCGATATTCAATTAACCAGACCAGCCTCTCACCGTGGCCGTTTATCAATACCTTGTTTTAAGTGCACTTGCTTAATCACATGCTATTTACAGCTGCAACCAAATGAACAAGCAAATAACAACTGTTTGGAAAGTTTTTCAGTAGAGAAGCAGACGCCCCATGAGAGGAAATGCGGCTCGGTCCTGTCAGTGGATGGGCCAGCATTGAATAATCACCTGATGCAAGGTTATAATAGTTTTTTTAATTAGTTAGGGTTACTTCTTAATTCATTTATTATTGTATACTTCTCAAATCCAGATGGGTCTTTATATAAAAAGGAAAGTCATTTGTTGTTTTTGAATTGTGATTGTAATTAGCACTGAGTCAGTACACATTTGTACACATTTACAACATTTCTAGTATTAAGTATTAAGGGATAAAGGAGTATAGGGAAAACAAGTGATAATGTGGAAAGTAAATGACCTACTTCTACATCTTTAAAAAGCACTAGTTCTGTAAACTCTCCAGTTTACAAAAAAATTCCAATTTCCAGTTTGTGAATCATACCACTCATAATCAGCATTCATCCAGCTGAACTGCTGCACTAATGACTAAGAGCTGTGTGGATGTTCCTGTGAATTTTCTCTCCTTTACAATTCCCCAGATGTCCGGTCTCATAGAAATGTGCTGTAATACCAGTTTAAGCTGTAGCTTCTGCTGAGACTTTTACACTGGTCTGGTCAGTTCATGTTCAGAGCTGTCTATTGTTTTATCACTAACTAGTATGTGTATGTGTGTGTTTAATGAATGAAGGCAGATGTTTTTAATGAGAATTTTTTAAATTGTAAAAAATGTTACTTATACAGGGAGTGCAGAATTATTAGGCAAATGAGTATTTTGACCACATCATCCTCGTTATGCATGTTGTCTTACTCCAAGCTGTAGTGGGTGTGGGTAAGGGGTGTGGTCTAATGACATCAACACCCTATATCAGGTGTGCATAATTATTAGGCAACTTCCTTTCCTTTGGCAAAATGGGTCAAAAGAAGGACTTGACAGGCTCAGAAAAGTCAAAAATAGTGAGATATATTGCAGAGGGATGCAGCAGTCTTAAAATAGCCAAGCTTCTGAAGCGTGATCATCGAACAATCAAGCGTTTCATTCAAAATAGTCAACAGGGTCGCAAGAAGCGTGTGGAAAAACCAAGGCGCAAAATAACTGCCCGTGAACTGAGAAAAGTCAAGCGTGCAGCTGCCAAGATGCCACTTGCCACCAGTTTGGCCATATTTCAGAGCTGCAACATCACTGGAGTGCCCAAAAGCACAAGGTGTGCAATACTCAGAGACATGGCCAAGGTAAGAAAGGCAGAAAGTCGACCACCACTGAACAAGACACACAAGCTGAAACGTCAAGACTGGGCCAAGAAATATCTCAAGACTGATTTTTCTAAGGTTTTATGGACTGATGAAATGAGAGTGAGTCTTGATGGGCCAGATGGATGGGCCCGTGGCTGGATTGGTAAAGGGCAGAGAGCTCCAGTCCGACTCAGACGCCAGCAAGGTGGAGGTGGAGTACTGGTTTGGGCTGGTATCATCAAAGATGAGCTTGTGGGGCCTTTTCGGGTTGAGGATGGAGTCAAGCTCAACTCCCAGTCCTACTGCCAGTTTCTGGAAGACACCTTCTTCAAGCAGTGGTACAGGAAGAAGTCTGCATCCTTCAAGAAAAACATGATTTTCATGCAGGACAATGCTCCATCACACGCGTCCAAGTACTCCACAGTGTGGCTGGCAAGAAAGGGTATAAAAGAAGAAAATCTAATGATATGGCCTCCTTGTTCACCTGATCTGAACCCCATTGAGAACCTGTGGTCCATCATCAAATGTGCGATTTACAAGGAGGGAAAACAGTACACCTCTCTGAACAGTGTCTGGGAGGCTGTGGTTGCTGCTGCACGCAATGTTGATGGTGAACAGATCAAAACACTGACAGAATCCATGGATGGCAGGCTTTTGAGTGTCCTTGCAAAGAAAGGTGGCTATATTGGTCACTGATTTGTTTTTGTTTGGTTTTTGAATGTCAGAAATGTATATTTGTGAATGTTGAGATGTTATATTGGTTTCACTGGTAAAAATAAATAATTGAAATGGGTATAAATTTGTTTTTTGTTAAGTTGCCTAATAATTATGCACAGTAATAGTCACCTGCACACACAGATATCCCCCTAAAATAGCTAAAACTAAAAACCACTTCCAAAAATATTCAGCTTTGATATTAATGAGTTTTTTGTGTTCATTGACAACATGGTTGTTGTTTAATTATTAATGTTGTAAAATTAATCCTCAAAAATACAACTTGCCTAATAATTCTGCACTCCCTGTATATTAGTTTTATTTTTATTTTTGAGCCATTGATACCATTCACAGCTATTCAAAAATATTTGTGACCTCTCACAAAGGCTGCATTTTATTTGATCAAAAATATAGTAAAACTGTAATATTGTAAATAGCATTCCAAAATAAAACAACATTTGTCTATTTTAATATATTTTAAAATATAATGTATTGCTGTGATGACAAATATGTTGATCTGCTGCTGAAAAAGAGACTACATCTACTAGTCACTTTGTATTTTATTATTTTACTAGCTTTTTATGGCTATTTTAGTGTTTTAAGGTTGTATTTATTATTGTTATTTTAATGGACATTGTTTGAAGAGCTGCGTAACTAAATGACAATAAAGATCAATCAATCAATCAATCGATCGATTTGGTGCCCAAGATAATTATCAAAGTTGAAAACAGTTGTGCTGCTTAATATTTTGGTGGAACCTGTGAATTTTTTTTTTTTTTTCATGATTCTTAGATGAATAGAAAGTTCAAAACAACTGAAACAGAAATCGTTTGTAGTATTATGTTAATATTATATTATGTGATTACTGTCACTTTTGATCAACTTAATGCACCCTTGCAAAGTATTAATAATAGCATTCATAATTTTTTTTAAAACATACTGACTCCAAACTTTTTACTACATTATATTTTACTTTTTTTTTTTCATACCTTGGTATAGTTGATAATGAAGTGCTTGTGACTGTTCTTGCCAATCAGAGCTTTCATGATGTCATATCACTTATTATTAGCGAGGGTACTTGTTGATAACATCATAAAAAGCCTGACGCTAAAGTGTGTAGCCTATTTGTGAATCAAACCTCCTAGTTCTGAGGGTTTTCTCAAAGTATTTTAAGGCAGGATGAAAGCACCCTTGGCTGCAGAGCTCACTCTGTTTGGTAAGCAGCTTGAGCATATTCTTGGCAAAAGGCAGGTGACAACAGCGGAGCCTGCGGAAGGCCTTGTTGTAAAAGCCATGGAACAACTGTTAGCTGTCCAGTTCCTGCCCTTTGTCCTTTCCCACTGACATTCAGCATTGTTCTCTCCGGGTCCTTTGTGAGACTTGGTGTGTTCCAGTCAATGTAGGTATGACTGAGTTTAATATGACTGAGATCTTCTACAGAACGGAAAAGCCACAGAATATGAAAGGCTCTAGACTAGATTTTCCCAAACATGTTCCTTTTTCTTTCTCTCTCCACCACTCCTTGTTCTCTTTCTAACTCGCTTGCTCTTTTATTCTGTGTGACTATAGTGGTTTTGGGGCTGGGATTTGAAAACAAAGCTCTGCCTCGCTGCCTTTTTTCAGCTACAGCCTGAATCTCAGCATGAATGGTGTTAGTAAAGCAGATGTGGCGCTCTTTCCGGTTCATTTCTGATGTAAATCAATCAGTATAGAACCTACTGAAAAACTGTGACTTCAGTTGTTTCATGGCATCACATTTGAGCCATCTTTCAATTATGAGCAAGAAGAAAATGAAATTCCACCGAGAGTAAAAACATAGTTTGTTGTCATATTTGAATAGTTGTTTCTAGTGTGGATTCAAATGTTGTGCCCCATTCATTTCTGGTATCGCTTCCTGTGAATACCAATGAAGATGTGTCTCAGTCAGAGTCTTGAAATGATAGGTATTCGCTGTGTTTTGCTGTGATGGTTTACCAGATTTCCTTCTCTCACTAACACCCCATCGATTTGCTCTAGGAATTGAGTGATTTTACTCTTTTTCAGTCAATGTTTTGCTTGGGGATGGGGAATATAAAAGCCAAGCTGGTGTTGATTATAGTCATAAGCAGGGGTTAAATCTGGCTGGAATGGTGTTCTACCACCAGATGATGGTAGATGATCACTAGATGATTGGCTGTCAATCCAGCTTACTTACTATCTGCACAATCCAGTTACGTTTGTGTTTGCGAATAGGCTAAGTTATTTTACTTTCCTTTTACTGCCCCAGAATGCAATGTATGCATGAATTGATCAAATGTGTATCTTGAAATTGGTTTTGGATAAAAATAGCATCTGCAAAATGCATTTATTTATGCAATTATTTTATTAATATTAATATTTATTAATATTTCCCCCAGTTTATACAGGAGTTGTTACAAACTACATGTAAATCACTTTGGATAATATAATCTGCCAAAATATTTTCTCATTATTTTACCCCAGTTAATGCATTAATTGATACAATGTAGACCTTGAATGCCATGCTAGTCACTTTTGGATAAAACATCTGCCAAATGCATGAATATTTTTTACATGTGCAATTGTATTTTTATGATGTATTTATCGTTATGTTACACTAGTTAATGCATAAATTGATATGATGTAGACATTGAAAGCATTGTAAGTCACTTAAAGGGGTACTTCAGCGCTGGGAAGATGAATGTGTATTTAAACTGGGTCATTTATGTAGTAGAAATGTGAAATTATTTTTGAATTTGGTGCCTTTTAGACTGAGAAAAGACAGAAAATGTATTTTTGTCTCATGTGGATGAAAGACAACAACTCCCAGAATGCACTTGCTTCGCTGCCCAACGAGGCCACTCCCAAAGCCACGGCCACTGGTTATCACTTTGCCCACCGTGACACTGTCCCTCCGTCGTTTTGATTTTCATAGTAATAAAATAATTTTGTTAAGTTAGAGAACAGACACTACAATTAAAAACTGAACGCGTCTTTTCAATAAAGTGTGAGTGAGCCGAACTAAAGTCACGACACAAACGCAGCAGAAGTCTGATTTCATTCATCACGAGAGCGAAGAGCTGAGCTGAGGTAAGCGCGGCAGTCATTCACAACGCGTGTCCAGTCTGGCGTATTTTCAGATTGTGCCTATGAAACTTAACTTTCATAGGAATTCATTGAAAGTTGAAACAATCACTTTGCTCCGCACTGCTCCGTTATGAATGCCCGTGAGCATTTACATTCTGTGAGTGAGATCCCATCCCCATGGGCAGTTCGAAAACTTGCGGAACTAGCTCCTTCCACTGGCTGTAGTCTATAGCCTCTGGGCCAAAAATCCGCAGATGACGCAAAATGACGATATTTGCGTCATCTGAGGATTTTTTCCAGAAATAAAATGCATAATTCTCTCATCTCAGGGGGACATGAGGGGGGAAAGCACGATAATTTGAATATACTACCGGGTTTCTACTGATACAAAGCTTAATGCTAATCGCTGAAGTAACCCTTTAATAATAAGCATCTGCCAAAATGCATTCATTTGTATTTTATTTGTATTTATTTTTTTTTTCAGTTAATGCATTAATTGATATAATGTAAATACATTAGATAATCTGACAAATACATATTTATTTATTTATTTACATTTTTTAACACCTGTTCAAAAGGCTAAATATTTAGGATAGATGATGGGTCAAATAAGGTTACGGATGATCTCAAGGTCCATCCAGATGTAACATAGGCCAGCATCTCACTGAACAGCATAGGAGCTCCTTTGATATACTTAAAGTACATACAGACTTTTCAATCTGTTGTGTAAGACTTCTGGGAAAGGGTAAACTGTTTTGGGCCTGCATCTGAAGACCAGGGGGCTTTTCAAAATCAGCCCCAAACTTTTGACCCTGCAAGGAGATTGATTGCTTTCAGTGTAATTCTCTTCACTTCCTGCGTGCAGGGGGCCGGACTAATAGCTGTCCCTCGTGTCCAGCACAGAGGTCTGCCTGGTTCCTCTCCCCCTGAGTTGAGTCGACCCACCCCCATCCACAACCTCAAGAGTGGGGGAGCGTTTCCCAGGGACAAAAGAATGAATATGTAATGAAGAGAAAGGGAAAGGGGTTGGGAGTGTGTTTGTCCGAGAGAATAGATGTATCCAGCTTGACAAGTGTTTGTCAAGGGATCAAGGAAGTGCGAGAAAGTCTTGTTTTGTTTTCCACCTTGGCCACATAAGGACAGTTACTTACTTGTCACAAACCAATGTAAACGGGGAAGCTCTCCGAGGCGAATCCTGCAGTTTACAGAGTTTCAGAAACATCGCACTTTAGCTCCCTCCCGCTCTCCCCCAGAAATCTAGCACACATGGTACGTTCCGTTTAAAAGAGAGCATGTCATCTCTCAATGCACTGTGTTCTCTGGAAGCAGCTGTTGGGAGCGCGCTTTTTCAGCGGGA
Source organism: Romanogobio albipinnatus (assembly GCA_023566225.1). Taxonomy (NCBI): domain Eukaryota; kingdom Metazoa; phylum Chordata; class Actinopteri; order Cypriniformes; family Gobionidae; genus Romanogobio; species Romanogobio albipinnatus. The sequence continues at coordinate 17,126,278 of CM042254.1, forward strand.
ACTCTCTCACTCTTCTACCTGCTGTTTCGTCTGTCCGTTGCGTTCTTTCACATGCTCCCTCTCTCTCTATCTATCACACACTCAGCTCTCTTTCACACACTAACAGAGGACAGGTAGTGATTAGGTCTTTTCTGCTGGGATAAGGAGGAGGGGAGTCTGAATTGGGATTTTTATTTCCCTCTTCTCCAGCGCGGGTTTTGTATGTGTGGTCTAAACTGTGGCAGCCGTGGAGAGATAAAGGGGGACAGGGGACACGTGGCTTGTTCTACCCCGTGACCGAGCCCTTGACACCATGCACCTCTGTGTGGATTTGCTTCTCAGGGCAAAATCCTGAAAATGATGGAGGACAACAAGCAGCTGGCTCAGCGGATTGATGGGGCCATTCAGTCGGCCAGCCAGGAGGTGACCAACCTGCGCTCCGAGCTCTCCGCGACCAGCCGCAGACTGGCCGAGTTGGGGGCGTGCAACCCCGTCGGCCTGGAGAACAACCAGCAGAACCACCATCATCACCATCACCTCCACCTCCACGGTAAGACATGTGTCAAGTTTTGCTTGGTCTGTGAGCTGCAGTTCAACTTGTTACTGTTGCAAATAGTTCGTTTTTAAGGGTTTGTGGGTGGGAAGGAGCTTTTGTTGAGAGAAGAAAGTAAAGAGGGGAGGACGGGGGCAGCTGATCCCGTTCTTCACTGCCTCGTCCCGTTTCCTGGGTAGCCGGTGGGACGGCTTTCCAATGCAGCTGTGACATATCAGGCGGAGAGAGGCCAGAGAGAGAGAAGAAAAATGAAAGCTAGCATGGCTGTCGTCATAACTCCTGTCTCTGACTGATTCGCAGGGAATAACACGAAACACGTGGTTCAGTTCTGATACTAAAACTTAGTTAAAGGTAAAGTGTGTCTTTTTTATAATGTTAAAATACTTTTGTAATCTTAGCTTCTAGCTTTTAGACAACTGTAATACAGGCATTTGTAGAATGATTTGCGCACCTGACAAGCACAACACAGCAATATTGGCTCAACCAATGCCATGAGGTTTAGGTTTGTCAACCTGTGACAGGATAGCGTTTAAAACTCCCAATCTCCCACACTCCCCCACATTTCCATGTTAAAGGGATATTTCACCAAAAATGAAATTCTGTCATCATTTACTCAACTTGTCATTCCAAACTTGTATGACTTTCTTTCATCTACAAAATAATGCAAAAGAAGATTTTTGAAGAATGTTGATAACCAAACAGTTTTCAAAAAACATGTTTGTCAAAATATCTTCTTTTATGTTTCACAGAACATAATAGGAACAGCATGTGGGTGTGTAAATGATGACAAAATGTTCATTTTCGGGTGAACTGTCATGTTAAGTCAAGATGACACTCCCGGTATTTTCGTTAACAGTGCTTAATGACATCCCAAAAACTTGACAGCAAGCTTCCTTTTAGTTAGTTCATGAAACCTAACTAATGAAAAGTATCTTTGCAGCATTTATTAATCTTAATATTACGAAAGGTTTTTAAAATGTCAAGTTGTATAAATCAACATACACTAACATTCAAAAGTTTGGGCTTGGTAAGATGTTTTGCTCACCAAGGCTGCATTTATTTGATCAAAAATACATTAAAAATAGTAATATTGTGAAGTATTATTACAATTTAAAATAACTGTTTTCTATTTCAATATATTTTAAAATGTAATTTATTCCCTTGGGAAAGCTGAATTTTCAGAATCATTACTCCAATCTTCAGTGTCACACGATCCTTCAGAAAGCATTCTAATATTCTGAATTGTTGCTTCATATTTTTTTGGAAAACAGGATTTTTTGATGAATAGAAAGTTCCAAAGAACAGCATTTATTTGAAATAGAAATCTTTTGTAACATTATAAATGTCTTTACTGTCAATTTAAACGCATCCTTGCTAAATACAAATATTAATTTCTTAATATTTGTAACTAAACAAAAATCCTACTGATCCTAAACTTTTAAATGGTAGTGTATGTATTATGAAAGAGCATGAATTAATAATGAAAAATTGTATTTTTACAATATTAACCTAGATTAATAATAGTTTAGATTAATAAAAGTATTCTTGTTGATGTTAATGTCACTTAAGTGCATTAAGTAATGTTAACAAATTGAACCCTATTGCAATTGTTACCAAAACTACCCTGAATGTGAGTTCATTTATCATTGTGTGTTGTGACTCATCTTTTTTGCTGGTTATCTCAAGTTTCACTTCATGTTCTCTGAAAGGAAGTTAGGTGTGACAAGATCCGTCCGGTTCTGTTGTACAGATTTCATAGCCTATAAGGCAGTTTTTAATTCAGGCTAGAGGTCATGTTAAGCGGCTCGGACAGTGTCTGTGTGTGTGCGGCGAGGGCCAGCGTATTGATATTGTGTCAGGTTGATGATGTTATAGAGGGTACAGCATGCAGGGCAGCCCAGCGGTGGGCGACACTCCCCCCGGTGGTCTTCTGCAGGCTGAGCGAAAGTAATAGAAACTGTGTGTTTGAACAGGTGTCATTAGCGGGACCCTTCTAAATGAATGGGATTGTATGAACAGCATGGCTCCCCCCTCTCTCTTTTCACATGGGTTTAAGGCATCTCACTGCAGTGAACACACATTCTTCTTTACCAGTGCACTGATGTAATGCTTCTCCCTCTCTCTCGGCCTCTCTCAGTCTCTCTCTCAGTCAGGTGACAGTTTACATGGGAGAGCCGGAGGCTGAGCAGGCAGAATGCAATCAGATACACATTCCTCTGTCCTGCCGTATGTGGGAGTTGCTCTCATAGTTTAAACACAAAGCCCCCCCTCCTCCCGTTTCAAAAAACAGCATTCCTCTAATCAGGGCTTCGGGTTCATTTGTGTTCTGCTCACATCCTTCCGTCGTTATCGAGCCAAGGGCTGAGGGCCACGAAAAGTCATGTTTGTTGTAGGGCTGGATTTGGATTGGGTTCAATTTCATTTCACTTTTCTTTTGTTTCTTTTTTTTGTAGAAAGTATTTTTCCACTATCCTGACCTTTCACGAACCACACAACCATTTATTGCAGCTAATAACTTTTTTTTCGTTTTGATACAAACACTCAAAATGTTTACCTCATGTTGCAGGCAGACACACTCTGAATATAAACTTGAAAGCAGGCCGGTGTTTAATGGACTATGACAGCCTAATGGAGAGATGTGGCATCCAGTTGTGCTCCGGCTCTCCTCCATCTTTAGATGACAAGTGAAGTTTATGTGATAACAGGATCTAAAGAAGAAAACTATATTGAGGCGGGTTAGCCACCACAGTGTTGTGGGTGTAGTATTATTATAATAGATTTAAATGACGTTTCAAGAACTGCATGTTCTTCATTAAAAACAATAGTGATTGAGGGGTTATGACTTCAGTTTACATTATGATTTGTATGTTTTTTAAACATTTCAATTAATAATAACATTAATAATATTACATATTGCAGTATTATATATTAATATGCAACCCCCTTGGAAGGTTGCTGAGACTAGTTCTAAATAGTTCTAGTCCTAGTCAGAATAATTTCCATGATATTATGTTCTCTTTAGGGTTTCCCCCTTGTCTTTATCATCCAATTAGATTGTTTACAAAGCTAAAAGCTTACTTCTCCTCAACAAGACACACAATTCGAGGTATACTTAGCATAAATGGTTTAGGACAACCCTAGTGAAAAAAAGTATACAAAAATGTATTTAAAACACATTTATTTCATGCTAAGTATACTGCAAAACCATTAACATATTTACTGAGATATCACTTCAGACTTCAAATTGATTTGGATTACTTCTTTATTGCACAATGCACATTTCTTAATATTAAGCCTAAAATGTGTTTTAATATCACTATTAGTAAGGATAGTATGAACAATCAAATATACTTAAATATATCTTTAGTTGGACCTCAGCACTATTTCCGGATAACTAAAGTGCATAAAATACAAAATGAATTACCAACTCAGCAGTTCCAATTTAGCAGACTTTAAGAATATCAATTTAATATACCAACAGGGTGAGACTTTAAATATTTAATGTGGACTACCAGATTTGTTTGGACCCCACTGTATAAAGGCCTGTTCACACCAAGAACAATAACTATACAGGGAGTGCAGAATTATTAGGCAAATGAGTATTTTGACCACATCATCCTCGTTATGCATGTTGTCTTACTCCAAGCTGTATAGGCTGGAAAGCCTACTACCAATTAAGCATATTAGGTGATGTGCATCTCTGTAATGAGAAGGGGTGTGGTCTAATGACATCAACACCCTATATCAGGTGTGCATAATTATTAGGCAACTTCCTTTCCTTTGGCAAAATGGGTCAAAAGAAGGACTTGACAGGCTCAGAAAAGTGAAAAATAGTGAGATATATTGCAGAGGGATGCAGCAGTCTTAAAATAGCCAAGCTTCTGAAGCGTGATCATCGAACAATCAAGCGTTTCATTCAAAATAGTCAACAGGGTCGCAAGAAGCGTGTGGAAAAACCAAGGCGCAAAATAACTGCCCGTGAACTGAGAAAAGTCAAGCGTGCAGCTGCCAGGATGCCACTTGCCACCAGTTTGGCCATATTTCAGAGCTGCAACATCACTGGAGTGCCCAAAAGCACAAGGTGTGCAATACTCAGAGACATGGCCAAGGTAAGAAAGGCAGAAAGTCGACCACCACTGAACAAGACACACAAGCTGAAACGTCAAGACTGGGCCAAGAAATATCTCAAGACTGATTTTTCTAAGGTTTTATGGACTGATGAAATGAGAGTGAGTCTTGATGGGCCAGATGGATGGGCCCGTGGCTGGATTGGTAAAGGGCAGAGAGCTCCAGTCCGACTCAGACGCCAGCAAGGTGGAGGTGGAGTACTGGTTTGGGCTGGTATCATCAAAGATGAGCTTGTGGGGCCTTTTCGGGTTGAGGATGGAGTCAAGCTCAACTCCCAGTCCTACTGCCAGTTTCTGGAAGACACCTTCTTCAAGCAGTGGTACAGGAAGAAGTCTGCATCCTTCAAGAAAAACATGATTTTCATGCAGGACAATGCTCCATCACACGCGTCCAAGTACTCCACAGCGTGGCTGGCAAGAAAGGGTATAAAAGAAGAAAATCTAATGATATGGCCTCCTTGTTCACCTGATCTGAACCCCATTGAGAACCTGTGGTCCATCATCAAATGTGCGATTTACAAGGAGGGAAAACAGTACACCTCTCTGAACAGTGTCTGGGAGGCTGTGGTTGCTGCTGCACGCAATGTTGATGGTGAACAGATCAAAACACTGACAGAATCCATGGATGGCAGGCTTTTGAGTGTCCTTGCAAAGAAAGGTGGCTATATTGGTCACTGATTTGTTTTTGTTTGGTTTTTGAATGTCAGAAATGTATATTTGTGAATGTTGAGATGTTATATTGGTTTCACTGGTAAAAATAAATAATTGAAATGGGTATACATTAGTTTTTTGTTAAGTTGCCTAATAATTATGCACAGTAATAGTCACCTGCACACACAGATATCCCCCTAAAATAGCTAAAACTAAAAACTACTTCCAAAAATATTCAGCTTTGATATTAATGAGTTTTTTGTGTTCATTGACAACATGGTTGTTGTTTAATTATTAATGTTGTAAAATTAATCCTCAAAAATACAACTTGCCTAATAATTCTGCACACCCTGTAAAGATAACTATAATGAAAGCTATATTAGCATCCATAGATAGTTCTGCCGCTTTAATGCTCAAGCTCTTTAAAGGACTGCTTTTTTTTTGTTCATCAGCTAGAAAATGTAGTTCTGAATGTGATTTCAATAATATTGTTCCTCTGTGATATGCTCATTATAGTTGAGGTGTGGACTTCTGAACGATTATTAAAATATATATTTATATAAAATGTATAGTTATCTTCCTGGGTGTGAATGGCCCTTAAAACCAACACTATTCTGAAGTGGAGAGGTGTTATCTTATCTGCATTACCTTTTTCATATTAAACATTTTTTCTCCCTAGTCAAGGGCAGACTCATCATTCATATCAGGTTTTGCATAAATCAGAGCAATATGTATGCTGTCTCTGCATTGTCATCAATTTGCTTGTTCCAACAGTTTATTGGCCATAGTATATTAAATGTTGGTTCATAAATGAATGGACTCTATTACCATAATCAGATACACATCCAGTCTCAGGAGGGAAAAATAAATCTACACACAATATATATATTGCTGATCTTTTAAAATGGAAACAGTTCTCTAAGAATCAATACCGCTTAAGCACAATACATTATTCACAATTCCAGCTGGTTGGTGCTCAGCTGTCAAATCTACATGAACAAGTGAGGTATCACACTAAGTTCACTTTCTCGCTTGGTGATCTTAAAAAGATTAAAATGCGTCTCTAAATGCAAGCTATTGGATGCGAAAAGTGTGAAAATGAAAAGTAGGCCTAGCAGAGCTCTTTTGCTCATGCTGAGTGAGACGGCAGTGAACCTCTGTGTCCCTAGAGACGAACACTTGCACGACAATGAGAAAAAGTCTAATGCAATGACACCTGCACACGCTTGAATGCCTGATGGAAAGTCTATGGTTGCAAATTGGCCAAGTCACAATTCAGATCAAGTAATGCTTGAGAGGTGCGATCTCAGTGTCATATGCCAAAGATGTGAGAGAAGATGTAGAAGGTAATGGAGGTAGTGAGGACTATCTTGTTCAGATACATGGTATCATGGATTCTATCAAATACCAACCGATAAGAAATTAAAACCTGATGGCCTCTGCTAGAAATCTTATTATGGGCCATGGTTGGATCCAAAACAAACATCAAAATCAAGACACAAATGTGTCTGAGTACAAAATTAAGCTTCTGCCACGGTCGTCCCAGTTCCCTGACCTGAACCCTATAGAAAATGAGTGGGGTGAACTGAAGAGAAGAAGCACCAACATGGAGCTGGGAATCTGAAGGATCTGGAGAGATTCTGTATGGAGGAATGGTCTCTGATCTCTTGTCAGGTGTTCTCCAAACTCATCAGGCATTATAGAAGAGGACTCAGAGCTGTTATCTTAGCAAAAGGAGGTTGAAAAAAGTATTGAATAAAAGGGTGCCAATAATTATGTCCAATTAATTTTTAGGAATAAAAGATCAATGCAGATTTATTTTTACAGGCTTCTTTGTTCACATTTACTTTGTTCACATTTAGGGGTCCAATAATTCTGACCACAACTATAAGTGTAAATCCACGACGACTGTCATTATAGCCAGCACAACTGTAGGGAACTTTTAAGATGGAGTAAAGAATGAAAGATATGCTCATAAAGGAGAGTAAGCAAGATTTTATTTGCAGAAAAAAACCTCACTAGCAAACCGATGGTCCATTTCTCAGTGATTGACAGATGGTAATAGTGTGGATTATAGTCCTGGCATTACTTAAGGCATGAGAGAGCTGCATGCCTCGTTGGCAGCTGTGGCTGTGAAGTCTGATGGTCCATAGACCAGAACAAGCAGTAAACAAGAAGTCAAGCCAAACAAATCCACAATGTGGTCTTAATCAGGCATATTCACTGGCACTTATTTATTGCTTTTGGACTAATATAAATTCCATTTTGAGTCTCTATATGTTATATAATCTGCCATTATATGTAGTTATTATATTTTATTATTTATAATCTGATATTATACATTACTGTTCAAAAGTGTGGGGTCAGTAAGATTTGTTTAAGGAAAAGAGAAATGAATACTTTTTGTTCTGTAATGCATTTAATTTATTGAAAGTAACAGTAAATAAATTGATAATGTTCGAAAAGAGATCACAGTTTCAACAAAAATATTAAGCAGCACAACTGTTTTTGAACAATATTATATGAGCACTAATTTAGCATATTAGAATGATTTCTGAAGGATCATGACACTGAAGATTGGATTAATGATACAATAATTGTAATAATATTTCACTTTATTTACTGTATTTTGATCAATTAAATGCTGTAAAAGCCGAGTGCACACTGTGCGATTTTGGCCACGATTTGGCCGTCTGAGACAAATTTAGCAAATCCTAAAAGATTCCTCTGATCCTCTGATTTGATAGTTTGACCTGTTCACTGGCAGCTGATTAATGACTGATCCGATCAAATTTGACCTCAGACGAAATTCTGGCAGTGTCAGAAGATTTGCCACACAATCCTGCAGTGTGACTTCTCACGACGACCGTCAAATTATCTTCATTTTTCAAGACAAACTATGACCAAAATGAGTGCTAGAGATTTCTTTGTAGGCAACATTTCAGTCCCGCGTGTAATGCAGCTCACTGTCAACGAACGCGTCATTGATTGATGATATAAAACTCCGGACGAGTTTTCTTGCGTGCACGCGCCTTGACTGTCGTACAGTCTGACATTAATGACAACTTAGATCTTACAGTGTGACATGGTTTACAGCGGGGATCATGTTCGTACAGTCTGACAAGGAACAATCATGAAGGACTGTTATAAATCTCACAGTGTGCACCCAGCTTTAGTGAGCATAAGATACTTCTTTCTAAAGCCTTTAAAAATCTTAATAATGTATATAATCTGAGGTTTTAGTGTTTTCAGCACAACCATTCATTGACCCTCCTCCCACTGCATTTGTATTAAAAATGTTTTCTTCCATGTATGTATAGTATACTGTATTTCAGATACTAAGCAGATCTAACTAAACTGTAATTGGATGATTTAAACAATCTCTTCTTATCTAGGCAGTTTTTTGGCCCGGATCAGCTGCAGTGTGAACCAAACCGTTTGCTTCTCTTTACATGTCTGTGATGTTAACTTCACTTAAACTAGCCCAAACAAGCTACGGGTAACCACAAATGATATAAGTAAGTCATGGCAATTTATGTTTTTACATTACTTACATTACTAAAATAGTTTAAGCAATTTCATGTTATAAAAGATTCAACTCGATTTTCAGTTTAATATAATTAAGTGTAAATTACTTGTATAACCAAGTTAATTATACTTAAAAGTTCAATGTAGCAACTGATCTTAAGTTCAAACAGGTGTCATTTTTTATATAATTTTTCTATAAATACAAAAACAGACAGTTTTTCTCTTCTGAGCTGTGTTGAATAGAGTACCACTCATAATTGTAATTCCTCTGCCAGGTTGACACAAAGCAATCCTACAAGCTAATACACTAAATTTAAACTGATGAAAAAGATTGTGACAAGTCATTATGAGTATAATCAGCACTGCCAGCATCAGCGGCAGAAGCCGGAGGCAGTGTTAAGGAGCCTGCGGTGGAGCTTATGGCTTTGCAGCGCCCTTGTGATTTATGCCAACACTAGTGGGACTCGCGCAAGCCAGCATGCTAAACCCCCCGCAACCCTGAGAAAGTGATAAGCAGAGAGAAATGCGACGAAGTGAACTCAATAAAGCGCTCGCAGACGGAGGTGATGTTTTAAATTGCTTTTAAATCAGCCTTTGGGAGGTGTTGCGCCTCGCTGATTTTGTGGGATTTTATTTGATCTGAAACGTGGATGAATTTTTGAGGATTTGTTGGAAAGGTTAAGCAATGCTTACTGGCTGTTTGGAACCCAGGGATGTGTCTTTTTTCCCTTAGTAGTTTTCCTCTCAGGTTTCTCTTGTTGGTTGTTACATGTGTCCCTTTTTCAATGACAAGGTGCCTGAGACTGTTCCGTATGTTCCCACCTCCAAAAAGATGGTTCTGGGCCAACTCCACACCAATGGCAGTTCCCACACTCTAAAAAAAAAAAAGGTTCTATATGGCACCAAAAAAGGTTCTTGGCTCGTAATCATAGGGGAACCTTTTTTAGTGCTATATAGCACCAATTTTGGTGCTTCAGTGGTTCTTCAGCGGTTCTTCAGAGGTGCTATATAGCACCTTAGTCAAAGAACCGGTGAAGAAACTCTGAAGAACCGCTGAAGAAACACTGAAGCACCAAAATTGGTGCTATATAGCACTAAAAAAGGTTCCCCTATGATAACGAGCCAAGAACCTTTTTTGGTGCCATATAGAACCTTTTTTTTTTTTTAGAGTGCATACGTTTTGATGAATGTATTTCCATGACTTTTCCAGTCATTCATGAATACTGTTTTTTGTTGTTGTTGTTGTTGTTGTTGTTGTAATTATATAGAGATTTGATTTACAAAGTGCACTTTCTTGCCAATAAAACATTTTAGAGCTGAGCATAATTAAAAAATATATATATATTCAAAAGAAAATATAATGACTTTTCCATGATGTTTAACAAATAAACCTAAGATTAAACTAATACAACTAGATATAACTAGAATGAAACAAAGATATTTCAGATTTTTTTTGTCAATATAATACAAAACAGCATTGGACCCCACTGACTTTCATAAAAATAAACATTTTTCAAAAAAATATTATTTTCGAATTGAAGTCAGTGATACAGCTTTGGAAGGTCATGATTGTGAGTAAATGATGGCAGAATACATTTTTTTGGGGTGAAATATCGCTTTTAAGTTTTAGTTTCCATGGCTTAATGTTGTAAAAGAGATCACAGTTTCCACAAAATATGAAGCATTTTCAACTTTGATAATAAATGTATAGAGCAGCAAATCAGCATATTAGAATGATTTCTGAAGGATCATGTGACACTGAAGAATCGAGCAATGATGCTGAAAATTCAGCTTTGCATCACAGGAATAAATATAAAATCTATTGAAATAGTTAATAATATTTCACAATATTACTGTATTTTTTATTAAATAAATGCAGCCTTGGTGACCATAAGAGACTTCTTTCAAAAACATCTTATGATCCACAAACTTTTGAATGGTATGTATGTCTCAAAACTCATACAACTTGTACACAAAGACAGCAATGTGCCATGTTTGTTTGTGTAAAAGTTGTGTAATAACATCATCAGCTGTTCATGCTGGCCCTGCTGGTTCATCCTGGTTCTCAGTGAACTCTACAGATATCCTGGTATGGGAACCAGTACTATTTCGGTGGAAAAAGTGTTAATACTAGCGTGGTGTTTGCTCTAGTTAGCTGCACCAGTGCACTTGAGACGGATTACAGTACAGCTTTGTTTTCAAAGAAAAGGGAGTATCTCTTTCGCCTTATTCCTCCCATGGGATCTCCCAGTTTTCCTGTCAGCTCCCAGAGAGTGGAGAGATTGTTTAGAGAGCCCCCATCTCCATTTCTCTCTCCCCTTTTGCCTTTTCCTTCCCCTCCCATCTCCAAACCGCAGTGTGGCCTCCCTGAACCACGCCCTGTCTGTGACCAATGCAGCGCGAGGTGAACTGTGTCCAAACAATAGCCTTAAGGCAGGACCTCACCACATGGGATGGGCAAATAACCTAGAAAACACGTGCACACATTTTTCTCTGGAGACTTTATTACCAGCCATGAGCTCAGGCACATTTTGAGAAGGAAAAATTCAGTTTGCCCTTTCAGAGGAGTAGTTATAGATCACTCCCACAGATATTTCCCCAATCCACACATACTTCTCCCAGAAGGAAAACCATTCCAGGAATTTCTAATTGTCCATTTCAGTGGTAAAATTAGGCTGAAATAAACCATTCCTTATGGGGATGTGACCTTGATTAACCTTAGCCGTTCAAAATGTTCAAACAGCTTTTTGCCAGTCACTGGTTGTATTTCACTTATATTTAATCCATTGTTTTGGACAGCCATCACTGAGAATGGCAAAGGGTTAAATATCGCAAAAATATTTAAGAGCAGTCTTTATGAATACATAATCCTTTTATGAGCGATTGTTGCAAACCAGGGGTTGTGCTGCAGTTAATCATTATTTGTCACTGTGATGGACGTGGCTGTAAAACTTTCATCATGGTCTCATTTTACCCGTCATATTTGTTCAAAATTTCTCTCATAGTTGAATAAAAGTATGCCGTTTGTTGCTAACACTTATATTGGCCGTTTACTAGTACTTAAAGCACACATTAATGCCTTACTCTGCACGACCATATTCTACATCCCTTAATCCTACCCAATACCTAAACTTAACAACTACTGTAATAACTATTAATAAGCAGTAATTAGGAGTTTATTAAGGCAAAAGTCGTAGTTAATAGTTAGTCGTGAAAATTGGACCCTAAATGTAAGGTACATTATTAATGCTTTTTTTGGCAAAAATGTCCTGTATGACTGACTTCACAAAAATATAGGCTAGTTAATAGTTAATAGTTAATCAACCAACAAAAACATTTAATTTGAGAATGCAGATGTCTAAACCATTGCATCTATTTTACTTTTATTCAAAATGATTGAACCTTGCCTAATTTTTATTTCAAGTTCAGGCATTTCTTTTCCATCTTTTTTTCCTAACTAATACTGAATATGTATATATTAATACTTATAAAAGATTAGATTCAACTTTATTTTCATTACACAAGTACAGGTACAAGGCAACGAAATGCAGTTTAAGGTCTAACCAGAAGTGCAATAGCAGCAAGTGCAGGATATACAATGGTTGAGAGAGAGAGAGAGAGAGAGAGAGAGAGAGAGAGAGAGAGAGAAGAGAGAGAGAGAGAGAGAGAGAGAGAGAGAGAGAGAGAGAGAGAGAGAGAGAGAGAGAGAGAGAGAGAGAGAGAGAGAATGGTTATTACTATAAACAGAATTTACAGGGAGAGAGAGAGATGGTTATTACTATAAACAGAATTTACAGGTGAATATGTACAATGAATAAATATACAGATGGCTATTACTATAAACAGAATTTACAGGTGAATATGTACTATGAGTATAATATAATATACAGATGGCTATTACTATAAACAGAATTTTACAGATAGAGGTATACAATATGTTAGGCTAAGACGAGGAATATAGCAGTGGATTAAGGTAGTGCAGTGAAGTATGGACAGAAGCTATCCGAAAAAAGTGTAAAGTGCAGTGGAAGTGATTGCATATTACAGTTAGAAGTACGGTGCAAAATGCAAATGTAAATAGTTGGTATTGTGAATACAGTCGGCAGTGCAAATGAGCATAATCTAGTTAAGGTATGGTAGTGCAAGATGCATAAGTAAACAGTTTTTCCAGTAGTGCAAATAACAAGTGAAGGCAGATGTGAGGTAGGAGAGTTGGCAGTATATGAGGGGAGTGGATCAGCGAGGGTTAGAGTTCAATAAAGAGAGAGCTCTGGGGAAAAAACTGTTCTTTAGTCTCCTGGTCCTGGTCCAGAGGCACCTGAGACACCTGCCGGAGGGCAGGAGAGAAAGCAGTCTGTGGGCTGGGTGAGAGGAGTCCTTAAGGATGCTGCGAGCTCGATGCAGACAGCGTTTCCTCTGGATGTGCTCGATGGCAGGCAGTGGAGTCCCTGTGATGCGCTGGGCAGTTTTCACCACCCGCTGCAGTGCCTTGCGCTCCGCAACAGAGCAGCTCCCATACCATACTGCGACACAGTTGGTCAGGATGCTTTCTATTGCGCAGAGATAGAAGTTCACCAGGATAGCCAAGGAGAGCTGATTCTTCCTCGGTGTCCTCAGGAAGAAAAGGCGCTGGTGAGCCTTCTTGACCAGGCTGGAGGTGTTGGTTGTCCACGACATGTCCGCCGAGATGTGGATCAGCAGGAACTTGAAACTGGAGACACGCTCAACAGCCATTCCATTGATGTGGATGGTGTCGTGTGTGCTTCTTGACTCTTTCCTGAAGTCCATGATGAGCTCCTTCATTTTGGTGGTGTTGAGGAGCAGGTTATTATCAGCGCACCATGTGGCCAGGTGCTGGATCTCCTCCCTATAGGCAGTCTCATTGTTGTTGCTGATGAGCCCAATCACCGTAGTGTCGTCCGCAAACTTGACGATGGAATTAGATCCATACACAGGCTTGCAGTCGGAGGTGAAGAGGGAGTAGAGAAACGGACTTAGCACACAGCCCTGTGGTACATCAGTGTTAAGTGTGATGGACGTGGAGCAGGTGAATCCTGATCGAACATTCTGTCAGTTAGGAAGTCCAAAATCCAGTTACACATTGAGGTGTTAATGCCCAGGTCTCCAAGTTTGGCTATTAACTTGGTTGGGATGACAGTATTGAATGCTGAGCTGAAGTCAACAAACAGCATGCGTGCATAAGTGTTCTTATTGTCCAGATGGGCGAGCACAGAGTGCAGTGCCATGGAAACTGCATCCTCTGTGCTCCTATTGCTGCGGTAGGCAAACTGGTGTGAGTCCAATGTGGATGGTAGAGAGTCTTTTAGGTGTTCCAGGACCAGCCGCTCAAAGCACTTCCTAACGATGGGTGTGAGTGCTACAGGGCGGTAGTCATTAGGGCACCTCGGGCTAGAGTGTTTCGGCACTGGCACAATGGAAGTGCGTTAAAAGCATGTTGGTACAGCTGCTTGGGCAAGAGACAGGTCTGCTCCGCACATGCCCTGAGAACACGTCCAGGGATGTTGTCTGGTCCAGCAGCCATGTGTGCGCTGATCCGGCTCAGTGGCTTGCAGACATCTGTGGAGGAGAGTGTGATTGGTGGGTGGTCAGCTGAGGGTTTGAGCTTGGTGGCAGTTTCTCTGTTGTCTCTTTCAAAGCGAGCATAAAAGTAATTTAGCTCGTTTAGGAAGTTGACATCAGTGGCTGCGGGGGTGGAGTGGGTGGGTTTGTAGTCAATGATGGCCTGAATGCCCTGCCACATGCATCGAGGGTCAGAGTTGGAAAAGTGTCCCTCTACCTTTAGCTTGTAGCAGTGCTTGGCCTTTTTGTTGCCCCTCTTCAGGTTTGCTCTGGATGTGCTGTAGACTTGTGTATCTCCTGATCTGAAGGCGGTGTTTTGCGTGACTTCAACAGGAGTCACACTTCCTTGTTCATCCAAGGCTTCTGATTTGGGTATGTGGTGATCTGTTTCTGGGTTGTAACACTGTCAATGGTGGTATTGATATGATCCAATACAGAGGAGGTGTAGGAGTCAATGTCCGTGTGAGTGCCAATTTATCTGTCAAATTGATGGGCAGCATTTATAACAATTATTTGTCAGTACCTTTAAAACTTCCCCACTGTCTTCTTGAGCAACAAATTACTTTATTCAACAATTTCTTCTCTTCCATTTCACTCTCCTACGCGATTCATGCATGCATTGTGGTGCTCAGCCAATAGTGAGCAGCCAATCTGCCGTGGAACCCAGAAGTGCTACACTGTGTAAATAGCCCAACAACGTGAATAGCGTAAGAGAGGGACAGGGAAGAGAAGACATTGTTGAATAAAATTGTTGTTGTTTTTTGCGCACAAAAAGTATTCTTATTGCTTCATAACATTAAGAACCACTGTAGTCTCTTGGACTATTTTAATGATCTCTTTACTACCTTTCTGGGCCTTGAAAGTGGTCATTGTGTTTCTGTCTATATGGGGTCAGAAAGCTCTCAGATATAATAAAAAATATCTTAATTTGTGTTCCGAAGATGAGCGAATGTCTTACGGGTTTGGAATGACATGAGGGTGACAGAAATGACAGAAATTTCATTTTTGGGTGAACTAACCCTTTAAATAACGAAATAAGTCTAGTTAATGCGCCTCCTGTTGGTAACCCTGTGTAAACACATTCATGTTTGCTTTGATAGTCTGTATAGATTTTCCTATCTTTCAGGTTGAAGCCAATAACAGCGGGTGTTAATGTAAACAGACCTGTCAATCACCTCAAGGCTTTGGGAGACCCGTCCTCTATGCTAGTCATATGCAGCTGGGTAAAATGGCCACAAATTTACTGCCTTGTGGTGGACAAGTGAAAATGAAAGTATTCGCATATATTGGTTTTTAATTGGCCTGGATAGTGACATATTTTCTGTATATATAGCAGAGGCAAGATATCGCTTAAATAAAATGAGAGCGAGGAGGAGGAGGCAGCGAACGCCATTTCACAAAATTTCTCTTTGCTTTGATGTGACCTGTCTCTCAGTTTATTCTTCAGTTTGGTCATCTCTCAGCCACGGGTATCTTGTGAAAGGCATAATTATTTATCTAAAGAGTGAATGATTGGCGAGCAGAGCGCAGGGCGCTGTTTCATGCTCCAGTGCTGCAATGGCTGCAGGCTCTTCCCTTCTCCTCTCCTCATCTCTCCACTTCTCTTTCCTCTCTCCCCGTTTCTTTTCTTCACAGCCCACTGCGCGCTGTCTGTCTCTCGGCCTCCCTCACTAGGCCCTCTCATCATAACACAATAAGCTGTGACATGCCACATATTTTCTCAGCAGACCGTAGTTACAGGGCTGGGGCTCAGGAAATGAGACATTATGCATCCTTCAAGTCGTTTATATCGCTTTGTGGGAACCTGAGGTTTATGAAGACCATATGTTAGCCACTATAAGTTTGGTTCCATACATTGGCAAGTGAAATAGTACTTCCTGTGCCCTCTTCGGACGGATACATTAGATGTCTCATCCATCCTGATGCACATCTGGAGGGAATAAAAAAGAAAGCTGGGAGTGAGTTTTCCCAATGTACTGCAGACTGGAAAGAGGGAATGCTGCTAAAGCATTTGTAGATGTGTGCAGGTGAAAGCAATGAAGAGATAAGAGATTTTTTGTATTTTGACAACCGTATCTTTTTAAATTCTGTCAATATTTTATCATGTCATATTCATTAATTCTTGAATAAAATAAAATTTTGTCTATGAAAATAACATTTATCTTGACATGGAAAATTAAGCCAAATATGTTTTTTTACTTGCATTCTGACTAGCACTAGTACATTTCTGTCAACCAAGTTGTAAATAATACTACGTTTATGTTGTATACAGTACAGTTCAGTGGGTCAGTAAGAACCCAGAAAGAATATATATTGAAAGAAATTAATTGAAAAAGACACATTAAATGAATCAAAAGTGACAGTAATGACTTTTACATCAGATAAATGCTGTTCCTTTGAACTTTCTATTCATCAAAAATTCCTGAGAAAAATTCCAGCAGCACAACATTGATAATGAGAAATGCTTTTTGAGCACCAAATCAGCATATTAGAATGATTTCTGAAGGATCATGTGACACTGAAGACTGAAAATTGAGCTATGCCATCACAAGAATATATTACATTTTAAAATCAATTCAAATAGAATATAATATTTTACAATATTAATGTGAGCATAAGAGACTTCTTTCAAAAACATTATACCAATTACAAACTGATTTGATTAATCTTGTCACAAACTGCTCCGAGACTCGAAGGTGGATCCAATAGCAGCTTTATTTGAGGGCAATCCAGAGGCGTAATCCAATGTACAGGCAAGAGTCATACACAGACAGGCAGTCAAAACAAACAAACAAACAAACAAACAAACAAAACAGGCAGGGACCAGAGGCAAGAGAGTAATCCAGGGAACAGGGCAAGATATCCAAAACCAAGAAACAAGAAAACCAGGAGAATGCTCAGAATTGCAGTGTAACACTTAAACAAGACTTTGCGGTGAGTGAATGAATGACCATGGTATAAATAGACAGAGACTAACAGGATGGTGAGACACAGGTGAATGCAATCAATGAATGAGGTGCAGGTGAATGTGATCAGTGATAAGTGATGATGAGTCCGGGCAGTGAGTTATGGGAAATGTAGTTTGTGAGTGATCATAGTCTTATGTGTGGAGTGCCCTCTGGTGGCTCTCAAGGGCACTCCAGCTGGTGAACGTTACAAATCTTGACTGTCTATAATCTTCTTTGACTTAAGTTAGATTACTTGAAGCAATCGGAATCTTTCTAGATTTAGTTTTTTTTTTTTTTTTAAACACATTGTTAGTAGCCTAGAAATCGAGACGCACACTAGCGGCAGCAAATCTAATTTGCAGCCAGGGTCGTCTAGCAACTCTCCGTTGGCTTGCGAGCTGGAAAAACCAAACTCTGGTCAGGCCAATCACATCGTGTATAGAGTTGGTGGGCGGGCTTAACATAATGACGGCAGAGTTGCGGCGGTTCCGCATGCTACTCGTAAACAAAGAAGCTGGCGAACAGCAGTCTTTTGAACCGGCTTTGGCCGTGAATCTGGAAGGCTTGGAGTTAAGCTTTTCTTTGAGGAAAGAACAAAGAACGGCACTGAAGTCATTCTTAAGAAAGAAGATGTGTTCGGAGTTTTGCCGACCGGATACGGCGAAAGTTTAATCTATTCTTCACCTTCTTCTTTGCCCTGGTTGGTTTTAGTGCTATCCTATTGCTTGCAGAGGGAATTTGAAAGACAACCGTTTATCCCGCCCCTCGGATTGAGCCCTGCCAATGGTGTGTTCTTGTCAGGGTACATTGTTAAAATTAACAGCAAGTTTGAATTAAACTTAATTAATTTTCGTCATTTTAATAAACATGATCATGTGCAAAAAAAAAAAAAACATGAATGAATGCTTTTTTAAAAGTTATTTCTCTGACAAGATTAACAGTGCGGTTGACTGAGATATGCTCTATTTTGGTAGGGTGAATGTGGTCTGACATCATCAGTGATGTTGAAACATCTGGCCGGGGTTGACCAAGAACTTCTCTGGGGAAGTAATGTTATTGCTTCTTCATGAAATGAACAGGAAGTAGCAAAGGGTTTCCATTTCCACCAGAGCACCATTTGGCTGTGCACCCACAAATAAACACTAAATACTTTCTTTCTTCCTTACCATTCCCTTTCTCTGTTATTATATAGGAGGTGGAGATAATGATCTGAGTTTGAAAATCAATCTCCCATTTCATATTCCTTCCATCTGCACAAATCCAGTCCAGAGTTTTCACCTTAAATCAACCAAATCTTACTCGACTCCAGACTTCAAACGACTGTAAGCGAGGAAGTTGAAGAATGCTTGAGCGCTCATTTGAAAAGTCCCAGCTCATCCCATTAAAACGCCCCATTGCGTTAGCTGTAAAAGAGCGAGCGAGACCTTCCTCTGGTGGTATGTATGCATTTTGAGACAGGCTCTGACAGATTGAAATGAAAAACTGGTGTGCAGAGCTAGTTAATTTGAGAGACACAAAGTGGAAGATTCATCCAAGCAGGACTGTAATACCTGGAGAGAGCTATCCATTAGCACTCCCATTCATCTCAGTGGCAGTTGTGCAGCTAGTACAGGATTTCACAGAAGAAAGCAATTCGAAGTCAGCCGTCTTTGCTCATGTGACTAAAAAAGTTGCTTTTTTTGTAGTTAGTGAACAACATTTACCTGAAAGGGCTAGGTGAATCATGCTAACCAGCCAAACTTTGGCTAATTGCTAATTAAAATCATATTTCTGTTTGCTAAATTGTTCAGGTCTCCAAGAAGAGACACTCTTTCCCCTGATTAGTGGGGTAAAAATACACTCAATATGAAATGTGACGGACATTTTACAGATCTTACTTGTTTCCAGAAGATGCTCCAAGCACATTTGTGATTATCACAGCAAATAGTGTCTGTCTCTCAGAGGAAGATTATGTTGAAATTAAGGTCCTCAGTTTGATCAGCTGTCACAGAATTCCCATTGCTTTGAGGCACGGCTGCATTAACGAGCAAAAAATAAATAGCTTGAGAAAAACATTAAAACCAGCCATGATTTTGGTTTTATCACATTATCATATGCGACTGTTCATTTTCACCTTGTTTCAGCGGACATCTTGATTAGATAATTACTAGTATTATCTTGTACTCCAGGCTACCACATGCTTACCATATGCTATATGATGAGAACCTTCTGACATTGACAGTTGTAAAAAGGCATTTCTGAACTTTTATGTTTGGCGGTCTTGTGCACACTTATGCAATTTCAGACCCATTATGAAGGTCTTGTTAAAATGTTGCCATTCCTGCCCCCTTAATAAATTACTCTGCTTTACTCTCCAGCCAGAGTTAAGCCTGCCCTCCAGATAGCAGTCCCTTCTCTTGAGCCCACCATTTCACTTTCTTTCCCCATTTAGTCTCTATAAATTGACTTTCCTCACTATATATTGAGGCTCTTCAGAAATGGTGGAGTGGTGAGATCGTCCTCTATTGCTGGAAAGAAAACAATGAAATTCATTCATTCACCATTTTGACTGGCTTTCGTTTGAAACATTTTTCCATGAGCTTCATAATTAACCATGGCTAGTCTGTCAGCTGTGGATTCTGCTGTGGGATGATGTCTGAAACCCAACTCTTTTGCTCCACCTTGAGAGCCCTGCTCAATACCTCCGTCAGTAGAAGGGTTGTGTGCGTGCGTCACTGGTGGTTGAGGGATCTGGAAAGCTTGCGCTTCAGCAGAATGTGAGGATGAAGAATTACCTTTTGTGGTATAAGAGTAAAGAATGATCGGTTACTTTTAGAACCACACAAGGTAGTCTTTCAAATGTGTGGTTTACTTCAGTGCATTTTCTGAATGAGTAAACAAACAATTCCAAAATAAAACCGTCTATCACATGATCACTGCAATATGAAGAGCAATTTGAGAGGGAAAGAAATGGATATATTTACCTTAAAAGACCAACTGCACTCGATGAAGAGAAGGCATTATTTCTACCATTATTCCTGTTTATGTGCTGTACTGGACATTTTACTGCCTGGAGGCAAAGAAAGACTTTAGCAGAAACTCATGTGAGATGCTGTAGTGAACTGTATAATGACGGAAACATAACTAGCTGACATTCAGTGTAGTGGTTGGAGCCAAAGACTGTGTTAACATGCACATGAATAGTCTGATAATGACAAACATTATGTGCTGCTTCTACTTTTTTGTTTATTCACTTAGCCGTTTTGTCGCTATTTACTTGTACCCCAAGCCACAACACAAAATGTTAAATTCGACTGCAGTAAGCATGTTTGTTGCTGATGTTTTTGTATGTTATACACTCTAAGAAAAATGGTACTATATGGCACTAAAAGTGGTTCTTGGTCGTAATCATAGGGGAATCACTTTTGGTGCTATATGGTAGCGGTGCTATATTGCACCTCAGCCAAAGAACCGCTGAAGAACCACTGAAGGTGGTTGGTACTATACAGCACTTAAAAAGGTTCCCCTATGATTACGAGCCAAGAACCACTTTTAGTGCCATATAGCACCATTTTTTTTTTTAGAGTGTATGTGCCTAAAAATATCGCCTTTTTGGTGTTTTGCTGGCTTCTTTTCTGCCATGTTGCATGAAACGTAATTTGTCTGCAGCACTAGCATGTTCACTTTGGACAGAATGATAGAAATGCAATAAAAGTCGGGGTCAGTCAGGTTTTTTTAATGAAAATCACAAATGTTTCTTGAGCACCATATCAGAAGGATTTCTGAAGGATCATGTGACACTGACGACTGGAGTACAGGTGTGTTCATACCATGTTGCAATTAGCATAATTACGTAATTATGTAAAACATATTAATTACAGCTCCGAATAGACTGTCACGTGTTGTCATCTTGAGACTACGGTAATTTTGACATGTCATAAACACAGCATAATGGCTGCTGAAAATGTATCTTTGCAATAGAAAACAGTTATTTTAAATTGTAATAGTATTTCAAAATATTACAGTTTTTAGTGTATTTTTGATCAAGTAAATGCAGAAAAAACTTTTAAAATCATACCAGCCCCAAACTTTTAAACGTTAGTGTACATACCTGTGTAGTTCGATTAAAACCGCAGTACTGCAGACATTTTACTGCAGTTATGGTTACGGTAAATATAATCATAATCATATTAACATAAGCACAATATTCTATTTAAGCTCCAATTCAATTGTATTACTGCCTTAATCTCATTATAAGGGTCCATGTTAGCATGGGGACAATGCAGTGTGAAATTAGCATTTAGGTCACTGATTTAGCATTTCACTTCATAAGAAATACAAGAAGTCAAAGATAGCTAGCTGAAGAATTTAGCATGACCACTAAAGACACTAAAGACTGCCTTTTAGCCTTGAGCTAATAGTGTTTGTAGTTGCAAACAAAAAGTGTAGTGCTACAATTTGGCTCTAAACTTGTTGCTAGCATGCATGCCTGTTTGCAGTTATTTCTTTGAATAGATTGATGTTGCTCTTGAGTCTGTATCAGCTTTGAATACACACAATACGCTGATGCACACAGCCCGCTGACAGGTAAAAGCTTTGCTCGCACACTGGCGGTGAAGTGAAAAGCAGGGGACTTCACACCTTTGAAACGAGTGTGAAATGGAGTGTGGGACCTCTCACAGTTGTCTTTTTCAACAGTGCCCCCCAGGTAGCTGGCAGGGCAGGCGCATGCCTCTTTGTTTCAGACCCCAATGTAAACAAACTCAGCCCTCATGTCAATCTGCAAACCCTGACTCAAACCTTCATGAATACTAAGTCATTGTACTGACTTCAGGTGCTGCTAGCAGTAAACCTCTGCCAATTGGAGCTCTGAGTTGGGCGGCCCTTTCCAGCCAGCAAACATGGCTGCTTCTTCTTGACCTTTTCCAGTTGATCATTCTAATCACCACATCCTGCAAGTTCGCCTTAATTCACCGCCTCGGTCCAGATGGGAAAACACAGGTTTATGCCGCTTTCCATATTGGCAGTATTGATAAAAGAAAACAATCACCATCTGGACACTAAACAAATTGTAATTGCCAGTTACTGTGTCCTGTTTCATTTCATAAATGTCTTTTTCAATCTGTGATGCTTCTCTTGCTTGCAGAATTTGTTGCTGGGCTTATTGGTTATACAGTCCTTGATTAGAAGTTATTTTAGCATCCACAGTCCATCAACAGTTCACTCAAAAATGAATAATAAATTAATACATTCTCAAGTCCCGTCCAAGCCCATATGCAGGGTTATTAAAGTTTAGATCATTTTAATTAAACTTTTATTTTTAATTTATTTTATTTTATTTTTAAATTTAATTTTGTATTTGTTTTTTTCATTGTTATTTTTATTTAGGGTTAGGTTTAGGGTTTGTTTTTCTGTAGTTTTATATCATTTAACCTTTTCCGTAGTTTTATCATTTTACTCATTTAACAAAAATGTTTCAATTGCATTAAATTTAGCAGCAATATAGAGATGTTGCTAAAATTGTAATTTTATGTTTAATGCTGGCAGGGTATAAAGGTTTCATATAGTATCCCATGTATTTTCAAAAACCAAATCTAAAATTTGACTTATTTTATTTTAGTTCGTTTTGGAGTATTTTTGTATAGTCAGTCATTACAACTGTTTGGCAAAAGCGAAGTAATAACTTTTTTTTATTCCACAAAAAAATAAGAGTATGCAGGTGCTGGTCATATAATTAGAATATTATCAAAAAGTTGATTTATTTCACTAATTCCATTCAAAAAGTGAAACTTGTATATTATATTCATTCATTACACACAGACGGATATATTTCAAATGTTTTATTTTTTTTATTTTGATGATTATAACTGACAACTAAGGAAAATCCCAAATTCAGTATCTCAGAAAATTAGAATATTACTTAAGACCAATACAAAGAAAGGATTTTTAGAAATCTTAGCCAACTGAAAAGTATGAACATGAAAAGTATGAGCATGTACAGCACTCAATACTTAATTGGGGCTGCTTTTGCCTGAATTACTGCAGCAATGCGGCGTGGCATGGAGTCGATCAGTCTGTGGCACTGCTCAGTTGTTATGAGAGCCCAGGTTGCTCTGATAGTGGCCTTCAGCTCTTCTGCATTGTTGGGTCTGGCATATCGCATCTTCCTCTTCACAATACCCCATAGATTTTCTATGGGGTTAAGGTCAGGCGATTTTGCTGGCCAATTAAGAACAGGGATACCATGGTCCTTAAACCAGGTACTGGTTGCTTGGGCACTGTGTGCAGGTGCCAAGTCCTGTTGAAAAATGAAATCTGCATCTCCATAAAGTTGGTCAGCACTAGGAAGCATAAAGTGCTCTAAAACTTCCTGTTATACGGCTGCGTTGACCTTGGACCTCAGAAAACACAGTGGACCAACACCAGCAGATGACATGGCACCCCAAACCATCACTGACTGTGGAAACTTTACACTGGACCTCAAGCAACGTGGATTGTGTGCCTCTCCTCTCTTCCTCCAGACTCTGGGACCCTGATTTCCAAAGGAAATGCAAAATTTACTTTCATCAGAGAACATAACTTTGGATCACTTTTTTTTCTTTTTGTCTCTAGCCCAGGCGAGACGAGTTGTTCAAGAGTGGCTTGACACAAGGAATGCGACAGCTGAAACCCATGTCTTGCATACGTCTGTGCGTAGTGGTTCTTGAAGCATTGACTCCAGCTCCAGTCCACTCTTTGTGAATCTCCCCCACATTTTTGAATGGGTTTTGTTTCACAATCCTCTCCAGGGTGCGGTTATCCCTATTGCTTGTACACTTTTTTCTACCACATCTTTTCCTTCCTTTCGCCTCTCTATTAATGTGCTTGGACACAGAGCTCTGTGAACAGCCAGCCTTTTTTGTAATGACCTTTTCTGTCTTGCCCTCCTTGTGGAAGGTGTTTAAAGTGTGCAAGACCATTTAAGGCCTTTGCAGGTGTTTTGAGTTAATAAGCTGATTAGAGTGTGGCACCAGGTGTCTTCAATATTAAACCTTTTCATAATATTCAAATTTTCTGAGATACTGAATTTGGGATTTTCCTTAGTTGTCAGTTTTAATCATCAAAATTAAAAGAAATAAACGTTTGAAATATATCAGTCTGTGTGTAATGAATGAACATAAAATGCAAGTTTCACTTTTTGAATGGAATTAGTGAAGTAAATCAACTTTTTGATGATATTCTAATTATATGACCAGCACCTGTATGTGTTTTGAAAAACATGAGGACATGGCAGAATTTGAATTTTTGGGTGAACTATCCCTTTGAAGAAATATTAATTATAGTGTGTATTTATTTGATTATATTATTAGTTGCCAGTGATACAGTAGAATAAAATGCTGTTCATATTCATTCCATAATGTTGATTCTGAAATACAGATATATATACATTTAAAGTGTCTTTTACAGACGCTGTGTATAATAGATTGTAGGTCTTCTCACTCCCAATATGGTTGTGTTTAGGTTAGGAGGAGGAGGTGAGACAGGGCAGTCTCTCTCCACCACTGCAGTGGGATTTCACTGCATATTTTTAGTAAGTCTCCACTGTTCTTCTGAAGTGCAAGGGATAATTTATAGAGGGTCTTGTCTCGTTCTTCCATGTCTCCTTTAACCCTGTAGTGCAATATTTACAGAGTATGAGAAAGACCATCTATATGTTCTCTACATAAAATCACTAAGCAACGCTGGGCTAAACTTCTATTCTTTGGATTCTGTCACTATGAGCCTTAGTTACAAGCCCAGTGAGGAACAGAATTACTGTTTGTGGAATCTTTGTTACTAGCTGATGAAAGCAAATTGGCAGGCTGCTGCTGATGGCTGAGAGTCAGTACACATTGAAAGGAATCCAGGATTGAACAACAGGGGGGTTTTGGAAAGTGAATTCGCAATTTATCAACGTAAACATTTAATAACAGGTCTAGTTTAAATCTGTTAATTACTTCTATTTTTTTTTTTTTTTTTTGGCTCTGCCATTTCTTAATTTACATTTTCGCCTTTAAGAGGCCAGCCGAGTTGTTCAAAGTTATTTCAAGCCACAGATGGTATTTGTTCTGTTTGATGGGAAAATATTCTTGGCTTTGGGCCATCTTCCTTTTTGGCAACACGTAGGGAAGCAGATATATAGTATTGTTAGAACAGGAAAGAGAGGATGTGAAAGGCCAAGAATATCCTGATCATTTGTGAAGGAATATAATTATCAATTGCACTGGACAGTCTCTCGTGTCATTCAAAGTTAAGTAAGTTTATGGTTTGTACAAATTCAGATGATATCTTTCAATTTAAACCGTAACTTAAAGTTAAACTCAGCAAAATAGTTGTTTATATATATACAGTACAGGGCTCAGAGCCGGCCCAAGGCATAAGCGAACTAAGCGGCTGCTTAGGGCCCCTTGGCCACCAGGGGGCCGCCAAGAGCACATTAAATTACTTTTTGCTGTATGTTATTTTATGTTTATTGAAATCGCAAAATGGCCTTAAACAATTACTAAATAAACTGCAAAATGTTAAGTTTTCTAATATATGCACGGATTGATTCTGACAGCACTGCAGTCCAAAGTGCGAGAAAATCGGATGGATTTAGTAAACACGGACTGTAGTAAACAAACACGGACGTTCAAATGATTGCGTAACACGCGAAAACAACATGAGAGGGAGTAAATGCAGAATTAAAATTCTTGGATGAGCTAAACATTTACAGTTTGACTGGTCATTTTGACAAGCTTTTTTGTAAACATTATTTAAAGCTAAACACTATTTAAAGGTCCCATGGCATGGAATTTTTCTATTATTTTATAATGTTTCCTGAGGTGTACTTATATTGTTAGTATGACTTTTACATCATAAAATGTCATAATTTAGAAATAAAAGGCATTTTTTCAATACTGCTGTTTGCCCTGTGGCTGAATGCCCTGCTTCAAGAGGCGTGTCTGCTGTGAGACTTCAGTAAAAACGCCCACTGTTGTGATTGGCTGACATCTAGAACGATTCAGTCCGATTTGGTGAACTGAACGTACCAGAGACGGAGCTCAGCGATCGCTAACAAAGTTATTTATAGTACCTACTGAGTTATGAGAGTGCTGTCAGTCAGCGCGAGTTTATTGTGTTTGTATCTGAGAGTTCTGAATAAACACGAGTCCCAGTCACACCGAGTCCGTCTTCATCATTATTACCAACTTTGTAACACATGCAAAGTACCATTACAGCTGTCGAGATGAACGAGTTAAAAGTAAGTGTTGATAATAGCATTATTTTTAAAATAAAATAAAAGCGTCAGTGACGCGCGTTGAGTACACAGCGCAAACAAAGACACAACAGCAGTAA
Organism: Romanogobio albipinnatus; assembly: GCA_023566225.1. Lineage (NCBI taxonomy): Eukaryota > Metazoa > Chordata > Actinopteri > Cypriniformes > Gobionidae > Romanogobio > Romanogobio albipinnatus. The sequence goes on from CM042254.1 coordinate 17,152,980, forward strand.
TCGAATGTAATCCAGTTTATTGTGGGGCTAGGCTGGCTAGCCCGGATACCCTCACGCTTACCCCCCTTCTGCTTAATCTCACGCCGCGTTTGGTGCCTCCGCTGTGGGCCAGATGCAGTACTGGGGGTCGGGGATGTTGAAGGCCAACGGCCAGTGCAGCCGGAGCTTCGGCGTGTGTGAGGCCGATGTTGAGCAGAAACTCACGACTGTATGCACATTTTAGAACCGGTAGACGCGACGAGGACGTACAAAAACACTGACTCACAAGATAGAAAACACGAAAACACCGTTCTGTCTGGAGAGAGAGAAGCCGCATTGTGTGCACGAATAATAAATAATTAGCTACACATCAGAAATTACTGATCACAGATCAGAAGGAACTGAAAAAAGACTTCTGTTTTCATTTGTACATCCAAACACTGAGAAACTGCCAGCATTCACTCGTTCACAACTTCACAAGGAATGATCTCTCGAGCGTTTGCATGGGCGTGCCAGATTCTCTGGGCGGAGGAAAGGGAGGTAACCGTTCCTGCTTGGACGTCAAAACAGGAGACTTCAGGATTGGCTCGTCTGGCCTGTCATTTTCTCAAAGGCAGAGAGAGACAGCCAGAACTTGGGTTTACACCGATCAACATTTCTATCCACTTGGGGACAATATTCAGGCTAGGGGAACTCATATTAATGTTGAAAAACCTCATAAAATGAAAATTTCATGCCATGAGACCTTTAAAGCGGCACTCCTTAGTGAAAGCGCAAACATCATTTAAATCACCAGATCACATTTAGTTTTACTAGCATGATTATTCAAAGCATTTTAGATGGTTTATTCTATATGTATAGTGCATTAATAGCGGGAGAGGCGGGACATAGCGAGCAGCGGGAGAGATGCTGCCTGCATTGACAGTTTTGTGACTAATTAGTGATTAGATTCAGTGACATTTTACATTAACCAACTATATATAATGTTGAATATAATGTATAATAATGCAATGGGGAAATATTTGTTGGGTCCTGATAATAATAGGTTACACTAATAATAATATTATTATTTTAATAATAATAAAAAAGTACAAAATTAAAAAAACACTCTTGATTTTGACTACATACCGGGATACATGTCATATCACGAGTTCAGTATCGAGATACATATCGAATCGTGACACGAGTGTATCGTTACACCCCTAGTGCGAATGTCTCTGACGTTCTGAACGCATGTCTTGGAGTAGCTACAGCATAGCTTCCAGTTTCTCAGTAGATGTTTTTCTGCAAGTGCTATATCGTCCCCTTGGAATTATTATAAGTTGTGTAGCCTACATTTTAGATGTTTTTATTTAGAAAATAAAAAGGTTCTTTCTACACAGTCGAATGGAATGCAAAAAATAACATTTTATTTCCGCCAAAATAAAAGCTCTGTTTAATGTTTGAAAGAAGTCTCTTCTGCTAATCAAGGCTGCATTCATTTGATCAAAAAACAGTCATATTGTGAAATATTATTATAATGTGAAACAGCTGTTTTCTATGTGAATATATAGTAAAGTGTAATGTATTCCTGTGATCAAAACTGAATTTATCATCATCAATGATCACAAATCATTCTCATATGAGGATTTGATGCTCAAGACACATTTATGATTATCCGTTTTTATATTACAATATTTTTAGGATTCTTTGAAAGCTTTCTATTTAAGAGAAATGCTGTCCTTTTTAACCTTCTATTCATCAAAGAATCCTGGGGAAAAGTGAGCATATTCAGCATAAGAGACTAGGCTACTTAAAAAAAAGAAAAGGAAAAAAAAAAAGGTACAGGTAAAGGTCTGAACTGTAGTACTGTAAGGCTTTGAATATTAACATCTGACCACTCTTGTGGGTTTGCTACTGTCACAATTAAAAACTGTGTAAGGGTAAAAACATGACAGGCAGACATGATGTAAGCAACACAGCGACAACTTCTAACATTGATACTGGGTGTGTGAATTATCAAGATTTAACAATAGTCAATCGTATTGGTGGCACAGAGGGGCCCCCAAATAAAATTCTGCTTAGGGCCCCATAAGGGCTTGGGCCGGCCCTGACAGGGCTTGACATTAACGCCCGCCGTTTCATTTTGTATATAGCCTAGATATACATTTTTCAATTGTAGTCTTTTAAAAAGGCATCTGAAATGATAAACTAAGAGCAATGTTGTCCAAAATATTGATTTGTCGATATATCAAATATCTTCCAATACTTATTTTCCACAGAATAGATACACGATAACAGCTGCGCTTTCTCGCTCTCTCACACTCTCCAACACACAAACCCACCTCCCCTCACTCACTCCTTTCATTTGCTCCAGATTAATATTGATGGCGTTACAGGGCTACAGTGCACGTGCATAAAGCTGCCTCTCAGTACTAAATTGAATTCTTTTTCACTGCAAACACACACAAAATAATGTCAAAATGCCAATCTTGGCGAGTACTCACATAAACACAGCCAATTATGTTTTACCGCATGTGTAACAGTATTATTTATCTGTGCGTTGGGTATTAAAGTGATATAATAAAATAATACAATACAAATATCTATATGGCAGTTTTCCCCCATGGTATTGATGTCAAAGTTATGGCCAGTGAAAATGCTATATATATCATACCAAATAAATCATCCCAAATAAATCCAGTACACACGTTTCACACATGATGAATTGCATAGAGAAGTCTTTAATTGTCAGAGGCAGGGAATGAGCCCATGGTAATATGCTGTTAGGCTTTAATTGCTTTGAAGCGGCAGACTGACGGGGGACTCTCCATCATGATGTATTAGAATGAAGAGCCAGGTGGCAGGTGTTTGCACTGGACGGTTAATTGCTTTCTTATTTTTCTTGCACTTGAATTGTATTCTCCATGAACTTGAGATTAAGTTTGGTCACTTCTTGGATGTATTTATTATAGTTAAAGCATCACTAAAACACTTGATCTTTTCCTCTCTCTAATTGTCTCTTTTGCATTCTAAACACACACCCAAACTTTTTAATATCAAACCAGTAATGGCACACATGCCCCAAGTAACAAAATCTGGCACGTAGGACCTCTTTCATCAATTATTATAGGATAGTTCACCAAAAAATTACGCTTCTGTCACATGTCATTTCAGAACTGCGTGAGTTTCTTTCTTCTGTGGAACACAAAGGAAGATTTAAAGAACTGGCTGTCCATACAATCATTAGGGAGGTGCAACTGGTGCGACCGCACCGGGCCCTATAAACACCCCCTGCATACAATGAAAGTCAATGGGACCTAAAACAACATTAGACAACATTGACTTTCAATCGATGGACAAAAAAAATACATTTTCAAAATATCTTCTTTTGTGTTAAAGGGGTGGTTCTGTGTTTTTTTTCTAGGCTTGTTTATGGGGCGCAGTATAACATGTCTTAATACTTCTTTTTTTTTTTTTTAAATGCCATATTTTTCTTATATTTTACCTTTATTACCACTGTCTCCACTGTCCTTTGAACGGCTCGTTTGCTTCCTGCTTCTGTGAAGCCCATCCCTCCGAAAAACGCAATGGTCTTAGATTGGTTAGATGGCCAAATGTAGTTTGTTGTTCTGCAACAGCTCTCTCTCTTTCATAATGACTGCGACGTGGCCTCGCCCACTTTGTTGCTTGTTCGCGGGGGCAGTGTTTATGTTAACCCTTTAGGCGCCAGAGGTTTTTTCCTAAAACATTCGATTTTGACATCTTAATTTGAAAAGGCTATATCTTAAAAGTGATTAAAGATAGAGACTTTCTGTAAATTAGAGAAATATTAAGGATGACCCAAAGTTTTCCCATCTCATTTGCATATTATGACGTCATATGGTGGTGGTCACCTTGGATTATAGAATTTTCATGAAAAGTCACATGTTTAAATGATAAATGCAGCACTTCTTTCCCCCCAAAATGTCCCTCACCTTCTGTATGCTATATTGCACAATACTGAATGCTCAGGTAAATAGTAAATAGTAAACAAACTGTGTAAATCGTTACTAATAAATGGTAGAAACAAACCAAATGCATGTAACAGTTGGCCTTTTGCTGTAGAGACTTTCCATTTACTACATACAGTAGGCACTCTGATTCCATGTATGGGGCACATATATATTATTCATATGACACACAAACACAAGTAGACAAGACCTGTTTAGTTCAAAAGATCACTCGCCACGGCAAGGCAGAGATCATGAGTGAGATGACGAGACGCGCCGAGTGTGCACAGTTCGGACTAGTGTCATTGTTATTGTGACTCCCCACCCTGCCTCCACGTTGCCCCCTAACTGTATTTGCAATACACGAGCCGCGGTTCAGCTGTGTGAGACAAACGCTGCCAATGTGAATGCAAAACGGCGCGCGCGGCTCCCGCTCTCCATACGCAACACTCTTGCCCTGCCAACGCACTGCTTGCGCGTGCGGTGTGAAGCTGGCGTAACGCGCCTGCTAACTTTGCGATGAACACTCCGACCCAGCGAAACACCACTGTGTTCCCACCACTGACATTGGGCAAAGGATCATCTACATTGGGCAAAGGATTCACCGTTTGTGCTTGGTGTAGGGCTATTCTTTCACTTTTAGAATCACGGCAGATATTCCCCTTCAGAATCAGGGTCCGCGAATAGAAGACCCAACACTTCATTGTAGGTAAACTTTATTGATGCCATTAGAAAATAATAATCTAATGCAAATACTCGCTGACATTGACAATATTGCTCTGATAAAATGGCTCACTCGCACACTAGCTTCGCGTTTGTTCGCACTGATTCAATGCGCTCTTTCTCGAAGATTTTGTATAGAAGCATGACGTTTTTTGAGTCGGGATGAAGTATGACATGTCTGACATCAAGTGGAGGGGAGGTCAAAGGAAATTTGACGCCTTATTTGACAAAATCGGCCGTTTTATTCAGTGCCGCATCTTGTCGAGTAAACTAGACCGTGGCGCCTAGAGGGTTAATAGCAAGGGTTTATGATGTCACCAACCCGGGAAGAAGCTTGTTTTAGTCCAAACCGGCCGTTTTTGTAGGCAATAAACTGCCATAACTTTAAAAGACAATATCTCCATTTGCATTGAACTTTCAGCGCTGTAACTTTGCAGATGCTGTTTATGCTCAAGCAGCAACATTACTCACTAACTAAAGTTAAAAAAGTGAAATCGCATGCAACCACCCCTTTAATATGCAGAAGAAAGAAAGGTCATTCACGTTTGGGACAACCATATGGTGATCCGGTGTTGTTCTACAGTGCTATTTATGTACTATTATTTTATTTATTAATATTTTGAATTATTAAATTTTTTATATTTTCAGTTTTCATCTCAATTTTAGTTGAAGTTTTAGACATTTTAATATGTGCATTTTGTTTATTTTTCCCTGTATTGTTTTATTTTATTTTGATTTCAGTTTTTAATCATTTTAGTACCTCAACTAAAAACTTATCCAAACTTATCCAAGGCAACATGCCTTATTTAAGTTTACTTAAAGGTGCCCTAGAATGATTTGAAACAACATTTTAAATTGTTCTCTGGTATCTACATAGAGGGTATATGGCTTATTTAAGGTCAATAATTGTCCAGATACGGGTTTACAGGTCCATTTACAACTCTAGAAATCTTCCCCAGGATGAAATGGTCTGTTTTCGCCTTATTTGGAAGGGTCATGAATACTAATGCAGAATTCTGCTCTGATTGGCTGTTTCATTGCGCGGCTCAATGATAGCTGATCGTCATGACGATGGAGAGATTAGGCATTTAACCTTATATGTTTGAGCCTGTTTCTGACGAAAATGCAGTTTTTGAGGAACAACAACATGTTTTGAGATTGGAAATGAACGCTTCTGAATGGTAAGTTTTTATTTTAATTAGTAACCTGCAAAATCATTACGTCCATACCAGAACTTCAGCCTAAACGATAACTAGCATATAGCATTAAATATACACATCAGCAGTCACAACTTTTTTAGCATTGTAAAAATATTTTAATTATTGTAATGTGTCCCTGTATGATTTTACAACGATAGCTTCTTCACTTTGAATCACAAACTGAACTGGGTAGTGCTTAAATATGTTGTTTGTACAGTAACGTTTGAGTTTGACAGTAGAGTACTGATTTAAAAGTCAATTTATTTAGCCATTTAGTTATGTAAACTACTCGGATTATCCAATTGTTACTGTACTAGCATCTTGTGTTGGCAACAACGGGGATATTATCGTTAATGTTGTCTCTCTAAGAAACTTTCAATTTAATCAGAAATGGTTTAGACAGTCAAGAAGTGGATAAAATCACTTACTGCTTGCAGGTATATGGTTGGAATTGCCCCTTTCTTCAGTGTCGGACGCTGAGCAAAGCCTGCTTGATATTGTCCCAGTTTTGAAAAACTGTCCGTGTGAAATGGGCAGAGCAAACTAACAACTTTGAAATAAATTGTTGCGGTATCCGATTATAAATACATCAACCATGCCTGTTGACATGATTTATCTGTGGGAAGAGTATGAAACGTCTTCACATCCCCTGCACAGCCTGGAACACAACATTTGTTTCCATGATCTGCCTTGTTCGCTATCCTCTCGTGACGCTTGTTTACCTGCAGAGATGATACGGCTGCGCAGTTTCGCCTGACAGTGAACATGTGCTTGCATATGCAAATGTTGGGGGGCGTACATATTGATGACCCCGACGATTGCATCACTCTCGGTGTTACGTTGAGATTTGCCTATTTTTCTGTGGTGTTTTTCACAAACGAGATTTACATATGAAGGAGGAGGCAATGGTGTTTGAGACTCACTAGTGATTTACATGCACTGAACTCCTGTTATTTAACTATGGCAAGGTTAATTCAATTTTTCATTCTAGGGCACCTTTAAGTTTTTCCATATTTATATTTAGTTTCCATATTTATATTAATAATTTAAATTTCTGAAAACAATTTGAATAGTTTTAGTTAACAATAATGACACTTATCGGATCATATTTTATTTTCCATATCGTTTTCCATCTTCTGTTTGACCCTTAAAAATAAGATTGCTTTTACATATGTGAAATGAGCAGCAGTGCTGAGTGCTGACCAGACTGTCGCATTGTGGAATTGTGTGGCTGAAAGTACCCATTAGTCCTGCCTCCCTCCCTCAGTGGCCCATAGTTTGCTGGGCCTTCCGTCCCGGAGCCCTGGGGCAGCTCCTGACAGGTGGAGCTCCAGTATTGGTTGACTCATTACAGGTTCAGGGTGTGAAAGTCCAGCGGCTAAAGACAAACAGTGAAGGCCAAAGGCTGGGGAGATTTTACAATTACTGGAAATTTTACAACTGCTTGATTTGACATCATCTCAGCAACCCAAGTGAGGAGAAGCCCATCTGGACTCCATTAAGCACTGTGCCAGACTGAGAGTTTTATGTGTGCCCTTGAATTACTTAGTCTCTCCCTTCTTTTATGCCTCTCTTTGCTCTCTTACTGAAATGTATAGCACATTTTTATGAACATTTTTATTTTATTTTCTAGTCATGCCAAGCAACAAAACATTTTTATTGTATAGAAATAAATAAAAAAATATGTGTCCTTAATACTTCAAATTATTTTACCCAGAGCTGCAAACTATTTGCAGTATTCAAAATCTCTTTTAGCATAGTAATCCATGGAAACACAAGTGACCCCACATGAATAAGCAGTGTCACCGAGCCCACTAATTGCTGACATATTTGGATGTGATGTTCTCGGGGATGCTGTTTTCTCTAATCATGATATCAAAGGCATCCTGTCAAGGCCAGTATTAGATCCGTCACACTTTAGCTATGGTATTCCAAAGCTATTACTTGCACACATATCACATATTTGTGACATTGCTGCACAGTAAGTGGTTGTGATTAAAGTGTGATGGTAGGGTTCAGTAAGACAAAGACAGTAAGAGAGAGGGACATACCATCTGCTGTGCAGCCCACTTCCTGGGCAGGGCGAGAAAGTGTTACAATGAGTAAAGGCGGATGGGGAGGGCTGCACCAGCTGCTGGAGCAGCTCTGGATGGGTCAATAGGACTGAGGGGATTTCTGAGTGTACCACAATGACCAGCAGCCTTAGTTAGGTAAAGTTATACAGGGATGGAGAGAACGAATTTGCAGTCTCCCTGGTTCTGGATGGAAGACAGCTTGCGCTGGCCTGGCTGTGTGCCCTGGGACATGGATGAGGAGGATCTAGCGCAAGGTAAACTGTATTAACATGCTCTCGTAGTTCAGACAGTCTCTTAAGAACAGCTAAGAATGTTAGCATTAGCATCAAGTATAGATATAGACTATAATCCACAGGCTTTCGTTCACCAGATGTGCATTGTCCCACTTACTACTGTGGAATTTGTCTGCGATTAACGTTTTAGCTGGTGTGGGATCAGTCAGTCCTGTGGTTAGTAGAAGATTATTATTTATTTACCTCTTCGGTTGTGTCCTCACAGATTTCAGGTTTCAGGACATTATTTGAAACTGAGCTCAGCAGAATCAGGGCATCTGACACCAGCGGTTTTCATATGCTAGGGTTGGGGAAAAGACAGAATCGCTTTGGGTGTCACCTTCATTGTTACATTACCGTAGTATATGGATTGTATACCTTGTGTTTGTCTGTCAAAATTAGCAAGATCATTTATTTTATTATAATTTTTTATTTTATTTATCCTATTTATTATATTATATATTATATTGTTTATAATAATTTTTCAGATTTTATTTTATTTTATTTGTCATATGTTTTTTAATAATCATTTAAATAATTTGTATTATATTACATTGTATTTTTTACTTTTATTTTATTATTTTATATTATATTATATTATATTATATATTTGATTTAATTTGTTTTATTGTTTTATTTTTATTTTTTTTTTATTGCAGTTGCCCTTCCTCATTGTCATGCAGCCTATTTTATTTAGTTATGAGCTCAATAAGAAGAAGCCATCTGAACTGTGCAGTGTGAATCAACTCTTTGCTAGACAAGTAAACTGGCTTTCCATTGGGTCACAGTGTCACACATGTACACACCGGTAATGTTGTTTGGCTTACTTTTTTATTGCATTTACTCTCAGGATAACACTTTGTATAAAAGAGGAGGTGTTACTCTGAGTAATGGATTTATGCAGAATAAGAAGAATATATTACGTATGTATTGTACATTTTGATATTTAATATTGCATGGCATACATACTTGTTTACATTACACTCCTAAACACCTACATTTTCATCATGAAGGAAAATATGCACTCTTTTTATCACCTCAGACATACAACAAACATGACGACTAATGCAAAGAAACCGTGAAAATAGTAGGCAATGAGGCTGTAATTAATTTGCATGATTTATGCATTCTCACATGCAGAAATCACAACATGCATATATTGGAGGGGGTTTGTGAATGCCGGTTTGAAGAGTTTGATTCATCATGTGCGATTAACAACCGTGCGAGTAAAAATGATTAACAGTGATTCAAATGTCACAATTATTGCCAGTCTCTGCGGTACTGCTGAAGTTAATTACTCTAGTAATGTTCTACATAGTGACATCTGACCTTTAAATACATATGTTTGCTGTAAAACCATGCAAAAGTGTGTCTGATGTGAGGGCATTAACTTTACCAATGAAAACACTGAGGGTTCTCTAAATAAATGGTCCTTATTTGTTCATATTCAGTACACTTCATCTTTTTTACGGGCCTTTATCTGGAAAATGTGATAATGTAAAGGAGAAGTTGATAAAGTTTACAAAAACCAAAAATGCACACCTGAAACTTACCTTTACCTGAAATCATTAAACATTTGAACAGAATCTGTGTTAAGCAGTTCAGGCTGCATTCATTTGTGGGGAAGACAAAGAAGAAAAATTAAGGTTTGAGGACTATCAATACTGTGGTGCTTTGCAAGCACTGAATTATATGAGTTTCTCCCACCTATAATTAACTGTCCTTTGTATTCATCTTCATTCCATCTTCTTGTGGAATTGTGGAGTACGCCCCCACTTTATCCCCAGACACTTTCATGTGCAAAGGGGATTCAGATTTAAGCTTGTGTTTTCTATGTAACCGTTGCTTAGCAACTAAGACAGTATTCTCTGAGCAAGAAAAGTGCCATTAGACACAACACAGTCCCTTGTGTGGATATGCTATATTATAAGAAAATATTTATCTTCAAGGCGTGTGTTATGACATCAGACTCATTCCTCACGGTTCTTACTGCATGCCTGCATCCCGCTAGTTTATCTCGTCCATCTCACAGCTGTGTTGACATGTCAGTGCTGCTCAGTTTTCCCTAAATTAGGCTAATAATTTATGTTTTCTTTTGAGCTCAATTTGAGGAATGTGCTGTAGCTTAATAGACATACTTTAACTATTAAATGATTAAAAGCTATGCTACAAATGTAAAGCAAGGCCAAAGCTGTTAAATTCTCCTTTTAATGGAGACACATAAAAGGTTGCTTAATCTGTCTAATTTGACAGGTTTTCAATTATTTAATTTGAGTTGGAATGACACGTAATACACTTGATATATAATATTTAAAAAAATGTTTGGTGAAGCGAAAATGTTTCAACAGCGAAATTAGAAAAGTTGTGCCTCCTCACTGCTACCAGATTTGCATATGACCTTTCGAGAAACGATTTACATAATGCATCGTGGACATAGAGCGAGCGTGTTTTTGATGATGCATTTTAGAGGGCACATTGATTATAAACCTTTAATGAGAGGTATTTTCGGCCACTTGCAAAGGAAATTGGTCTTCCATTTGAGCTTCGCCAGCTGCTCTGAACGTCTCCTGAGGCTGTTTTTGGTTAAATCTTGCTTAAATAAAATCAATACTGAGGTCTCCATAATTAGGAATCCTGTGCTGTTAATTAAGCGCAGCTCTGGAGGAGAGGAGGGCGTGTTGGAACGCCTCTCAACCCAAAACATCCCGTCGGGGACTTGAAGGTGCCGCCAGAAACATCCTGATGTGTTTTAGATACTCCTCTGCCCTAAATGCATCGAGGAACAGAGCTTGCCTCATTTCACCTGCGGTGTAAGAGTGTGAGTGATATTTTTTTCAATTATTTACAAGATCAAGGACGTTCTGACCATTTAGTCACAGATCTGTCCTGTTATTAGTCGTCATCTTTATTTAAATAGCACTTTACAGATTGTTTCAAAGCAGTTTTACAGTGATAACAGGATTCAATGATGCAAACAGTTAATTTCAGCTGTTGATTCAGTTCCATTGTAAAGATCATCAATTATTAAAGGGGTGGTAAAACATTTTTTCGAAGGCTTGATTGTGTTTGTGGGGTGCACTGTGACGTGTTCATGCGTCGTTTTTAAAAAATGGCATTGTTTTTCATATATTTTACCTATTCTACACTGCTCTGTCCCTCCTTGTAAAAACGGTCTGATGGTTTCCGGGTTCTAGGAAGAATACGCAATGGGCTCAGATTAGTTAGCTGGCCCAGTGTGTTGTGATTCACTAACCGCCTAGTGCACGTTTTTCAGAAACGTCACGCCCCTTACCTTTACTGGGAGACTGTGCTTTGGTAGTATTAGAAACAATGCCGTCAATAAAACCATACCAATTTGAGCCCGAATCGGACCCAGACAATTTTTGTGAAGGTGATCAAGCAGAACCTGTTCAAGAACGGCTGTTAAACGACATTTCAGAATGGTTTGTTTTTCGTTGTTGTCTCATACTTTTTAGATACATTGTATGTAAGTTAAGTTTGTAACGTTAGGTGTTTGTCGGATAACGTTAAGTATGAATGAGCATTTAACAAACTGGTTTGCAGAGCCAACCAGCATTGTCAATTGTTCACTATCTTGCTACAACGTACAATTAACAATATGAACTATTACAGGAAAACACATCGACAAAAAATAAATCATACTTACAAGTTGTGGCCCGTAAACAGCTTCTGTTTTTAAAGTTGGAACTGCTCCATCTTTCAGGACAAGCCGTTGTGCGAATCCTGCATTGAACTAGTGAAGATTGTGGAAGCTTTCCTTTGTAAAATGTGCAGCACAGAGAGTGGGATTTGGGTAATAATTATGAGGGGCCGAGTTAAAAATACATTTTAACCATTGAACCGTAACTGGACGTGCAATCCGGATGAAAATATCAGCGTTTCGTCGGCATTGCGGCAACAACACTCCAGCCTATAACTCTTCTCCAGAGCAATACAAAATGGCCTCGCCCCCCTTATTTAATATTCTCGGAGGAGGGGCTTATGTAAATATTGAGATTGGTGATGTCAGCAACCCTGGAGGAATGTCTGTAGTCCCTACCAACTTTGAACGTTGTAACTTTGCAGATGTTGTTTATGCTCAAACAGCAACATTACACACTAGCTAAAGTTAGAAAAGTGAAATCGGGTTTTGCCACCCCTTTAAATTAGTTCATTTCATCTAGAAAACAGTGATCGTCCAATAGTATCAGTGCAGTCAGATCAATAATATTGTTGAATATTAAGTGAATAATTGAATAATATAATTTAATATTAATGGCTCGTTTCCACTGAGCGGTGCGGTATGGTTACGTACATCACAGTACAGTACAATTTGGGACCGTAAACCCTGATGCGGGTCGCTTTTCCACTGCCAACAGAACCCTTATGATAGGTGTGGTGTAGCGATCGACTTCATTCTCGAGCGAAGAAGAAAGTAAACAACAATGGTTGACACACAGCAGATCTTGTTCTCGGCATGTGGCTGTTGTCACAAGAAGAAGAGTTCTGCAGTGAGTCTAGCTCCACCCTTTAGTTCCGGACTACTGTGCTAGGTTCCCCAACAAAACAAGTGTTACGATACGGTTCGGAATTATGGTACCATTCACAACTTCTGACAATGGAAACAGCAAAAATTGAGTACCATACTGAACTGTACTGAACCGTACCACTTGGTGGAAATAAGCCATAAGTATGCCCAACTAAGCAAGCCAGAGGTGATAGTGGCAAGGAACCCAAATTCTATTAGATGACAGAATGGAGGAAAAAAAACCTTGGGAGAAATCAGGCTCAGTCGGAGGACCAGTTCTCCTCTGGTCAGTGAACGAAGATATTGTGATTATGAATCAGGCGGTATCTAAAGTCAGAAAACAGATTGTAGGTTAAAGGATTTGTTCACCTTAATGAGAAAGAGCTTCTTGTCATAATCATAAAACAATTATGTGTGATGAACAAACTGGAATTTAAGTCATTATTCACTGATAATCTTCCCCTCTGGTGAGATGTTAACCGTTGCAACTGGATCAGAGTTTAACTTAAGAACTAGAACAGTCAGCATGAATCATGAATGAATCATTCAGACTGGATCAAATGATTCATTAAAACGATTTGACTGTCCTTCCTGAATCGGACATCGCTACATCTCTCATAAACTTATATGAATGCGCTAGACTTAATACAGCGTGTTTTCTTGTAATAGTGTGCTTTCTGTTTTGATTAAATTCTTTAGTGGTTCATATGTCCCTCATGCCAAGAACCGACAAGATTTCCAATAATTTTTCACAGTAAGTTTCCAAACATTCTTACACTTTCTTTCCCTCATTCTTTCTTTCACACTCATATAGTGGTACTTCACACAGTGCAGTGGCAGCCTTGGTAACATTGCTGTCTGTTCCATTATGGTGAATCACAGCACTTCAATGGCTCTGGTGAACCTGTCATTGATCCACACTGGCCCATTTCACTGCCTGCAGTCGCTCTGTCTTTTATTTACTGAGTGCCCTGTTCAGTGCCACCCACATCACTGAAAATACATCCAGAGTTCCCCATTCTAAGGAAATTCTAGTCGTCGCCCAAAGAGCTTGTTAATTAGAGTCTGACAAGAGTTTCATGAGTAGGAAGTGTGAAGTCAGGTAGTAGTGATGCTGCCTTCACGTGCTATAGGAATTATCATAAATATGAGTTTCCTAGTTGAAAATTGGACATGAAACCTCAAGTCAAAATTTGAATCATGACTTCAGAAGTGGGAAATAGGAAATAGGACATTTCCGATAGCATGTGACCAATTTCACAGCTGGATTGAGGAAAAATGTTCTTATTTTCCCATTTGTTTTCTTCAAAGATATTTAAAATATATATATTTCTATACATTTACATTGACTTTTGATTGATTTTTGATCCCCTTTACAGGATTATGTAAACAGTGCAGAGGAGAAAAAAACAGAAGTAGGCAAGAAGTTAGAAAAGTGCCAGTCTGCTGGGACATGATGCTGACACACTGTAAGCTCTTCCTCTTTTATAGCTGGTAATGAGGACAGATCAATCACGCTGTCGACAACTAAGCCAGTCGGCTATTGTCTGTACTTAACATTAATCACATGGAGGTCAAGTCTCAGAGATGTTCAGGAATTGTAACACTCCACTCCTGAGCTTAAATGCTTTGAGAATGTCAAAATGTGAGCATGCGTTATTGAAACGGTTGGTGTGTTGGTTCATTTATGGACCTACTTGGAGGCATTCATTTTGAACAAGCCTTCTATGAAGACACCTAGTCTCAGTCTTCTGGCTAATGAGATGCCCATTTGTCATTGTAATTGCTCAGATTTTTCTAGCGTTGTCCGTGGAAGCAGGGCACAAATTATACTTTTGTCTGAGGGGTCAGATTAGCCTGGCAACTCGTTACCACTAGTACATCTGAATATCAAACATCAACTTGGATCAGCAAATTGTTTTTACTGCAAGGCTGGCGATAATTGAGCAATTTATTATAATCATGCCGCACAGTTGGGGTCAGAAAGCCAGTCATAGATGGACCCCTAATTGCTCAGACTGTATGTGTGCAAAAAAAAAGATGAATAGCCTGTCTGCTCTGTGTCCTGATCTGGGGTCAGAACGGTCACAGAGTGTTCCTGGGATTTAGCGCTTCTCACACTCATTTTGTCTCGACTTTCCTTTATTCTCAAACGTGACCTTATGGTTTTGTCTAAAATTAGCCAGATAACATTAGCATAACCACATTTTTGGTGATCCTTGTACAGTTATTGCACATGAAAGGGAACGTCCTCTGTTTTAATTGGCTTGAACATGCATATTACAGTTTTTCTCAGTCGCTTTGGTACATTTCTCGAATCATCCTCGACATTTGCAAAACAGTAAGTGCATTTCTCAAAACAATTCGTACAAATAGCAAAACACCATGGATTACCTGCAAAAGCCAGTCTCTTGCTCAAAATCCTTAGTTCATCTCTCAAAAGTAAATATCTGTGTCAATGAACATGTCAGTGCTATCAGAATGACAAGTCCTCGTGTCACTGTGTACGGATAACACAGTCAAATTGCTTAGTCATGTTGTCAATATAACAGTGTACTCTGGAGGGATGTTCTGATGTAAACTATGGCTAAAGTTTTGATGAAAATGATTGTAAATTGTAGGTTACACCTTAGTGTATGTGAGAGTTTGATTGCAAGAGACTGGACAAGATTCACATTTACACTTTTACTGTTTGTACTGTAATTTGTTGACAGACCATGTCATTGCGATACAGAAAGGAAAAGACAGCACTGCATATAGCACAAAGAAAAAATAAACACAGGACAATCTCCTTAGGGAAAACTGTACATGAAGTGCTGTTGGAATTACAGTGCAGTCTTCCTAGACCTCCTGACGTTCCTGTCTGTTAGACCACAAACTCTTACCCACATCACAACGAATATCTTTAGAAAAAAAGTCTAATGGAAATGTATAGAAATATGCTTGACATATTATGACAACTTGTTCAACCATTTTGCATGTAAAGACTTATGCTATGAACTAATGCCTAACAGAGACCCATTATAATACATTTTGATCGACATGACATAAGCAATCGATAATGTAGGAAACAGCAGAGAATTGTACATAATCATTTGCATGGATGTACCAAAGCATTTGCAACTTGTTCAAAGAAATGAGAAACTGCTTTTTTGATGTGCACAAGTTGACACAATGATGTGAAGATTGAACAGGTAGTTTTGAGAATTTCAATTCTGATCTGAGAAATGTACCAAAGCGACTGAGAAAAACTATAATCACAGAATCCAGAAAGCCATTAACTAAGAATAACTCAGCTTCTCCTATAGTGACAGTTGGTCCTCCTACCTGTTTGATGCATAAGTACAGGCCAAAGGCCCCGTCGGTGCAAACTTCGTAGACTTTGTAACTTTGATGCTAATTAATGTCACCACGTAGCAGGCAGTTAATTACAGGCTTTATCAAAACAGTGGGAGTGGATTCTCTGAGAACTATTTTGTATGCCTGACATATGTGCCACTTGGTTTCCCATGTGGCTGTTTTTATCACTGGTTTCCAGTCCTTGTTCACTAAATAATGATTACCTTCATTTAGTTTTTTAATAAAAAATGTTTTATTCATAGTGTTATTTGATTACAGTTTATGTACCTGAATATTTTAAAACACTGTTGTAGTATAACTTTGTGTGGGTGAAGGAAGGAAGAAGACGGGGTCGGCTTAACTGGGACTGCACTTTATTGATCTCACGATCCTCAAAACTGTGGTAAGCGCTCAGTGCATTCAAAATCAAACTCATTAACTTCTCATAAACTTGTCACTTCAAACTTCAGACTCTCTCTCCGTTTACAGTCACTCTCAAGACGTGTGTCAGTCCCAGTCGTGTTCTCTCTCTCCCGACCGCGGCTTTTACGGTCTCTCCACGCCAATTACTGGAACGAGAGACAGGTGTTAGTGATCTGCACTTGACCTACTTACTCACCGCTCGCCTCCGCGGTCCCTCTCTCCCGCTACAGACTTCGTAGAACCACGCCCCCTCCGCCACAACTGTTTATTTCAATCAAATCCTTTTTCAGTTGTATTTATTTGTGCGACTGCAAATTTCTTTAATTGTTCTTTTTAAATTACAAGTGTTTACTTGTCTTTAATAATGCTTGATTTATATTAATTAGGCTTGTCGTTTTTGCTATAGTATTTAAAAAAAGAAAAATAGTTTTAAGCAAAAAACTCACAAACTTGTGTTAGATTTATAGATAAACAAGAAAAGCTATTTTCAAATGGGTTAAGAAATGAATTCAAGATGTATTCTCTGAAAACATTGGACCCTATTTCAACGATCTGAGTGCATGGTCTGAAGCGCATGGCGCAGGTGCACTTAGGATGTGTCTGAATCCACTTTTGCTAGTTTAACGGCAGAAAAAAACGGTCGGTGCATGCATGGTCCAAAAGGGTTGTACCTAGTTTAATCTCTCATTCCCATTAAAAGTTGTGCTTGCACCATGGCAGATTCGCTAAGTAAAAGGCGGAACATAGACACCCTCAACCTGATGAGTCAGTTTAAATACATGTGTGTATTGCCAAGACTGGTTAAATAAGTAGACAATTGAATTCGTCATTACTGTAAATATGTAATTCTGATACATGCAATGTTTATCCGTTATGACATGTAGGCATTTTTATCTTTATGTACACAATAATAATCTTTTACATTGTAATCCTTTTACTTTTAATATTTGGCATGTTTGTGTGCTGCTGCGCATCCCTGTGTGTGTAATAAGCAGAGTGTACGCACGTTGTGCACCCGCCAATAGGTGCAAATTACTAACGTGCCCTTTAAATAACACCAAAAATACTGCGCTATTGACTTTAGACCAGGTTTTCGGTGGTCAATGGCGCAGTTGTTTTCAGTTGCCTCAAAATAGCAACACACTAACAATGCGCCTGAACACACCTCGTTTTCAGAACAGCACGCCCATGGGCAAACAGATGAGCACAAGTGCATTTGCTATTTAAAGAACGTGGTGCTGGATGTGAAAATGATAACTGCGTCGAGTTGAAACTAGCAAAAAACCTGGCGTCGCATTGCGCCGGGTGTATGATAAGGCCCATAATTAGCCTGGATGCCAGACGAACTTAGCCCCGCCCACAATTTTTTTTGCACGGGCAGTTCGGTCTGGACTTGATCCATAGTGAAGTAATTATGCCCGAACAGAAACTGTTCGGACCAATGAAATTGTCAGGGCGGGCTTTAGACGATGATGGACAGATGATGAACAGTAACGTAATCATCCACGTCATCAAAGGCGCTTGGGTTGAATTTGTTCTAATCCTAAACGGAGAACTTGTTCGTATATGCGTTCACCTTTATTTCTCTCAGAAATGATGATCGTGTTGGTAAGTACTCTGTGTATCCTTAAATTCTTTTTTTACAACACCGGCAAAGATCGTTTACACTCATCTTCTTCTTCTAACGTGACTTATTCTAGCGTGCGTGCAGACAGGGTTGCCAAGTTTTTACAGCAAAACTCGCCCAATTGCTATTCAAAACTAGCCAAAAACAAGCCCAATAGCTTTCCAGGGGGGTTCTCCGGGAAAAATTGCATTTGGGGGGTAAAATATGAGTTATTTTGGCTGGACTGCCTGCTAAATTTCGCATTCCTGGGTCTGTATATCACATAATTGGGGTCGCTTCAACCGCGCTGACTAGGCAACACAGTGCAGTTGAGTTCTGTTGACATTTGACAACTAACGTTATGCGTCGCTCCATTGCTCTGATTGGTTGTTGGTCTATCCAATTGAGGTCTTTCCTGGTTCGGTTTAAACACGCCCCATAATCACAGCCCAACGGAGCAGTATCAGACTAGAATTGAGTATGACAACGTCAGGCTAGCCCATAATGTCTGTTTTGCTGAAATTAAAATTTAAAGTAAATTTTACTTGTTTTAAAGGGATAATTCACCGCAAACTGAAAATTCTGTCATCAGTTACACACCCAATTTTTTTTTTGTGCAATTTTAATTTTTTAACCAAACTGCTGAAGGGCCCCTTTTAATTTTTTCCCTTAGTTTTGAATTCAATGGGGCCCATCGACTGTTTGGTTAGCAATATTCTTCAAAATAACGTATTTTTTGTTGAGCAGGAGAATTTTCATTTTTGAATGAACTATTTCTTTATGATGTTTAGATGTTTTTATTGGAAAGCAATACGAAAGTACTGATTAGGACAATTATTTTCTGCAATGTTGTTGAAATTGCCCAGCCATATACAGTAAACCCACACACATCACAGTCTTGCAGAAATAAATGAATGCTATGCTCCAATGGCCAATATCCCTTAGAGTCTGCCAGTAGTTCTGATTCATAAGCAAGTTTGTCGTAGAATAGTTTCCTTCCTGCTGTAAATTTATGTATCGCTGCTAGCTTGTTTTGTGGCAGAATCTGTGAGTTATTAGTTTGCACTCAAAGAAAAAAGCTGACTTGTGGAAAACATTTTTTTTTACCTTGTCACTGCAAATAATGTGACATATTTGTGGAACCAGATTAATCACACTGGCTGGCATAAAATTATTAATTATCATCTATAAATTAATTTGCAGTTCTCACTAATGCTCAAAAAAATTAATCACGTAGCTGACAGTCAAAAGAGCTGGTAACTTAATATGGAACGACACTAATAATTTAAACTGTGACAGCCTCTCAGAAATTAACTCGAAAGCTATTGATAATTTCATATATGATCTATCTATCCCAGCCATAATTGTTATTTGTTTACATGACATATTGTAATAACCCTTGAGTCTATTAGCATAGGAATTGCTCTGAAGATCCAGGTCTAAATGCTGAAAGACCTCTGCGAGCATGATTTATTCATTAGGAATCTTTCCAGAGTCTCGACAGCATTGATCGGTGCTCTCATCACTTCACCCTGAACATACTCACCTCACCTCCATGTGCAGCAGCAGTGACGCAGTCTCGATACGGTGCTGCTGTATTCCCCCCACATCTCCCATCCAGATATCGATCAGGGGCCAATATGTTACTTTCATTTCCCCCTACGCGTGTTGCAGCCAGAGGAAATGCCTAATGTCATCAAAGCACTCCATTAACTTTAAAAGAGAAGGTGGAGTTGGAGAGACCCCTTCTCGACAGATGGCTATTGACACGGGCCTGAAGCCAACCCTTACGCTCATACCACCAATGCCACCGGCACGCTTTCTAATGAGACACCGGAGGAAAAGAGGGTAATGTCTGTTTTTAACACTAGCTAACTAGACTCTGTTTGATTGTGAGTGTACTTAAAAGAGTACAAGCTGTATGTGGACAAAGAGTAGTTTTAAGTAGCTTTTGCAACAGCCGCTCAGGTGGTCGAGCAACAGGTTGGGTGCTCAAATTGCACAAAGCCTTTCTAACAAAACAGCGCTGACATTTTAGCGAGCACGCACACTCGTGTCTAGTATCTGACCGGCCTTATTATCTGACAGAACAACAAGTAGAAGTATAACTTGAGTATATACTGTAACACAATTGACTTGTTACATTTATTTGTCTTTTCTGACAGGCTTTGTTGTGAATAAAGTATACAAATATGTCTTGTTGTGATACCTTCACCTGCCATACCATAGCGAGAGACAGTCTATTTATAATGCATAATTCAGCAAGCTAGCCTGTTCTCTAGTCATGGATCAGTAGTACTATGTAAACCTGATCAGACAAGTCAATACCGGTTCTCAAACATGTAGGACTTTTCTCTTATGTACAGCTATCAGCAGGGGCTGTGATCAATAATTCAAATGTAGTGAATCAGACATCCTTCTGGAGAGAGCTGCTGTGTTCTCCCAGGTGTGCTTTAATTTTTCATACTATTGTTTTTAGCCCAGCTTTTCCCTCAATGAGCCTCCTCCACTCTCTGGGAATTGATGTATGGTGAAGATACAGTACATACCATATTCTAAAAGTTTCAGGTGGTTAGAAGTATAATTACTATGGTTTCTAATAAAATGTCAGTGCTTTTGTGGCAAGATATATTGCTTTAGAAGCCAATTGTAGCACTTTTATTGCAAATGTCTGTACTAACATATTCACGCAGCTTTTTTCATGTACTCCAAAATGATTGATTATGGTAACATTAATTGTGTGACTCTTTTGGGGGGCAGCTTATAAATATTTTGATTTTTTTTATCTATCTATCTATCTATCTATCTATCTATCTATCTATCTATCTATCTATCTATCTATCTATCTATCTATCTATCTATCTATCTATCTATCTATCTATCTATCTATCTATCTATCTATCTATCTATCTATCTATCTATCTATCTATCTGTCTGTCTGTCTGTCTGTCTGTCTGTCTGTCTATCTATATGTTGTATATCTATCTATCTATCTATCTATCTATCTATCTATCTATCTATCTATCTATCTATCTATCTATCTATCTATCTATCTATCTATCTATCTATCTATCTATCTATCTATCTATATGTTGTATATCTATCTATCTATCTATCTATCTATCTATCTATCTATCTATCTATCTATCTATCTATATGTTGTATATCTATCTATCTATCTATCTATCTATCTATCTATCTATCTATCTATCTATCTATCTATCTATCTATCTATCTATCTATCTATCTATCTATCTATCTATCTATCTATCTATCTATCTATCTATCTATCTATCTATCTATCTATCTATCTATCTATCTGTCTGTCTGTCTGTCTGTCTGTCTGTCTATCTGTCTGTTGGGTCTATCTATCTATCTATCTATCTATCTATCTATCTATCTATCTATCTATCTATCTATCTATCTATCTATCTATCTATCTATCTATCTATCTATCTATCTATCTATCTATCTATCTATCTATCTATCTATCTATCTATCTATCTATCTATCTATCTATCTATATGTTGTATATCTATCTATATGTTGTATATCTATCTATATGTTGTATATCTATCTATCTATCTATCTATCTATCTATCTATCTATCTATCTATCTATCTATCTATCTATCTATCTATCTATCTATCTATCTATCTATCTATCTATCTATCTATCTATCTATCTATCTATCTATCTATCTATCTATCTATCTATCTATCTATCTATCTATCTATCTATCTATCTATCTATCTATCTATCTCTGTCTGTTGTTCCATCTGTTGCTGTATTGGTCTTTGAACTTATTGTACTATAAAAACTTTTCACACTTTGTCAAGGCAACATTCCAAGTGTCTTGACAGGATGCAGAAAATAAATAGTGCAACATCCCCTTGCCAGTTGGAAAATATACATAGAAATGACCAAAATGCACATCCTTAATTGTCAGCTTGCTCAGGCTTACCATTGAGTAAAGCCACAGGGGCCCGTCATGGTGAAGCCCTGGTGGATATGGCTTTCTGTCAGTGTTGATATCGGACTGGGTCCCTTGACCACCCGGTCAGCTGGACTGAAGGTCTGTGGCGGAGCTGTTGATAGGCCGGTATGTGTGACAAGGAAACTAATATGATGTACGGACCTGAGGGAGACAGGTCACCCAAGCATCTGCCATTCTCTAAATGTCCCTCCACTCCATGAGAATATTAAAAAGCATCTGGTTGAGCAAAGGATCATTTCCGTCTTTTCTGTTCTCATCAAGTGTTTTTGAACCTTTTATGGAGGTCTCAACTACTCATTTTAAAGTGAAGTGCCTCTGCACTGTGTGTGTGTGTGTCCACACAGATGGCAATACCAGTCATTTTTTACCTTGTGGGGACATTTGTTTGGTCCCAATGAGGAAACCATACTGAATGTTCATACTGAATAATCTAAAATAGCAAAAAAAATTCTGTGATGTGATTTAGGGGTAGTGTAGGGGGATAGAATATACAGTTTGTACAGTATAAAAACCATTATGTCTGTAATGTCCCCATAAACCCATGGAAACCCAATGTGTGTCTGTGTGTGTTTTAAGAGATTCTTGTTTTGCCATTGTGTCTGTTGGATTTCTTTCAGACAGATTTTGCAGCTTTAATCTTGGTTGTAAATCCGACCTTATCTCGTCTGCAAAGCTCCCAAAATCAAGGAGATGAGGGCCTGGTACAGCTGTGATTGGAAGTCTCCATCAGATGAACATCTCTAGCCCTGCTTAAACCTGGTATTAAGATTTGTCTCTGGTGATCTTATCACATGTGGTCAAGCAAGATGGATCACCATTCTCCCATGATCACTTGTGATCAGATTTTGTTACTACATGAAAGAGTGTTTTTTAAATTAGTAAAACAAAATGTAAAACCTTTTTTTCTTTTTTTGCAGTGTTGGCGTTTACACAATGTTTAGACCCCCTTTAGAACTGCATTTACATTTATATTTATGGATTTTGGCAGACACTTTTACCCAAAGCAACTTACCAAATGTATAATGCATCCAGTGCATTCCCTAGGAACCAAACTCATGACCTTGGCACTGCTTGCGCCATGCTCTACTGTTTGAGCTGCAGTACTGTGAGAAATAGTAAGTTGGATTTTGACCCTCATTCAGTAGTTTTAAAATGTTCATGGCACTCTCAATAATGAATGTAGGAAGGGCTCTATTGGTTCTATTGTTGGGGTAATGAGAACTTGCACATTGTTTGGCAATATTTAATTCAACCTCACACATCCGCCGGGTGACTGAAATGTAATTAAGAATGTGAGCGACTCATGGATAAGTTGTCAATCAAAGCAGATTAAGACACAACACCTACGTATCTGCAATTCTGCTGTTCTTGCTGTTTTTTGTGATTATGTGCGAATTCCGAAACTTAAGCATTGGACAGTGGACCGTAACGCTGATAATTCCCCAGATTTACTGCACTTGACATTCTATGAAAGTGGATTCAGTTTGGCCTTGTGTGCAAACAACTTGAATGTAAAAACTCATCCTCACAGGCATAGGGACTTACAAAGATGCATCTTGAGCATACAGTGAGATAAATATTTGAGCATCAGTGCAAAAGAAGATGAGAGTCTATTTAGGAATAATAATGAAATGCAAAGCAAGAACCAACCAAATGGGAAGAGTCAGGCGATTCATCAGATGTTGGCCATCTCACATTTCATTACCGAGCTGCCAGTCATTCCCTCTCTGCTAATGCACATACTGAGAGCTGTAAGCTTTGGATACCCAAAGGGCAGAGTAGGCATTTTTCTTTTTTCTCAAAGAGAAGAGCTTGCGCTGAATAACATTAATAAATCACTCTTAGTCACCGCCAACTGATACCTGCTGCATAACATTTTGTCGACAGATGCAGAAAAGCCTGTTTTCCGCAATTAAACACAGAGGACAGAGGTCACCAATTAGCAAACCTGCAGTCCAGATCCAGACCCATGATTGGTTCCAGAGGGCTAGGAATCATTTATCATAAATTAATCAAGTTAAAATTTAGCAGATTGTTTCTTCACATGGATAAACAGCATCTGAAGTGGATTGTATGTTTAATGTCATTGTAGCAGCACTGTTTAGAAACACTTTTAGAGTGATTTACTTTTGTTTGTTCAAATGCCACACAAGCAGTCTAGTATTTTTTTCTTGTCACTGTTAATATGAAAAAAAATATTTTACATGAACAAAAAATAAGCATTATACTATTTTTACTATTTACTATTGATATTTTTTTTTACTTTTAGAATGTATGACTGTTAACCTGAAAATGTCATAGCTATAAAGCATATTGACTCTTGAAAGTGTAAGCTATTTTGAGAATTTTGATTTAGACTCTAGGTGTCTCTGAGCTATTGAATACCCCTGAGGCCTTATGAAAAAAGCTGATCTTTGACATCTGTAGCAACGGGGAAGTTTTGGTTGTGAAAAACACTCCGTTTCAAGCTTAATTGTAACTGCTGTGAAGTACACTTGAGTAATCAAACTCATTTTATAAGATTATGCCCCTGTATAGGGTGGACGCCGTATTTGTTTTGACGCCTTAGTGATTTCTACCACACACTTGTCTGTCCTTCATTGGCAAATGGAATTGAAATGTCAAACCCCTGTGACCTTTCCCCAAGATCCCCTGTGTGGGTTTCTGACCCTTAAAGAGCAGCTTGGATCATTAGTATCCAGCTAAGCCCTCTGTAACATTTAGATTGCCCTGAACACCCAGTCAATCCCTTCTGAGTAAGCAATCATTCGAAACTGCAGGAAAACGGACCTTGTTCTGAGTATTGGACTGTGCAGCCCTGAGAAGCACTTAAATTTATCCTTAGGAACATGCAACATATCATAGCTGTTGCTTTTAAAAGTTTAGTGTGAAAACATTACTTCAAAGAGCGCCATTTTAGTTTAGCTCAGGCTTTATTCGCTTTCTCCAGTGGACTGTAATTTCTCATTTCTACATGTTACTGATCTTTAGATATCACGTCTCAGAGTGATTTTCATATATAAAATATTCGCATGCGCGAAAACTGAGATTAGTAGTAGTAGAAGAAGAACGCCGTTTTCGCGCATGCGTTGTGGCGTCAGAGGCTCAAATTGAACAACAATAATAGTGTGATAAAGTCGTTATTTTTGTTGTTTTTCCGCTCAAAAAGTATTTTCGTCGCATGATAGACTTAATACAGAGCAACTGTAGTCATTTGGACTCCTTAAATGACGTTTTTACTTACTATTCTGGGCCATCAAGTTTCATTCCCTCTGAAAGCCTATGGAGGAGTGAGACAGCTCTCAGATTTCATCAAAAATATACTAAATTATGTTCCGAAGATGAACGAAGGTCTTACATGGTTGGAACAACATGAGGGTGAGTAATTACTGACTTTATTTTCAATTTTGGGTGAACTAACCCTTTAACTTATTTTAGTAAAATAATCTTACATTTAACTTAAATTATCATTAGTAGTGGAAAATTACTTTTTAGTAGTGGAAACTTGGCTAGCTTTAACTAGCTAATTAAATATATGCTAACTTGCTAGTTGGTAACACAATGCTTTGATAGCTTTAGCATAGCATAGCAATTGCTGAATGAGTATACAACATACCTGTTTTCAAACCAATCGCATGCTCCACTTGCCACCATGATGGTAACCCTATCATTACAAAATCTCTTCTAAATTAGCATAGCAAAACATTAAACACTACTAAATCTCTAACTGTACATTAATCTTGCACAAAAAACATTTTGAGTGTCATGACAAGGCATGCTGGGAAATAGAAATCCCAGCCCAGTTTCAGTTCAATTTAAGTTTGTCTAAATTAAAAGAAACAAGTTCATAAAACAATTAAACTATTCAGAGGACTTAAAATGTGTCAGTTTTGTGAACTCAAAAGATAAAGAAAGTTCTAAATACTCATGAAAGAACTTTGTTTAAACTAATTTGTTTTGCTCTACTCAAACCAATTCATTATTTTGAGCGTTAGGGTTTACATTGTGTAGACCCATTTCTGATTTCTGATACTGTAACTAATCAAATACCAATAGTTTCTGATACAAAAGTCTCATCCGAGAGTTTTAGGTTACAAAATTACCTATTGATACTGATTTAGAGGCAATTTTCCTCTTCACTCCCAAAATATGCAGAGGTCTGCAGTAAATAAAAGAGGGAAAAATGGTTTTACAAAATGCATTTTAAGGGCTGTCAAAAGGTACGTTCACACATAAAGTCTTTACTGGTAAATTATCGGTAAATGACTAGTAACAGATCATGTGTGAACAGGACCTTTTCAAAAATACGGGTAAATCAGTTCCGGCAATTTACCAGTAAGGGAAGTTGTAACATTACCAGTAAATTACCGGTAATGTGCTCTGTGTGAATGCGGAATGAAGATTACTGGTATATTCACATGTGAAATCTGAACATGCTGACTTAAGAAGTCTGCTTTGGTCCAATCATAAATTTTTATCCATAGCGACTTAATTCAAGGTACACATTTTACATTTTGTCAGTTCTTGCTTTCCCTGGGAATCGAACCCATAACCTTGGCTTTGCTAGCGCCATGCTCTATTGTTTGAGCTACAGGAAAGCACGTACAGGATACTTTTACAAGAGTGTTGTTTTTAAGAGCAAACACGCGTTCTGTTTGATCATCCGTTATGCCTGTCACTCAGACGTCAAAAAGATGTTGTTAAATTGAACAGATAGTGAAACTAAAGCGCTTCTCCTGCGGGCGGATGATGACTGACATCACAGAATTTACCAGTATTTTGCTGTTGATGTGTAAATGGTCTCTCTGCCATTGCTTGTGTGAACAGCATATATGTGTATTTACTGGTGAAGTCATTCTGGAAATTTTACGGTAATTTACTGGTATTGTTGTGTAAAAGGGTGTAAAGTACACTTTGTTCACATTCATTTGTTAACATGTTTCATTAATTAGTTCCTCCATGCCACAATAACCTTTATTTTTTAGACACTATTACACATAAAGTATCAAATGGTTTTGGAACATGTATATTTGATGATATATAAATATATATTTGAGTTTAGGTTTTTAAGATTTAGCATATATATATATATATATATATAATAATACACAATACAATACTCATTTTCCAGCTTATTAATGGTCAAATACACTCAAAAATGTCTCAATGTCCATCTTGGTGAGTTTTAATGTAAACACAGTCGTAACCAGCTCACAGGAACAGTGTTTGGGATCCATGTGTGCGTCAGGTCTTAAAGGGACAGAAGTAATTTATTATTCAAACTACAAAAAGACAAACGATTACTTACGAGCACACATATTCTGAATGCCTTCGGCAGAATTCAAATGAGCCATTTTAATGTAGATTAATTTTGGAATTAATCTAGATTAAAAAAATGTATCTATGACCACCACTTTTGCGACTAAAATTTGAGAGTGTGCGACTGAATTTTACATCCAGTCGCACATGTGCGACCAGTAAATTTGCCTGCTGTCAGTACTGGAGAAATTAAGAAAATACACTTACTATTTATAAATTATAGACGTTATATCTGGCAAATTCTATCTTTGCCAGCCGTTTCTATATGAGATAATATTAAACCATTTGTCCATGATGCATTTTTGCTATTCGCAATCCAGAAGAGAGAGAAAGCGAGCGAGCGTGCAGTGCGTACAGTGCACACAACACCACAGTCAGCTTAATGAGTGACGATGGCCAAGAGAACTAAACAAAAGTTTAGTCTGCTTAAACTTTAGGAATGTGCTGTGATATTAAAATAACTTTATTTTCGATTTCGGCTTCCAAGAATTATAAAAAGATAATATGAGGTAAAACTACCGTATTTCCTCAAATAAAAGCCTGTAGTCAATTAAACGCCGGGCCTCTGATAGTGGCCGGGGGCATGGCGAGCATGAACAAATAAAAGCCGGTCTCAAATTAAGGCCGGGGAAAAATTATTTCCTTTCATTTCATGTGCATTCAAATTCAGCATAATGTTGTGTAATGTAGGGTTGTGCCGAAGGAGCGAAACCTTCGTGACCATTGCCAGTGCGACGCACACAAATCCTGGTCTCTTCTATACTTAACCTAAACACTTTGCAGGGATTGCTCTGTAAATTAAATTGAGAATATAACTGATGCATATATGCCATTTTAAATACTGTAGTCTATGAGAGATGTGATGTGTGTTATTCTGGGAAAATACAGTGTCAGACGCCGTGTCTACACAAATATTGATCTTGACAATCTCTTAGCCTCTTGTCTTTTTTACACATCTTACTCTGCATTTAACTTAAAATATTTTATTTTGTACAAGAAAACAGCATAGGCTTCAAAATAAATTGTTATTGAAATATTGTAAAGTGGTCATTTGAACTACTCGAACGAACATTTAAAAAACAATATGCAAAATCAAACTTGAACAGCTCCATAACGGATTGAGAAAAGTGCGAGCATTAGTTGGGTAAGAAAAATAACAAATTTATAGGGTTGTTTTTTTTAAAGTAGAAAATAATATTTATGTAAAGAGATATATCTATACATCTAGATCTGACGCGTTGAGCCTGGTCATCGATGGCAGTAACTTATCCCACTCGCCACAGCACACTCTATTTCACTCGGCATAGAGTGACATTTTCCACCACACTCACACCACCAGTTCGTGTTGGCTCTCATCCTCACGTTCTCCGGCTGTTGAGCGATCGCAACCTCCTCCTCCTGTCGTTCTATTTCCAAAGCACGCTGGCGTACTCTTCTGAATACTCTGGTTCATAGAGGTATGGTTCTGGATCTTGACTGTCTAAGAA
Source organism: Romanogobio albipinnatus (assembly GCA_023566225.1). Classification (NCBI taxonomy): domain Eukaryota; kingdom Metazoa; phylum Chordata; class Actinopteri; order Cypriniformes; family Gobionidae; genus Romanogobio; species Romanogobio albipinnatus. The sequence continues at coordinate 17,181,898 of CM042254.1, forward strand.
GTAACCCTCTTCGTCTCTCACACGTCTTCTCAGCCATGTTCATCGCCATTCATGTACTGTATGAAAAATAGCCAGCTACTATTCACGCCGGTATGTTGACGGAAGGTGTGGGATTCATGTGTTGTGTGATATCTCTGCGCCCAAGTAGCAGTGCTTCGCCCCTGCTTCCCCATAATATAGTCCCAAGTCAATATCTGCCTAGGAAATCGCCTAGTCTTAATCTGCATCGCTATTTGTACTCGTTGTGAATACGCAGGCCACAAGAAGTAATTAGGTGGGGTTTTTTTTTTTTTTTGGATCACTTTTACTCGGGACATGCTACCTGGCAACATAGGATTCCATTCATTATGCTAAGCTAAGCTAGAGACGACACTCCCAAACTAAAACAATGCATGCACTGAGACAAAAATACATTTGCCCACATTTCTAAATGTAGGAAAGAAGTTGAATGAGCCCTATTTCTAAAAACGGTGGAGTGTTCCTTTAAGGATCCTTTGATGAATAGAAAGTTTATAAGTCACTCAGGAAATTATAAACTATAACATTATACATTTTTATTAAGTTTTTATTATCACTGGGTCAATTTAATGCATTCTTGCTAGGTCAAAAAATGAAATCTTACTGACCCCAAACTTTTGAACAGTACTGTATTTTCCAGATTTCAATGTTTTTAATATTTGTTTGCAGTCAGTCATATAGTTTGGAAGACAGAATGTTTACTTATTGTACTTTCTACTTTTTCCTCACACAATACAAATCTTAGCAAGGGGGTCCCTTTCAAGATGATTATCACATTTGTGGTCCTTGCCATCAAAAGTTTGAAAGAGAAAGTAAAGTAAAGCAATTTGCTGTCAAAATTAACAATTTGAAACCCCTGGGCTAAAGCACCAAAGAAAACAGAATTAGTCTCCAGTTAAATTAGACCAGTTAAATAATCCATAGTACACTTTTTTGTATTCTTTCTTATATCATGGTGAATGGAGAAACTCAATAGAGCTGTGTGAAATGTGGAGGTGAAAATGATGGAGGTATAGACATGTGAGAGGTGATTTTCAAAATTGTACTTTTGTACTCAACAGGAGTATCAAGAAAAACTCTCAAGGAATACCGGTGTCTTGTGTTGTTTTTGACTAGACCTCCGTCTCCCGCTGCTTATGAAAGTCTCATCTTTCAGCGTTTCAGGCGAATATTACAGAAAGCAGTCTATTGAAATATTTATTGTCACAGCTGACCTCACATGAACAGATCCCGTGTTCAAAGAGATTCTTTCCTCACATTATTCTTACACGCCTCGCCACTCCTAACATTCCGCATGGAACTGTCTGTTTGCTCTTTATTCTATTCATTAGGAATGAGAGGTATTCTCTTTAAAGAGACAATGAGAAATAAGGCTGCATGTAATATTTAAACCCTGTGTGTGTGTGTGTGTGTGTGTGTGTGTGTGTGTGTGTGTGTGTGTGTGTGTGTGTGTGTGTGTGTGTGTGTGTGTGTGTGTGTGTGTGTGTGTGTGTGTGTGTGTGTGTGTGTGTGAGAGAGAGAGAGAAATCAAGTGCTGAATTCTCCAAATAGAGTCCAGCCTACCAAACCAACTTGACTGATAGAGTAATACTATATCATTATTGCATATATTCGCCACAAGGCAGTTGTTGTAAGAAATTCAATTTGCTTCAACTCATGAAGGCAACTATTTATCAGATATTATTATGATTTACCCCGAGTACTGCATAGCGCCATTGACGTCTTTGGATATCTCCAAACTGCCTACAAAGCGTTTTTCCCACACCAGTTATGAATATAACTGCAATGGCCTTCTGCGGCGAAGTGGCTCTTTGAATCATCGCCCGCAGCATTGTCTTTTGACAGCCATTGTCATTCAAATGGTTTGTGCACTTCATTTAGTGATACTTTGTCACCTTTGATAGTGAGCTTTCAGTTTATTATCATGATAATGCTTCTTTAATACATTTTATTTGACTGATCCATCATCACCTACACAAAAGAATAGGAATGAGTAATGAGTTTCCAGGACTTTCGCAATAGTGTGTGTCTAGTATTGTATATATAGGCTGAACTGAGTGCAGGCCAAAGCTGATGTCTATGAGCTGGAGGTTAGTCCCCCTCGTACCGGGAGATTTTTTCTTTTAAAAAGCCTTTAGAATACATTTCCCGGCATCTGGAGCCATACATTTTGTGTTAAGCATTCAGCGCTCAATGTACACTCCAGGTGATTTGGTATTGTTATTTACACAGCTACAATCTTATACCAGCAGCTATATGACCTATTAATATTTATTTCTGCTCCTCAAGAGAAAAATGCTACACTTGAACCTCCTATCATACACCATAATCCAACTTTGGAAATTAAATCCTGTGGAAAGTGCCTTTTTCAAGTGTATTGGATATGTCAGTGCAAGGGGATATGCCATTGATTTAAATGTGGATTTAGGTGTAGTTTAAAAAGAAAAACTTTGTTTAGTTAGGGTATATAGTCAAACCAAAAATTATTCAGACACCGGATATTATTTTTTACTAGTCGGTGCAGGACACTATAGTTTATTTATGTAAGTGAGGATAGCAAAATAAAGTAAACCGTTACATATTACCCAAAAAGTCTTCATACAGTGGACTACCAGTAAAATTGATACAAATTTGGGATCAAAATTATTCAGACACATTGACCTGACCATGTTTTACTTAAAGGGTTAGTTCACCCAAAATTGAAAATTCTGTCAGTAATTACTCACCCTCATGTTGTTCCAACCATGTAAGACCTTCGTTCATCTTCGGAACATAATTTAGTATATTTTTGATGAAATCTGAGAGCTGTCTCACTCCTCCATAGGCTTTCAGAGGGACTGAAACTTGATGGCCCAGAATAGTAAGTAAAAACGTAATTTAAGGAGTCCAAATGACTACAGTGGCTCTGTATTAAGTCTATCATGCGACAAAAATACTTTTTGAGCGGAAAAACAACAAAAATAACGACTTTATCCCACTATTATTGTTGTTCAATTGGGAGCGCCACGACGCATGCGCGAGAACTGATATTACGGCGTTCTTATTCTACTACTACTTGTTACTGGCTGCTCACTCTTTCGGAGTAGTACCGCCATCTACTGTACGAGATGATGTCCCGACATTGCCGGCAGCGCAACAAGGTCTGTTTACAAGCAGAGGAAGACGCGCGCTGTATGCAAAAGTGCGTTCGTTAATATGTCCGCTGATTTCAATGTAGATGAAGACTTGGATTTTTTTAACCAACCATACATACATATATATACATACATACATACATACATACATACATATATATATATATATATATATGGTAGCGGCTCACGATCATTTATTGGGAAAGTGTGTAAGGTAAGCCGTTCATTTTGCAGAATTGGTAAGGCACTCTTACGTTTTCTTTTCTTTTTCTCACGATTCTTACATCCAGGAAATGCACACTTTTTAACCATTGTAAAAATCTAAATCGAGACCTAAATCACAATCAGTGTCGAATTCAATAGCTTGCATACAGCGCGCGTCTTCCTCTGCTTGTAAACAGACCTTGTTGCGCTGCCGGCAATGTCGGGACATCATCTCGTACAGTAGATGGCGGTACTACTCCGAAAGAGTGAGCAGCCAGTAACAAGTAGTAGTAGAATAAGAACGCTGTAATATCAGTTCTCGCGCATGCGTCGTGCCGCTCCCAATTGAACAACAATAATAGTGGGATAAAGTCGTTATTTTTGTTGTTTTTCCGCTCAAAAAGTATTTTCGTCGCATGATAGACTTAATACAGAGCCACTGTAGTCATTTGGACTCCTTAAATTACGTTTTTACTTACTATTCTGGGCCATCAAGTTTCAGTCCCTCTGAAAGCCTATGGAGGAGTGAGACAGCTCTCAGATTTCATCAAAAATATACTAAATTATGTTCCGAAGATGAACGAAGGTCTTACATGGTTGGAACAACATGAGGGTGAGTAATTACTGACAGAATTTTCATTTTTGGGTGAACTAACCCTTTAAGTGTTTTTTCTTTAATTGCTAATGCGACCTTTTACACTACAGTCTGAACAAAATTAAGCATTGCTTGCTAAGTGGTTGACCTGAATTGGTATTCTCTAATTGTGTACTTAATTTTAACAGCTGATTGTAATCCATTACTATCAAAGTTATCTGACATTATCAAGAAGAATTTGTTCTGACATATTTTGTTACCATTTTCTAAACTATAGCGAATAAACTGTGATAATGTGAGAAAATGTTGAAGGTGTCTGAATACATTTTGGTTTGACTGTACGTGATAGATCAGCACCATATTGGTTTTGAGACGATTTTAGTGAATTATTATTTTCAATTAATATTAGATGATTTAAATATGCAAGTTCATTTCTGCCTGTTTTTACATTTACATTACCTTTAGATTCCATTCACTTGAAGTTGATCTTCATTCTCCTGATGATGACTAAATTAACTTTATTTAGCGGATTTCTATTTATTTTTTAAATGGCATGGGATTTTAAATTTGGCCATAACATCACCATAATTATCACCATAATAATATAATAATTTTTTTTTTTTTTACCAGAAATTTGAATTATTATTATATTATTATTATTATTTTAAATGGTATGGAATTTAAATTGTGACCATAACCTCTCAATAATTATCAGGTCATCGTGTTATTTGATGCTTATTTAAAATTGGTGTAGAAATGTAAAGTAATTTTGGAAATATATATATATATATATATTCTCTTAAGAGGCATGCAGCAAACGCTAAAGGATGACGATGCCTGCAGCCACTGATCTACGGTCAGTTTTTCACTTGACATTTAGTTTAGTCTGGCATGGATTTGAAAAGGGAAAAGTGATCCTAGACCAGCAGTTTTAGTCTGTGTTATCCTGTAGCAGCAATTTAAAGGGGTGGTAAAGCACACTCTTTCGAAGGCTTGATTGTGTTTGTGGGGTGCACTGTAACATGTGTTCATGCTTCGTTTTTAAAAAAATGCAGTATTTTTCATATATTTGACCTTTATTCTACACTGCTCTGTCCCTCCTTGTAAAAACGGTCTGATGGTTTCCGGATTCTGTGAAGCCAGTCCCTCAAAAATACGCAATGGGCTCTGATTGGTTAGCTGGCCCAGTGTGTTGTGATTCGCTAACCGCCTAGTGAACATTTCTCGAAAGCGTCACGCCCCTTACCTCTACAGGTAGCCTCAGGCTACTAGCCTGAGCTTTGTGTACAATAGCGTCAATGAAACCATACCAAGAGCCCGAATCAGACCCAGACAATTTTAGTGAAGATGATCGAGCAGAACCTGTTCAGTCCTCAAGAGTAAAGACTGCGGATCTATAGTGATCGCTCCTGAATGGCACTGTTACTTTTGTATTTTTAGAACGATTTGCCAAATATCTGTCGCAAGAACGGACACTAAACATTGCTAGTAGCCAAATCAAACACAGAACCATGTTTAGCATGCCTGTAGATAAACAATACATAAAAGCTCTAATCAAAGAATAATTTACACTAATGCCAAGTTCGCTGTTGAGATTTTAAACAGTTTGTAACGTTAGGTGTATGTCGGATAACGTTAAGTATGAATGAGCATTTAACAAACTGGTTTGCAGAGCCAAACAGCGCTGTCATGTCTACTTCCTTGCTACAACGTAGGCTACAATTAACAACACGAACTATTACAGGAAAACACATCGACGAAAAATAAATCACACTTACTGTTGTAGCCCGTACTCGCGAAGATTGTGGAAGCTTTCCTCTGCGAGATGTGCCGCGGTAGCCGCGCGTGCCCGCCTGTCTCGTGCAGCTGAACTCGTGCAGCTGAAGGCTCGTGTATTGCAAATACAGATGAATATTGTCCATTATGTCATATTTTCCGATCTTCTCCTCCGACCCCTGTCTGTCTCGTGCTTTGATTTATGATGGGCAGCATATATCCGATGCAAATGCGATCGTGTTCCCCTCATGTCTCATACACACATGAATATGACGTTGTATGTTAAACGCACTGCAACGCACCCCCGTCCCTAGGAAGGCTGAAGAAAGTGGACCTGCAATCCGGATGAAAATAACAGCGTTTCGTCGGCATTGTCAACAGCACTCCAGCCTACTAACTATACCACAACAACTATTCCCCGCGGCGATACAAAATGGCCCCCCTTATTTCATATTCTCGGAGGAGGGGTTTATGTAAATATTGGGCCTGGTGATGTCAGCACACCCTGGAGGAATGTGTAGTAGTCCCTACCGGCCGTTTGCTGTAGTCCTTAGAAATCGATTTCTTTAAAAGCAAAAATCTCCCTTTGCTTTAAACTTTGAACGTTGTAACTTTGAAGATGTTGTTTATGCTCAAACAGCAACATTACACACTAGCTAAAGTTAGAAAAGTGAAATCGTGGTTTACCACCCCTTTAAGTGGCAAATGTTTTGAGTTGGTCAATTCTACAGTTCCGTGTTCAAGTCTGTGTGTCTAGAATCTGTATATAAAGATAAGCTATACAGATATACTGTAAACGAACAGCATCTAATGTTCCTCTTCTTATCACTTTTGGGATTCTTCCCACCTCCTGCTTCCCTTTTCTGGGCCTGTTTCATGCTGCTTAATTGCTGACCTTTGTATTCCATCTGCCCCTTGTGTGCATCGCATCATGGTGCTGTTTAATGATCTGAGAACAGACATTGGCCTTTCACGCTGATCCAGGACTGATTCCCTACCCGAATCCTAATCTCAGCTGTCGTTAAAGAAACTGGCAAATCATGTCTCATCCCTGCTGACAGCACTGGCATGAATTTCCGTTAGTGTTCTCATTTATTGCAATGGCCGTTCTTCAGCTGGCACGTGAACATTTTAAACACAATCAAGTGTATTATTGCAGGGTTTTTCCTATATTGAAAATATTTTGCCGGCCAGCTAAATGAACCTTTAACCGGCAAAGATTAAATTGATCATTTAACCCATTCTGCAGCACCAGTACCCGCTGATAGCCGGCTACACTTTAAAATGCTCCCAGGAGTGTTTATGTAAGTGTTCTGTGAAGAGCGTCAAATGTTTCTATTTACAACGTGATTTTGCAGCGTTGAGCTTTGTAGCCAATCACAGACATCTGTTGAGCATGTTAACGCAATGGCCAATCAGAAGTGTTTAAGTTAGTCAGAAATCGCTCAACACTGCAAAAATAGTTTTTTTGTTCTGCACGCTTGTGAATCCTTTCATTATAACCAACAAAGTATAAACACGATGTCAATAAGAGATGTATTGAATAACGGGAGAGTGCTTTGTGTAACTTGTTTTGTGATTGACAGCTTCATTGAGTATTGGCAGTGATCTTTACTCGCTTTCTGTATATAATATTTTCATGCTGCAAAGTTTCTGGATTGACAACTGTATTTAAATGTGCGATTGAATCCGATTGACAGTGATAACCATAGCAAAGCAAATATATATATACTGGGTTTGCAGTTCACAGGGGTAGGGTACTTTACCGTGTGTTTGTCCACCACCACTGAACACCATATTTAACCCAGGAAAAACCCTGTATTGTTTGCTGGATCATTAGTAAAACTTTGCTGATTCCCTCTGCAGCATTTTATCTGTCTGTGACGGAAGTGACAGGTCTCTGATGAGGTGAAGAGTGTGTCTGCAGAAAACCTTTGCTCTGGGCAGTGGATTGCTGCGGTGCTGACAGTATACATACACACAAAGTGACAGTCAATCACACAGCCCTTGAAGCATCGTCTCAGGCTTAATGTGCAGTGAATGCAGTGCCTATTGATTTCCTCCGTTGTCCATGACTATAAATACAGATTAATAAACAACATTTTTCCAGCCGCTGGCAACATCCTGTCCACAAAGACAGAACTCAGACTGAATTTCTGAGGGTTGAGAGAGATGATGGAGACAGGGCTTGAGATTTTGATCACCTGCACCTATCAGGACAGTGAACATGAGCCCAAAGGGTCTCATATCATATGAATGGTATTCCATGTCAGTCACAAACCAGACAGGAAGTGTTTTGCAGTCAGAGTACTAGGTCAAATATATGTGTATATGCACACTCCTGGGCAATAAAAAGGGGCCAAACCAAAATGGCAAAATATTTAGTGGTCTTTTAATGGTCTTAACCAGGGGTGTCCAATCCCGCTCCTGGAGGGCCAATGTCCAGCAGAGTTTAGCTCCAACTCCAATGAAACACAGCTGAACCAGCTAATCAATGTCTTACTAGCCATACTAGAAACGAATGGCCGCTAGAGACAGGCTCTAAAAAGGGAGTCAAATCTGTAACTCCCCCATGTTAAAATGCCCAAATTTACAGCAGAAAAAATATGTTTACAGCCTGGTACAAAAAGTGGTTTTGCTCTATACAGCTAAATTTGCCTTTAATAACAACTGTGAGGGGGGTGAATTGTTTTATAACTGATGCCAGTTATTTTTTATAATTAAGGGCCTGGCCACTTGAGTTATATGTCGATTGCCACTATGGTCGAGCTAGCCGGGCGTGGTTTCAGCAACCAGTCACCTCAGCTCCACCCATGTCCCGTCTCTTTGTACATTTACAGTTATCCGGGAGTGACGCGCTACCAAGATGGCAACGGCCGACTTTAGGCTTCAAAAATGCTCTTCAGAAACCTACGGGTGACGTCGCGGACACCATGTCCATATTTTTTTACAGTCTATGTTTTTTACAGGGAGAAGAGTCAGTGTTGTTCCAAGCAATGTTAATGGTGTCAAACATGAGTAGTTAAAAAATTATCCCAGTTCGTTTGAGTTTAATGTGAGACCAAATATTCACTATACGGTTCAAATCTGGATGCATGACCAGGCCAAAAAATGAGCCTGATGGACTTGTTCTCAATCCACTTCTCGGATGTCTTTGCAATTTGGGCAGGAGCATTGTCTTGTTGAAGAATAATATCTGATCATTCCTCTTTAGATAACAGCTTTTCATTTGTGGGAAGCAAGCAATTCTGCAATATTCTCCTGTACTCTAAAGCAGTAAATTACTTTTCAGAGTGAAGTAGCTCACCAATAGCAGCAGCTAAAAAGGCACAGCTTCACTGTGGTACAGATGCATTTATTATTTTATTTTTCACCAGATTTTCAAAGACCCCACTCTGCAGCATCATCATGCAACGCGTGTTTCATTGTGATTCCACACTCAATGTATATTCTGAATATTTATACAATTTTGGCAGAATATTCTATTAATGTTTTATATATATTTGTGTGTGCCTCACTTAAAGTCCAGGTAGAGCTGTTGTGTTCAATTCAATACTTCCATGGTCACTTGGGCTTGGGACGTTTGCAGTTTTCATCTTGAAATTACATTTGCACACTTTGTTTCTCCAAGGATTAGTTTACCATGCACAGGTGAAGCTCATTTGCACAATACAATTAGATTTGTAATATTAACTCTAAATTTACTCTTAGTGAAATTAATTTGTTTCTGTTCCCTGAATCTGGCCTTAAGGATTTCACTGTTGTAGACCAAACATAAAGACCCTCTAAAATGTTAGCAGGAAGGATTTTCAGGCTTCTGAACCCACATAATATCCTTCTGTTCTCCATCAATGCCAAAAAACAAAACTCTCTCCATTGGAGGGCCCAACTTTCAGGCTGCCTTGAGCTTTTCTCCTTCCACAACTTTACAACCCTTCTCTCTTTTACCACAACTCCTAATCACAGAGAAGATTGTTTCGATTCATCAATGCCATCTGCGGCATAGCCCTGCTAATGATTCTCTGTAACTGCTGGGTAATGCATCTAAGTGAGAAAAGCTTTTTTTGTACTGTCAGCGTTCCTCCGCTCTGAATTTGGATGAGGTTCATGTTTGTGTCTGAGAGACATGAGGTGGCCGTGTACTGAGAATACAGATCTATGGTGACGGTTCATTCATGAGACTTAACACATGAATTTATTCATTAGATCTAGATATAACTTCAACAGGAAATTTGATTTACAGTATTGATTGTAATATTGACAATATCGATATTTTCCTTAGGCTTAAGCCTCTTGTCATGAAATCTATATTACTTTATATATATATATATATATATATATATATATATATATATATATAGGGATTTTCAATATGGTTAATTGACAATTTCAGTCAATTTCAGCCTCTTAGTTTAAAATCTACAAATGCAGGCAGAAATGCAACAATGTTTTTATTTAGTGTGGAAAACATCGTCTTCAGTTTTTACACATCAGAAACCACTTTGGCACAAATTCACATTTAATTGGCTTTCTCCAAATTAAATGTTCATAAATGCCAGTGTGTGGATATGCTATAGTGTATACTTAATGTAATAGTGAGGATAAAAATTAAGAACTATTGCTAATGTTTTGCTTTCAATAAAAGTTTTAAGCCATCAACCAATGTACAGTATTTGCATATCCAGCATATTTTGATACAAAATAGATTTTTAAAATGTACTGATGTTTTGCTTGTTTTTATGGACTTAAATAGGTGCAGTATTTACAGCATCTACACATTTCTTACATAATAAAGCATGTGGACCCACTTATGCAAGAAGTTTTATTATGACTTTTCCCATGGTCCTTTTTTTTCTTCCGTCTATTTAGTGATGATTAATAATGCAGTCTTTTCTTGTTAACTAGCGGCTTTAACAGAGGAGCAAAGACTGTCACGTCTGTAATAGAGTACAGAGGGAGTTTAGCATCAGCAAACAACTGAAAAAAAGATAATTGCAGCTTTAGTTTTGTCCAAATAAACTAGGCATATGCAATTAATCCATCTTCTTGCTCACAATTGGTGCAGTGGCACACAACCAAAAACAGACTGGCATCATCTGGATCGCCCCCCCCCCCCCCCCACCTCACTCTATAGAGGTATTTTAAGCCAGGTCAGCATGTCACTGGTCAAGATATCTTGAGTGATATGATATCATGTTGTTTTGACAGGTATTGCATTAATAAGGGAGTGCAGGGGTGCCTAGAGACACACTGATTGACAATATGCTGGCTCCAAGTCTGGCCAAGTTGACCTCTTGCCCACCTAGGAAAAATCGACCTCTCTGTAGTGTATGTGGGGGTTTTGGCTATCGAAACATTTGTCAAAACATTTGGTAACTAAGTTTAGTGACTGCATGTTACAATGTTTACATGGTACAATGACTGCTAGGCTACTGTTTTTATCAGTGTCTTACACAAATTTCATAAGCTTGCGATTTGATTCCGATCTTGATTCAATATCGATTAATTTGGATAAATATCAGGTACAGTAGCTACATGATAATATTTCTCAAGGGGAAAAAATCATCTAATGCTGTAAACTGGTCATTGATGATTTGCCCTGTCAGCTGTATTATTATTAAAGGTTGAAACTAACAACTCAAATTATATAATGCATTTTTATAATTATAAAAATATAATAAATATGTAATATAGTGCATATATTTAGAAAAATACTCTTTCTAGCTAACTAACATGCTATCGTTGTTAAATGGCTGTTCTGAGGTAAATGTAACATTACGCAACATTGTTCTCAAGCTGTTTTATTGACGTCTTTCCGCCATTTAAACACTGATTGATCAATTACATGAGACATTTCTTTAAGTTGTTCTGTTTCTTTTAACATTCCTTCTGATGTTCATTCATGTTTATTTGGTGCTGTAACTACACGTTATGTCACCACACATTGAAGAGTGTCAAAACTGTATTTATTGTTTGAAGTTCGTAATAAAATTGACAGAATTTGAAAGCTGAGAAAGTGGATGTGAGAGCGTGAGAACAGTGTTTGTTTGTTTGTTCCAGCATGGACAATCATGTATTTACCTGATTTACCTGGGCAACTAACTGAGAAGTGCCCAAAACCCATCTAAAACCGGTTTAGACCGACCGGATAGAGAGTTGAGGTGGGCTCTTCTGACTTGGGTCAGTAATCAATCTCCCATACAACTCTTGCAACTGACTCAGAACTCAGAACACCATAGCAACCACATAGCAAAGCCCTCCAGCCATATTTTCCTCCAAAACAGTCTTTAAGTTTGTGTATTCTCTCCTGCACAGCTATTTGTGTCAGCAGATCCTTTTGGCATATCTTCATTATTTTCATAACCTCCGACCTCTTGATAAAGGCCAGAGTAATGCTGCACAGGGTCATCTGACCACTTCAGACTGTATTATTTCACTTTAGTTGATATGTTTGTTATGTTTGGCTGCCTTTGTGGCACTAATGTGATAGGAAAGGGCAGGAAAATATTTTTTAGCCTAATGTATTTTTTGTATTCAAACAGAATTATAGCTGGGGTAAGCAGTCTTGATATTCAGAAATGTCTGGAGTGTGTGAAAGTTTAATGATAATGACTCTCTAAATTGTCCAAAGGCAACACGAGGATGGCACTTTGGTGGTGCAAAAGGGAAAAATGAACCCTATAAAGGCTCTTTCTAAATAGTTCTTTTATTTGCTCTTTGCAACAGAAATATTTCAGAAATGAACTATCTCAGCAGGGTTGGGTGCAAAGTGCCTTCAATAGCTCCATTAAAAATCTCTCAAATGAGTCAGTCATGAGGGGTTTAGCAAGTTGAATCTGAGGGAAGATGGAAAAGACTTTAATCAGGGTGGATGTTATGTTTTATACGATGTTAATGTTAATGAGAGACTTATTCTTGTGTACCTTGAAACTGAAAATATGTTTTTTATACATTTATATACAGTACTTGGATTTATTTCAGTACATTTTTATATATCATTTTTATATAGTTTTTAGTTGTTGTTACTGCAAATGGCCTGTAAAAAGTAGACATGACCTAAAATCGAAAGACAGTACAACCAATTGATTGGACTTTACTTGTATCCCTCACGTCTACCCCTGACTGAGGTCCATTGAACACATTTGTATGGATGGTTTTCACTTCTGCCAAAGCATGTGCTCAAAGGTCAATGCCAAAGAGAAATATCTTTGAGTATCAGTGCAAACCATCTTTAGGTTTAAAAAAAGAAAGAAATGGTTTGACAGCTTCTGTGTCGTGTGGGTCCTTTTCGTTGTTATGAGTAATTTCTTAAACTTTTAGCGAGACAGAAAGGAAGATCTGTAATGTTACTCAAGATGGTCAAACACAGCATAATTTAACCAAATCACAGTTCCATTGGGTGCTTCAGTCAATGCAGAGCTATATTTGACTACTATAGAAGAGCATTAGGTTAGAGGTCCGTAAACCTCTTAATGCACCATTGCCTGGTTTTGTCTTTACTTTCTACTTAAACAGGTAGCTATTATGGTAATGATTGTTCATTTTCTCCATTTATTTAACAGCCTCAGTGCACCAAAAAAAAAGAGCATTGAATAATTTGCTGCACTTTACAGCTTCATCTTATTATGTACAAAAACTCATTCACAAATACCTTGCACAAGTAAATTAAGTTTTTCAACAAACTACCTATTTCATTGTCATCAATATGCACTAAATGGTTCATCTGGCTTTGTCATGCCATTAGTAACCCAGCATAGAACAGATTTATGAAGAGCCCTCTTAGATACGGGACATTTTCAGGCGTAATGAAAGCTAATGAAATCAATATCTTGTAACCAAAAAGCATCTGCAGAACTTGGCAGACATAAAAAAGCAGAAATGTGATTTCAGTCAGTCATCACTATTGACCCACCCCTGAAAATGATGCCATGACACAACAGGGATTTTATTGACTCAGCCGGACTGAAAATGGACCCCTCTTGGCTTCAAGGTTCCCACACTTTTTAAACAATGATTTCCATGACTTTTCTAGTTGTTCCATGTCATTCCAGTCTATTTTTTAAAATGTCATTTTTTTAGAGAGCGAGAGAAACTTTAGAGAACTTTTTAGAGAAACTTTTTTAAACTATATTAGTTTCCATGGCTAATTCCTGATACTTTTCCATGAGCGTGGGTACCCTCTATCTCAGAGGTCTTCAACAGTCAGTCTGCAAACCTTATGGGCTCTATGGCATTACTTTAAGGGGTCCGCCAATTTTTGTTTAATCTCAAGCTCATTTTTGTGAAAAGATTAAAAAAAGGGGTTAAATTAAAGATTAATATTATCATTATTAAACCTTGATTGACCTTATTTTTCCCTCCACAAACATTTGAATTTTTACAATAATATATATGTTTAATAATAATAATACATTTTAGCATATTCAAGTCTGCCTTTTATGTTCTTCTTGGTTAAGAATGGCATTTGGCAAGATGTCCCAACATGAAGGCAGTAAATGCAAACACAGGGATGCAAACACATGTATGGTCAAAAAAGAGAGAGGTAATCGAAGCCTTCGCCCCGCGACAAATATCCAGATACTTACATTGCCGACCCCTCCCACCCCTATAGACACAGAGTAAAATTAAATTCTGAAAATCAAAATACACCAACACGAATTTGGAATATTACATTTAATTTTTTATTCCGAAACATAAACCCTTATTGAACTATCTAGCACTTATTCTTGCTTTACTCCTTCCTCTTCTTTATATTTATATATGAATGTAAATAATTATATATATATATATATATATATATATACATACAATAGGTAACACTTTACAATAATTTTGTATCAGTTAACATTAGTTGATGCATTAGTTAACATGAACTAACCATGAACAACAGCTCTGTTCAGCATTTGTTAACGTTAGTTCATATAAATCCAGCTGTTCATATTAGTTCACAGTGCATTAACTAATGTTAACAAGATTTTAATAATGCATTAGTAAATGTTGAAATTAACATTAACAAAGATAAATAAATGCTTTAAAAGTGCAGTTCATTATAAGTTCATGTTAACTAATGTAGTTAACTTATGTTAACTCGGAAAAGCGCATGTTTTGACCATAAGCACGCAAATGAAATGTTTAACCGGCAAGGCTTTAAAACGCATACAAATAATGAACTTTCGTGATTGTGAATAACTATAGCGTTCCGTGATTATAACTCCACCACTAACGTATGATGTGAATGTATGTCGCGTTGTTCAGTATATTGGGATGGAGGCAAATGATAGAATTTGTAGAAAAATAATTAATGAAATGCAAAACCGAAAAAAATGCAATTCACAAGCGCGCATTGAACCATGAATGCCGTACCGAACGGTTCAATATTATATTGAGAATTGGGGCATCCCTACTATATATATGTAGGCCTACACAAATAATATAAAATTACAAGATGTTTATTGTAAATGTAATGTGCAGCTTTTTAATGGGGCAACAAAGATATGATAGATACGAAAGAACAATATAGGCTTTTAATAATCTTTCAGTGATAATATATGAAACGTTTCAAAACAGAGCGGCACAAAGCGCTTATGTGCATCCCGGGTGCAGAATCATGCACTTAAAGCAACATGGAGTCAGAGTGCGCATTGAAAAGTTCACAGCACAAAGAGAAGAGATGTTGAGCGCACAAATCCTAGTCTATAATGTATAATGTATATCTGTCCAACAGTCAGGGCCGTCGCAAGGGGGGTGCGAGGCCCTGTGCGAAGTTGACATGCGAGGCCCTCTATACAATTGATTTGCTCGCGTGTATGCGGCCGGGTATTGCTATAGTAACAAACCGAACTTTCGCATATCTGATCAAAAGTGGTTTGACTTATTTCAGATGCTGCAATTAGAATTTAAAATGGACTGAGTAAAACTCTATACAATCTTGACGTGTGTGATAGGCTATTGTGCTCACTGACATGCAGCATGCACGGTCACTCACACGCTCATAACAATTGTAAGATCTACTGCATAATGATAACCTAAGAACAACAACAATAATAATAAAGCAATTAAAGGATTAGAAGCGATCTAAGGGAATAACTAGCCTAAATAAGAACGGTATGAAGAAACGTGCAAACATTCACTCTTATTCGTCTAATAGTGAAAACGCAAACGTTTCTTGTCACATTCATTTATGATTTACATTACTTATAATGCATAATTTAATTTCAAGACGGCTAAATTTCATAGAAAGTTGAGGAGTTTGCATCACTAGATAGTCTATTACTGTTGGTCGCTGAACATTTCTATCGTAAAACAGTTGTCAGCTCAGCTGTACAGTACAAGCATCTCTCCACGAACTCTCGTTGCATTGTGGTTATGACTGACAGCAAGACCCGCCTTCTTTGATTTGATTGGCCACCTCACTCATTCTGTCACTGACGAGCGCTGTTAGAACGGTGAAGTGGACTAGACTAAAACTTTAGTCATTCTAACAAACAGATTTACTCATTCAACACTAAAATGATAAAATTGGACAACAATGACTGTTTAATCGTGTCTACCGTCATATCGCTCACCCCATAAGCCAGATATATATATCCCTCTATGGTACGCAATATGATTTCAATGAGGAAAAAATTATTTGTGGTGTTTTTCCTGCTTAAAATAGGACACTATAACAATAGCAATAAAATTTTTCATATTTTTTTTATTTATTTATATTTTAAAAGTTTGTTGCCTCAAGGCAACATTGTACCACAACTGACAAATTTAAACATTTGACATTTTCATGTAGAAAAAATAAATATATTTATTGAAAACATCAATTTCTTTAACGAGACACCTGAACAAACACATTTATCCAGTTTATAATGTATTACAAACTTCATATTTAATAAAAAGTAACATTTCAAATTCAGCTGTTGCTCTCAGGCAACATTGTACCATCGTGGAACACAAGTATTCCCAAACCATCACATCAAGTTATCATATCAAGTTATCATATCAATATATAGTGTCAAGTTATATCAAGTTATCATATCCATCTTCATCCTCATCTCCATCTTCGATCTCTCCCTGCCGGACTGTCACTATGACCTCATCTTCCTCATCACATGGCACCTCATCCTCACCCTCATCGGTTGTGTTTTATACCTTTTTTTAAGTGCTATAGAAAATGTGCAGATCATAATATATGCAGTTATAGTATGTGAATTACTAATCTTATACGTGCATTACAAAATCGTGCAAAAATGCAAAAAAAACTATTTTCCCTACAAATATACTATATTTGTATCCAATCTAGTGTGTCTGGTATGGCCTTATGCGATTCCATTATGGTACAATGTTGCCTTGAGGCAACACACAGTTTTTTGTTATTAACTCTAAAACATTTTATGATATATAATGTAAAGTTCTTGAAAATACTTCTTTACTTACCAGTGAAGGTGACTCATATTTTTTGTGGGTGATTAACTGGATGGAAACTAGTGAAGAATGCAATGGAGAAAATATGGAGCCATGTGACCTGTGCACATGTGCTGAAACAGGACACAAAATGGACCCCTGTGGATCATGTGACCAATTTTTTGTCCTTTCATTGATTAGTATTTGAGTTATATGAGTAGTTGCAACCCGGCAGCCTGATTATTCTCTGTGATTGTGTTGGTTGTGCTGCTTGTAGTCGCAATATTGGCATTGACAAATTTATCCAGCGATCCTCTCAGTGACTTCTGAAATTCTTCTTTCTTTTTAATTCTTTTCCTTTTCTCACCACCCGACTCGTGTTTACGAAATCGGTCGCGCTCTCGTGCAGCACCCGACATTTTTTCCTCAGAGTGAGTGGCTCGCAGACCACGCAGAACGTCATATCGAAATTTGAAAAATAACAATATTCATTTGCTGATTTTTTTTTTCACGTGGCCTTGATTGTGCATTATTGAGAGACAGTAGGAATTGTATTTATTATCGATGTTGGGTGGAAAAACTGTAATAAAAAATAGACATAAACTTCATAAAATGCAGGCCAGGCGCAAGGCCCTCTAGAGGCGCGAGGCCCTGTGCGGTCGCACACTTGGCACAGCCCTTGCGACGGTACTGCCAACAGTTCACTGATCATTTGTTTCTTCACAGTTTTAAATTCCAGTTATTGTGCGTGTGATGCTAATTAACAGTCCTTGTGTTGTCACCTTGTGTAGCGAGTACAACATTGTACAGAAACCGCTAACATAGATAAACTCCAACAAGATAAAGTCACTTTATTCAAATACCCACAACCCTTTAGCTACATATCAAGTATTATAATGGGAATATATCATCTTGGAGAGAGTTTCACTGTGCTGACTGTCGTAACCGGACACTACGTGTTGACAGCTGCCGCAGAGGGAAGACGAGTTTCCCTGAACTTTAATTTAACAATGTAAATATTCTTCTGTCCCTCGCATTCAAGCTATGAAATGGCTTTAGATGACTTTGTACCAGCAAATCATAATATAAGAATGATTGCTGAAGAGGATCATGTGATGGTATAGATTTCTGATGATTATTTAATTATCAGGACAGACCTGAGTTTTGTCGACTACTGGTCTTACTAGACGGGAAGGCACGGCGCCGAACTCTGGTCTCGGGGAGAAATTTGTTGCAGTGGCAGATACCACAGACAGTAAAAGATACGCAGCAAGAAGAAACACTAGTGGTTCACGGCTGTTTGGGTGTGCAGTGTTCTGATTTGCTTAGCTCCTATTAACTTGTTTGGTGGAGGCAATCCATAAGTGAACTTACTAAACGTAATTTCGGGAGGAAGTACGCCCATCTAATCTTCCAATTAATACCAAGGTATAAAACCAGCAGCTTACCTCTTCCCGTTGTTAGTTCTTGCAGCATCCCTCCTCCTCCCCGGCTCCCCCCTTTTGAACTATTTTCCTGTTATAGGGGGGCAATCGGAGCTCTGGTAGAATATCCTCTCCGAGCCCCTCTATAGCAGACAGCAAGCCAAATCCATTTACCACTTTTACCAAGATTATATGGGCACACAAACTCGTGAATTACTGTTGGTGAAATAATAATCAGACCCATAAAAAACTCTTCGGATCTGCACAATTCACACAAGTCACCCAAACTGACGTGAAAAAAGTGGGAGGTGCCGAAAAGCGCGATGTTTGCATCCCTGAAATTGAGGGTTTTTCTGGTTCAAAACATTTTAAACTTATGAATAAGGCTGCCAGCTGTGTCTCTAGGAACTAGTGTTTTGGAAATCTTCTTGTAGCCATAGACATTCTAATTGTCACCGTTATGTATAGCGTGTGTGTAACCTGCCTGTATTGTCTCACCTGAGTATCCGTATTCAGTAAACTTCATTTTGAGTATTGTATTTACCTTTCCTTCCCTTTCTGCCTGCACACACCGTGACACTAATGTAATAAAACAATTTGTTCTCTATAGCTTTTGTGAGAACTCTTTTGACTTGGCTGTATTTGCTACTCAACTTTAGCACATGCATGGGCTAAATACCCAGTTCAGTCATTGAACTCTAACCATTGAGGTTCATTACTACAGCCAATCGGGCATTTCTTCCTATCTAGGCTAGTATGTATATACGTATTTCGGTCCGACACGTGTAGCGTTAGACTCCGCGCTCATCTTCACCCTCCTCCACCCCAGCACCCTGCTACAGGGGTCTTTTGCAGCAGCACTTAATGTCACCTTGTTTATGGAGCAAGTATTCGTACTTGCTTTGCAGCAGCAGCAGTTTTATTTTCGGTGTCTTCATGGTCTAGCAGAGCGAGTTTGTGTACTTGCCTGTAGCCACAGCAGCAGCTTAGCAGATCAAGTCCGCCAAAACCAATCCTATTTACATCTACAGCAACATTACTCATTTAATAAAATGGTGTTCAAACTATTCAGAGTTGTCATGACTGAAATGTATGTACTGTATGTGTAACAGCACAAGCTTATTCAGGTTTGTTATTGCTTAACTGTTTTAACATAATTTTGTACCATACTATACAAATAAGTGACTTAAAAACAGCGTTGAATAGGGGTGGAATAATTATGACATAGCTGCGTTACAAAAAAATCCTGTAACTCAAAAGCATTACATTATATTTTGATATTATCATTTTATTTATATTTTTATTTGCCACTAAATTTATTTGCCTTTTTTTAACTCTGTATCTTTAGTTATGTTATGTTAATATGTTATGTATGTAAAATGTATGTTATGTTATGTTATGTTATGTTATGTTAATATAGACCAGGCTTAGAATGCTAGTTTTATACAATATGTAACAGTGGGTCTCTGTGTCGTCTCCTTACTGGTCCTTGGGCTGAAAAAGTTTTGAAGACCCCTGCTCTAGCTAGTAAAATGCACCGTAGGATACGGACCAGCATCCAGAGAGGATCAAAAAAGGGAATTTGCTGTGTAACACGTCTGAGAACAGAATGAGTCACATTAGGAGCTTTGTAAGTGTAAGCAGGTAACAGGAGCAGATACAGAGATACAGAGAAAAGGGCACTTGAAGAGACTTCAATTAGCAGCATCAGTTAAGGTGTGCAGCCGGCTGTGAAGTCTGAGTCACGAGAGGGAGGGGAAGAAAGAACAGGCAGTGCTGAGATGGTATCTGTTAAAGGGAACAGCGAAGGATGAACGCTGTCTGACATAATGATGAGGGAAATGACAAGCACCATTTCATATCTCCTGTCAAAGCCTGTGGTAATTGACACACAATGCACACAATTCCTTACGGAAGTGACATGGCGGCACTCTCCATGTCGGCGTCAGGTGGTGCAATGTGTGTGATATGACAAAGGAGCCATTTATTTATGATGCTCATGATGCATTCTGTTGAAAGACCGTCACACCGCCCTTGTTCCTTCCTCACAGGTACACAGAAATCCCTTGTGGCTTCTGAGAACCTTACGATGTTGCCGTGCAGAGGAAGATGATTGATGGTGGTTGTAAATCTCAGCACTCTCTCGTCCTCATCAAACGAACATTGTTAGCTTTTTTCCTCTTCCCTTTCAGATCCGAGGGAAAATCATGATTCGGTGTGTCGTTCCTTGCACTGTACATGAAATTGCTACCTGTCACTTTCAATGGACATTGATTACGGCTATGGCGTGGGCCGTGGACAGAGGGTGATTATTTGTCTTTAAAAGCCATTCAGTGGATGTGGCACTTTTGCGTGGTGCGCGTCACTGTTTCAGAGTTAATTACAGATGAGTAGTAATAGCTGTGAGATGCTCAGTGACTCACTAGCCAGAGCCGCTCCGACACAATCCACACGCCTTTCTCGTAGGAGGCCTGCACTTTGCCGCCCGCGGCCACTTTCGAAGGCGAAAATGTCAAACCTCTCTGTTAGCTTAAATCTTTCGTCTTTCTGTCTTGCAGAGCCTTCGCTCCACCACCGGCAAAAGGCAGTGGTTTCTGATCTCACTTTCCAGACAGGCAGGTCGAGCTTGATGGACTTCGGAACTCCAGATTCTTCACTTGACAAAGGTAAGATGTCCAAATATGCATAAGCACAATATTGCGATGCCTAGCTGTCATTTTCCACAGGCTGTGAACATGTGGAGCTTGGGTAATTCATCACAACGCTGAAAGGCAAATAAAGCAAAACCATTGTCCTGTGGATTTTCAGTCTTTTCTCCCCGCTCATGTGTTTGTGAGGAACAAAGTGTATGGGACTAAAAAAAACGCACTTCTACAAACTGCGAGAGAGTCATCTTGTAAGAAAACAAAAAAGCTTTGTCTGATTCGTATAATGTCACCTGCTGTGGGGAGGCGTCGTTATGAAGTGTATTGATCAAACTGGAAATTGAACAGAATCTCTAAGTCTTATTCTAGGCATCCCATTTTCCACACATAATGACGCCTGTTACTCTCTATTGCCTTTCCTCTGGAGTGCTGTCCTCCTAAATCATAATCTTTATGTCTTTATCAAAGCCAACATCACAAAGAAACCAAACTACCCTCTTAGGATGATGAGTCTTGAGTCTTCATTTTAACCAGTAGCAGGAATAATTTTCGACTTCACTCAGGGTGATGGCGAACACTGAATGCTAATGTCAGACACAGCATGTGTTAGCATGTGCTTTGGTAATACTAATTTGTATTGTGCATTCTATTGTTCTATTTTATTCCATTCTTTTATGTTAATCCCGTTTTGTTCTGCTCTGTTCTTTGCGGTTTCGATTTGCTCTATTCAGTTCATTGTGGTTTTTGGACATGTACCATAGAATGACCATGTTGACCAGGCTGATTAATATATTAATGAATATATAACTAGCTGATAACGCTGCCTGCTGCCCAGCTGTTTTTGTGTATGTTTCATTTTCACAGTATTATGTTTATATCAGCATTATATCTGCCCATATACCAACAATGCCATGGTATGTATCAAAGCATCATGGTATTTTCTAATGCCATTCCTATACCATGGTACTGTCACGTGTTTTTGTTAAAAGCGATTCCATTCTATCTTATTCTTTCTCTTCTGATTTGTTTCTCTTTTTTCTGTTTCTATTATTTTCCCTTGTGTTGTTCGTTTCACCCTGTGTGAAAGCATTATTGATGTTGTGCTTGCTGTCAGTACTTCATTACTCCCAGCCGAGCCTTAAATTGTTTTGAAAGATAACGTTCGGTCTGCCAGGCAACTGTATCTATGCAGTTGAGAAATAAAAGGAAGCAGGCAGCCGTATTAAAGCTCCTTTAATGTACTAAATTCATTACTTTCAGCCTTGTGTGCCCATACAAGCTCACTCTGTGGTTGAGCTTTCCCTGATGGACACACGTACATTTAATCAACATGCAACACACTTGGGCACATCCGGTGTTATATTAAGACAGTCACTAATTCATTACACAAACAGCATATGCTTCAGAGTATCTCGTTGAGTTGTTTGTGTACGAACTGCAAAATTTTTTTTCCAGCAGAAACTCTGAACTCAGCACCAGCATCCTGGTCTTTAAGAGAGAGTGATAAAAGGAGAGACGGGTCAGTGTTAAGACCCTAAGAGCCCTTGAGTCGTCCTGCCCGGTTGTGTTTGAGACTGCCACTCAGCTGTAGGTTGAAGCCTTTGCAGTGAGACAGAGAGTGGGCCCCTATCTGCCGGTGACTCCATTAGCTCTATGAGAAAGGAGACACTCATCCAGCCCTTTATCTGACAATACGTCCCACAGATGCCTGCATGGAGTCCGCTGCAAGGAATTATGGGATGTGGATGGAAAAAATGGTGGGCAGAATCATGGATCACGAAATTGGGTGTGGGGGGAGGGGGCATCAAAAATCAAATCAAATCAAATCAAATCACTTTATTGTCACACAACCATATACACAAGTGCAACAGTAGGTGAAATTCTTAGGTGCAGTTCCGAGCAACATTTAAAGCAACATCAGATTACACATCTGATGCGCCCACAATTACTCACAGCACAGTAAACTCTACAATAAACAATAAATAATTTACACAATTTGAGTGTAGTTCTCACAGCTTTAAACAATATACACATACTTACAATATACATATACTTTAAACAATATACACTAAACATACATTAAACAATATACATTAAGCTATAATAATAATAATATACAATGTACAGTATACAATATTAATCACAATAGAGATCCAATGTACAATAGATGCTATATGATAAATAAATGTGTATATAGTGTGTGTGTATCTACAGTGGGTTGTGCTGAGTGATATTCTGTCCAGTGTGTGTTATGATACTGATGGATCAAGAGTTAAGTAGTCTGATTGCTTGTGGGAAGAAGCTGTTCTGGAGTCGGCTGGTGCGTGTTCTGATGCTGCGGTACCGTCTGCCTGATGGCAGCAGTGAGAGCAGCCCATGGTTCGGGTGGCTAGAGTCTCTGATGATCCTCTGAGCTCTCTTCACACACCGCCTGGCATAAATGTCCTGGAGGGAGGGAAGCTCACCTCCGATGATGCAGCTGGCCGTGCGCACTACCCTTTGCAGGGCTTTGCGGCTGCGGGCGGTACTGTTGCCGTACCAGGTGGTGATGCAGCCAGTCAGCAGGCTCTCTATGGTGCTGCTGTAGAAGCGTGTGAGGATGTGGCGGTTCATTCCAAACCTCCTCAGTCGTCGCAGGAAGAAAAGGCGCTGATGAGCCTTTTTCACAACGGCCTCGGTGTGGACGGACCATGAGAGTTCCTCTGTGATGTGGACACCGAGGAACTTGAAGCTGCTGACTCTCTCCACCGGTGCTCCATTGATGGTGATGGGGCGGTGTTCTCTCTCATTCCTCCTGAAGTCGACCACCAGCTCCTGGGTCTTGCTGACGTTGAGGGAGAGGTTGTGCTCCTGACACCATCGTGTCAGAGTATGCACCTCCTCTCTGTAGTGAGTCATGTAGCCAGTGATGAGGAGATGTTACTGCCCATTCTGACCACCTGGCATCTGTTTGACAGGAAGTCCAGGATCCAGCTGCATAACAAGCTGTTTAAGCCTAGAGCCCGGAGTTTCACGTCAAGTATGGAGGGCACAATGGTGTTGAATGCTGAGCTTTAGTCTACAAACAGCATTCTCACATATGTGTTCCTCTTTTCCAGGTGGGAGAGAGCAGTGTGTATTGTTGATGAAATGGCATCATCAGTGGAGCGGTTTTTGCGGTATGCAAACTGCAGTGGGTCCAGTGAGGGAGGGAGAACAGAGCAGATGTGGTTTCTGACTAGTCTCTCAAAGCTTTTGCAGATGATGGGGGTCAGAGCAACAGGACGCCAGTCGTTTAAGCATGTGATTTTTGACTGCTTCGGTACAGGCACAATGGTGGACGTTTGATCAGCTTCACAAACAGTGTTTTCAGCTACACACTATTGCTATTTCTGTGTTGCAAACATAAAATAACTCAAATACTGGGATAAAAGTTTAAAGTCTTGATAGTTAGCACTTTATGTTATAGTTCTGTTCCCCATGTACGCTCATGTACTTATTATAGTAATTACAATAACTGTGTAATAACTAAGTACTAACACTGAACCTACCCCTAAACCGAAGCTTAAAGGTGCACTGTGTAACATTTTTTCAGTAAAATATAATTTAAAAAAAACACTAGGCCAGTGTTATATATTTTGTTCAGTTGAGTACTTACAATATCCCAAATGTTTCCAACTATTTGTAAATCATGAGAAAATTGCTATTTTACCCAAGGAACCGGGACGTGAGAGGGCGTCATATCTGCGTTACCCTCGATTTCCGTTTTATTTTGCAGAAGTGCTTTACTCTCACTGCAGTGTGAACAAGTGTCATAGTAACGTCATAACATTATTCAACTCACTCAGATCTATCTAATATGATAAACAGCTGCGTTACCTCAAACTCATGGCCGGCGACTATGCCATAATAACAGTGTTCTGTTCTTCTTATTAACAATTGCTCCAGCAGCCTTGCTCAGCTCCCACATCACTCAGTCCTGCTCTGCTTCATACTACAGTAACGTTAATAATCGCATCCATGAACATGATTTCTATCTTGATTGAGTCCTATCCCGATACTTCTCCACCAGCTGTGAGGTGAAGACCACTTGTCCAAAGATTCAATACATACTATGGTAAATGTGGTGTCCTAATTATGAAAAAAATGCAAATACTAATTTCTGGAAATTACCACCACAAAATCAGTCATTTTGATCTCAAAAATCACAAAAAAAAGTTGCGAAATCCTGGTTGAATTAAGCTATGAGGAAGTGCAAGTTTATCGATACAAGTTTATCGATTTGTTCAACTTGAATAAATGTATTTATTTTGCAAGTAAATTTGTGACTGCATTTCCTTTATAGGTCTTAAATTTAATTCATAATGGTCTTAAAAAGGTCTCAAAGTCTTAAATTTGACTTGGTAAAACCTGCAGAAACCCTGTGAAATCTTTATATTAACAAGGATTTTGAACAATTATAATGGAGGATTCTGAAATGTTTTCTTATTTTAAAGACGTGGTGCTTCTCATCCTGTAACCCCCCGCCCCCCTTCTTTTGGTATACGTTCTGCGATCCATGGGCAGAATGATATACTTCTAATCCAAGAAAAAACATAATAGGGTTTATAAGGTGTGATGTCACACTGATTGTTGACAAGTCTTTAAGATAAAGTTTACCAAAAAGGAAAATTCTGACATTCCTTAGTCACCCTCATGTTGTTCTAAATTAATTTCAAATCTCGTTCCGCATCCAAAACGCTTTTTTCCATGAAAGGTGAACTCAAGCAGAATGCTCTGCATGCTCTTTTCTATAAAATAAAAGTGAATAGCTCTGTAAATGACTAAAAAGCACCATACAAGGATCAGAAAAGTATTTCATTAGTTTGATCTATTAGGTGTGTTCATTGCAAAGTGAATCGCTCCAAAAATTACCAAAATAAAAAATATAACAAAACTACTTGTATGTTAGCTCTGTGTAAGGAAGAGACCACAGCAGCATGAACACTGCTAATCTTTTCTTTTGTAAAATTCATATGGATTTGAGCTAATAAATGATGACAGAATTACGTTTTTTGGGCAAACTGTTCCTGTAACATTACAGAACAGAAAGCAGTTTATCTGTGTCTTGTTTCCACCATTAGATGGAGCTGCAGGGCCGCTGAAGAGAGACTCACCTGCCCTCTCACCTGATCAGAAAAGCTATTTGTCTCCTCCCCCTGTCCTATGAATGCGCCTGTTCATACAAGGCTGGGAAAAGCAGTGTCATTCCCCTTTTGAAATGTCTGCACCTTTTATGCCGATAGGAGTGTGTGTGTGTGTGTGTGTGTGTGTGTGTGTGTGTGTGTGTGTGTGTGTGTGTGTGTGTACAGGTAGGAAGAGTGTAGAGGGGGTGGGGAACTTCAGAAAACGCCCTAGAGAAACTCCCAGAACAGGTATACGTGCTCTCAGAGGAAGGCGGCTCAAACTTGTTTATACTCACTCAGGAACCCCTCCCTAGTAACCTGTCAGGGAGGAGCGCACAGGCTTCAGTAGGAGTGAACCGTGTACCTGTGTGCGTGTGTGTGGGAGGTTTAGTTGAGTTTTCTTGCTATGAGAAGAAGCACCGGCACTGAAAGTGGAGCCTGCCGGAGCCGGCACTGCGGGGGTCATGAGATCTGAAAGAGAGGAGGGCAGACCAGGTGAGTGTTTGCGTGTGTACGAGAGCTCAAGATGGAAACCACAGCCATAACGCACCACTGAATCATGTAACCAGCTGATCAGGCATGTAAATTTGTATGTGTTACGATGCACAGGGGTCTGTCGCGTTTGTTAGCAGGTGTTGGGGCACATGTAGGAAATTGGAGGACCTAAAACAGTGATTTTGTGTCACTTGTGGACTTGCTGATGGGGCACATAAGTCTAAAAAAAGGCTAGGAGACACTGACCTATATCCCATACTGCCGATTTAACCCTTAGTACTTTGGATGACCAACTTTTGGACTATTTGATGAGTCAAGCACATGAAAACAAAGCATGTAGTTGTCTTTAATTTCATGTAATCTTGAGTAATGCTATGATTTGCCATGTGTGACGTGTAGCTCTTACCCAGCAATCAGCTGTAATTACGTTGACACATTTGTTGTTTGTGAGATCACATGAGATTGCGATCAGAAAGTGGCATAATGCTCACTGTTTATGTGGGGATATATGCGCAAACAATCTGTCACAATAATCTGCTTTGAATGTGTGAAAATGATCAGAGTGATGTTGTAAAAACGGTCAGGTAAACACTGAAAATAAAAGAAAAACATTTAAATTCTGTTTTACTTTTTTAAATGTTACATGTACCTTTTATTTTAAAAGTGGAAACATTTTATGGCCATTTCCCATGCTTTTTGTAATCTCTAGTTTCAGTCCGTTGTGACATTTTAAAATCTTTACAAACCTCTCTCATTGGTTTACTCACAAAACCATTAAAGCTGATACTGAATCAGCCTATTTGTACGTCTGTAGTTGCCAGTAATAATCCCTGCGTCTTCTCCACACCCCGCTAAATCAACACTGTGAGACTGATCTTTACACTCCTTATTCAAAGTCTAACAACAGACCCATCAGGAACTTATGGATCATATTTAGGTACTTAGATAGTTGCCATCGGCAAAACAGGAGGAATGCAAATCATGCGTAGAGTAGCTTACTTGACGTTACACTGCCTCATAGTGCACATAGTTTGAATTCACTCTCATGAAGATAATTATATACAGTAGGTGATTAATGTGCGAGGTGTCTTATTTTCCTCAGAAGCTGCTCAGCTGTGTGTGCTTTTGAATGCTTGGTTTATTATCTAATTCATTGGAATCGAAGTGTTTGATCTTGGTGGTGTGACAGTGCAGCTTGTGCCTTTGAAAGTCTTTAGGGTAGGGTAGTATTGTTTTTGACTGAATGATTGAATGTTTTTATTGTGTTCTTCCTTAACCTTGCCTCGGTACGCTTCCACCATCGCTCTTTGAGATCGGCTAACATTAGACTTGTGCATTGGTGCTGGTCTGTTGTTAAGAACTGCTGGCATACACAATTGTTACGTTTGTGTGGGGTTTTTTTTTATATTTTATCTATGGGCTGGACAGTGAACAATATGGCCAAGACATACCTGGTGATATTTAAGTATTTGCACTGGAATGGCCTTTATAGTATTTATTTCCATAACTATACAGTCATAAATAGCAGTATTTAGAGTACATGCACTATCATTCAAAAGTTGGGGGTCGGTTGTAATGTTTTTAAAAGAAGTCTCATGCTCACCAAGCCTGCATATATTTGATCAAAAGTACAGTAAAACAGTAATATTGTGAAATATTATTACAATTTAAAATAAATTGTATTCTGTGATGGCAAAGCTGTATTTTCACCATCATTACTTCAGTCTTCAGTGTCACATGATCCGTCAGAAATCATTTTAATATGTTGATTTGGTGCTCAAGTAATATTGAAATGTTGAAAACAGTTGTGCTACTTAATATTTTTGTGGAAACCGATACATTTGTTCATGATTCTTTTATGAATAGAAAGTTCAAAAGAACGGTATTTATTTGAAATAGAACAATGTAAATATCTTCAATTTAATGCATTCTTTCTGAATAACAAATCTTCCTGACCTCAAATTGGTAGTGTATTTTTGTAACACATTATAATATATATAAAAAAAATTTGTTTTGCATGATGACAGTAATAAATGATTCTTTGATCAGTTCAGTTTGAACTGATTCCAAAAAAATGTATCTACGATGACAGCTTTGAAGATGTGACATTTTAGATATTGCTCTGTTGATGCAGAAATGCATCTTTGTGTCTGTTTATTTCATCATTCACAAGTGGACACAGGTGTACCTGCTTGTGTCTGTGTGCGCGCTCATAGTCCAATGGTATTTTGAGACTGTTGTGCCACCGGCGCCAACAGGGATTGGTATGACCTCTGCGGCTCACTGATCTACTTGGTGCCAGTGGTTACACTCCAAATAGATGAAGATAATGAGTTTGACCCTCCAAGCCCCTGCTGCCAGATGGTTCTGTCAAGCGCTGCCCTTCTCTTCCATCCCAGAGTACAAACTACAAGTTCACACTACAGCTCACAGACAAGTTTCATGCTGCCAAAACCCTGTCTGGAGCACCCACGCCGACAGCTACTACAATATGTTGCATTCCGTCACCTCAGCCAAGTCCACAGGGATTTGAAAAAGAGACACTTTACTTAAGTGATTGCGTTACGTAACAGAGCAAATGATACGTCCTGAACAAAATTGTGCAGTTGGAGAGAACTGTCCAACAGGATTTGCTGCTGCCAAGCTAAATGACAGAACAAAGTGGTTTTATTCCAGTATCAGAGGAAAGCATATGCTTGAGTAGGAGGTGAACGAAAACAACACTAACCACGTTTGGAATATTTTAAAAGTTGAGCCCTTATTGCTTCACTGTGACTGGCAAGCCAAGTTTCCAAACACACGAATTCAGCATCATTGGCATGTAAATTGTGCGGTCATATGTAAATATCTTATCTTGCTGACATCAGAAAGTTCAACTGAATCCGTTTTTTTTATTTTTTATAGCCAAGTTCCAATAAAAAGTGTTTTAAAACTGCACTTCACCATAAGTGGGTGAACCTACACTGGTCTCACATTTTGGTTCGATTACGATTATCATGCCTTCGGTTCGGTTCGATATCACAATGCACCACAATGCATTGACGATGCACTGCATCCTCATGTATATCATTTTGTCAGTCAGTTATATGAACTGAACCTTTAATTTTACCTGCTCAAAGAAAACACGCTTCTTGAATGTATCAAACAAACTCAAGTCTGGGCACAGAAGACAACAGGAGCGTTTAGAACAAATACACAATATACTAAAAGCCACTTCACGATGTGGTCTGGGCCACATTACAGTCTAAACTAAAGTCTTTCATCTGGTTGTTGAAAAATGTTACTCCCAGTGTGAGAACGTAATGGCCAATATGACATGTTATAGCCAGATATGACAGCACTACTGAAGCACGCATCGCCACAGACGAGCAGCTACGTATCTCTTCATCAAGCCAGCGCACAAACTACCGCAAATAAAACCGAAAGTAAGTCGCAGGTGCTCAACATACAATCATGTTCATTAAAAGTAAATAAACTAAATCTTACCAGTGCTGTTGCTGCGCTCTCTCCTATTTGCGGTCTTTTGATAAATGCAGCTCATGTTGTTTTCGGTGACATTAACTCCATTAAATCTGCATATAGTGCGGGAATTGGAGTTTTGCGGAGATACATTTATGTGACCAAATGTAAATTAAATAGTTTTGATAAATCAGATAGATATCTGATCTGTAAAAATGCATGACCGGCCAGGTGTAAACAGGCCCTTTAAGAACACTAACGTTGATATAATTTGATCCATTTTTGGCTGAGCTGGGTCCACCTTGGCACTGACAGGTGTTAACAGCTCACGATGAAAACGGCTGACGTGGTTTCTCAAGTTAGTGGTATTATTACCCCATGCACATTTTATTTGTGTGTGACATGATTTACACATGATTTACAGCACGTGTCTTCTCCAGGTCGTGCTTACCAGGTTGTTCATAAAAGCCGAAATGAGTCCAGATTTCTGCTTTTAAAGTAGTTGGAGCATTTTTAATTACTCGCGCTCGCGTCTCACCTCCCTCTGCCTTTGTATGCTACCTCGACAACACGTGTACGTGACAAATGATGGCAGAAAAGCATCAGTACATTATAATCGGTTATGGTCTATTACTGAACCGATACCGAATCATCCTCGTCTTCATCGCGATGCATCGGTGAAACGATTCATTTCGACACCCCCCACAGGAAAAATTGGCTTTCAATAAAAATTGGCTGCCTATAGAATAAAAAAGTGGATTTTTATTTTATTTTATTCAGTACTACCTGACTAGAAATTTTTTTAGAAAAAAGGCTGTTGTCTTCCCTTTTGCCAAAAGGTATAGGAAAACTTCAACACCCATAATGCACTGGGCATGATGCTGTCCAAAGCCACTCCCCCAGTCTGCTATGGATACACTTACCAGAGTCAA
This sequence comes from Romanogobio albipinnatus, assembly GCA_023566225.1. NCBI lineage: Eukaryota > Metazoa > Chordata > Actinopteri > Cypriniformes > Gobionidae > Romanogobio > Romanogobio albipinnatus. The sequence continues at coordinate 17,213,118 of CM042254.1, forward strand.
ATACTGCCTTGCTTTAGTAGAAAATACTTCTTAGCAAACTTTTAGTCATGATGGTGTCAACTTGTTTTGTTCGCAGGTGCAAGAATTCAAAGAGTAAACGTTTCCTTGGAATTACTTTCGATTTGTAGTGAAGGATCCAGAGCGTTGTAGTGGCTAAAGGCCATGATGGAAAATCTGAAAAACCTGTGTTTGTAGTCAACATTTCAAACTGGATGACCACAAAAAAAAAAAAGAGGGGGTATCTAAATGAAGTTCCAACCAACCCGCCAAAATGAAATCAGTTGCCATAGTGTTTCATTTTTATCATAATGCTGTTTAAAGGGTAGACATAGTATGATACAATTTTCAGTGATAAACCTACTCTTACAATTAGAGATGCACCGATACCACTTTTTTTCAGACCAAGTACAAGTACAAGTACTTACATTTGGGTACTTGCCGATACCGAGTACTGATACGAGTACTTAATAATACCATTACAGTTCTTCTAACAATATTTTATTTTCATCAGATGTTTTTCACTTTCTGACTGTAACAAAGTAAATACAGAAATTGATGCTGTTGCTGACATTTTAACATTCAACTTGGGTGTTTTCCTGAACAAACATGGCACTGCTGCCCATTTCACATAAATGTAACCTGTAACATTCAGTGGATTCCAGTACCACACAATATAGTAGCAGAACCACTGAATTAAATTATTATACGTTATCATAGCCATACAGCCCTTTTCGGAAAAGTGAGAGGCTGGTTCTTTTTGATGAAAAGAAGCTTCTCTGCATTATCAGCTATGAGCCGGTTTCTGTTTTCAATCCTACATTAGGGGATGCATATAGCACGTGCATTTGTTGACATGACAACTATGATAGCCCTGAACACTGCAGTTGTTCACATGCAGGTGTTCTGCTTGCATTATTCATTTATTTTTGTTTTGCTGGGCGGATGCTGTGGACGGAAGTGAAGTTTGTACCGGACTCTTGTGGGGGTTCCGCGGGGAATAAAGTGCGGGCTATTTGATGTCAATCGCCTCCGTGTTTGCATCGACTCCAGTTGCGTTGAGTGAGCTATCCGTATGTTTCACCCGGACACACGCGTTACAGTATCCTAAAATATGATTTTGTACGTCTTATGTATTTACTTGCGAGAATGTAGCCCCTACCAAATTTGTACACGCCGTTTAGACATAGGCTTACATAGGCTAACCCTAACCCTCGCACGTCCGAATTTAAGGAAGTGACGTATATGCCATAAAGCAGTCGAATTTTGTAGTTCTTTTTTTTTCTCGGGTTACTACCCGAAACCCGAAGTTTAAAAGTACAATTAAAAACGATACAGACCCCGTCAGGCTAGGGCAGACGTGTCATTCAACCTATTGTAAGTCGATGTATCATCACAAGAGTCTTGAAAATATATTATGAAGGTTGAAAAGTAGTGCTGCTTTAAGGTTTAGCTTTAAATATATATATTTTTTTACAAAGGCTATGTTTAAATTACTTTCGTGTAAATGTTATATCTTGAAATGAATATATTATTTTGAAAAGTGTATATTTGCAGCAAAACAAAATCATTTAATTTTACCTCAGGTTTTGCATGCGTTAGTTTTCTCTGGCGCTCGCGGAGGCTTCAGATAAATCTCCACTCGGGTGGAGGAGGATTTTGAAAGCTTACACAAAACTTTTCCATTTTCTTCCGTCATGTCAAACTAGTATAACAATTAAGCTTGCTTAGGCTTAACCGGGTTAGGCTAGTCATTGCGCACATCCCTACTAAACAGCCCTTCACTTTCAGCACTCACTGTGTGCCGCGTCCACACTAGCACTCGGATGCGCGCTGCAAAAATGAAGCCATATTATGGCTCTCGTGCGCTTTGAGAGCACGAGATCCCTTTGCACTTGGCGCGGCGTTGTGCGGGTGTGCACGGCGAATCATGTAACTTTCCGCACGGCTCCGCATCCGAAGATGCGTTGCCATAAAGTGGTATCGGGTGCGGTTGTATCGGGGTGGTTTTACGAGTAGGAGTACGAGTACTTCACAACCCGAGTACTGGTATCGGTATCGGTGCATCCCTACTTACAATGACTGTTCTGTTAATAACCCTCTGTCGATCCGACTATCCGAGGGCGGGAATACAAAAATGAGGAAGTATAATCTGTAGTTTTCACAAAAGAAGCTGTCAAAAGAAAGCCTTTTACTCACAAATAAACATGAATTTCTTGGTCCAGGTAACACGGAGAAGGGAGAATGAGTACAAATTGTTCATTTACATATACTACAGACACAGTAACAATACAAAGCGGGTTGAAAATCTGCAAAGTTCTCTTGTTGTACATAAAAATTATAGCTACTTAAAAATATATGTGCATACTGTATATATACACTCACCTAAAGGATTATTAAGAACACCATACTAATACTGTGTTTGACCCCCTTTCGCCTTCAGAACTGCCTTAATTCTACGTGGCATTGATTCAACAAGGTGCTGAAAGCATTCTTTAGAAATGTTGGTCCATATTGATAGGATAGCATCTTGCAGTTGATGGAGATTTGTGGGATGCACATCCAGGGCACGAAGCTCCCGTTCCACCACATCCCAAAGATGCTCTATTGGGTTGAGATCTGGTGACTGTGGGGTCCATTTTAGTACAGTGAACTCATTGTCATGTTCAAGAAACCAATTTGAAATGATTCGAGCTTTGTGACATGGTGCATTATCCTGCTGGAAGTAGCCATCAGAGGATGGGTACATGGTGGTCATAAAGGAATGGACATGGTCAGAAACAATGCTCAGGTAGGCTGTGGCATTTAAACAATGCCCAATTGGCACTAAGGGGCCTAAAGTGTGCCAAGAAAACATCCCCCACACCATTACACCACCACCAGCAGCCTGCACAGTGGTAACAAGGCATGATGGATCCATGTTCTCATTCTGTTTACGCCTTATTCTCCTCTGACCTCTAGCATCAACAAGGCCTTTTCGCCCACAGGACTGCCGCATTCTGGATGTTTTTCCCTTTTCACACCATTCTTTGTAAACCCTAGAAATGGTTGTGCGTGAAAATCCCAGTAACTGAGCAGATTGTGAAATTCTGGCACCAACAACCATGCCACGCTCTAAAATGCTTAAATCACCTTTCTTTCCCATTCTGACATTCAGTTTGGAGTTCAGGAGATTATCTTGACCAGGACCACACCCCTAAATGCATTGAAGCAACTGCCATGTGATTGGTTGATTAGATAATTGCATTAATGAGAAATTGAACAGGTGTTCCTAATAATCCTTTAGGTGAGTGTATATATAGGCCAATGTTTAATTATTTAAAAATATATACATAAAAGACATACAATTTTCATTGTTATTATTTTAGTTTGTAGTGAGCTCCAAAGCTGACAGCTTACCATGAGTGTTTTGGGAACATCACGTTGAGTGTTTATTGTATGTGCGTTTTTGGTCAGGCACTTGGTGCCCATCCGCTGACATGGCCTAATCTGTCCTTAATGAAAGTGTGAATCAATTACCGCTATCTCCAGTTGGCATGGGCAGGCTGAACTTACTTGCAATTTAAACGCAGAGCAATTAATTCAGCACAGCTGTTACCCTCAGATATCCCCACACAGAGGATTAGAATACACACACACACAGGTTTTCTCACTTTTTGCCATCATGCAACATTGTATAAAGGTTCTGTACAGATGCCACACAATACACATGCCTTTAATCTTCTCTTCATCTCAAAAGTGTGCTACACACAAGTCAGCCATATTTTCTTGACAGAAGGCACACAAGTGTCAGAAATCTCTTCACATTGCGGGAGACTTGTAATGCATTTTCATGCATGTATTTTGGTGCTGGCAAATGTAGCTTTATCGTAGTATAGCAGCCTACACCTCCTACCATTTTAATACTTCTATCACAGCTCTTGATTTTGAAATGTCATTTGACGTGGGTGCTATTTTTTGATATAAGCTCTTGTGTAGGTATTAAAAGAATGCTGAGGTTGATTTTATTCGCCTATATGGGGAAGCATATTTGGGTCATTCTGGGGTTTTATGTGGAGTACGCAAATATTTCATCCGGATTATTAAAAATGTCTTAGAATTATGCATTACACTTGATGTATTAGTAACTGGTTCATTTAGCATTTTTGGCAGTTGTTCCAAGGAAAAATTCTAATCCAAATGAAGCTGATATTTAGTGTTTCTGACAAGCTTCTCTTCTGAGACAGTGTTTTGCAGTTATGGCTTGGCTCACTGTTTACAATTCCATTTACATTCAATCATTTAGCAGATGCTCTTATTCAAAACAACTTACAAATGAGGAATACTAGGGAGACTGAAACACAATAAGAGAGTGTGTGTGTGTGTGTGTGTGTGTGTGTGTGTGTGTGTGTGTGTGTGTGTGTGTGTGTGTGTGTGTGTGTGTGTGTGTGTGTGTGTGTGTGTGTGTGTGTGTGTGTGTATGCATTAAGATTTCAAGGAATAGTTGTCTTTAGGCAGTTTTAGTTGTAAATATGATGAGGTTTAGTGCTGGCATTACTGCCATGCTATTCACTATTCACTCGCTATTCACTTTAAGGGGGCAGTCGTGGCCTAATGGTTAGAGAGTCAGACTTGTAACCGGAAGGTTGCGGGTTCGAGTCTCACGTCCGGCAGGAATTGTCGGTGGGGGGAGTGAATAACCAGCGCCCTCCTCCAGCGCCCTCCTCCACCCTCAATACCACGACTGAGGTGAGACCCTTGAGCAAGGCACCGAACCCCCAACTGCTCCCCGGGCACCGCAGCAATATGGCTGCCCACTGCTCCGGGTGTGTGTTCACGGTGTGTGTTCACGGTGTGTGTGTTCACTACTGTGTGTGTGCACTTGGATGGGTTAAATGCAGAGCAAAAATTCCAAGTATGGGTCACCATACTTGGCCACACGTCATTTTATATTTTATTTATTTTATAGATAAAGTCAGCTGGTGAAGCTAGTTGACCAACATGGTCTTCTGGGAGAAGTTGATTGACTAAGGAAACCGAGATTGATGGATAGGTTTTATTTTTGCTTTTTGATAGTTTGGTAGAAATTAGGGCTTTCCTGTAGCTCAAACAGTAGAGCATGGCGCTAGCAACGCCAAGGTTATGGGTTCGATTCCCAGGGAAAGCAAGAACTGACAAAATGTAAAATGTGTACCTTGAATGCAATGTAAGTCACTTTGGATAAAATCGTCTGCCAAATGCATAAGTGTAAATTAGACCAGAACAGTACAAATGTCCATTATGAATTTACCAATAATAATGTATATATATAATAATGTAACTAATAATATATTAATGCGTTAAGAACTTTTATAACATGTTTAACTTAGGTTAACTGTTAGTTAAAATGTTGGATAATTAATGACTAACAAAAATAGTTAATCTACCAGTGAATTTAATGAATTTGCTGGCATTTATTTATGAAATTATCTAACTGGAAACTGAATACTCAATGTTTGATGAGATGATAAATTATGATTATTTATGATGAATACATCCTATGTGAATTATTATTTATTTATTTATTTATTTTTTACATAATTTTGTTCATGTGATTGTACCATCTTATACAAATTGTCATGAGACAAAAAAAATGGTCTTGATTAAAGGCACAATATGTAACATTATGTAAGGCTAGACCAATGTTAAATATTTTGTTGACTTGTGCAATTTTAACTAGAACACGGACCGTGTCTGTGCATCACCTATCAATGACATCATACCTGCGTTACACTCGATTTTCAGTTTTATAAACCATGGAAACACCAAAGACACTTTAATATATTGTGTTTTATTAGACAGGTGAGCAACTGTTTGGATACATTGATCGACAGAAAACTAATCATTGTTATATAGCTCAACACAGTCGCGAGTACCATGTTTTACCATGCCTAATATCGATCTAGCTTTCTGCAGTGTGCAACAAGTGTCTCAAAGTAGCCTGCGAGTGACCACACGGAGTAGCGTTATAACATAACTTTCAACACACTCAAATGTATCTAATATGTTAAATAACCCCACATACGCATGAGTGGAAGAAGCGGAAACGGCATAACAAAAGCTCCACGAAATCAAGGTGTCATCAAACTATGCCTTTGTTTTGAATAAGCGACCTCTAGCGGCGAAAAATGACATTGTGGATTTGGTTAAGCTAGTCTTTTCAACAGGGTTGTTGTGTATGCTATGCTAATTGAATTAACCTTTCAAATATATTTGGTGTTTTGTGTTTTCACATACAAAGTGATTGACAGGAGGTCAGGGAGCCTAAGTGGCTGGATTCACTGCTATCAAAGCAAGAGTATCACTCTCTGCCTCTCTCGACCTCTGCTCTCCTCTCAAGCCACAAACGAGAGTAGTGATTTGTGCTTCTGTAATTTGGTTCTCAGCCTAAGAGGCATTAGCAGCGTGATCCATCAGATGAAGAGTGGCTCTTATCATCAAGGCACAAACCTCTCTGGTCTCCTGCTACAGCCCACAGAATCATGTTCTTTGCCTGTCAATTATATTCATAATCATCAGAGTCGAACGGCTCGCTAGGAAGCCAGTTATTGGTCTGCAGGGACATATATGTGCCTATAGCTGCCCTGCTTAATGCATGTGCGATCTATTGAACACGATGCTTTTCACTATTTAAACCTTTTACTTGAAAGGAAAAATTGCATAAGATATTTAAGACTTCAGAGAGTACTTCTTTTTACTGTGCTTATCTTATTCATTTCGTGTTGTGAGAATAAATCTAACCACATTTAAAGGGATAGTTCACCCAAAAATGAAAATTAGCCCATCATTTACTCACCCTCAAGTCATCCTAGGTGTATATGACATTCTTCTTTCAGATGAATAAATGTGATTATGGGCTAATTTTCATTTTTGGGTGAACTATCCCTTTAAAGAGGTTTATACTTAAAAAAAGAAAACATTTGAAAGATGACTTAACTAGAAAACAAGTGTTATCTTATACAGTTAAGCTAAATTAAATGATACTATTTTGCAATCATCTTGTTAGAAAACAAGACAAAATCTTGATTAATAAATATTCACCATAAATGATGTTCAATCAACAGTATTTGTGGCATGATGATGATTACCACAATAAAACCAATACAAATTTTGTTCTGTAAAAACTAAGTGTATTATTAAACAATTTTAGTCATTTTAGGTTTTTAGCCAATATGTTGTCATTGCAACAAAGTTGTAAAATTACATACGGAAAAGGTTAGCAAGTGATTTTTCACACTAAACTCACATTAATGCATTTTGTTTTGTGGCTATGCTATCGAAAAAGAGAGTATTTAATTGTTTATGGATTGTCCTCATTCAGTTCCTTTATAAGTGCCTTACTGTAATCCAGATATATACACACACAGGTGTACAAATGGATATAAGTATTGTGGAAATCAAAATTATATGACAAGTGATGTTGATTGAGATAAACTTGTACTCAACTCAGAATACTCCTTTAAGAAAATTATTGTTTCACTAACAAAGGCTACAGTGAACAAGGGGCCATTCAAATTTTTTTACAGACTGACCTATAACATCTGAGACATATTTACCACAAGTTTTAAAGCATGTAATATCCTCATAAAGATTTACACTAACTGTAACACAAACCTCCCCAAAGACTGCAGATTCTCATAAATGTGTGGGACGCATACTGCACAGCTTCTGTATTTGCTGTGAACTTGTGCTCCTAAACACAAAATGTAAATATATGTGTTGAAAATGAAAGTATGTGATGAAACATTCCTTTGCATTGATCAAAATATAACAGCAGACATCAAAGAGAGCCTTAAGAATCCGAATAATCCACTTTAATGATATTCTCTTTTGTGTTTTATCGGTTCACCTTCTCTGACTCACACAGGCTCAGAGCGAGAGGTTTTTTGAACTCTTGCTCATGTTAATGATTAAAACCACTGCTGCTCACCACGAGTCCCCTGCTGCTGTATGGTTCTAGACTCCCCCCGAAATACTCCCAAAATGGGCTCTCAAATTTTTACCTCAGGGTTTAGAGCTCCTTAGACGGTCATATCGGAGGCAGCATAAATGCTCGTTTGGGAAAGCATTGTGGGAAAATGCCACAGACACTGTGCCCATGTCTGGAGGAAATGTTGAGCATTTTTTATTAATGGATTATTTGTCACAGTAAATCCTTAGTTGATATTTTTATTCACTATGGCCTTGTTTACATTTGGTATTAAGATACATTTGGTCGATTGGATCACAAGTGGACAATGCTAAATACAGGTGTAAACAGGGTCTAAAATGTTTTTAGCTTGTCCACTTTTGACCACTTCCAGAGGAACATATTCGACCAAATTGCTTTCATAGTGTAGATGCTCATGTGGTCAAATGCGTTCCAACAGCCACAGAAGACCGTCTACTCTCCACTGCCTACTGACCTAATGCGTGAACATTATGGTAAGCGTGCTACAGGAAGGGATTTAAACTTTGTCAGCTGAAGACCCAAGTTTGGTTTGAAGATGAAAAATATAAGCACAATTTTCTCTCACCATTCCTGATTTCTAACGCACACCCACTGCTTTTGCCGTGGTCTTGCAGCTATCAAAGCGGCAACAAAAGCTTTGAAGAAATCAGGACAGAAGTGGTTGAAAGTGGACAAAAGAGTCGGAATAAAACACCAGGTATAAACGGGTATGTGTCTGCCTCGTCTCCTTGTGATCCGATCAACCAAAACGCATCTTAATTCCAGGTGTAAACAGGGCCTGTATTGTTTGCATGCAAAATGCATTGCATAAAGAATGAGCCTTTGATTTCTGGTTCATTCGATAAATCCAGCGTCCCTTGAGATTTGGAAAGTGTGCCAGAGCCTGAAGACACCTGCAACCTCTTCATCATTGACCGTATGTGGTCTGCTCAGGGTTAGAAGTCTGTGGGTGCCGTTGGGACCCCAGACCTTCATTAAAATCTAACATGTAAAGATATGCTTTGTTTTTGGAGAACCAACTCAAGGATTGATTTCCCTGCCACAAATAATGCTAAGTTTTTCCTTTTCCACTGTATTTTCTGTGATGAATTTCCTTTTGAAGATGCTTTTTTAGAGTTGCCTAAGGACCCAGTTACGTGTGCAGTTTGTTTGGGAGTGGTTATATATCAGAACTTGTCAACAGATCCGTTGAAACATGCATTCTTGAGTTTAGCCCTTTACAAAATGGTTTATCACAGAACTGCAGAACCGCAGGCCAAAAACTGTCAGATAAAGACAATCCAAGGAGGAGAAAATATCGCTGCCACTGCAAGTTTATATAGCTGGTTACTGTTATCATTTTATGTGGCACCAGACAGCGCTGTCATTGTGATTGAGATTTTACTAGCCTATTAAATTAAATCATTTTCCTCTTTTATGAATGTGATAGAATGGAAGTTAAACAAGTATTTGGTGCTTCGTATTGACCTACTTGGTTCAAATTTGAATAACACCCTTGGCAGACATTAATTCTAGAAAAATCTTTTACGAAACATAAGTTTAGTAGCTTTTTTTGCTCTGTATATAGACTCATAGACTTTTTGACAGCTCAGCTATGCTTTGATTTATCCACACACTGAAGCGCACAGTTAGTTTGGCTTTTGAGATGATAAGTGATAAGGGGACATGACGCCAGTGCGAATCGATTTAACTGCATTTTGGGGAATTAGGGGCCTGATTGCTTTTGTGTGTATCAGCTTCAGTTCTTAGATACACTCTCTCCTTTCATGAAGTTCTGATGAGATGTCATACAACTCTACGAGTGAAGACTTATCAGCCTCTTCAAATAGAGACTATGAACGTATTTCATAAAGCAGAATAAGTATATGTACATTTGGATGCCAGAAAATACTTGGATCGATAATTACTATATTTTATTACATAAATACTCTGTGAAATACTTGATTCTGATTGATTAATTCAGCAGTCAGATATTTCCTAATATTCTCTGTCGTCCATGTCAACGCTGTTTATTAGTCTGCTCATCTGTGTAACTAAAACTGGCACTACTTTTATCCCTTGTATCACACCATGGACTTGCACTCTCTCAATTCAAATGCAGCTGCTGCCATCTTGCATCTCAGTTATCATTAGTGTCATTATATACAGTATATTTTTATGTTTATATTTGCATACTTTTAGTTTAGGTTTTAGTAATTTTGTGTGAAATGTGCTTGTCATTTTCGTCTTTTTTAATTTTAGTAATTTTAGTATTTCAACAATGTCAGTTTTTCATCTATACAATTTCATCTTTATTTCATTTACTCAATAATTAGTATGTTGTTGAGAGAGCCTTTGTTTATCCCATGATTTTTTCATTTTCGGAGACTGACGCTGGTGTTTGCTGCAAAATCTGAGGCTTAACATGGAGGATCACACACTCTGTGTAATTTTGTGATTCATACTTTGCATTTAAGAGTTTGGCACAGACCAGCCGAACTGCTGCCTGAGCACAGAAGCCACATAGTTCCCATACAAATATTGGTCATAAGCCAAAGCTTTGTGTATGTGCTGGGACTCAGAGCAGGACAACAGCTGGACCCACTGCCCCAAATAAGTCTCTGCCGAGTTAAACAAATGAATAAGTGGATTTGGGCTCCAACGCGACAGCGTGAAAGATGACACTTTCCAGGAAAATGAAGCTTCCTGTGCCATGTTGAAACCAGGTTGCTTGCCTCTGCCTGGTGGTGGGTGTAGACATTGACCAATGGGCTGTCCCTGTCTCTGTCTTATCAGTCGCGCCGCAGATGCTCACCTTGTCAACGGCCACCTCTATGTCTCACATGTTCGCAGCTTAAGAGTGGGATCGCTTTTAAACATCCGCTGGTTGAAGTGATTTAATTGTCAGTTTTATCTGGAAGTGCTCTCATCGAGTGATGTCATGTCACATTAAAGTGAAGGTGAGGTACCAGCGTTACTGCACTCATGCCAGGATGCAGCATCAGCTGGCACATGCACCCTCAGATTGAATACAAACTTCCAAAATCATTATTTATGCATTTGGCAGACACTTTTATCCAAAGCGACTTATAGTGCATTATATCTTTGATTGTTAAATTGCTCTATTGAATTAGTAAGGAAGTGTTTAAAAGTGAAATATATATATATATACATATAGTGTATAGTGTGTGTATATATACACTCACCTAAAGGATTATTAGGAACACCATACTAATACTGTGTTTGACCCCCTTTCGCCTTCAGAACTGCCTTAATTCTACGTGGCATTGATTCAACAAGGTGCTGAAAGCATTCTTTAGAAATGTTGGCCCATATTGATAGGAGATAGCATCTTGCAGTTGATGGAGATTTGTGGGATGCACATCCAGGGCACGAAGTTCCCGTTCCACCACATCCCAAAGATGCTCTATTGGGTTGAGATCTGGTGACTGTGGGGGCCATTTTAGTACAGTGAACTCATTGTCATGTTCAAGAAACCAATTTAAAATGATTCGAGCTTTGTGACATGGTGCATTATCCTGCTGGAAGTAGCCATCAGAGGATGGGTACATGGTGGTCATAATGGGATGGACATGGTCAGAAACAATGCTCAGGTAGGCCGTGGCATTTAAACGATGCCCAATTGGCACTAAGGGGCCTAAAGTGTGCCAAGAAAGCATCCCCCACACCATTACACCACCACCACCAGCCTGCACAGTGGTAACAAGGCATGATGGATCCATGTTCTCATTCTGTTTACGCCAAATTCTGACTCTACCATCTGAATGTCTCAACAGAAATCGAGACTCATCAGACCAGGCAACATTTTTCCAGTCTTCAACTGTCCAATTTTGGTGAGCTTGTGCAAATTGTAGCCTCTTTTTCCTATTTGTAGTGGAGATGAGTGGTACCCGGTAGGGTCTTCTGCTGTTGTAGCCCATCCGCCTCAAGGTTGTGCATGTTGTGGCTTCACAAATGCTTTGCTGCATACCTCGGTTGTAACGAGTGCTTATTTCAGTCAAAGTTGCTCTTCTATCAGCTTGAATCAGTCGGCCCATTCTCCTTTGACCTCTAGCATCAACAAGGCCTTTTCGCCCACAGGACTGCCGCATACTGGATGTTTTTACTTTTTCACACCATTCTTTGTAAACCGTAGAAATGGTTGTGCGTGAAAATCCCAGTAACTGAGCAGAGTGTAAAATACTCAGACCGGCCCATCTGGCACCAACAACCATGCCACGCTCAAAATTGCTTAAATCACCTTTCTTTCCCATTCTGACATTCAGTTTGGAGTTCATGAGATTGTCTTGACCAGGACCACACCCCTAAATGCATTGAAGCAACTGCCATGTGATTGGTTGATTAGATAATTGCATTAATGAGAAAATGAACAGGTGTTCCTAATAATCCTTTAGCTGAGTGTATATCTGCAGGTCTTAAAAGTCTTAATTCACCATTACACAAATTAAGGCCTTAAAAATGTCTTAAATCAGAGCAGAAAGTCTTAAATTGATAGTCATGGCATTAAATGTTGAATGCATTGCAAAAAACCTTCCTATTTTCCAATACAGATATCTAAACATCTTTGATACATATCCTTGAAATGTAAAATAAGGTCTTGACAAAGTCTATGATTAAAACAAGAGCAAATGTCTGTGAAGGAGTTATAAAAAAAACTTCCTTTGAATTTAGTTACTTTTTTTCTGAGCCCATTAGCAGATATTTGTTCTTGTTTTAATCATAAACTCAAGACTTTACATTTTGCATCTTAAGTAAATGTATCTTGATTTAAGAATATTTAGACATTTGCACTGGAAAACAAGAACATCACATGTTTTCGGTGTGAACAGAAGGTACAGTGAAAGATATTTCCATATTCTAGTCTTTTTATTTGTATTTGTAAAAAGTAATCTGTTTAAAGTTTTGTTTTCAACCTCCAAATTGTTGCCTAGACATTTACATTTAGAGAACATTCTGATATTGATTTCCCTTCAATTTACTCCTCAATTTTCTTTACTTGGTCCTAAAGAGGTAAAAAAAAGTCTTAAATTTACCTTCATAAAAACTGCAGAAAACGTGCATATATTTAGATTTTGTCAGATTGGACTAATTAAATATTACATAAATATTCAGTATACTAAATGCTAAATACTACATAAATATTTAGTGGGCTAAATAAATATTTCGTATTTAGACCCTTAAATTGAATACAAGTTCCATAATAATTATATCTTCCATAATAAATGAGATCAATTACTTATTAAATTAGGTAAAAAGTGTCTAAAAGAATATAATATAATATATAATATATATATATATATATACTTAGGTAGATTTTTTACAGGATTAATTTGTCTTACATTTATATAATGAACTACTACTTTGTTCAGAACTTCAGAAGTGTCTTCCCTTTGGTTATGTCTTGTGCACCCAGAACTGCAACTGCCATTAAAAAAAAAAAATTACAAAACCAATGACATGCCTGGCGGGATGTATTTTGCATTACCATGTTGCGCTCTAAGTAAAATACCTCATCATTTGTATTGATTGCTCTTGATAAGTGCTTTAGATTTATTTGATCCCAGTTGGGTTTTTATTGTCCGGGCTAAAGTGTGGGTGCATTATAGTTTACAGTTAATTGAATTCTATTACTTGATAAGCTCCCACGTTTCCCTTGAAAAAGATTGATGTTGCAGCTGTTGCCTGGTAATGCAGAGTACGTTGAGCGAAGGTCTCTGTTTAATTTATTCACTTACTGAGCGTATCAGCAGAGGCAGAGTGCACCTGACTGGCAGCTCGCTTAATTCAGCTTACTTTCATGACTCAATGATGTTCTGTGAATTTCCGCCACATTAGAGGGACAAGACTTGAAATGTTGACAGCAGAAAGTCGCCACATGAGCTTTTGAAAGTCCTTCAATCAGCTTTGCTCTGGTTTATGGGCACTCTCAGCGCGGGGTTGAGATATGTGCCGCATTTTTTTCTCTTTCATTCAAAGCAAAGTAGGCACCACTCTTCCGCTTATTAAAAGAGGTTCTGGAACATTTTTGTCCTCTCACCCTCCTGTCTCTCAAAGCCTAAACAGTTTTGCTTGTGTATTTGTTGATATCTTGCCAATTACTGCTTTTTTGCTGTAAGTGGGCCCGAGTCCTGCTCTTGTTGCCGTGGTTTCGCTCTCATTCCTAATGTGTCTGTTCTCGAACTCCCTTGACTCTGTGAAAGAGCCTTGAAGCGGTGCAGAAATCGTCTCTCATCAAATAAATGAAATATCTTAACAGGCACTCTTTGTTTGTCATAATTATGCTGTTTCCTCTTAGCCTGCTGGCCACATAGAAATATAAAAGAAAATGTAGTGCTGAGAGCTACTTGTTACTAAGTGATTTCTTTATCTCCATCTTATTTTCCTCCTGCTCGTTTGGGAAAGCATTGTGGGAAAACGCCACAGACACTGTGCCCATGTCTGGAGGAAATGTTTAGCATTTTTTATTAATGGATTATTTGGATTTACTGTCACAGTAAATCCTTAGTTGATCTTTTTATTCACTACGGCCTTGTTTACATCTGGTATTAAGATGCATTTTGGTCACAAGTGGACAATGACAAATACAGGAGTAAACAGGGTCTAAAATGTTTTTAACTCCAGAGGAACATATTCAACCAAATTGCTTTCATAGTGTAGATGCTCATGTGGTCAAATGTGTTCCAACAGCCACAGAAGACTGTCTACTCTCCACTGCCTACTGACCTAATGCGTGAACATTGTGGGAAGCTAGCGAGACAGGATTTAAACTTTGTCAGCTGAAGACCCAAGTTTGGTTTGAAGATAAAAAACATACTGAGCACAATTTTCTCTCACCATTCCTGATTTCTAACACACACCCACTGCTTTTGCCGTGGTCTTGCAGCTATCAAAGCGGCAATGAAAGCTTTGAAGAAATCAGGACAGAAGTGGTTGAAAGTGGACAAAAGAGTCGGAATAAAACACCAGGTATAAACGGTTTCAACGGCGACAACATAAACAAACATTACTGCGCATGCGCGCTTTTGTGGCCCAAACTTAACTTCAGGTAGACGTCCGCAAAGAATCAATAACAACAGAGGCTGCGTTATCTTTCTTATGCACAATCATCTAATGCACAATTTCATTTAAATTGTGCAACATTTTCTTAATTTACATGTTTTTATTGTTTCAGCATGTTTATTATTAATAATCTCTCATTTCTGTCTGCAATATAGAGGGGGGAGGGGGGAAAACGCCCCCTTAAAGGGTTAGTTAAACCAAAACTGAAAATCCTGTTATTAATTACTCACCCTCATGTCGACCCCAACCCGTAAGGCCATAGAGAAGAAGAAAAATATCTTAATTTGTGTTCCGAAGATGAACGAAGATCTTACAGGTTTGGAACGACATGAGGGAGAGTAATAATGACAGAATTAATTTTTTGGGGTGAACAAACCTTTTAAGGACCGTGTAATGCCGTTTTCTATACAGTGTCTTATATAAATGCTTGCGCGCTCACCTTCAATCCTGCAATGCATCGGAATAACATGTTTCTTTGTTTCATAATATATGATTAATGTTGGGAAACTTAACTTGTAGATAAAGTACTCTATTTGAGATATGAATGCATCACAAAAAATCCCGTGCTCTATAGGCACTGCCATTAATAGAGGACAAAGCGAAAGTTGTTTTGCACTCCGTGATAAAGGCACATTTAAATATTTTGCGGGAAACATCACCGTCGCACACACCGTTTTTGCGCTGGTGTCATATTCTCTCTGCTTAATCGTTAATATACATATCATGTTATCCAAGAATAATACGTCAAAAATTGTGCGCCATACTATCCCCTTGCCAGACCGATAAACAAACACAGACCGGAAGTTAATTTCGGGCAACGCGCGTGCGTCCGATGAAACCGTCTATAAACGGGTATGTGTCTGCCTCGTCTCCTTGTGATCCTATCAACCAAAACGCATCTTAATTCCAGGTGTAAACAGGGCCTGTATTGTTTGCATGCAAAATGCATTGCATAAAGAATGAGCCTTTGATTTCTGGTTCATTCAATAAATTCAGCGTCCCTTGAGATTTGGAAAGTGTGCCACTCTTTGTTTGTCATAATTATGCTATTTCCTCTTAGCCTGCTGGTCACATAGAAATATTAAATAAAATGTACTGCTGAGAGCTACTTGTTACTAAGTGATTTCTTTATCTCCATATCTCTTATTTTCCTCCTGCAGTGTTGCTGAGGGAGGAGGTGGCTCAGTTACAGGAGGAGGTGCACCTCCTCAGGCAGATGAAGGACATGTTGAGTAAAGACCTGGAGGACTCGCACGGCGGCTGCTCGGCCGACACACTCTCTGCCGCCGAGCTCAAGGTGCAGTTGGGGGAGAAGGAGCAGGAGCTGGAACGTGCCAAGGAGGCCTTACAAGGTCTGAACCCCAATCACAGAGCCAATATTGCAGGATTACCAGAGAAATCCCCCCTGTGTGCTGTTCAAGCGCTTCACCTTCCCTAGACACATCAATACTGCCTGAGTTTACCCAAAATCATTGTTTCAGTAATAGAGATGGATCACAGCGGTCTTTCAACTATCAAGTAGTCGATAGTGTAATAAAGCTTATAAATCATACAGAATTATGTTTTTTGAAAATGTAAAAATGCAGACATTTTCTGTGATGGGTAGGTTTAGGGGTATGGTTAGTATAGGGGGAAAATATACAGTTTTTACAGTATAAAAATCATGTCTATGGAACGTCCCCATAAAACATGGAAACCCAATGTATGTGTGTGTGTGTGAGAAAGAGGAGAGAGAGAGCGATGTTGCTTATCTTATCAGCTATCTGGGATATAATGTTTTTTTAGTGTATTTGAGAGACTTGTATAAACAGAGGACGTAAGCGCTAGAAAAAGGTGTTAGTGTTGATACAAAGTGTCATTCATTTAAAAGTGTCTTATCAATAAGTTCCTGCAGTGTGAACGGGAGCTGCTTTTAGGAAACGTGTGAAAGAAGGGTTTTTGAAATGTGGTTTATAACAGTGGTAAACTCACGAGCTGACATATAGAGGTGTCAAAGAAACTCTTTTGTTTTACTTGTAAAACGATGATCAATTTATATGCATTCTAGTTCAACAGTTTGTGGTCAGTATAGAGAAATATTTTTTTTTTTTTCCACAAGGACACATTAAATTGATCAAAAGTGACATTGAAGACGCTCAGGTTAGAATGATTTCGGAAGGATCATGTGACTGAAGACTGGATTAATGATGCTGAAACTTTCACTTTAGACTTTAACTTTAAATTACATATTAAAAACACAAACAGAAAACAGTTACTGTAATGATTTCACAATATTACTGTTTTTATAGTATTTTTGATCAAATAAATGCAGGCTTAGGGAGAATAAGAGACTTCCTTAAAAAGATTGTATCGACCCCGAACATTTGAACAATAGTGTATACAGTCCCAGAGGAATTTTGTATTTCTCGAAAGTTGTTTCAAAGATTCATGAGATTTAATGAAGTTCTTAGATGTTTGTCTCAGATGTTTCTTTTAAATTCCTTTGGCGAGATAAAAACAGACATACAGTAAATGTTGACATGGAGTAAGAATAAAAAGCTATAAAAATAATAGCATAGCACAAATAATTTGCTTACGGAAATTGTCATGATAATATTCATATTAAAATCTCAGACTTTGGTTTGGTATCTTGACAATCAGTTTTAGACATTGTTGAGATATCATTTGAGGTGCTTAAGGAAACATACGAGATGACACTCTAGACGCCCTAGTAATCTCTAACACCTCATGTTTTTCTCAAGAGAACAATATGAGATGCAAGAGATTACATTTGCTCTCTTTTTATGCAATGGTTTGCTCGAAAAGTGCTGTGCTGTCTTAAATTGCATTTGGTTTAATGTTTTGCTATCTGACAAAATGACATTCTTATCTTTATTAAGTGTGGCATATGTTTTTAAAACAGATAACTTCAGTCAGTCAAACAGATAATTATTTTGTGTCTTAAGGCTAAAGTTTTGTCATCAGAACAGCAGCTGTCGGTATCTACAGCATACCATAGTTTTTTGGCAAAGTAACTGATAGAAATGACATTTATTGGCTATCTTTTAAAAGAGCTCTACATTGAACACCCTGCACTCAAATTTGTGACACACTTTAAACTAGGTAAACCATGTTACTTGATACTTTTCATTTCGCTTGTAATGTAACACCTGTAGTACCTACCCTAACTGGAGCAACCTGCCAGTCCATTACACATATTCTACATGCGACAGGCTATGTTGAGCAGAGTTTTCAGAAAACAAAACCAGATTTGGGTCTTTTTCGGCCTTTTGGCGAAAAGATGGGGAGAGAGGGAGAGGTAGGGTGCATGTGTGCTCATGAATGTCAACGGCTCTCGTATCATAGTGGAAAAACAGGTTTGACTGTGGAATGAGGAGCCTCCTTAAGGTTTAGGGGGAACGAGACAGTTACCTCAAGTAAAATAAATGATTTACTTTTTACAAACACCAAGACAGCAGACCTAAGAACACTTTAGGTTGTTAATGAAATGTTAATGAAAGATATGAAATTGTTATGATGTGTTAGATCTCACATTTCCTTTCAAATTAAACCCTTGAAATTAAATGCATTTGTGTTTGATGTTAATGATTTTATAACAAACAACACTAATGTTTTTTTTCCCCTGTGTGGGATGTTTATAGTGGAGTATGGTGCCCCCTGGAGGCTGTTTTGAGCAGCACACAGCACAATTGAACTACAACACCACAGTGCTTTATTTATGCCAAGGAAAATAATTAAACAAAAGACTTAAATCCAGCATCAAAAGATGCCTAACACAACACTGGATTTTGACTGTTTATTTTGTACACGCACAGGGTAATTCGTCACTTTGTATATCCACAACTCTAATCTGACAGATAGGGGCCAGGGCACAATCCGCAGACACGTGTCATTCAAGGACACAACGCCTTGCCTTGTGTGTTGCAGAAAAGTCTAAACAATGGAATATGAATGTTATGATGTAGGGGGCACTCAGTTGTTTATACTTATAAAGTGCTTGAAGTGAATTTTATTGCTGCATTTCTGAATATAATTGTGTATGTTTGTGTGTAGCTATGAAGGGTGATCGGAAGCGGTTGAAGGCGGAAAAGGCTGACCTGGTGAACCAGATGCAGCAGCTCTACACCACACTGGAGAGCCGAGAAGAGCAGCTCAGAGACTTCATCAGAAATTATGACCAGCACAGAAAGGTGTGCATGAAATTCACCACTGACACTTCAGTTCACTTATAACATGCTGTATTTGCGTCATCTGACACAATCTTAGAAGAAGGAAACTTGCCAATCCTTACTTTGTCTAATTATTTTATCTTCTTTCTCTTTTTGTTTAGGGTTGCTCTAGATATTTCTAGATTTGAACATATAAATTGGCTGACATGATCTTTGTCAGTAATGTCACTCTTAATTAAAAGCAACAATAAAAGTAAAGACAGATTTTATATTAGAGGAAACTTAGGGAACAACTTCTTAATTATTTTTATCAAATTCTTGTGGTCATTTTATATTGTGGCATAGGAGTAATTTGCGGGTGGGACACTTCCCCACCACTCTTTGCCAGGTTCGATATTGTCCCCACCACTTTTTGAAACATTTCGCAGCACGAATGTACCCAATACAAAATAAACATCTTCAGTTTACCATCAAGGTATTCATTTCATTCCAGTGTTAACCTTTTTTCACTGACGAAAACGAGACGATAACTAAATAAAAACTAGTGTTGATTAACAAAAACTATAACAAAAATCAACTGTCATTTTCGTCACCAAATAAAAACGAGACGAAAATGTTAGGGAGGGACGATTAGGGAAGAGATTCAGTCAGAACTGGGATCCTGTGTAACAGATGCGCACATTTGATTTGGACGTGCTGATCTAACCGCTGGAGGACACGGCGCTGTTGCGTGCTCTACAGGCTCACTCACGCATCCCCAATCCAGCGCTCCAGAGTGGCGCTCACAATCAATGAATAACACACATTTATGCCAGGCAATTGTTTATGAACTAATGCTGATGGATAATGACAACGATCATTACATATAATGAATAAAATTACGATGTTTATATAGTAATGTGTTTTAGACGGCTGTAACAATACATATTTTACCTCCTCATATGAACTTGAATGAGCAGCATTAGTAAGGCGAGATTTCAAAATAAGAGTCCCGGTGTATTTACAGCTGGTTTATAATTAAAAGTCACGCATTATATACCGTATTCATTTTTGCTTACACAATAAACTGTATTTAATTTAATTCCCATTTAATTCATAGTCAGGAGGAAAGACCAGTATTTGACACATATTAAATAAAGTATCAGGGTTATAATAGTTAACTAAAACCATTTAAAAAAATCTTTGTTACTTAAAATTAAATAAATGTTAACTGAAATTAAAAAAATAAATAAACAAACTTATTTGAAGCTTTAGCTTAACATGATATACTAACTAAAACAGAAATACAAAGTTATAAAAACGATATAGTTGTTTTTAAAAACAAACAAAAAAGTGAATTGAGCTCTCTTTCGTGTATTTTTAATGTCAAAAACAAAATGTCAGTTCAAGTGACAAGTGATGCTTAATGTATTACAATTTAACTAAACTCATTAGATTTTAGGAGACTAAATCTACTGTAGATTTAGTCGACTAAAATCTTATATTTAGTCGACTAAAACTAAAAACAATTCAGGTGACTAAAATATGACTAAAACTAAATGGCATTTTAGTCAAAAGACTATGACTAAAACTAAATCAAAATATGCTGTCAAAATTAACACTGTTTCATTCGTTTGTGTTAAATGTGTTACGCCAATGTATTGCAGTAACACCACAGGCATTGAAATTAGTATTGTTTTTCAATTGTAAATTATTTAATTAAATTTGAATTGTTTTTATGTTAATTATAAAATAAAAATGTATTTATTATTTATTTTTTCTCTTATCTTAGATAATATATACACACCGATCAGGCATAACATTATGACAGGTGAAGTGAGTAACACTGATTATCTCTTCATCACGGCACCTGTTAGTGGGTGGGATATATTAGGCAGCAAGTGAACATTTGTCCTCAAAGTTGATGTGTTAGAAGCAGGAAAAATGGCCAAGCGTAATTTGACAATGGCCAACTTGTGATGACTAGACGACTGGGTCAGAGCATCTCCAAAACTGCAGCTCCTGTGAGGTGATCCCAGTCTGCAGTGGTCAGTATCTATCAAAAGTGGTCCAGGGAAGAAACAGTGGTGAACTGGTGAAGGGGTCATGGGCAGTCAAGGCTCATTGATGCACATGGAGAAAAAAAGGCTGGGCCGCGTGGTTCGATCAAACAGACTCTGCACTGTAGCTCAAATTGCTCAAGAAGTTCATGCTGGTTCTGATAGAAAGGTGTCAGAATACACCTTGCTGCATATGGGGCTGCATAGGTGGCCTGGTCTGATGAATCACGTTTTATTTTATCACGTGGATGGCCGGGTACGTGTGCATCGCTTACCTGGGGAACACATGGCACCATAATGCACTATGGGAAGAAGGCAAGCCAGCAGAGGCAATGTGATGCTTTGGGCAATGTTCTGCTGGGAAACCTTGGGTCCTGCCATCCATGTGGATGTTACTTTGACACGTACCACCTACCTTAGCATTGTTGCAGACCATGTACACAGGATAATGTGCCCTGCCACAAAGAAAAAATGGTTCAGGAATGGTTTGAGGATCACAACGAGTTTGAGGTGTTGACTTGGCCTCCAAATTCCCCAGATCTCAATCCCTTCGAGCATCTGTGGGATGTGCTGAACAAACAACTCCGATCTAAGGAGGCCCCACCTCGCAACTTACAGGACTTAAATGATCTGCTGCTAACATCTTGGTGCCAGATACCACAGCACACCTTCAGGGGTCTAGTGGAGTCCATGCCTGTTTTGGCAGCAAAAGGGGGACCAACACAATATTAGGTCATAATGTTATGCCTGATCAGTGTAATAAGAGTTATTTTTGCTCTTATACTTTTCAAATAAAATTATTGTGGCATTTACTTTTTAACTGATAAAATGTCTGCGTATGAATCAATGAGATGGATCATTGCTTTTATACTTTTAAAATTAAATAATAGTTATTGTTGACATCGTAATATTAATTAGAATATATAGTACTATTCCAGTGAAACGCTTTTGAAATGTTTTTTATAGCAATTGTGTTTATCTCACATTTACCACCATAAACAACCCATAAATTCACCTCAACAGTTGTATGTGCAAGATAATGGAGACATGTCTGTGTGGCAAACCAGCATTAGAGATTGACACATTTGACAATATGTTGACAGATCAGATAGTTACTGATCGAGTGTGTGTTTTTACACATGTGTGACGGACTGACGCTGACTGTGTGCTGTGCTACAGGAGAGCGAGGACGCGGTAAAGACTCTGGCCAAAGAGAAGGACATGCTGGAGAGAGAGAAATGGGACCTGCGCCGGCAGACTAAAGAGGCCACAGAACAAGCCAGCGTCCTGCGCTCCCAGATAGACATGAAGGAGAACAGAATCAAAGAGCTGGAGGCAGAGCTCACCATGGTAAGATAGCATCTTTCTTGATCTCTCTCTCTCACACAGACGTACACTTCCACTTCCCACAATGGTATAAACACTTACACCTCTTATCTTGTCTTAACTCATCCTCTTGACAGTTAGCATCTCTTATTATTAGAGTCTCTCGAATTACCTCTCAGTGGCTCCGATTCCAGATATATTAGCCTCAACATTCATCAGTTAAGATCCACAGATGGATCATGGAACCCCAACTGATCTGCATTATGCAATTCTTCATTTTGCTGGATTGGCATTACAATGTGCAAACATGCGTATGTACACATGCAGTCATGCAAAAATCCCCATGAAGAGGCACATGGCTATCAACAGTGCAGTAATAGCATCATTACTCACCTCATCTGCCTAATCTGTTGTGCCTGTGTGCCTCTCCAGTATTCACACACACAGACACTATCTCAAGAATACTAATGATTTCACTCCCACCGTGATTTAATAATATTGGTTGTATTCATTTTTTTGTATCAAATATGAAAATCAAAGCATTTTAAACTTTGAATTCTCTTAATTTTAGACCCGGCTGTATTAAGGTTCTCGTGATCACAACTGAAACATGGTCTATTTGTGTGTGTTGTTTTTGTACCTCAGGCAAAGCAGTCTCTAGCCACTCTTAATAAAGACGTGCCAAAGCGTCACTCTCTGGCGATGCCATCAGAGCCGGTGGTGAACGGTAGTCAGGAGTGGGTGATGCAAGCAGACCTTCCCCTCACTGCGGCAATCAGACAGAGTCAACAGACCCTGTACCATTCGCACCCCGCCGACAGGCAAGGTACAGGCCTACACAACAGCATGCACAGATATGCCAAATGTCTTCTTTTAGTCCACTCACACACCGTCTCCTGCCTCCGCAGCTGCTTTGAGGATCAGCCCCTGTCACTCGCGCCAGCCCTCCATCATCTCCGATGCCTCGGCTGCCGACGGCGACCGCTCATCCACCCCGAGCGACATCAACTCGCCCCGCCACCGGACTCACTCCCTCTGCAATGTAAGAGCTGCCTGGCACCCCCGACCAAGTAATCAGCCTTCCCAACTTGTTTTTATCTCCACCTTCACTCTTCTCAAATATTCAGTCCCTGCACTGCTCATTAGCATGGCTTCAGGGGCACGTTTGTCTTGATGGTAGTTAAAGCAGATAAATCAAAAGAGACCTGTGAGACTTAGCCGTGCTCCACAAGACTGAACTGAATGTGTTTGTTTTGCACATTTGGCTTGTAAAAAACACTATTTTATGAGTACTTATTTACAAGTATTTATTAATATTTTTAATTAGTTTAATTTTGTGCTTTCGTCATTTTCATCCTTTTTAAAACTTCTATTTTAATTCAAATTAATTTAAGTTTTAGCTTTAGTAATTTTAGTATTTACTATTGTTTCAAGTAGTTGACAAGGCAACATTACTTAATGTTGTTTAAATTTTTAAGTTGTCTCATATTTATATTTTATTTAAATTGCCAAAAATTATTTTTATTAGCTTTCAGTTTAGTTGCTGGTAGACGGCAATAAACATTTATGTGTGATATACCAAACTACCTTGTTTCTTTAATAATAAATCTAAAATAATAAGGTACAAGGGGCTTTGCTATATTGTAAATATAGTCATGACTAAAAGGCATTTTTTGCCATGAAAAACATCCTTTATCTCCTTCTGGATATGTAAGCTGTGGTGACCGGTCATTATCATATCAGTTATTATAATTTTATAATATGGGATCTCCATATGTGTTAGAAGATTTTTATCATTTTATAAACTTTAATGTGGCCCTGTAAAAAAAATTGAACCAGTTTTTGCTGGTTTGCTGGTCTCTCAGCCTGGTCATGCAGGTCTATTTGCTGGTTTTAGATTGGTTCTGGGTACATTTCCAGCTTGTCAGACTGGAAGACCAGCTTAAACCAGCCAAGACCAGCAAACTAGACTGGTTTCAGCATGGGCTGGAGAGTTCACCTGGTGGCATACTGTTAATGCCCCTGGGCAGCTATAGAAGGACTGAAGTCAACAACAAAATCTGACTACAGTGGAATTTCTACCACTCCATTTTCGAGTGGTCCGTCTCCTTTCTTTTAATATGCAACAACTGCAGTATTTGGTAAATGTGTATAATCTCACAATCCAAGTTGAGAGAACACAAATCAACCCAATTTAGCGTGTGTGGACCCCTGAAGCAGTGCTGATGAGAGAGGGCAGATTTTCCTGAGATTCCTGATAAAACCACATGACTGACCTGCCCCCATATGTCCACCATTACTTTCCTATTCTCTCTTCTCCTTCCTCTCTCGCTGTCTCTGTTTCTGCCTTTTCTTGTTCTTGCTTCAGTCCATGGAGGACCTCGAGGACCAGAAGCGTAAGAAGAAGAAGGAGAAGATGAGTCTTGGCTCACTTTCGAGAGTGTTTGCCCGGGGAAAATCTCAACGCAAGTCCTTGGATCCGGGCCTGTTTGATGGTACTTCCACCCCTGATTACTATATAGAGGAGGATGCTGACTGGTGATAGTGCTATTGCGTGTGCATTTAGGAGAGTGTGTGGACGTACGCCTGGATATGTATGAGTTAATGTGTGTGTGCGAGCGTGCATAAGCGTTTGTGTGTGCCTTCAAATGTATTCCCCGTGAAAAATACAGGAAAGAAGAAGAACTGCTGCCTCCTTGAAATGTACATAACAACACTTAAAAACATCTATGTAAATGAAATATATATTTATATATGTATGCATATGTACATATGTTTACATTCATATAAATATATACATGGGATCATTTGCGTGTGTATATGTTTATGCTGTTATTATGCTTTATTTGTGGTAATATATGTCTCTTTTTTTATAAACTGGAAACTTGAATTACTGCTGAGCATTTGTAAATAGGAACTCTTGTGCACCTTGTGTTTGCTGATGTCTTCATGTGGAATGCTTCTTTTTCATGACTGCTTTTACCATGAACCCAGAGCTCCAGGCTGTCTTCACACACACCATAGCGTGAGCTCCATCTGAAAGATTAAAGGTGCACTCTGTCATTTTTCCCATCATTAATTTTTTTTTAAATTTAACATGACATGATCACACAAGATGAGATAGCGGCTCACTGCATGAGCTGGCCATGTTGAGATCACATGACCAGCTACTATTACTATTATTGGATTCTTCACTCTCTTGGCTGACTTAAAATATGACATTTCTACATGGTATCTGTAAACTTTGTGTCCAAGCCACTAGGTGTCAGTATAAAGGCCCATTCACATCATTCTAAATGTAAAAGAAAAGTCCACACCAACTATAACGATAACGACACGGACAAACAATATAATTGGAATCACAACTGATGAGTGATTAAAAACAGCCTATCAGAAAACGAGCACGAGCATTTAAAGGAGCAGACTAGAGAACTGCAGCGCATGTAACGTTATGATAAAAACAGAACGGTGTGGACGCTAATATATTTATTGTTAAAAGTTTTTTATAGTAATCAATGTGAAAAGGCCTCAAGTCCAAGATGGCAGTCAGCGCAACATTAATGAAAAATTACTGAGTGCACTTTTAATGTCAGGATCTACTCAGTTATCCAGATAAGATGGTTTTCTAAATGTTTGCCTTAGCTGTTCACCTCAGTAATCTAATCGCTAAGGAACATCTGCGTAAAGCTGCGGTCATATTAGCAAAATCTCAGAGATTTTGCAAGCAAAAAGGTCTATTGTCCATCGTCAGTAGCGATGTATGAAGCACAGTTCACACAGAAGTCACTTTCAAACCAAACAGATTTCTGTTGTGGCGAATTCGCACGACCAACTTGAACACTAGCAAAATCTGCATAGAGTTTTTAGCCCTCACATGAAATGAGTAGATTTTTGCCCGCAAAATTTTGCAGTGCAACGGTAAATGTGACCGCACATTAATAGGTGAGTTTTGTGCGTTTACCTCAGAGTTACACTCAGACAGCTGCCAACCCGAGATAATGATCATTTGAAAGCTAATATTTTATTATGCATTATGTCCTCTGAATGGGTGCACCGAGGATCTTTTTTAATCTTGACAAATGTGAAATGAAAACCTCCCAAAATCTATACTTTATTGTCTGGGAAAAGACTAAATTAGTAGTATTTTAGGCAGTTTAGTTCCGTTATGGTGATATATTGCAAAAGGATGGAGTAATTCAGTTATAATCCGACTGAAGTTACATCAGACTGGCCTTGTCGAGCTATTTTTGCGTGGTTGGATGCTTCTCAGATCACCTGCCCCTTTTATGTAGCATTATTTATTAGACTGTTTCCATATTAAAATATCTCACATAACCTACGAGGAACTATGATTGATTTTGAAGTGATATCAGCAAAGTTTTTTTCCATTATTTACACACAAATCTGGAATATATTTAAACCAGGTGCTGACCTGACATCAATAAAGTGCCAAAGGTTATAGTGCAACTTGCAGAACACAAGAAAATACATAGGAATATTTTCTCTGCTCTATCAAGTGTACAAATAAAATGTCTGTAAGAACTCATAACACACCCTGCTTCCATAACATTCTTTTCCATTAATGTTGAACCCATAGATGTCATGCTGACATATCACATATTTCTTTTCGTTTCAAGCTTTCCTTTGCATCTTGGTGGCACTGATTTTTTTTCTTTTTCCTTTTTTGTTTTGATCTTTTAAATTAAACTGAAACTTCATTCCTCATGTCACTCTAATGATTTTATGTTGTAAGGTTTGTAAAGTAGATTATGTCAGATATAAGATTAAATCTATTAAAGAATTTATTTAAAGATTAGGAAAGAGGTCATTTCAATGAAACCAGACTATCTTTGAATTTACAGAAAGACCGATGAGAAGGTTTTAACATTCTGGAGATTTAAAAAGAAAAAAGAAACAATTAAAATAAAACTTATTTTAAAATAAAAACACATAACCCAACATCCATGTGCCTTTCTTCTTGACCCTGTGTGTGTGTTTGTGTGCAAGTTGTCATGATGGTTTCCTCTTAACCCTCTTGTTCTGGGGTTGCCATGGTTTGGGGCGACCCGTTCTACTCTTCATTTGTAATTACCCACCATCTGTGTTAACACGTGTCCTAACATTGTCTTACCTCAGTGGATGAGAATGCCCCAAACTCACTACATTCATAACTCATACGAATGTCAACTGGAACAAGTCTATCATGTACATGGTTATCCAAAACATGAGCACGGTCATGTGTACCTCTACCCAAAACATCATCTCATGACTACCAACTGATTTTTATTTAATTTAGTTTAAGGCTTTATTTAAAAATGCTACACATTTATTAGGGATTATATTTATTATATTATATATATCATAAAAGTACATACATAGGCCTACTTGAGTTTTCTATTCACAGCCTCATGAAGGATGATGGAGAGCATGCTACAGTAAATTCTGAGCAATTGGGTTTTTCCTTCTCATTACTTGAAATGGAAACAGATTGCGATCTCCATTAAAATCCATTTTTCCATTAGCCAGCGGATGCTCTCAGATGTCTCGAACAAGGTCAAGGTTCTGTCTTTGCTTAGGCAAGTGACTATTTCCTCTAAAGATTCGAAAAAGGTGTCCTCTGCCCCAATGCCCATCAGATAATGAGTTTTATAGAGGTAATTTTTTCAGCTAATTAAAATCTGATGAAGCCTTAAGAGAAGGATGATTCAGTCAGAACCCTCGGGGTGATTTCAATCTTGTTTTACCTGTCAGCGTTAGAAGGGCTATGTTAGAAACCAAATAATGTACATAATTAGCTATATCTAATTAATTCAGATTCAGCTGAAAGTCAAGCTCTTTAAGATGACATCACTGCAGCAGTATGAGCTCAGTTAGAATTTAAATGGCGCCACCTGCTGGTATAGACATGAATGTGGTTTATATGGCATTAATAAAATCTGGTGACTGAAACGTATAAAAGAACATAAATTACAACATAATATAAAGAATTCAGTATGAGTTTAATCAGAATGATTAATCAAATAGTCTATACTGAAAAGATGATTTACTTTGAAAGATTTTTCTCAAAGAAATTGGTAGTAAATTTCACACTTTATAGCAAGCGTTTTTAATTACATTTACTGCCGTTTAAATTAAAGCAGCACTAGGTAACTTTTGCTCTCGGGCTCCCCCTACAGTTGGGAAACAGTATTGTCCTCTACTACTGTAGTAAACTCTGTCATCCTACATTAGGGGATGCATATAGCACGTGCATTTGTTGACATGACAACTATGATAGCCCTGAACACTGCAGGAGGAGTTCACATGCAGGTGTTCTGCTTGCGTCCCGTGTGAAATGTCTTCATCCCAGGTACAGTGGCATATGTTTCAGCATGTCATATGAATATCATTTCATGGGTTTTATTTTTTTTTTTCAAACGCCAAATGATCGCGATGCTCACGTTTACAAGCCAGCGTCATTATAGTAGTCTAGTCTATTGTTTACAGTTTTACAGAATCTATATGATACTTCAATTCAATGTTTGAGTGGTAGGTAATAACATATATCGTCAATATAATATCAAGCTACCATAGATGAATCTTCAAATTTGAAAATTCGATTTGCATTATAGCTTGAGGCAAGACAAATAAACAAATATGATATATCACTGACATGTTAGGTATTGTAACGAGTAGGAAAATAGTGTGGCCCCTTTAAGAGCGTTCGCCCCCGGTTGGAGCGCGTGCATTCTCTCTCTGTGTGTGTGTGTGTGTGTGTGTGTGTGTGTGTGTGTGTGTGTGTGTGTGTGTGTGTGTGTGTGTGTGTGTGTGTTTGTGAACACTGCGCCTCGAGCTCCCATGTGTGCGGATTATTTTCTGTCTTCTGTCGCAAACATTAATTTATTTTTGTTTTGTTGGGTAATGCTGTGGACGGAAGTGGAGTTTGTGCCGGACTCTTGTGGGGGGTCCGCGGGGAATAAAGTGCGGGCTGTTTGATGTCAATCGCCTCCGTGTTTGCATCGACTCCAGTTGCGTTGAGTGAGCTATCCGTATTTTTCACCCGGACACACGCGTTACAGTATCCTAAAATATGATTTTGTACGTCTTATGTATTTACTTGCGAGAATGTAGCCCCTACCAAACTTGTACACGCCGTTTAGACATAGGCTTACATAGGCAAACCCTCGCATGTCCGAATATAAGGAAGTGGGGGTGATGGTGGAAGTGACGTATATGCCGTAAAGCAGTCGAATTTTGTAGTTCTTTTTTTTCTCGGGTTACTACCCGAAACCCGAAGTTTAAAAGTACGATTAAAAACGATACAGACCCCGTCAGGCTATGGCAGACGTGTCATTCAACCTATTGTAAGTCGATGTATCATCACAAGAGTCTTGAAAATATATTATGAAGGTTGAAAAGTTACCTAGTGCTGCTTTAACCAATTGATACAATGCACGTATAGTGTGAATACATTTTTTATACATTAGTTACATTTTAAAAATACCAGTAACACTTTATTTTACAGTGTCCTTGTTACATATAGTACATGTACTTACTGTAGTGATAACAGTAAATGATGCATAATTACATGCAACTAACCCTCAACCAAACCCTAATACTACCCTAACCCTATAGTAAGTGCATGTTGTTAATTAATATTATTTAATACTTAAATATTTAATTCGCTGTAACAATGACACTTTAAAATAAAGTGTAACCAAAATATCTGCATGTAAATATTTTCTGTAATTACACATACAATTACACTTTTTACACTTCCCTTACACTGTAACCCATACCACAAAACCTGTGCTTTAACTTACCCATATCCCACCTCAATAGCAGCAAGTCTTTTGTAATACAACCATTTTTAATGTAAGCACATAGTAGTTAAAGCACCTAATATAACACCTTATATAAAGTGTGACCAATTTCAGAAATATCAAAGAAATGACATGGTAACGCATGAATTATGTAACTTCGGGGAAAAAAATCATGTTTTTAATTTGTGGTCAATGCACTATAAAACAAAAAGGCCTGTGACAGCAATGTAGGCTACTTATATTTGCGTTATAGTAAACAATGGTGTATACCATTCTCGTCAGTTGATTAGTACGGTGACGCAATGCTGCCACATGCATATTATTTTTTTCACTCAATTATGTCGTAATAACGAGATCTTATGTCGTTAAAACCACATATTTTTCTTGTTAAAACGACATATATTTTCTCAGAATAAGGACATGTGTTGTACAGTGATGTCTACAAAATATGCCTGTATCCACATTAGAGAATTCATATAGCCCAACTAATTCATATTAGTTTATGAAACCTTGATCAAAATTATAATACAATTTATAGAAAACAAAATTCACTTTAAAGAAATGATTTCTGCAAAACAACACTCAATAAAAAGCATGTCTGACCCCACTCCATGTCTCCAGACATATTGCGCGTCTTATAGCCTACTCATGCTGCTCACTTTTCATCATCAACATATGAAATTAAAACAATAATATAATAGGCTAATATTTAAACATATAGCCTAACTATGAATCTAAATAGGCTACGTTTAGCATGTAGCCTACTCCACTCCAAACGCTTCAAACACGTATTTTGTTTATTAAACGCAAAGTTTTTAATTTCAATATTTCATATTTTTCAAAAAATTTCATATTTCCAACAAACGAAATTCCTAGCCAAAAAAACTGCAAAAATGATAAATATTAAAGAATTCGCGGGCGCTTTTGTCGGCATGAGTAGCCTATATAGGCTATAAAACGCGCAATATGTCTGGAGACATGGAGTGGGGGTCAGACATGATTTTTATTGAGTGTTGTTTTGCAGAAATCATTCCTTTAAAGTGAATTTCGTTTTCTATTAATTGTATTTTAATTTTGATCAAGGTTTTATAAACTAATTGCCTGTATATTTAATACATAAGAAGCAAAATAAGAACACAGGGAATGGATTGACGTGCGTAATGAACCCACTGGCCTGTTTCCGCAGCCTTTGCTGAATGCGTCTTTCTTTTTAATACATTTCTTGAATGACTTAATTACAGTAGGCCTATAGATAGTTATGATATTTGTGGCTGCACCGGGGTCCGTCATTACTAGGTTAAAGCTACGCGCTAATCATGAGCGTCCATGGCACCTGCTACCCATGGCTGTTAAGAACTGTAGTGTACATCACTAAATTACAACAATTTCGTGCTATGGGCACTGCCACTGATACAGGCAGCGGATGAGCCTATTTTTCTGCTTTTCATACAAGTGTGACAAAGGCATGGTCTAAATAAATTATCTAATGTGGATACAGACATATATACACACACATCACTATACAACACGTCCTTATTAGGAGAAAAAATGTCGTTTTAACAAGAAAAATATGTCGTTTTTACAACATAAGATCTCATTATTACGAGAAAATTGTTGTTTTAACGACATAAGATCTCATTATTACGAGAAAATTATGTTGTTTTTACGACATAAGGTCTCGTTATTACAAGAAAATTATGTTTTTACGACATAAGATCTCGTTATTACGAGAAAAGACGTTGTTAAAACGATATAACATCTCATTATTACGACATAATTGAGTGAAAAAAATTATATGTATGTGGCAGCAATGCATCACCGTAGATTAGCATATAAAAACGAGTAAATTCAATGTTAGTTTCACACAGGAAGGGGAAGGAAGTTAAGTGGTTTATAGGGAAACTCTAGGGTGGTTAAAGGGGTTTTGTTTCAGAGGGTGTGTGGGTTATATGAGGATAGATAAGGCCTGTCGATGTTGACCGCAGGCCTAATCGTGGCTGTCGGTTCTTGCTAGAAAGCAATAAGTCATTCAAGAAGCTTTTTAAGAGCAGAAAATACTGAAATTAAACAGGAGGATATGGAGGTGGGTGCTTTTCCTGAAAGCAATAAAAAAGCTTGTATGTGCAAAATGGATAAGGCATTTTTGTTTTGCTCTCAACCCCTCTGAACCCCTTAAATTTGCCCCCCCTCCCCCTCCTATTCCTGCCCCTCCTGACCAATCCAGACTCAGACAGCCTCTCCAGCCAGACCCATCCCAGCCTATCAGATGGCGAGGAGCAGCTGGAGCGGCTGCAGCAGGCGGAGCTTACACGCAGCAAGCCCATTTCTCTGTGGAGGGCGGTCACTGTGCAGGCCTGGCTGGAGGTTGTCATGGCAATGCCCATGTACATGCGCGCCTGCTCTGAGAATGTCAAGAGTGGGAAGGTAAATGCTTTCCTATTCTTACCATGTGCATTTTTAGCCCTTTTTATAAGCAAAAATGCAAATAAATACCACTAATAAGCTATTTATAATCATCTCTTTAATTAAGTGATACAATTTTCATCTCTGTGGCTGCTGATTAGTACTTAATCCAACCGTCCAACAAATATTTACTTCCCTGATGCTTCCAATGTGCTTTGACATGAATCTAGTTAATGATTACTCTGTTAAACCTTAAGACCTAGTGACACTAATGGGGTGATGATGTCACAGTGATCTGCTTCCTGTTGCAGGTGCTTTTGGGGTTGACCGATGAGGATCTGGAGCTGGGGTTGGGAATCAACAGCCCCATGCACCGCAGGAAGCTGCGTCTAGCTATTGAGGACTACCGAGAAGCAGAGAACGGACGAGGGTGAGCGGCCACACTTGCTTGGTGTACGCACAGATGTGTGCATTGGCATTGGTTTTGTGTTTCATTTTTGTCTTTTGTCACTCAGACTTTCCAAAGCTGCTGATATGGATCATCACTGGGTGTCTAAGGCCTGGCTGGGTGACGTCGGGCTCCCCCAGTACTCGCAGGTCTTCCACAACCAGTTAGTGGATGGCAGAGTACTGAACTCTATCACACGAAGAGACCTGGAGACCGTCTTCAACATCACCAACAAGTTTCATGTTACCAGCATCCTATCAGCCATTCAGCTTCTGCAAATGCTCAATTTCGACAAAGAGGCAAGAATTGTTGTTGTTCACTCTAAATTAATGTACTGTGTATTCTATATGAAAGTATTGTTGGTGATATTGTAAAACACACTGATCAGTTTGTGGTATCATAACATCTCTGCAGACTATACAGGCACGTCGTGCTCAGTGTGAGAATCGAGATCTGGATCCAGTGGTCTGGACCAGCCATCGCGTCATTAAATGGATCAGAGACATTGATCTTAAGGTGGGTAAGACCTAAAAATGTTTAAAGTTTAAGGTTGGCAAGATTAACTTTTTTTAATGTCTCTTATGCTCATCAAAGCTGCATAGCCTATATTTGATTAAACAGTAGGCAACAATTGTAGTTGTGCTGCATAATATTTTCGTGGAAACCATAATGTTTTGTTATTTTTTGATAAATAGAAAGTTCAAAAGAACAGCATTTATTTGAAATATATTTTTTTATCTTGCTGAATAAAAGTCATTAAAAAAATAAATAAATAATAATAAAAACTTTTGAACAGTGGGGAATATACATCGGCCCCAAAAGTATTTGGTTACTTAAACCATTGCAAAAATGGCTCAAAAGTCTGAGAAAAAGTATAATTTAATTGATGACATACTCAAATAATGTCCAACCTGTTCAATGTTGTCTTTTACGCAGGAGTATGCCGAGGGCCTTCAGAACAGTGGCATCCATGGAGCTGTGATGGTTCTAGATCCGACCTTCAGTGCGGACAGCATGGCCAAGGCTCTTGACATCCCTAACAATAAACACATGATCCATCGTCATCTATACGAGGAAATGAAAGTGCTTCTCAACCCCGCAAGGTGTGTGCAGCTTCATTTCAGTATAGTCATTTTATAGTAGCATATGACACGCTGTTGCAATTGATAGTTATTAGAGAACTTGGCGTCAACCTTCAAACTAGCTTTTAAAATCCTTGGTATCCACCTTCTTTTTCAAATTGCGGAAGTAAGCCGTTTTATACCTCTAAAAATAACTGGAAGCGGATGACACTGAAAGCCAGACACATTCTCTTCCGTGAAAAATAATGGATTAAGACAAAGTACCTTTTAGGAAAGTCATTTCACTTGGGTGGGCATCTTTAAAACGCCTCTAGGGCAGTTATTTCACTTGCCTATCTCTTTGAATGAGGAAATATTAAATTCTAAAGCAATTTACCCGGCGATTCTAATGTTTCAGTCTTTTTTAATACAATCTATAGCCCTATTCGGACGGTAATTGTTTCTTACGAGGAAGTCCGTAAAAATAAAATTGCATGCCACCTCAGTGATAAAACTCCTGCATTCGGATGGTGATTTATTCACGGTGGAGTGAGTTTTGTGATCCTGCGCACCTAGGAACGCGCTGCTCACAAGGTCAATAACATGATTGTATGCTGTAAATAAAATGTAATATGCTTGGTATAATAATAATAATAATATATATTAATAACATATTTAATTTAATAATAGGAAAATAATATCCTAATTATTACTGAATTATTTAAATATATTTAGAAATAGGAAGATATATAGACGCACATCATATTAGGTTTTCTGTCATGTATTTTATCTCAAAATAAAGGATGTCATTTTATTCCACATGGAAATAAGCGGAAAGAAGTTAATACAGTTAATATATTTAACCCGGTTTTTATTTTTAGTGCACTTTAATTATGTTTCAATTGAACCCTGTTTTTAATTTTAGTTTTAATTATACTTTTTTATTTTATTTCTTTATTTTTTATTTCTTTTAATTCCTATTATAACTGTTATACTGCGAATATTTTAACTTAATTTCTGTGTAAAGCACTTTGAATTGCCATTGTGTATGAAATGTGCTATACAAATAAACTTGCCTTACCTTGCCTTACAGCATCTTATTTATAAGAGGTAAACTAACATAAAGCTGCTTGGTTATTTTAACATATATAAGTTATATATTCTTGAAAACTCAGAGATGTGGATTCGGACGGCAAGTAAATTACCACACGACCTTAGTGTTTGTCAAAAAACAGTAGGTAATTCGGCCGGGTATTTCAAAATCACTGACTAGCCCCTGTCAATGATGAAAATACCTCATGACCCCGCGAGAAAAACAAATGATGTTTTATTAACAAGGATCGGGAAGAGCACGTTCAGATAATTGACACAAGAAGAGGTATATACCGTATATATATACACGCAGCAGTCCTACCTCCGTTTGTTGACAGTTATCAACATCCTTCCATCACCCCTTCTCCACGCTTTTAATTCTAACCACTTAACTTACATACACGGGAGGTACTCTGGGTTTGGGCCAAATAGAGAGCTCGAAGCCCTCCCCCCGGACAGCACGCCTAATACGCATTTAAATTGACTCTCTATAAAAATTATATGTAAGTGTGAACTCGTGAATTATCGTCCGAATAGGGCAGCGGGTTTACGTTTCAGTCGCGTGGCTCGCGCCATCCAGCAGTCGCCGTCGTCCATGTGTATCAGTCCGCTCATCCGAAAAAGGCCGGCGCTACTTTCACATTTCTCGTGTTAGTTCACCCAAAAATGGTAAAACCTCCGTTCATCTTCGGAACACAAATTAAGATTTGTGTTGAAATCCGAGAGCTCAGTGAGGCCTGCATAGCCAGCAATGACATTTCCTCTCTCAAGATCCATTAATGTAACGTACTAAAAACAAATTTAAATCAGTTCATGTGAGTACAGTGGTTCAATATTAATATTATAAAGCGACGAGAATATTTTGGTGCGCCAAAAAAACTAAATTACTACTTATATAGTGATCAGGGTTGCCAGGTTTTCACAACAAAACCCGCCCAATTGCTACTCAAAACTAGGCCAAAACAAGCCCAATCTCGTTTCAGGGGGGCATCTCCAGTAAATGTCGCATTTGGGGGGTTAAATATGTGTTTTTTTGGCATGGTTGCCTACTTAAATTGGCATTCCCGGGGCTAAATATCATATAATTGGGGTCGCTTCAACCCGCGGACATGAAAAACAGCCCGCGGCAACAGTGTTGAAGTAGCCCAATTCCGCGGGAAAACCGCGGACTTGGCAACACTGATAGTGATGGCCTATTTCAAAACACTGCTTCATGAAGCTTCGGAGACTTGGAGGCTGAAGCGCCAAAGTCACGTGATTTCAGCAGTTTGGCGATTTGACGATCCGAATCTTGATTCAACCGGATTCAATATGCTGTGATTCATAACGCTCCGAAGCTTCACCAAAAATATCCTCGTCATTTTATAATATTAATATTGAACCACTGTACTCACATGAACTGATTTAAATATGATTTAGTAACTTACATTAATGGATCTTGAGAGAGGAAATGTCATTGCTGGCTATGCAGGCCTCACTGAGCTCTCGGATTTCAACAAAAATATCTTCATTTGTGTTCCGAAGATGAACGGAGGTCTTACGGGTGTGGAACGGCATGAGGGTGAGTAAATAACATTATTTTAATTTTTGGGTGAACTAGCCCTTTAATAGCCTTACAAAATAGCCTATATTGAATCTCAGAAACATAATATAATTTTTTGTACAACAATATTTTAATGATAGGTAGGTTTATTTACACAAATGTTGATTTGGTAAAGTTGCTCCAAGTTTTGTAGCACTTAAAAAATATTTTTATTTTTTAGCTGGAAAAAAAATGAATGCCTTACTTGAATTAATTGCAGTAGGCTATGTAGGGCCTATTGATTAACCCCCATTAAATTGGATTTAATTTATATTATACTTTTATTTAATATTTATTATTAGATATTATTTCTACTCAAATCAGTAACTGTATTGATTTTAAGATCTGAGTAGTTGAGTAGTATTTCTGTCTTACAGAACTAACCAGGCTCAGGACTACAGGAAAGAGGTGACTCCTACACATTCACCTGCCTCAAACTGCCGCAAAACTGAGGAAGGATTTTCTCCCAGGCAAAAAGTTGGCAAGGTGTGGGCTGTCCTGTTATTGACATGGAACAGTTTGTCAAAATTAAGACAAGTGGACTTTGCGCGCCTATGTTATTGTTAATAATCTGTAAAAGGATAAATAACCTTTCTGTCATTCCTCAGAGCCCTTTGAGATTCAATCCACTGGTCGCTGTTGGGAGGGACTTGACTTTTCAAGGCGGCTGTGGATCACCACCCAGAGAAGATCGCATCAAGATCCTGCAAAGGACCAAGGGCAGTCCCATGCACGGTTACTCAAGCATAGAGATCACTAATGTCTGAGGCCAACACTCTATGTTTACCTTGGATGAACTAGGAGCCTTCCCTAACCTCTAAATGGACCAAATGAGCTCAATTGTTTGTAAAAGAGATTTGAAAATTGACCATTTGCACTTTAGAGAATTTTGTATGGGCAACAAATCACAACTAAGCACTTAATTAAACATTTTATAAAAAGGCTGCATTAAAAAATGAAATATTTTGTAACTAACAGAATACTTAGATTAACTTATCCTGATTCCTGTCAATTCCAGTCAGAACTGTAGGTATGCAGCTGAAATCAGTACCACATGTTCAGATGCCCATTCCCTCCATCAAGGTCATCACAACACTGTGCTTGTTTAACGTTACAGAAAACGTATGAGGAATGTGGAATAGCGCTGTGAATACATTATGAAAACCCCTTGAATGCCTCAGCAATATCTTTTCTTTGTTTAAGGACATCTGTTGACATCTGCTAAGATGTTTGTGTTTTCAAAGTCTCATTTGCATACGAAATTAAAAAGCAAGAGCCACTTTAGTAGCAATGTTGTGTGGGTAATAGATTAGTCTCATAAGGATCACTCCAGTTTAATTGAAATAAGGGGAATGTAAGAAATCTCTCTTATTCCCTGTTGTGATTTTTAACGTCTCTGTCTCACCATGCATGCAATTCAGTTTGTTCAATGGAATATATATATATATAAATGCATTGTATAGTGACTATCATGCACAAATAAGGAAATGCAGGAGGTATCTGATTGGAAAGCCTTTAATTATCTCTTTAAGGCAGGGGTTTTCAAACTGGGGCCGCAAAGGAGTGACAGGGGGTCCGTGGAAAAGTCTAGAGAAAAACCATGAAAAAATGTAAATAAAAAAATAAGATTAAAATGAATAAATAAGTGATTTAATGTTAAATAAACATATAAAACATGCACAAAAATAAATAAGTAAATACATACATTTGCTTAATATATTATTTACAAATGTAATTAATTTCTTATTCATAAATTTGCTTAAAAGTGTAGAGAAAAGTAAGTATAAAATTGAGTAAATAAATAAATTAGATTTCATGTGGAAAATGAATTTGATTAAAATAAATAAGTGATTAAATTTTAAATTAACATATAATATGAAAAAAAAAATACGATTATTATGAATATATATATCTAATTTCAGGATGGGGGTCCCTCACACGAGGATGTTCGTATATTTGGGGGTCCGTGGCATCTAAAAGTTTGAAAAGCCCTGCTTTAAGGGAGTGAGAAAATCATTCTTTGTCATGAGCAGGGCTCCCAGATGAATGTATGGAAAGGTAAAATGCAGTATACAATCTACAAGCAAATGCCGCACATGCACTGCACATTCTACAGCTGTGTTTTCCAAAGAGCAAAACCAGCTTTTTTGCAGCTCAGCTTGCAACAGCATTGGGCATTGATACAAACAGCCTCTGTCATGTGGGTCGACAGAGGTTAGATAACATTACTAATGAGTGCGTTTCACAAATTCAACCAATTATTATTTTCAGATCTTTTACAAATCAGTTAGAAATGCCAATTATGAATCACAGATTTCCTGCTTGGTTTGACTCAAAATGTCTATTGATAGACACTGGTCACAGATCATACCAGCAAATGCACATCTCAAGAATATAGCAGTTGCGGGTGCATTTATAAGGTTGGTTTTGCAATCACAAATCATTTTGATATCACTTTACCTTGTGGCATTAGTGAAAATGTACTTTTGAGAAACATTTGTTTATAGATATATACCATGTGTCTTTGACACAATCTGTATAGAGAAATAAAAACACTACATACATATATTTGAGTGTTTTTGTGTGTGTGTCTGTTTGTCAGGTTTTGCTGTTCAAAAGTTTTGGTTCTGTATAGGCTTCTTTTTAAAATAAATTAATAGGTTTATTCTAGAAAGTTATGAGATAGATAGATAGATAGATAGATAGATAGATAGATAGATAGATAGATAGATAGATAGATAGATAGATAGATAGATAGATAGATAGATAGATAGATAGATAGATAGATAGATAGATAGATAGATAGAAGAGTCAAAGAATCCTGAAAAATATGTATCAAGTTTCCACAAAAATGTAAGCAACACAACTATTCTAAACATTGATATAAGGACCAGATCACTTCCAAAACTTTGCTGCATGCAATTGGCCGTCGGTCCTCTTAGCAACAATAGTTTTATTCAATGAATGTTATAGACTGGAGCCTCGAAAGCAATCCAAGATCGCTACGGTCACTAAAATGCTGTTGTTTTGTCAGTTCATCGCAATCTCACAAAGTTCCGTTATAAAAATGAAGTTGTCAACAATAAATCTCTTACTTAGCCTACACCATGTCTTGACTTTGTTAATGAGAGGTTTCACAGAAACTAGCGCTTTGAGCGGTGAAATTCTGATCTGATCGCGTTCGAGAGAGCAACAACTATCTGTAGCAACACGTAACAAATTACGAGTGGGGTAAAATGGATGTATTTTATGTAAAATGCGAAAGTGTCTTGATCTTGTGTTCACCACAGACCTTATTTCAGCCATTTAACCAAAATCTCATTCAAAAATCCCATTGACTTTGGGACGATGAAACCGAAAGTGCTAAAATACTAACTTGTTTCCGCGTTTTGGCCTACAAATTTGTCATACCTGCAATACTCTATTTAGCTTTGCCATCATAGGAATAAATTACATTTTAAAATATATTAAAAAGAAAATAGTTATGTTAAAGGGGTCATGAACTGGCTTTTTTTAACAACTTATGTCAACTTATGATGTTTGCATGGTTTTTACATTTAAAAACATAATGAATAAGTAATAGGCTTATTTTCTACCCTGGTTTTGAGCCTAGCTCCTGAAACGCTTGTTTTTTAGTAAACGCCCACTTCTATGATTGGATAACAGTTTTGCATATTATGAAGAGCTTTGCTTCCCCTGTGAGTACATGTGAGGAATTTTTTTGAAAGCGTGTGGGAAAACGGCAACCGGAATGATTCGCCTACAGGGCTTGCAAAATGTCTTTATCAAACAATGATTTATCTCTCATCCACCCGCTATTAATTGGAATTTGTATTACTTGGCCCGCCCAATTGGTGGATATAAATGCGAACCGTGCATCACTAACACACACACGCACAAGCCTCACTGCAGAGTCAGACAAATCAGCATGATCAAAACTTCCGCGATTGTATTTTTCCTTCACATATCAAATCAAGAGAGCGAACAATGCATATCAAGAAAGGAATGTTATTTCACTATTTAAGATTCACTGGCCTGTCGACGAGCTTACATTTTGCCCGTCTGGAATACACAGCCCCGGGACATTGGGCTTTGTGAGCCCTGGCCCATAAATGTCCGAGTCTGATCACGAATCGCAGCATAATGAACCAACAACACCTCAAATAAAGGATTCTCCAGTCTGTGACAGTGTGCTAAGGTATGTTCAGTTAGACACGTACACATAATCAATTGATCTCAAACGATCTGTAACAATGCAATCCTATCATATATATATATATATATATTAAAAAAACATTTTTACTCACATAAGTATGTTGCTTCATTCATTCATGTAATCTCATCCTGTCTGCAAATCGAGTCTCTTGTTTACAAACGAATCCGCGGTAAAATGAAGGAAGAAACATGCAAAGTCTTACCCACGTTAGCTGGATATTCATTAAAAAAAAAGTTCAACCACACATTCCTAATATTAGAATCCGAAGGAAGCTTATGCAGCGACTGTGTTCTTCCACAACCAGGCACAGTGCAATATCTTGCTATCTTCGGCATTTAAAAAAAAAAAAATTATTGCAATATTAACAAACAGAAAAAGTCGATACATACAAGAAATATAAACAATCTTTCAAACAAAAGGAAATTATGGTTCAATAGTAAACAGAAGAAATATATAAGAAACTTAATTAAATCTATTAAACAATAATCCTAAAAAAATAGAGAAGAGCGAAGAAGAGGGGAATAAAGGGTCAAGAAGAGGGCACAAAATAAAGAAATAAACATATTAAGAAAGAATATTAAACATGGCACAAATTTCTGGATGTTTTCATTGCTTTCTTGTTAACGAAAGTTGAAATTGTATTGAAATACATCTTCAATTCTTGTTTGAAACAGTTAACTTTTCATACTTAAGTTTTATGGATATAAAACTTTCCAATAAATTAAATATTGTTTATACAAAAACTTGCATTAAGTAGATTCTTGTCTTTGACATAAAACCCAAAAATAATGTGTCTATGTGATAAAGAAAAGTTACAAACAACCTTTTGGACAATCAGAGCATCAATATTATTCCAGAAAGACCAAGCAAAAGGACATTCCCCAAACAAATGATCACCAGTTTCAAAAGAGGCTTCACAAAAAGAGCAGGATGTATCAAGATCACTTCTAAATTTCTGTAAAAAAGTACTTAACTGGATAAAATCTTTGAATAATTTGATAGGATATTTCTTTAATTTTATTTGTTAGAAAGAATTTCTGAGGAAGTGACCTGACATACGACCATATCATCAAAAAGGTTATTCCAATAAGAAATGGAGGAAGGAATTGAAGTAACAAGGTGCAAAACTAATGACCTGATTTTATAGTTGGATTTATGCACCGAGAAACAAATATAACCAACAACAGTGGATTCAGGGCTAGGGGGACAAACAGA
This sequence comes from Romanogobio albipinnatus, assembly GCA_023566225.1. Classification (NCBI taxonomy): domain Eukaryota; kingdom Metazoa; phylum Chordata; class Actinopteri; order Cypriniformes; family Gobionidae; genus Romanogobio; species Romanogobio albipinnatus. Next base: position 17,255,496 of record CM042254.1, read on the forward strand.
AATCACTGTAGCACTATTATTGTTTCTAAACAGCATACAGATTTCCAAACTATTAAATTCTTTATACTGGGAACTGATATCTTGAAGAAAAAACCCCCGGAATAAATAAATAAATTCAAACATCAAATAACATAAAAATAAACAGCACTTCATTAGTGAACCAGTTTTCAAGAAATAAAGATTTCCTCTTATGTACAATACAGTTGTTCCAAATAAAAAAAATTGTGTGGCGAGAAAGTATGTAAGTCTCCAAGCCATTCGCATTTGCTGATGATAATTGGAAAGTTTGACAGAAAGTTTACAAACGGAATAATTGCACATTAAAAGGAACTGTATACCTCCTAATTGATAAAATACATATTTTGGGATTATACTCCAAATAGAAGTTTGATTGTGAAGGAAACGTTTAAGCCAATAAATTTGTAAGGTATTGTTAAGAGAATCAAAATCAATTAAATTTAAGCCGCCTTTATAATAAGAATTCAAAATAACTGATTTTGTAATATAATGAGTTTTATATTTCCAAAGAAATTTAAGCAATATTACATCAATCAACTTGCAAGTAGATTTATCCACAAATAAAGACTGAGCAGCATAGGATAACCTGGAAATCCCTTCACTACTGCAGAGTTCTGCCTTTCAAAGATAGATCTCTTAACAACCAACGGTTACATTTTTTCTGTGTTTTCTCCACAACTGAACTAAAATCAATCTGACATCTTAGTTTAGTATATTTTATTATTTTGTGACACTGTCTTTGATGGGAATGTTAGAGATAGAGGAATGAGGATGAAGCAAAAAAAATTATCGGGAGTAACTCGCATTTATTAATATTAAGCAAAAGGCCAGATGGATTAGAAAAAGACTGAAGAGAGGTTCAAGGGATCTGAGAGACATCTCTTATCTCATGTATCATACAAACCTTAATTAACTGATGAGTAAAAACTGTCATTGTAAAAACTTTTAGGTAATTCCCAAGGAATTCCCTTAGTTCTTGCCAATTCTTTTCCGGGTTGAAGGACTGGAAACTGAACAGCTCTGTAGTCTTATTTCTCTTCTATGAAACGCGACTCTCTTTAGGACCGTGCGTCCACCTTAACTCTCTACAACTGAGGGGTTGCACTCGAGTTGATTTTAAACAAAGTTCCTGTCTCTGTTTAAGCCCACAAATTGTAGAGGCAGCGTTACTGAGGAAGAAGGTATAGTGTCCATCCAGCTTTTCATCCCTTGAACGAATGAAAGGACCTTGAGGACGCTCGTTTCAACTGCGGCTGGGAGCGGCACCTGCCTCAGGTACTTTCATGACACAAGGTGCGAAGGGCGTTGAACCGCGACGGAGTTTAGGTTAGGCCGTAAACAGTAGATTCACCTTGGTTTATGCGAATTGTTTTGTCATTATTCGGCATCGTTTGTTTAGACTTTGCTGACAGAAAGTAGCCTAACACCGGAGATTCTTCAGAATGCTGCTGTTACAAAGACTCATTGTTTTAATGTCGTGAAAGCCACTCAGGGTCTTCCTCGCAATAGTTTCCTGTCAGTAAGATGGCAATTTTAATCTTAAAATTGTTTCTCAAGCTTCACATCTGATGTCATCGTTTTTTTCTTAGTTTTTCTTTTTTTTAAAAAGTGAAATACAATAGTGTAAGTTAGGCCTAACGTTATTTCCAATTGGTCAGTGAGACCAAATCTTTAAACTAAATGATGAATGAAGGTCATTTGTCCAGGGTGTTTTGTACTATAAACAATGACACTCAAACGGTAGAAATACGATCTGCTCGAGTTGCCCTTATCAGAGTTCTGGCCCGTATAAAGCTTTACCACCACGGTAATTGGCAAAATCCCATGATTTACTACTTATTGTTAGCCTACTAATGTGGAATCAGTATACATTAATGTGGTATCTCGTCCAAACTGTGTAAGAAACTTTCTGGATCAACTGCTGCGTCCCAATTCGCCTACTTAGCTTATACGACCACCTAAAAGTACTCATTTTGTGAAGAAAAGGTACATAGCCTAACGTTGCTTGTTTTGACTTGAGTGTGTAGCAGAAGAGTATGCAAGCTTTGGGACATACTACTTCGTCATCTTTAAAGGTGCCCTAGAATGATTTGAAACAACATTTTAAATTGTTCTCTGGTATCTACATAGAGGGTATATGGCTTATTTAAGGTCAATAATTGTCCAGATACCGTTTTACAGGTCCATTTACAACTCTAGAAATCTTCCCCAGGATGAAATGGTCTGTTTTTGCCTTATTTGGAAGGGTCATGAATATTAATGCGGAGTTCTGCTCTGATTGGCTGTTTCACTGCGGCTCAATGATAGCAGGCACAACTTTACTGACCGTCTTGACGATGGAGAAATTAGGCATTCAACCTTATATATATCAATCAGTATATAATCATACTTCAGTTGTCAAAAATATAAATAAATAAATAAATAAATATCAAATTACTATCGTTTCAACTTAAAGGTGCCCTAGAATGAAAAATCGAATGAACCTTGCCATAGTTGAATAACAGGAGTTCAGTACATGTAAATCACATACAGTGAGTCTCAAACACCATTGCCTCCTCCTTCACATGTAAATCTCGTTTGTGAAAAACACCACGGAAAAATAGACAAATCTCAACGTAACACCAGCAGTGATGCAATACACGGGATCATTAATATGTACGCCCCCCCAACATTTTCATAAGCAAGCACATGTTCACTATCTGGCGGAACTGCGCAGCCGCCGTATCAACTGGAGTTCTGCAGCAGTAAGCCTGACGCGAGGATAGCGAACATGACAGATCATGGAAACAAATGTTATGTTCCAGGCTGTGCAGGGGTTTCATACTCTTCCCACAGATAAAACATGTCAACAGGCATGGTTGATGTTTATTTATAATCGGATATCGCAACAATTTAATTCCAAGTTGATAGTTTGCTCAGCCCATTTGACCACGGACAGTTTTCAAACCTGGGACAATATCAAGCAGGCTTTGCTCAGCGTCTGACACTGAAGAAAGGGGCAATTCCAACCATATACCTGCAAGCAGTAAGTGATTTTATCCACTTCTTGACTGTCTAAACCATTTCTGATTAAATCGAAAGTTTCTTAGAGAGACAACATTAACGATAATATCCCTGTTGTTGTCTATATCCAACGCAAGATGGTATACGGGAAGAATAGGATATTCCAAGTGGTTTACATAACTAAATAATATGTCTAATGACAGGTTAATATTATTTCATGCCAGTGTTGTCATAAATTAGTAAATGAAACCATAGATACGTAACATACTATGTTAGTTTAGTTGCTTACACATAGCTCACTCGATCCTTCTAGCTAACGTCAACACCTCCACCATTTAAGTTGAAACGATAGTAATTTGATATTTATTTATTTATATTTTTGACAACTGAAGTATGATTATATACTGATTGATATATATATAAGGTTGAATGCCTAATCTCTCCATCGTCATGACGGTCAGTATAGACGTGCATGCTATCATTGAGCCGCAGTGAAACAGCCAATCAGAGCAGAACTCTGCATTAATATTCATGACCCTTCCAAATAAGGCAAAAACAGACCATTTCATCCTGGGGAAGATTTCTAGAGTTGTAAATGGACCTGTAAAACCGTAGCTGGACAATTATTGACCTTAAATAAGCCATGTACCCTCTATGTAGATACCAGAGAACAATTTAAAATGTTGTTTCAAATCATTCTAGGGCACCTTTAAATGGTGGAGGTGGTGACGTTAGCTAGAAGGATCGAGTGAGCTATGTGTAAGCAACTAAACTAACATAGTATGTTACGTATCTATGGTTGCATTTACTAATTTATGACAACACTGGCATGAAATAATATTAACCTTTGTCATTAGACATACTATTTAGTTATGTAAGCCACTTGGATTATCCTATTCTTACCGTATAGCATCTTGCGTTGGATATAGACAACAACAGGAATATTATCGTTAATGTTGTCTCTCTAAGAAACTTTCGATTTAATCAGAAATGGTTTAGACAGTCAAGAAGTGGATAAAATCACTTACTGCTTGCAGATATATGGTTGGAATTGCCCCTTTCTTCAGTGTCAGACGCTGAGCAAAGCCGGATTGATATTGTCCCGGGTTTATAAAACTGTCCGTGGTGAAATGGGCTGAGCAAACTAACAACTTTGAATTAAATTGTTGCGGTATCCGATTATAAATAAACATCAACCATGCCTGTTGACATGTTTTATTTGTGGGAAGAGTATGAAACGTCTTCACATCCCCTGCACAGCCTGGAACACAACATTTGTTTCCATGATCTGCCATGTTCGCTATCCTCTCGTGATGCTCGTTTGCCTGCAGAGATGATACGGTTGCGCAGTTTCGCCAGATAGTGAACACGTGCTTGCTTATGCAAATGTTGGGGGGCGTACATATTAATGATCCCATGTATTGCATCACTGCTGGCGTTATGTTGAGATTCGCCTATTTTTCCGTGGTGTTTTTCACAAGCAAGATTTACATATGAAGGAGGAGGCAATGGTGTTTGAGACTCACTGTATGTGATTTACATGCACTGAACTCCTGTTATTTAACTATGGCAAGGTTCATTCGATTTTTCATTCTAGGGCACCTTTAACGGACTGTTGCTTAGTTACGTGACTCCCGTCAACGTTTAAACTGCCCTGTCAATCATCGTCACAGTTCCAATCCTCCACATTCAATTGAATTTTCTACCGTATTGGAGAGAAATGTAGTAGCACGTTGATCTGCCATTCGTGGGTCTTTAATGCAGAGACTCTCCTCATGTTTGCAAATTTAAATATAAAGATGCATATAAAAGTTAATGGCCAAATGTATGGCCACAACCGTCATGTTTGTAGTTTTTCAACACTTTTTATCCGCGTTTGTAGTTCTAATCCAGGGGTCTCAAACTCATTTTACCTGGGGGGGCCGCTGGAGGTAGACTCTGGGTCAGGCTGGGCCGCATCAAGTATTACACATACAAATTTTTTCAAGTATTAAAAAAAAAAAAGTAGCACAACTGATCCAATCTTCTCAATCCTTATTATTAACAGTTCTTCAACATGAATGTTTCTTCTGAACATGAACTGTTCCTCTGAATTTGAACTAAATATAGCCTATAGAAATTAAATCATGTAATATGAAATAATGAATGATTTTAATTTTATTTTAAATAATAGACTAATTCACAGCAAGGCCGTAACCAGGTCAAACAGAACAGTGAGCAAAATTATAGGTATAAAACTTGTTGGGAAATAATCTTTTTGGGACTATTTGTAAACAATATTTCAAATATATTATTAGTCCCGATATTCTTTGCATGAGTGAGTGAATAAATACACAGATCTGTGATTTACTTATGGATTCTCTAGTGGTCTGGTGGTAGAATTTTTGTCAACCGTGTCAAAGGTTCCGGGTTCTAATCCGCTCTCATATAGTTTTTCTTCATTAAAATCAAAGATTTTGTTTTGTGATTTCACAGGAAAGAATAGAGTCTCTCTCAGCAACGGCATTAAGCGATAGTTTGACGCGCTCGTCTGTGTGTGAAGACTGTGCAGTGTGCACGAGCCAAAAGAGAACGTAAACCCCGCCTACTTTGATTTGATTGGCCATCTCAATCATTTTGACATTGACGAGCGCTGTTAGACCACATTAATTTCGACTGTCTGATCAGCTTCGTTCGTCTGTTCCTGTCAATCACGCGGTGTCAACCAATTATACTGCACGAGGGAGGGGCGAGCCAACTCTCTCTCTCTCTCACACACACACATACACATACAAAGGAGGTAGCAAGCGCTACACACGCAACGACTCAGCAAAAAGGTGCTTTTCAGAGCAACGCGCGGGCCGCACTAACACTAAACTTTGATGTCAAGAAGGGGGCCTCAAAATATCATCCTGCAGGCCGCGAGTTTGAGACCCCTGTTCTAATCGAATCCTAGCAATCCTAGTCCAACTCGCAATGGGTTGTGGGCAGTATCAGCCTTTAGAGTACTATATAAACACATGTATGTAAAGGTATTTAAGTTGACCATGGACTACACAGTCAAATTGGTTTACTTTTTCTTTTCTTTTTTTGTATTTTCCTATTTTACACCCCCCAAAAAAAGACATTCTAACATAATCCAAACATGCAAACGGAAGTGGAGAAAATACACAACAATAACATTTAAAAAACTACATTTAAAAAAAAAAGCTAAATACAACATCTGTTGATGGAAACCCTCCAACAATTATTGACTTCTTCTCTGTTAGATATCCATAATTGTTTCTTTCCATCTTCTGGTTTGAACCTTGTCTTTCTAATTGACTTCACGACCACAAACCTAATTACTCTAATAATATATTGTTCTATTGTTATCAAGAACAAGGCTTTCAGGGCATTTTTTTAATCATGTGAAATATGTGTTATCACTTCATCCCCTACATTTTAATTGTTAAATTACAAAAATATACACATTTTTGAATAATTGTTACATTAAATTATTAAATGACAATTCCAAATAAAATATGACTGCCCTTAATTTACCTACAAGCTTACGACTACAGCCTCCCTTTTCAGAACTATTGTATTTAGTTTCTATAATCAGTGTATTCCAGACAAAACACAAATGCAAGCAGTTTATTATTATTATTATTATTATCATTATGCGTTATTGTGTGACAATTCTGTCATGTATTCTGTAAGAATACGTTCAGATCTGCTCAGATAAGGTCATGGGGTGCATGTTTAGATGGGGGCATTTAGTGACCTGTGGATCTGTGTCTGTTTACTTCAGGACGGGGAGCAAGTGTTGCTCTGTGTATTTGGACAGGCCTTCCTGGCCTTTTGTCATATTTCCCTATTTTATGTTTCTTTTGTTTTAACCTGAATTTAATGTTCTTTGCTCTCATGGACTCCTTTGTAGACATGTCACATACCCAAATCCCCATGTGATTTAATATATTGCTTTCATTCAAGGCTAGAATTGTGCCAGATGCATCGATCATGATTTTGCATTGTCAATTCCGTTTTTTTTTTCTTTAAGCAAAATGTATTTATTGTTTATTTACTTGCAGACCAAATTGGCCTTTAAACATAAAAAATATCTGTAGCCATTTGAAATTAGAGGCAATCACTGCCTTTTAATCACAATCCAAACAAAGATGATACACATGTAACATGAGCAGTTGTTTTTGACTTAATTGCTTTAAATCTTGAAATTATACAATACTTTAGATTTGTGACATTATGCTACATAAGACCCCTGCACAAAACTAAAACCGCAGACTGAATGAAAATGCAAATTCACTGCAGCAATAAAGTGCTTCTAATAATTTATGCAGAGATAAGAGGGGGGAGGGGGGGGTGGGGGTTCTGTCTTAAGAAACTTTTCTTAAGACAGTCATGTCATTATATTTTTCTTTACATTATCTGGGCATCACGAACCATGAGCTTGCTGTGCCTGACAGTATTTTCTCTGCTGGCAGAACCACACGTCACAGCAGTCTGAGGACAGAAGTTAGGGTGGTGCTTATGATCACGTATCCTGCCCCAACCATTAACCCTACCCTTCACTATAAGCTCTACCTTAACGAATGCCCAACCCCACCCAACCACTAAACCTACCCTTAAAGGGGTACTTCAGCGCTGGGAAGATGAATGTGTATGACATGAGAACAAAATGTATGTAGAAATTTAACGTTAACTTATACAACTAAATTTATGATCTCTTAAATGTTTCCTAATTTCACTAAACACTTTGAGTTTTCACTTTGTTTCGTAAACTTTTCTTTATTAAACGGGCTTGTTTATGCTTTTGTAGGCTCATTTTGTAAATATAAGCAACTAATTTGGATGTGCAAACTGGACCACCCTTACTTTGCATCGCCCGCCACAAGCTCTTTGTCTGCAACACGACAAGAGGCCATAACGGAGAAATTAATCTTGTTAATTTGTAAGGACATGAAACCGATCAGTGTCGTGCATGGGGCAGGCTTCAGGGAGTTCTGTCAAGCAATGGAACCGAGGTACCATAACCTTAACATTACTAAAGTGTAGGCTACTGTACTGACTGACTGAAAAGATATTGCATGAATAAAGGATAAATGCACTGCTTCCACTGGTTTGATTATTTACCGTTTCATGTCAAGGAAAAGTTCCATGTTTACCACAGCACAGCTCGCTCGGAGCGTTCAATATGCTGTAAAACTTCAATTAATATGTGTTTCAATCACTGAATGAAGCCTGCTTTATTTGGGACAAGAGTCGCGACCTTAAATGGCTTGCACAAAACTCTTGATCAGCACTCAAAATGTGTGTTTATTTAAACCGTTATGCGCAGTGAGGGTGAGGGCGAGCGAGAGTGAGGTCTGCGGTCTTGGCCATTAGTTGATTTACTTGTTTTTGTGTAGCAATAGGTTGTCAAATATGTTTAAACTTAAATAGACTACCTATACAAGTAGTTATGTCTCTTTGTATAAATTTTTCCTGTTATTGACGTAATGCATTGACAAAATGCGCAACCAGATGTTCGAATATTCATGTTTTTTTTTTAGAGGGAATATTTAAACGTCATTTGAGCAATTTTGACAGCCCTAGTTGCAGCACAAACGCAGCAGGACAGGAGTCAGATTTCATTCATCAGAGAGTGAGGAGCTGACAGATGATTGCGGAAGATTTGGAAGTGAAATGCACCTATTTAAGTGAGTTTGTCATTGTACCGTTTTGTTGTTGTGTTTTCATGAACCAACTATTCAAGCAACCCGCCCCTGAATTGCCGTTAATTTTAATCCAAAACTAAAAAGAGTACGGCCGATCGGTATTCATTCACGCCTCACAGTCATTCACGGTGCGTGTCCAGGCCGGCGCGTTTTCAGTTCATGCCTATGGAAGCTTAACTTTCATAGGAATTTGTAACGATGGTTCGTATGTGTGTGGGTAGAGAAGGAAGAAGACGGGGTCGGCGTAACTGTGACTGCACTCTTTTATTGATCTCACGATCCTCAAAACGGAAACACGCAAGAGGGCGTTCAAACGCAAAACACTCAATAAACACAGACAACGTTGCTCTCAGGCTCAATGTCTCTCTCAGTACTCTGGCAGTGGTGAGCAGGCGTTTGCAGTCCCAGTCCCGGTCTCTCTCTGCCTCAACTCTTGCTGCTGCTGCGGCTTATATGCAGTCCCTCCACACCAATTACTGCAATCAGACACAGGTGTTATTCATCTGCACTTGAACTACTTACTCACCGCTCAGCTCCTCTCTCTCTCTCCCGCTACAGACCTCGTAAACCACGCCCCCTCCGCCACAGAATTCATTACGAACACTCGTTTGCCCCGCACTGCTCTGTTATGAATGTCTGTGCGCCTGTCTGTGTATTACATTCTGTGAGTGAGATCCCACCCATATGGGTGGGTTGAATACCCACGGAACTAGCTCCCACTAATGGCTGTAGTCTTTAGCCTTTGGCCAAAAAATCCTCAGATGACGCAAAATGATTTTTCAAAATGAAAATTTTGTCATCGGAGGCTTTTTTCCAGACATCAAATACATAAATCTCTAGTCTCAGGGGGATATGAGGGAGGGGGGGGGGTCTAATGCTAAATCACTGAAGTAACCCTTTAATAATGCTATAAGCTCCACCCTTACACCGATCTGAGACTGCTGTCCTGGCACTGCTGTCCTGAGACTGCTGTGACACATGGCTCTGAGGTTCTGCAGTAAGTTATTATTATCCATCGTCAGTGTATTCCGTCTCTGCCCTGTTAACGTCCTGTTTACAGACTTTGTAATTTTTCCACAGATATTACATTTTGGGTAAAGATTACAATGCAGTTTGTGCGCAAGTCTGGAAACCCGATGGTGTCTTTGGAGCAAAATCCATCCAGTTCTCTGCTGAATAATGCTACCTATCAGATTGTGCTACCAACAATATATTTGCATTGTTTTAAGGGTAGGGGTAGGTATGGACATTAATGATGCAAGTAGCACAATCTGATAGGTAGCTTTTTTTGCTGTGGAATTTTTTTATTAATTAATTGAAAAAAGAAAGATGGTTTGGCAATGCGTGTTACAACATTTTAGCCAAATTTTTAAAACATGTATTCTTATAACTTAAACTAAAATTCTGTTGAACAATAAGTTTAATGCCTATATATGAATATATTATAGCCTACTGTATCATATTTATCCACAAATTACTAGGGCCTTTAAATTATCAATATGATAAACTTTGCTGAAAAACCTGTTGTACACAATCTACTTCATGCCTTCTGTCTTCTGATTGATAGTTAAGCCATTTTCTCATGTTAATGTAAATGTCAAATACGACACAACAGGCTTTTTGGGGAACATTTATTTGTCCATCTCTGTTATTATTGATTTGCAATGAATTGCATATGAGTCATAAAAGCCTGATGTATAAATATGATACTCAACACAAAAAAAAACAGTATATGCATATACTGTGTGTGTGGGTGTATTATTTATTATTTATATTTAATAAAATACACACACACACACACACACACAGGGGGGGGGGGGGGGGGGGGGGTTGGGGTTGTTAGATGTGGGGACATTCCATTGGCGTAATGGTTTTTATACCGTACAAACCGTATTTTCTATCCCCCTACACTGCCTCTACCCCTAAACCTACCTATCACAGGAAACTTTTCTTCACAGGTTTACTTTCTGTGAAAAAAAACTCATTCTGTATGAAAACTGAGGACATGGGTAACGTCCTCATATTTCACCCATGTCATTATACACATTTGTGTCCTGATATTTCACAAAACATGCCCACACAGCACACACACACACACGCGCGCATATGCTTTTTTTGTTGAGTATCATATTACACATATATACGTGTGTGTAAGTAATATGATGCTCAACAAAAAGCATGTGCATTATGTTATTTATATATATATATATATATATCACACACACACACACATATACACTCACCTAAAGGATTATTAGGAACACCTGTTCAATTTCTCATTAATGCAATTATCTAATCAACCAATCACATGGCAGTTGCTTCAATGCATTCAGGGGTGTGGTCCTGGTCAAGACAATCTCCTGAACTCCAAACTGAATGTCAGAATGGGAAAGAAAGGTGATTTAAGCAATTTTGAACGTGGCATGGTTTTTGGTGCCAGACGGGCCGGTCTGAGTATTTCACAATCTGCTCAGTTACTGGGATTTTCACGCACAACCATTTCTAGGGTTTACAAAGAATGGTGTGAAAAGGGAAAAACATCCAATATGCGGCAGTCCTGTGGACGAAAATGCCATGTTGATGCTAGAGGTCAAAGGAGAATGGGCCAACTGATTCAAGCTGATAGAAGAGCAACTTTGACTGAAATAACCACTCGTTACAACCGAGGTATGCAGCAAAGCATTTGTGAAGCAACAACACGCACAACCTTGAGGCGGATGGACTACAACAGCAGAAGACCCCACCGGGTACCACTCATCTCCACTACAAATAGGAAAAAGAAGCTACAATTTGCACGAGCTCACCAAAATTGGACAGTTGAAGTATGGAAAAATGTTGCCTGGTCTGGGTCTCAATTTCTGTTGAGACATTCAGATGGTAGAGTCAGAATTTGGCGTAAACAGAATGAGAACATGGATCCATCATGCCTTGTTACCACTGTGCAGGCTGGTGGTGGTGGTGTAATGGTGTGGGGGATGTTTTCTTGGCAGACTTTAGGCCCCTTGGGCAATTGGGCATTGTTTAAATGCCACGGCCTACCTGAGCATTGTTTCTGACCATGTCCATCCCTTTATGACCACCATGTACCCATCCTCTGATGGCTACTTCCAGCAGGATAATGCACCCTGTCACAAAGCTCGAATCATTTTAAATTGGTTTCTTGAACATGACAATGAGTTCACTGTACTAAAATGGCCCCCACAGTCACCAGATCTCAACCCAATAGAGCATCTTTGGGATGTGGTGGAACGGGAGCTTCGTGCCCTGTATGTGCATCCCACAAATCTCCATCAACTGCAAGATGCTATCCTATCAATATGGGCCAACATTTCTAAAGAATGCTTTTCTAAAGAATGCACCTTGTTGAATCAATGCCACGTAGAATTAAGGCAGTTCTGAAGGCAAACACAGTATTGGTATGGTGTTCCTAATAATCCTTTAGGTGTGTGTGTACACGTGTACATAATGTGTATATGAATAATCAAGTAAACCCAAGTTGCTTCAGTCCAATAAATGGTAATCTTACATTTACTTTATACAAATCATTAAAGATTTAATTATGAGCAAAGTCTTTACTTATAAAAAATAAGGTATGAACTGTCAATCAGAAGACAGAAGGCATGAGATTTTTCAGCAAAGTTTTGGTCATATTGATAATTTAAAGGCCCTAGTAATTTGTGGATTAAATATGATACAGTAGGCTATAATATATTCATAAATAGGCATTAAACTTATTGTTCAACATAATTTTACAAAAATAATTTTAGTTTGTTATAAGAATACATGTTTTAAAAATGTGTCTAAAATGCATTTGCCAAACCAGCTTTCTTTTTGTTCAATTAATTAATTAAAACATTCCACAGCGAAAAAAGCTACCTATCAGATTGTGCTACCTGCATCATTAATGTCCATACCTACCCCTACCCTTAAAGCAATGGTTTGATTCAGGATTACAAGTGTTTAGTGATTTTTAAACGTTTAGAACAGTACTTGGCTGTCAAGGCAAGAAACATTTCATAGTCATGTTCAAGTTCTCATGTTCAATTTTCATTCATATAACTGGTGTGAGAGTGCAACGACGCTGTGAACATATTGGTTTAGTAATGTGATACTTCCTGCCTGTGTGTCCTACGAAGGCCGTCTCCTTTAATTCTGATTAAGGACACTCCGTATATCACATCACCCCCAACGCATGCAAAACCTGAGGTAAAATTTAATTATTTTGTTTTGCTGCAAAATACACTTTTCAAAATAATATATAAATTTCAAGATATAACATTTACACGACAGTAATTTAAACATAGCCTTTGTAAAAAATATATATATATTTAAAGCAAAACCTTTTAAATGTGCCCAAAAAATGTAAACGACTAGTATTTTCCAAGTCGTCTTGCAGCAGCACTATTGACTAGTCTCGCACATCCCTAGCTCAGTGTCACACATTGTAGATGAAAACAGAAACCGGCTCATAGCTGATAATGCAGAGAAGCTTCTTTTCATCAAAAAGAACCAGCCTCTCACTTTTCCGAAAAGGGCTGTATGGCTATGATAACGTATAATAATTTAATTCAGTGGTTCTGCTACTATATTGTGTGGTACTGGAATCCACTGAATGTTACAGGTTACATTTATGTGAAATGGGCAGCAGTGCCATGTTTGTTCAGGAAAACACCCAAGTTGAATGTTAAAATGTCAGCAACACCATCAATTTGTGTATTTACTTTGTTACAGTCAGAAAGTGAAAAACATCTGATGAAAATAAATAATATATTGTTAGAAGAACTGTAATGGTATTATTTAGTACTCCAATCAGTACTCGGTATCGGCAAGTACCCAAATGTAAGTACTTGTACTTGTACTTGGTCTGAAAAAAAGTGGTATCTGTGCATCCCTAATCCAGTATCGACCGCCACTTACACTAAATTAATGCAGAATCATTCTTACATTCAGGTGATTCCCTAGTTATTTTTTGTTTTTGACCTTTGTCCGGTCGGGCAAGTACAATTCTTTTTCACTTGATTTGCAACTACAGGTGGTCATGTTGTTTTTAAATGTTGTTACCCGCTAGCTAAACAAAGAATGTATGAACAAAGTCACCAGATCTAAATATTCACAACAATCACCCTTTCAACATGAAACCAAGAAATGAGACCTACACTTTCCCTGCCTCTCCCCACAGCCTCTCAAATGTTTGTATCCCCCAGGATATGTTGCCAATTTTAGGGTTAAAATCTTTTTGAACAAGACTCCTCCTGCCAGTTTTGAGAAACAAAAACAGGCTTTTACATTTAGTGTGCACATTTTGCAGTGCTTGTCATGTCTTGCTCTGTGACAAACCTGTTTTATTAGTGCAGCTAAATGTGTACGGCTTTCTCAAAGTAAATACACTTCTACACAGACGATTTCTCTCTTTCTGTCTCTCTCCATCCTTCCATTCCTCATTCCTCTTTTAAATGTGAATAACAGAATCATTGATTTGTTCTTTATCCTGAAGCCACTTGTTATAAATCGAAATCTGAATATAAAAAACATATTTGACCATTTACTCTTCGCCCTCAAATGAATTACACCCACAGGCAGATGAGTCATCTTGAACGGTCCCACAATGCCTGCAATCTTGATTTTCATTTTTTTTAGTGGTCTAACTGAGCACATAATGTAAAACATTTGTAATAACCACTCAACTTCACCTTAAACTAAAATGTGCCTATCCACACTCGCCTAACATTGCACACAGTACTTGCCCATTGTAAAATTGAACTTTATTAAGAGTGTGTCTTTTATAAATATACTAAATATATTGTAAGCATTTTTTAATGATAAAATTAATTCACCAAAATTTGTTTTTGCTAAAAGATGAGGCTGTTTGTCCTGTTATAATGTGAATTTAAAGTAGCTTTTACCTAAAATGACACCCTTTTCCCATTTTCATTCTGAGAACAGTGAAGTGCCCACATTCACCAGTGAACAATGCTGTGTTGTTATGGCAACTGTTAGTGTACGGCAGCAACCTAACATTAGTGCACTGGATCAGTTTTAGGTGATTTTTAGTTTGCATGTCGTCTTGATGGGTCTTAATCTTTTCTTTCAAGGATATTTGCTGAAAGCTGGTGTTGATGTTATGAAAATGAGCATGGATGTATGAAAGATTGTAAAAGTCACAACTGTTTGTAAATGTTATCTTTAAAAATCATATTGAAATGGTCCCCGTTACTTAAAGGGGTAGTTCACCCAAAAATGAAAATAATGTCAAGTATTACTCACCCTCATGCCGTTCCACACCCTTAAGACCTCCGTTCATCTTCGGAACACAAATGAAGATATTTTTGTTGAAATCTGAAGGCTCATTGAGGCCTGCATAGCCAGCAATGACATTTCCTCTCTCAAGATCCATTAATGTACTAAAAACATATTTAAATCAGTTCATGTGAGTACAGTGGTTCAATATTAATATTATAAAGTGATGAGAATGTTTGGTGTGCCAAAAATAAATAAATAATGACTTGTATAGTGATGGCTGATTTCTAAACACTGCTTCATAATATTCCGAAGCTTCACCAAACATATTCTCGTCGCTTTATAATATTAATATTGAACCACTGTACTCACATGAACTGATTTTAAATATGTTTTTAGTACATTAAAGGGGGGGTGAAATGCTGTTTCATGCATACTGATCTTTTTGCACTGTTAAAGACTTGGATTCCCATGCTAAACATGGACACAGTTTCAAAAGCTAAGGTGGACGTTTGATGGGAGTATTTCTTTGCCAAAATTAGTACTTCCTGTTAGTCATAAGTTTCGGAAAGTTTTTTTCGATCATGGGTCCGCTTGACGTCAACAGGGCGGAATTTCCTTGTATGGGCCGTACGGACGCGCGCGCGCGCGAGAGAGAGAGAGAGAGAGAGCGTGAAAGCAATAGGCTACGCCCATCAAAGCGCTGGCTCGTAGCCAAATAACCCCGCGTTAAGGCAAAAGTGGATGGAATTTGCTTTTCCGGATTTTCAAATCGCCTAATACATGAAGGATGGAGCGGTCCCAACGATAAAGGTCTCAACGTTGGAACCGCAGGCAGTGAGTAAGACTGCTTCAAATGTCTGTTTTTGCCTATGCCCATCAAGTAACGTTAGCCCAAACATGACCACGTATTGATCAATGGAGCATGCGATGTATAGTGTGTACATTTGTTTAGCTGGCCACTATATGTGTATGTTTGTGTATTGTAAAAGCACTCCAAACAACAATACACAAAGAATGGGGAAATATGTTGAACTAAATAAGCGCGCTTCTTCATTCAAATGCGCTACTATTCCATGTCTTTCTATGTAAACACTAGCCTGACGCGCAAAACCAGTCCGCTTACTACAAATCATGTCTACACAAACCACGCGTAAACACACACACACACACACACACACGATATAATTAAAGTATAAATGTGTAAATAACACAAGCCGCTAAGCATATTATATAGTTAGTGTAACTTATACCACATAGAGATGTCCTGCTCTAGTCGTTTTTGCTGCTGCTCCTGTTCAACTTCAGCCTCTGGGTCTGATTCCGGATCATAGATGTATGGCTGTATCTGATTAAAAGCCATTTTTTATGTTGAATAAAGATATTTCCCGCTTTTAGGGATGACGCAGCTTTCAGACGCACTCAACACAGTAACAGCGGCGCACGCTCGACATTCTTTAGCTCCGCCCACACGATACGCCCCCAGCCGCACGGCTTTTTTCGGAAAGACTCGGAACAGCGCATCTTCCTTTTATAATTATAATAAAAATAAAGACTTTTCAGAGATATGCAGGATGCAATGCTACTCTATAGGTACTCAAGATTGACATGAGACTGACTGAAACTGAGTGTGTCCCCCCCCCTTTAATGGATCTTGAGAGA
The DNA here is from genome assembly GCA_023566225.1 of Romanogobio albipinnatus. Taxonomy (NCBI): domain Eukaryota; kingdom Metazoa; phylum Chordata; class Actinopteri; order Cypriniformes; family Gobionidae; genus Romanogobio; species Romanogobio albipinnatus. The sequence continues at coordinate 17,272,112 of CM042254.1, forward strand.
GGAAATGTCATTGCTGGCTATGCAGGCCTCACAGAGCCATCGGATTTCAACAAAAATATCTTCATTTGTGTTCCGAAGATGAATGGAGGTAGACTGGGTAAACCATCCTGATCTGCCAGCGATTTGATTTCGCCCTGCAACATTAATTTCTCATGCTTCTGTTACACTTTTGCGGGAACCAATCACAGACTGGCTTATCCACCTGGCGTGCTATTGGTGGGTTTAACACAATGACGGTCTATTGATCACACCTCGTGTGGTCTGATTGGTTGAAGGACTCTCCAATTGCATACAGAGTCATTTGAATTATGCTCGTTTATCACGCCTCTTGTGCGGTAGAAAATACAGAGCAGACTCCCCAGACCAATGTTCAATCTTAAATTAAGCTTGGTCTGGTGATGGGTCTTACGGGTGTGGAACGGCATGAGGGTGAGTAATAAATTACATAACCCGAGGTGGACAGTAACTAAGTACATTTACTTGAGTACTGTACTTAAGTACACTTTACTTGTATCTGTACTTTACTTGAGTATTATTTTTTCGGGAAACTTTGACTGTAACTTCACTACATTTGAAAGACAAATATCATACTTTTTAATCCACTACATTTCTATCAAGGTCCTCAAAGTCAAAAGTCATTTCTGTAGCAGCTTTGAAAGTCAGCAGATTATTTTTTTTTCTTCTTTAAAAGGTTTTTTTTTGTTTTGTTTTTTGCAGACAGCCTATCAGTAATCACTCTTGTATAGGCTCATGTGGAAAATGGAAGAAGGCGGTTCATCTGTGCAGTGTGTGCGCCCATGGCCATACTTAAAAAATATGTTTCAGTTTTCTGAAAAGATTAAAGATTAGTTGGCTTTGTAGCTTTTATACAAGTATTTAAATTAGTTTAAGGTAGTCGTATGCTAGCATGTCGGATGGAGCATCACTGACTGGCTTAAACCACCATGGTGGCATAATGTGCTTTTATAAAATAATCAATAAAATAATGTCAATTCATTGACATAAAAAATGATATTTACTTTTGATACTTAAGTACTTTAAAAAACAGTAGTACTTTTACTCAAGTAATAGAGTTGTGTACTTTGTACATGACGCTGTCATTTGAGTTCAGAAATCATAATTTATTTTTTGGGCTGAAATGTCACATTTCCTTTTCTCTTTTATCACATCCCAACAAAAAAAGGAAGCTCTTTAGTGCTTGTGCAACAAAATGAAGATCAAAGTGTGTGCCAAACATGATGGAAAACATGTTGTTGCACAAGCCTTGTTGACTCATAAACCGGCTAAATGAGTTGTGCTGTATTTTTGCCAGGCTTTTTTTGTGCTAGGCACAAATTGCTTACAAATTTATTTATTCTTTTATGTTCAACAGCTATGATTACAATTACCTCCTTATGATTCTTTTACTGACACCCTCCCAACGTATTGGCTCAAAGTGATCTACTCACTTATAAATGTGAATCGCTGTACTTTCAATCATATTTCTACCATTTATCATTGTTTATAGAACAAAGGACCCTCAGAAAAGTGATTTGACCCTATTTATGGTCGTGATGTAGCTATATTTTCTTCTCTGTTGTGACACATCAGAGTGAAACATTATCGTAAAATGTAAAGCCTGGTTCTGTCCGTCGGTTTTTAATTGGATGGAGGCTGATCTAAATGCGAGCTAGCAGGGGATTGTAAGAAGAGGGAGGTGTTTAAGGCGACAAAACGATTAGAGAAGTGAATTATGAGGTCAAAAAATAGAAACTTATTCATGGATGAATCGATCACCATAAGATCAATAACATGACTTGCCATCTTTTAGATTATGACTAATACCAATTAGATTCTTTAATTGTCAGGCCCCAAACTCACATAAAATCCCTGAACTCAGGTTTCCCTGGTAATTTCTCAAATACGAGATTGACATGACTTGAAAGTAGCACTACATTTTTACATTTGTACAATGTCCATACATGGTAATTCTTTCAATGACATGCTGAAATGCTACCATTTGACCTCTAGAGTGGCATTAAGCCAAAAGGATTGTTTTTTTTTGTTTTTGTTTTTTGCTGTAGTGTCTGTCTCCAATGAGCTAAAATACAGAAACCCTTTTCTTCTGATTCTTGGGCCCCATTCCCAGTAATTTCCCCTTCATTGGAATGTTTATAATGGTTGTCTCTCTCTCTCTCTCTTTTTTGTTTGTTTGTTGCTTTTATGTCACAGTTCTACTCTCATCCTCCACATTTGGACCACCCTAAGTGTATGTTCGTGAATATTGGATTGGAGCGTTTACAGCTATGTGCTCCAGTGGACGGCCTCTGTGTTCAGGAAACCGGCGTCCCCCCACCAGTCAGGAGGGCAATAACTCAGGCTCCCAGTATGCGCTCTGTGCACTGGGGGTGGGCCTGGTGGCGCTTGGTGTTGTCATGATCGTGTGGAGCATGGTCCCTTCTGATGTGGCACCGTTGCACAATGCTACAAGCACGAACAACGGAGCCAGTGGGGATGTAGGAAAGACATCGTCTGTTGCATATGTTCTGGTTGGAGCTGGTGCTGTCATGTTGCTCCTTTCCATATGTCTCGGGTTGAGGAACAGGAAGCGGATCAGAGACAGGGAAGCTGCACGTGCAGGTGGTACTGGTTATGTGGATCATGTCCATAGAGATCAGGATGAGTGAGTACTGCTCTATACTCATTAAACTCTTTCTGTTGGGTGTTAAAAGCTGATGAAAGAAAGAATTATGTCCAGGTTTTCTATAGGGGTGCACTGATATTACAATTCTGGCCAATAAAGATATGTCAATAATTATTTTCATGGATGATAACTGATAAATGGCTGATATTAAAAGTAAATAAATTAAGTCTGTCATTGAGGTTTGCTAAATATTACATTTAACAGCGTTATTAAATTATTATTGTTTTCAATAAATGAGCATTAGATGACAGCAAAAGTCATTTTTTCATAGGAAATAAGCATGAGCAATTAAATATATAATATTGACCGATACACTATTGTTCATAAGTTTGGGGTCTGTAAAAAAATCTATTTCAAATAAATGCTGTTGTTTTGAACTTTCTATTCATCGGAGAATCCTGAAAAAAATGTATCGCTGTTTCGACCAAAATATTACGCATCAAATCATTGATAATAATGATAAATGTTTCTTGACATCATTTGACACTGAAGACTGGAGTAATGGCTGCTGAAAATTCAGCTTTGCTATCACATGAATAAATTGCATTTTAAAATACATTAACACCTAAAACTATTATTTTATATTTTAATAATATTTCACAATACTGTTTTTACTGTATTTTTGATCAAATAAATGCGGCCTTGGTGAGCAAAAACATTTGATTCTTACCAACCCCAAAGGTAGACACACACACACACACACACACAAACACACACACACATATATATATATATATATACACTCACCTAAAAGATTATTAGGAACACCATACTAATTCTGTGTTTGACCCCCTTTCGCCTTCAGAACTGCCTTAATTCTATGTGGCATTGATTCAACAAGGTGCTGAAAGCATTCTTTAGAAATGTTGGCCCATATTGATAGGATAGCATCTTGCAGTTGATGGAGATTTGTGGGATGCCACATCCCAAAGATGCTCTATTGGGTTGAGATCTGGTGACTGTGGGGGCCATTTTAGTACAGTGAACTCATTGTCATGTTCAAGAAACCAATTTGAAATGATTCAAGCTTTGTGACATGGTGCATTATCCTGCTGGAAGTAGCCATCAGAGGATGGGTACATGGTGGTCATAAAGGGATGGACATGGTCAGAAACAATGCTCAGGTAGGCCGTGGCATTTAAACGATGCCCAATCGGCACTAAGGGGCCTAAAGTGTGCCAAGAAAACTTCCCCTACACCACCACCACCACCACCAGCCTGCATAGTAGTAACAAGGCATGGTGGATCCATGTTCTCATTCTGTTTACGCCAAATTCTGACTCTACCATCTGAATGTCTCAACAGAAATCGAGACCAGGCAACATTTGTCCAATCTTCAACTGTCCAATTTTGGTGAGCTTGTGCAAATTGTAGCCTCTTGTTACTATTTGTAGTGGAGATGAGTGGTACCCGGTGGGGTCTTCTGCTGTTGTAGCCCATCCGCCTCAAGGTTGTGCGTGTTGTGGCTTCACAAATGCTTTGCTGCATACCTCGGTTGTAACGAGTGGTTATTTCAGTCAAAGTTGCTCTTCTATCAGCTTGAATCAGTCGGCCCATTCTCCTTTGACCTCTAGCATCAACAAGGCATTTTCGCCCACAGGACTGCCGCACACTGGATGTTTTTCCCATTTCACACCATTCTTTGTAAACCCTAGAAATGGTTGTGCGTGAAAATCCCAGTAACTGAGCAGTTTGTGAAATACTCAGACCAGCCCACCTGGCACCAACAACCATGCCATGCTCAAAAATGCTTAAATCACCTTTCTTTCCCATTCTGACATTCAGTTTGGAGTTCAGGAGATTGTCTTGACCAGGACCACACCCCTAAATGCATTGAAGCAACTGCCATGTGATTGGTTGATTAGATAATTGCATTAATGAGAAATTGGACAGGTGTTCCTAATAATCCTTTAGATGAGTGTGTGTGTGTGTGTGTGTGTGTGTGTGTGTGTGTGTGTTATATATATATATATATATATTAATCTCTGTAATTATATATTGTACATCCCCAGTTCCCTTTGTTCAAATTAATTTAGGTGAAGCTTTTTGACTGTTATTTTTACCTGCATGCATCTCATGTCATAATATCTCTATGTAAATATTAGATCAACTGATGAACCAGCACCCAGCTTTGACGTCCCCACCTATGAGGAGGCGGTCACCAGCGGACGGTACCCTGTTCGACAGAGCAACTTGCAACATAGTTACCAGCTGCCCTCGTACGAAGATCTGATTGGTGCCGTTGAAAATGAAGGCCAGCAACCGAGAGCAGGTAATGGCCAAGAGGCCCCTCAGCCAGCTCCTGGCCCCGGACCCCAGCCTGTGGTGCCCGCCCGCAGCAGCAGCAAGGCCAGCCGCATCCTCAGACCTCTCCGAGTGCGCAGGATCAAGTCAGAGAAGCTCCACGTGAAGGATATTCATTTGGATACCCAAAACCCTGGACATGGTAGGGTGGTGACCATTGAACCACTGACCCCACCACCACAGTATGAGGACAAGCCCCCTCAACTACCCACAGAAGCAGTGTAATCATTCAATCACTGGATTTTTGTCAAGTATTTGCACCTGTGGGTTGTTCGTAAAACGTTGACTCATCTGTGCAGAAGCAGAAAGTTTCAGTGAGAGCTATAGATATGTCTCAAAATCTGCCAATTTATGAAATAGGATTCACTCGTGTGCACTGTCAATTCTTCTTGGACAAAACACTAAAGCCTACTTGAATGTGTTTTTTATTTGCGAGAACTTTTAATATTCTAAGAAGGATATTACAGTAATTTATTGTGTTTTATAACTGTATGAAGAAGAATGCCACAGCATGTCTGTTGAGAGAGATTCACTGTTTACTTCCAAAGAACTACAATGTACATCGCAAAAACAAAACAAAAAACACAAAACAAATTCTTGTTAGAGAATCATTTACAACTTAAGAATCCCATCAAATGCCAAACGCTAGTTACTGTATTATTTTTTTGGAAAATGCTTTTTACATTGTTATCCTAAATCTGAATGTTCTACTTTTTTTACTCTGAATATGACACATTTGAACCAGTTGTGCTACTGTGGCCAATTTTGCAGTGATGCAAAATGTATTTACACAATAGAAGATTTAATTCCAACTAATTTGCTTAACTAATTTATTCAGTACCACTCCGATTAATCCAATTAATAATATAATTAATGTTTCACTATGTTTTCATTAACAATGTGTCACTGTCTGTTCTGTTTGCAATGAACTGTGCCTCTTTTTATCTAAATATATTGCTTGTACTGTATTTTAAGGGTTCACATGTAAGACTTTTTGAATTTGAATGGAATTGAGAATATTCTCAAAACCATAACCTTGTTATTTTAGAACAAATTCTGCATTAATATGAAATTCTAATAAGTGATATAAAAAAAGGAAGGTCTTGATAACAAACAAAAATGCACCTTGGTGGACTCGGCACTGAATTACTGAAGTGCAAATGTGAATTTTAAAGATTGGACTATTATTCCAACTGCAGTTTGACTGGACAAACAAGCCGTCATCTTGCAGATTAACCATTTTCAATCATAAAAAAATGTTCTTGGTGTCCTTTTGTATGTGAGCTATATTGCTTTAACAGACTGCACCTTTTAGGAAACACTTTTTGTTTTTATTTACAGTTTAGTTTGTTATAATTCAGTTTAATTAATTGATAGGGGTGTAGAATCTTGGAAAATGGATGCTACTATTTACTTGTGACAAAAGGAATAAGATTATGAGCAATTTATGTAATTATTGTTTCAAAGCAGAAAAGCTCTGTATTTTATTTATTTCTTGTGGGACTTAATAAAATGTTTTAAATCTATGATTTTGTTTATCTTTATGGTTCTCCAAATTGAAACATAATGTGTGCTGATTTGTAGTGCCCCCCAGTGGCTGAGAATCGTACAAAAAACATTGGATTACTGTCAATGGTGACAAATTTGATTGCACTTTTCCAGCCATAACTTTTAACAGCTCTTTGACACACTGGATAATCATTTAGGCCTTTCAATATGATGCTTCTCATTTGTCTTTGTGAGTGGATGATGATGAATTGTGGTTTCATTATTACTTTGACACAGCAACTTTCTTTATTTTTCCCAATTAAAAATGTAATTGTAGTGCCACTGCCAACTCACACCGTTAATTTCCCATGTTTTTTGTTTTGTTTTAATCAAAAATTTTCCTTTACATTTATCATCAAAAGCATTTCCCAACCTACTCTCACCTATTTTTCTTTAATTTCAGACATCACCCAAAGTGTGGAGTGAAACCGAGGGGGTCTGTATTGTGACGGGTATTTTAAGGCAAATCAAACATTCATGATAGTGTCGAATTTCAAGCAACCCCACTTCAGACATATGCCAAAATTAACCATTAGACAAATGCTTGCGATTTTCTAAGTTCCTTATGCCTTAATGCCTTTACTAAACTGTGCGCTTACATTTTAGAATTGGTCAAAATGACATTTTGAGAAGAAAAAAAATTACAATGTTTATTGTTGTCATAACTTTCTTTTTGTCCAAAAAATGTTCAGTACTACAGCACAATTGTGATGTGACATTGCTGCTATAACAGTAAACAAGTAATTGGATAAATTGTGTTTTTTTAAATGATAAGTCTATGTTCATTAAGACTGCATTTAGCAATTATATCTAAAATATGTGACCCTGGACCACAAAACCAGTCACAAGTTGCACGGGTGTATATTTGTGGCAATAGCCAACAATACATTGTATGGGTCAAAATTATAGATTTTTTTCCTTTTATGCCAAAAATCATTATGATATTAAGTAAAAGATCCTGTTCCATGAAGATATTTTGTAAATTTCATACTGTAAATATATAAAAAATGTATTCTTAGTAATATGCTACTAGGGACTTCATTTGGACAACTTTTAAGGCTATTTTATCAATATTTAGACTTTTTTTGCACCCTCAGATTCCAGATTTCTAAATAGTTGTATCTCGGCCCAAATACTGTCCTCTCCTAACAAACCATACATCAATGGAACGTTTATTTATTAAGATTTCAGATTATGTATAAATCTCTATTTCCAAAAATTGACCCTTATGACTGGTTTTGTGGTCCAGGATCATGTATAATAATAATACAAAAAAAGTGATTTATTCCTGTGATGGAAAAGCTGAATTTTCAGCATCATTACTCCAGTCTTCAGTGGCACATGATCCTTCAGAAATAATTCTAGGCTACGATTAACCAATGAGAAAAACGATCCAAATCACAGTATAAAAATGTTTAAAGCCACTGCTAAGTGTTCGATTTGTCTGAAACATAGTAAGATTTTTTTGTTGTTGAAAGAAATGAATACTTTTATTAAGCAAGGACACAGTAAGGCATTTTTAATGTTACCAAAAAAAAAAAGCCCAATTTTTTTTAAATGTTTCTTTTGAATTTTCTATTAATCAAACAATCCTTAAAAACGATGGTTTCTGCAAAAAATAAACATTAAGCAGCGCAAGTGCTCAGTGTTTTCAACGTTGATAATAATAAGAAATGTTTTTTGAGCACCAAATCAGCATATTAGTACCCTATATAGGCTAGCCTAATAATAATGACCGTGTAATAATAGTTTCTTTAAACTCTGTTTGGTAAATAAGCAGCTATATTCAGGCGGTCAAAGTAAATCATTCTGCATTTAAAGCCACAGATTATTAGTTGAGGCCTACACTGTAAATTATTTTCATGATTTATCACAATTTTTATTAATAATATTATTTTTTATTAATTATTATTTTTTATTAATTTAATATTATTTTATTATTAATATTTTATTAACAATAATTATGTGGTTCAGATAACGTGTTGAGTTTCTGTTGATTAAACCAATCTCCATTGTATTAACTCATCCCCCCCAATTTACTTAATTTTAAGGCAACCAGGTTACTTTAAAAATGTTTACAGTGTAGGGCTACATTAGTTTCACACAACTCAATTCATATATTTTCATATTCAAATGTACATTAACCTCTCCTCCTGGTATTTATACAATGTTTATGACCTTTAAAGTTTGTTAATAAAATTTACTATAACCCTTGTAAGTTAACCCCACCCCTCCTCCACCCGCTGCAATGGTTCTTCTACGTGTAGTTTGTGTTCCCGCTTTTGCAGCTGCTAGGGCAGCGGGGGGAGGGAGGACTTCTCATGGAACAGCCAACCCGGGGAGTCAGTCACATTCTTGGCCGGGATTCAATGACTGAACCAGACACAAACAAACACTGAGAGAGAGAGAGAGAGAGAGAGAGAGAGAGAGAGAGAGAGAGAGAGAGAGAGAGAGAGAGAGAGAGAGAGAGAGAGAGAGAGAGAGATACACTCGCACACTCTCATAGTAAAGCGGAGGCAACTGCACCGACGAGCTTTACACTAGACACATTTTTCGCGTGAGAGTGTATTATAGTCGGATTGAGAATTACATTTCGATCAAAACTTTAGACGTTGGGGAGGATTTTCTCGGAACTCTGGTTCTTTCTGGTACGAATTAAGATTTGAACATGAAACAGTTGAATGGATTACAAGGCGGTGTTTTACACTTTCCGAACTGACATGGACTATTGCGCCTCTTTCCTTTCACATTCATTGAATCTGTTGTGATTAGACTGCCCAGGTTTAAACATGGAGGGTCCTTCCAGCTTTCAACCGCATCCAGGACTTCAGCAAACTCTCAAGCAGTTTCACTTGAGTTCCATGAGCTCTCTCGGCGGTCCGGCAGCCTTCTCGGCTCGGTGGCAGCAGGACATGCTGTTCAAGAAGGACGGAAAGAGCTCCGAGGTGATGGTGAACCTCCCGGCGCAGACACCGCCGGTCATGCCGGGGCCCCTATTCATCCCCTCCGACCGCTCCACAGAGAGGTGCGAGACTGTCCTGGAGCGGGAGACCATTTCGTGCTTCGTGGTGGGCGGCGAGAAGCGCCTCTGCCTGCCGCAGATCCTCAACAGCGTCCTGCGAGACTTTTCCCTCCAGCAGATCAACTCTGTGTGCGACGACCTCCACATATACTGCTCCAGGTGCACGGCGGACCAGCTGGAGATCCTCAAAGTTATGGGCGTCCTGCCCTTCTCGGCTCCCTCTTGCGGTCTCATCACCCAGACGGACGCAGAGCGCCTTTGCAATGCCCTCATCTACGGCGGCACTTTTCCTCCGCACGCCGACAAAGAGTTGTCGTGCTCCATCGAGCTGGAGCGGACGGAGAAGAGCTTCAAAGTTTATCACGAATGCTTTGGGAAGTGCAAGGGCCTGTTCGTGCCAGAGCTCTACACGAGCCCCAACGCGGCGTGCATACAGTGCTTGGACTGCAGGCTCATGTTCCCGACCCATAAGTTCGTAGTGCACAGTCATAAAAGGCTGGAGAACAGAACCTGTCACTGGGGCTTCGACTCGTCCAACTGGAGGGCTTATATTCTTTTGGATCAAGACTATAGTGACAAAGAGGAGAGCACCACACTGCAGCAGCTTCTCAATGAGTTAAAGGGAAAATTTGACCTGGGGAACAAGCACAAGGCATCTTACAAGGTGAGCTCAAAATGCATAGCATAGAAATTATTTCATTATAAAATCAAAGTCTGAATCTGTACTGTAGTGCTCCAAATGTATGGATATTTTACCCCCAAATATTTATGATTAATATGATCAATGGTATGTAAGCATTATGTGCGTTTTAATCTCATACGCTTGTATTGATATTTCTCTTTGTCTCAACGCTATTTGATCAAACAACACCTATTACACCTGGTTACACCTCATTGTTTATTGTGTCAATGTATAGGTCGAACATATATTCCTTCAATTTCACCACACAAAACAAACACTGTGGATGGTGCGAAACCATACTTCATGTTTCATCCCATATATTTATTGTAGTCTTGTCTTTTTTTCTGTTACTATACATAGTTTTGTCCTTTATGTTTGAATCCCAACCTGTCCGTGTTGGCATTTAGTTCATTTGGATTTTGGTTTGATGCGCAAACTTCATCTTCCACCCTTTAACGCCTAATTATGCTGCATTTAGCATCAATCTTTCCCTACTTTTTGAGGTCATAACAGACAGAGAATCACTGCATGTTTTTAATATTATCCTGTCAACTTCTAATGCTATCTTTGAACGTATTGAAACGAAGATGTGCAGCCGGCCAGTGTCCTGCCCCCATCCAGCCCCCCCGAGTGCATTTGTCTTGTTCTTCTGGATGCAATCGGGGGCATCTGCATATGATAAATGGAGCCTCAATTATGTATTTTATGTCAGAGATAGATGGGGAGGCTTGGGGAAGCCAGTAATGGGCTCTGAGGTGAAGGAGGAGGGTAAGAGTGTTGTGTAGGACATTGTTTTGTGTGTGTGTGTTTTGGGTGGGGGTGGGGGGCAGGTTGGGTTGAGGTCACTCCAAAAAGCAGTTGGTGTAGGGTCAGCACTGCCCTTGGGTCTCCCACTGTCTGATCAGGCTCCACTCCAGGGTCAGAGACACGGGACAAAAGCACGGGAGTCTCGGGTTGGCTGCTCTCTCCACGCAGCAGCTGTTGAGTGTGATCGTGCTAATGGGTCTACACACATATATGTGTGTTACCATGGTGTCACTTCAGCAGGCTTGGGATGCATGGTGTGGGAAATGTGAGAGACATGACACATTTCAGAAATGCAGCGTCATGTATATTTAACGATCACTTCTCTATGGGAAAAGTGTTGACTGATATTTGTCACATGGAAGCTGAAGGGCTAGTTGGCACCACTTTATATTAGGTGGCCTTAAATACTATGTACTTACATCAAAAAAGTACTTACTGTGTTCAAATTGTATTGCAAAACACCTTTGCTGATATTGAGGGGGGATACGGGTAGAAAGGTGTGGTGGTATGGGTAAGTTTAAGGGTAGGGTTAGGTGTAAGGGAAGTGCCAACTGTGTAATTACAAATGTAACTACAGAAATTAATTACAGACGTAATTACTTGCAGGTATTTTTAAAAATGTAAGTACAATGTAAAAACATGTATGTACACAATAAGTGCATTGTATCAAATGATTAATTAAAATGTTAGTACATAGTAGTTAAGGCCACCTAATATAAAGTGGGTCCGGCTAGTTTACAGTTTGTCGTGCCCTGCATCTGGTTAGGCTAAAGAAAGTCTGGCTTTTCGGTGCAACTATTGTTAGATGTAAACTTGTGTGCATCTCCTATATTAGTTTAAATCGCACAATAAGCATATTTTACCATAACAAAATGGGTTGTCCTAACAGTAGTACAGTAGCTGAATAGATCCAGAAGGGTGGATATTGTCAGAAGTGTCCCAGTTAGTAAGCTAGCTGGGTCTGTGGGGAGCCGAGCACCGGTGGACCTGTATATCACTGGGCTTGGTTGCTTGCGGAGAAAAAACAAAAACAAGAAACAACAGCTTGCCACTTTACGCCTAACCTCAGCTCAATCACAGCAGTACAGAGTACAAAGAGTTTGCTTTATTTTTTTTTATCTGAGGGAAATCAGAGTGGAATATCTCAGAGCTGAATTCATTTAAAACGGCACCCAGACTTTGTCTGGACTGGCTGACATAATGGGGTATATCACTGGGAGAGGGAGGTGAGTTCTCATTAAGAATCTGTCGCCCCTGTCCGCCAGGGACTTGACGTGCCGTCAAAGGGCTGTGACATGTGACCTCTGTCCAAAGCTAGTCAACCAACAACCCCCACGCCCTCTCCTTTCAGACAGTCCGACCAATCGTGTGGCCCTTGGCTCTCTAACTGGACATATGGTTGTTTGATAAAATACATTGCAAATAAATAGGTAGCAAAACATCACACCAAATTGCCAATTGTGTTGGTACTATAACCCCCCCCCCCATTTTATGGATTTATATAAAACTTGTGACTTCATCAATTTACCCAGTGTTTATTCTCTTTAATTTTATTTTTACATCTAAAAATATTATAGCTTATAATATGTAAATATTATATATTTGTATTGTTTTATTTATTTTCTATATAATATTTTATTATTACTGCTGGGCAATCGATTAATGGCATCCAAAATAAAAGTTTGTTTTTAAATAATAAATATGTGTGTGTACTGTGTATATATATATATATATATATATATATATATATATATATATATATATATATATATATATATATATATATATATATATATATATATATATATATATATAAATATAACATATTTTTTAAAAATATATACATGCATGTGTGTGTGTGTGTGTGTGTGTGTGTGTGTGTGTTTATACATAATTATGCACAGTACACACTTTTATTTTGGATGCCATTAATCACAATTTAATCGATGGCCCAGCATCATTTTTTATATATTATTTTGCTTATTTAAAGAGTTGTGATACTGTTTTTATATTTATATCCAAGACTGAATTTGAGGTCCTTTTTTTCAGTTTGCCAAATGTTATTTAATTATTATTTTTTTAGTTAATTTATAAAAACCTTTAAAACATTTTATTATAACTTATTTAAATGATTTATTATTATATTAATATATTTATTACTTATTCTAAGCTTTTTAATGATTAGGGTTAGGAATTGTGAGACTAAATTGGTGTTTTGCTCCAGTTTTAACAATCTTGAACAAATTAATACAGCCCATAATGGTTGTGTTGTTTTATTTTGAGTTTCAACTTTCCCTTAAACCACATATTTCAAGTGCATGTGCATTGTCCTGCCAGAAATGAAGTAAGACTCCAGTGAGAATAGTATTGTGTAATAAATTGGACGCAGAGGGGCCGCAGAGTTTTTTAATGGGGGGGGGCAAAAAACTCTCCTTTGTTCTGCTCTCTCACTTTATCAAATTACTGATGACTCCCAACCTGAGACCAAACCAATCAACTAAGTGTCCGACCCATGGTGGCCATGACCATAATAAATGCGCACGCCTGGGGGATGGAGGTCACCATATGCGTGCGAGTTTGCATTTATAATGCCTGGATCAGCTGTGGGGAAAAGATTAAAATGAGCACACGGCCTACTCATTTCCATTCCCATCTGTCTGCTGACCTCGTCTCCGTTGCGGCCCGCACTGCATCCCACCAGCCGCACTGCCCCTTGCTCGGCCTCCAGACTGCCAAAAATTTCATCCGCTTGCCCAACCCCCCCCTCCACCCAAACACTGTGAGTGCTACTTATTCACCCAGCGCAGTCAGGCCACTCGTCCATAGTCTGTACCACATCATGGCGGCCGACAAACAACCCCTGCTGCTCGGAATCAGATGCTCAAACAACACTGGCTGCCTGAGGTTTGACTTAGCTGAGTCAAAATCTACTTTCGGACGCCTATTCTCTGAACGGCTGAATTTTAAAAGGGTCGCTTGATGGCTTAACAGTCCCCAAGAGATGCTATCTCATCCCCTCCCTGGAGGGATGGAGATGAGGGGGTGGTCAGGGGCTCTCAGAGGTTGTGCCCTCTATTCTCTGCCGTGTGACCTCTTGTTTAAAGGGCATCAGCTGGAGCTCTCCACTGGCTGATGCTGGGGTGAAGACCTGCCGCCTCTTTTGTTCCCAACATCTTTGTTACTCAAGCCTTCACCTCTCATTGTGTCTCTGGCTTCGTTTTGGTGCCCGTTGCACGACTGTTGCCTCCGTGATAATGAGTCTGTTGGCTTTTGTCTGTGTCTGCTGCCAACATGAAATGCATCCACTGCGGTGTAGTGTTACTTTGGTACCACAATAATATTGATCATTAATCGGGATGCAGTTAGCAGCAAATGTCACAAAATCAGGCATCTGTTTTGTGAGCAAGTCTGAATGATGTCTGATGACGGCATTGATTGAGGTTTAGAGTTGCGCAGGCTGGCACTGCCACCAGTCTGTGGGAACAGATGGCAGAAGGGTGGTGGGGTTGTTTTATGATCAGTTTCTCAGATCAGGCCCCTTAGTCGATAGCGATCATCAGCTTCATGATTAATATGGCAACCCATCTGCTCTGGAGTCCTGGAATACACAGCTTCCACCGTGCAAGAAACGTAGTGCCTTAAAGGTCCCGTTCTTCGTGTTTTTTTGAAGCTTTGATTGTGTTTACAGTGTGCAATATAACGTGTTCATGTTTCGCGTGTAAAAAAACACAGTATTTTTCACACAATTTACTTATCTGTATACCTCTGTTTTCACTGTCCTAAAAACGGGCTGATGAGTTCCTTGTTCTATGAAGTCCCTCCTTCAGAAATACGTAACGAGTTCTGATTGTGCCAGCGGTTCCCGTGTTGTGATTTGACCGCAGCTTAGCGCACGTTTCCCGGTTCCTGTGTTGTGATTCGACAGCAGCTTAGCGCACGTGGAAAGGTCACGCCTCTTAACGGGGAGATGTATGCGCTCAATGATCTCTACAGCGTCCCTGGGAAAGCCAAACAAAGGTGATTTGACTCCGGGATGAAAATAATAGCGTCTCGACAACATGGCGACAAACACACTCAAACGGAACACTTCCTCTTCTCCACGCAACACTTCCTCTTCTCCACGTGGGAGAGCAACAAGACCACGCCCCCTTTTTCGCGTATTCTTGTGGGCGGAGGTTAGTCTGTTCTACTGTTCTACTGACGTCATTAAAGCAGGCTGTACCAGGATGTAGTCCAAGCCGGCCGTTCGCTGTAGGCTTTGAAAGGGAACTTCTGTTAAATAAAATATCTCGCTTGGCATTGAACTTTGAGCTTTATAATTTTACAGGTATTATTTATTCTCTAACAGCAACATCACACACTAACTAATGTTTGAACAATGGGATCACGAAGAACGGGACCTTTAATTGAGCCCCTTGCAAGTCTCTAATCTGTAACGGCTCTGCAAAGTCCACTCGGACGAAGTTTCATTCCGATGGAAATGGAATAAATGTAGCTTTAATGTATTGTTCTATCTCTCACCCATTCTCATTAGATGCACGCCCTTGTACAGCTTTGTATTCCCTCATGGGCGTTTTTATGTAATCTGCTTGGAATTTCAATTATTTCTTGGCCAGCCAGAACAAATTAGGAATATTAAAAAAGTCTATTCCTGATCTGAATGCAGTCGACTTACAGATACGCACCAGTTTTACTTCAGCCAAAAGAAATGGTGAGGAATCCAAACAACTCATAGCTTATTCTCGTGTTGTGTCTTGTCTACATTGATTATTTTAAATTACATTTTACTTGAATACGCCAAACTAAACCGCTGCTGGAAGAATGTGGCGTCCTGGGGCATACTTGAGTGCCTTTACTTCCTCGCAGAAGGGTGAGGACTGTGCGGTAAAGATGTTTCCTCAGGGTCTGTCTGTGGGATGATGCGGCTTCGGGCTGCATGCGTGTGCCATATGACAAACTGGCATGTTGCTCTCGCCTACAAGCCTCCCACTGACCGCCCCCAAATCTACCATGAGGATAAGCTCATGAATCTCAAATGAAGTCGATTTCTAAATGTTCAAATAGCATTAAGTGCACGTGTACCACTGTTGCTTGATCATATTCTTCCCACATCATGGATTGACGCTGGCTAGCTACTCTGTCCACCGGTGATGAGGAAGAATCAATTTTTTAGCCAAGTATAATAAAAAAGTTAAATAATTTTATACTATTAATAATAGCTAGTTATGTCGGAGCTGTGATCTGGTTAGTGAACATGATTTGTGCTGTGCTATGCGTATGTGGGTGAAGTGAGTTCAGATTCATCCGTTTCCCAAACTTGCTCCCCGCTCATAATTTCCTGTCCAATCTCTGCTTTCCTCTAAGGCCTTAAAGGGATAGCTCACCTAAAAATTCTGTCATTAATTACTTACCCTCATGTCGTTCCAAACCAGATGAACTTTCGTTTATCTTCAGAACACAAATGAAGATCTTTTTGATGAAATCTGAGAGCTTTCTGTCCCTCCATTGACAGTCTACACAACTACCACTTGGATGCTTCAAAAAGTTTGTAAAGAGATTAACATCTTTACAAACCTTTTCTTCTGTAGAAGAAAATATCCTGATGTTTTGTGATATTTTGAATATCACATATCATCCCTGACCAGAAAAGCTCCACAAAAGTAACTTTGAAACTAGCTCATGCATTATATTTCAAGTCTTCTGAAGTCATTCAAATCCTTCGTGTGAAGAACAGAAAGAAATGTGAGTCGCAGTTCACAAAAAATCCCGATATCCGCCCTTGACCCCCACGGCGTGTTCATGAGAGAAATAGTGGTCCAATTTGTTAACACAGCGTTCTTTTTAGTTTTTCGTGAAACAAATAGTTATTTCATGAATTAGACTGACCTGGTTCTCAAACTTAAGTGTGGTCTGATTTGTTCTTCATGCTAATCTGTCACATGAATTCCGAAGCCTTAAAATCGCATAAATCGACTATTTTTATGAGGCTTTTATTGTGCTCATCGGTTCACCATGCATTGTAGTTGCATTTTATTCCGAAAGTCCTATGGGTTTGCAACATGAGGGTGAGTAAATAATGAATTTTCACTTTAGGTGAATGGTTCCTTTTAAATATAAAAAGTGTCAGTTTAATTAAATCATAAGCCCAAAAAGTCGATTCTTTTCTAGGCTAAGGAGAAATGTTTGTTTTTTAACGTGAGCTGCCTGGGCCTTTTACGAAAAGAGGGATTTTGTGTTTTTAAGCAGCCTGTGGCCTCTCGTTCACTCCTCAGAGGCACGCAGACGGCTCTCGCTCCACGCCCAAGCAGCATTATTCAGAAAACTTCTGTGATTGGAGAGTCAGTGTAGTTGCTAAGCAAAGCTGCTCTTCCTGTGCTAAATAAGAACTTGATGCTTCCTGGCTGGTGGGCTGAGGGGAGCGTGCCAGCTCTCTCATGCTCGCTCACTCACTGCTCACTCTGCCTGTCTTTCTCTTTCTCACACACACATACACTTTCTCTCTTTAACACATACACAAACAAGTCTCTGCAACACTTGTATCCAGGGCTTCTCATGGTGATTGTGTTACTAAGGAATACAAGGCTCTGTCCTAGCCTTGCAAAAAAAGCAGGAGAAATGATGATGTCAGGATGACCTGATCCATAACCTCCATTTCCCTATGCCTCTCAGGTTCGGATAAGTGTGAGTGTGTGTGTGTGTGTGTCTCTCTCTCTCTCTCTCTCTCTCTCTCTCTCTCTCTCTCTCTCTCTCTCTCTCTCTCTCTCTCTCTCTCTCTCTCTCTCCTCTCTCTCTCTCTCTCTCTCTCTCTCTCTCTCTCTCTCTCTCTCTCTCTCTCTCTCTCTCTCTCTCTCTCTCTCTCTCTGTCCCTCTCTCTCTCTCTCTCTCTCTCTCTCTCTCCTGCTCTCTGGGTGGTGCAAGGATGGAGGTTTTCCTGCATTTACCCTCCCTATGTTTTGAGGCTTTGGGTTATGAGGCACATTCAGATTTTTCCAGAAAGGCTGATTCACTCCTCCTGCCCTCAGACAGTTGGCAAGGCCTCCATTTTCCACTCGCTGCGATGGTCCACCACAACATGGTGTTTCAGAAATGCTTCTGGAACGCTCGGCAAGATGGCGTTCTCAAAAGCGAAAAGTTCTGTGAACGGAGAGGTTCCTCTGCTTTCATATATAATATCAGTTTGCTTGTCTGCACTGCATCTTTCTAAGGCTAATGCTGTCAAATATCATGTTTAGTCAGTAAAAAAAACATCTATTTAAAATTGTCTTTTCCACGCTTCAGCAAATTGACTGCATAATATATGCAGTGGAACTGCAGTTACATAAAGGGATTTTTCACCCAAAAATAATAGATTCTTATAATTTTCTCACCCTCATGTGGTCTTCATTTTTCATGATATTTTCTGAAGCTTAAAACTTTCAGAGCACATTCAATGTGTAATGGCCCCTTTACATCAATACAATCCACACCAACAGACAATAATGTTCTTTTTAATATCTTTAGTTATGACCAACGTCTGCCAATTTTAAATAATTCAGGTGGATTCTGATTGGCTGCCTGATTCTGTCAATGTTTTATATGTGACTATGAAAAATCATTCTGAAAGTGATTGCAATGATGATGTAATTTTGTTATTAACGTTATAGCTGTGGTGTGGACTTCACTATTCTCATAGAATTAGAATATTAAAATGTTAGTTATCGTCCTTAATGTGAACGGGCCTTAGCTCCACCAGTGAATTGACCATGAGAACCAAATCAGTCAGATTGCAGTTGCAACAACATGAGAGTCAGTAAATTATTACAGAATTTTCATTTTTATCTGAGCTATTTTGTATTTTTAACAAAGGCTTGCATGCTTACAACTAGGGCTGGACCAGAATAATTGAATATTCGTTCAGTGGGTTGGTATTTGATTTTCAATTTTGGGATTTTGAATATTCTTTTTTTCTTCTTCTCACAAACCCAGCATCCCCCTCGAAACGGTTCTCACTCTCGTGATGAAAGAAATCAGACTCCTGCTGCGTTTATGCTGCCACTCTCATTCGGCTCACGCTGCACGTTCAGTTTTTAATTATAATTTTTCTGTTCTCTAACTGAACTAAATGATTTTTACTATTATAAAATATCAAAATGACGGTGGTGGTGGCGGTGCTGTAGTGGGCAAGTGATGTAACGCCGACTACCGCAGCAAGCCTATTACCCGTTATTATCAATCTAAATGAATCTACTAATTAATCTATTAATCTGAGACGTAACAGACCTGTGTGTTTTGTATCACTAGTGCAGTGTCCTTTCTCTGAGCATATAAGCCCTGTCCGCTTGAGGTGCGCCACTTCTCGAGATTCCTGCCTTTATTGGAGAGAAGAATATGTTCAGCCCCCTCCGTCCGAAGCTTTGAATATTCGGTGATGGAAGCTTCGAAGCTCAAAAAAATGGTATTTGGACCAGCCCTACTTACAACATGGCATAGTTGCGAGTATGGTTTTCTTGTTACTCTACACCTTCCTGTAAGCCGATAAATAAAAAGGATACAGAATAGAGAAGGAAACTTGGTCTTTTGTGTTCTTCCAGTGGCACCAACAAGCAGACCTCTTGTAAGCCATCTCCCCCAGTGGCTTGAGTGTGTGCCAGATTTCTGCTTGGCACTGGAGATCAGGTATTAAATGCTAGCGAAGCACAATGAAATGTGGTGTGCTGTTAAACACGTACTAAATTTCTGCTATTGGAGCCTTTAGCAATGCGAAGCCGAGGCCTGGAGCAAGAGCCCATATCAAACGCATTCAACACGGCTGCCTCCTCGCTCTGTACTGCACAGAGAGGTTTTGTGGGACTATTTATCCAGTACCAAAACTGCTGCCACTTTCTTTTTTTTGCAGATAACACCCCCTCACTGGCTACTCTAATTCCTAGCATCTGTTCCATCGCTTCTCTCCCTTTCTCTATTCTCTCCATTTCTCTTAGGAAGGAGCTTTATTCAAACAGCCTGATGTGTTGTTACAGACATGTCACCCTCAATTACTCAGTTGTGCTCTGCCTTGGCTTCTTTCTCTCTCCTTTTAATCCGTCCATTTTCACTGTCTGTCTGTCTGTGTCTCTCTCTCTCTCTCTCTCTCTCTCTCTCTCTCTCTCTCTCTCTCTCTCTCTCTCTCTCTCTCTCTCTCTCTCTCTCTCTCTCCCTCTCTCTCTCTCTCTCTCTCTCTCTCTCTCTCTCTCTCTGTGTCTCTGCAGTGAGTGGGGCAGGCACAGGGGAAGGACAGTCCGCTCGGCATACTCTAGATATTAAAAATGTAGAAATTTTAGTCCTGATGCCAATACTATCTATCTATCTATCTATCTATCTATCTATCTTGTTCTGTCTGTCCTACTGTTTAAAGGTTTGGGGTCAGTTTAAGAAATTACTTTTATTCAGCATGAATTCATTGAATTGATAATTAAATAATTCTCTTGAACTTTATATACACAAAATAATCCTGAAAAATAATTTCCATAAATATTCCCCAAAAATATTAAGCAGCACAACTGTTTTTCAACACTGATAATAAAAAATGTTTTAGCACATTAGAATGATTTCTGAAGGATTTTGTTAATTTACAATATGTCCTACTACTTTTTGGGTTCACTGTACTTCTATGTATCTAAATCTCTGCAGTGAAGAGACACTGGTTGAGTTTTCTGGCTGGGGTGTCTTTCCTCCCTCTCTCTCTGGCTTGTAGGGCAATGTGATAGCGTGCCTGTACCCAGTGTCTGCTTTTATTTATAGTGCGCCAGTGACCACCACAGACATGGGCAGCCTAAGGCCGGGCAGTCCAGAGGAGAGCAGCCTAAAATAGAGAGTTTCTGATCCCATAATGACCCAGCTATTATCAGGCCTATGTCTTAAAATGGGGACCAGCGATCGTGGTAAGGGAAGACGGAAAGCTAGCTGCTAGCTTACACGTCTCTTAGAAAAATACAAGCTGCTTTGCGGCTTATGATTATAAACAGGGTAATCACTGCTCCTTCATGCAGCAACTGCTTAATTGGCTTCACCATATAGCGGTCTTGGTTTGCTCGTCTGCGGCTGTCTACTGGTCATCAGCTCACCTGATCGACGGCACGACAGGGGGCTTTGATTGTTCAGAACTTTTTTTTTAGGAGGAGGCAGCACTGAGGAGTGCATGCAAACGGGTGAAGGTTGAGTGTGAATGAAGTGAGGAATGTGAGATTGCGGTGTGACTGGACTGACGCACAGAGCTTTGATGTGCGGTAGACGTGAAGTCAGCTTGTAAAAGATTCGCTCATGGGAGGTGATAGTTTCATGACCAGTTGCCATGTGAGGTGTCCAGAAGCCTTTTTTTATGTACACTTTTTAATTTTTATTTAAGTTGAAGTTGATGCTCGTAATCTATATAATATAGTAATTTGATTGTATAATTGAATAAGATATAGCATGATCTAATATAGTACAAGAAAATGTATATAAAACATTGGATGTTTTTAGCCATTTATTTTTTGCCCGTCTACAAACCCTCATTGGCAAAAACAAGTTTAGCTCTGTCTGGAGTCTTATGTAATTGCAAACCGCAGGACATACATATAAAACCTTGAATGGCATGATAGGAAAGGAATGTCTGGGTCAAACCCTACAAGTGCGAGTTACAACTGCAGTAAAATGGCCATCAAGGCATTTCTGCAAAACAGTCACTTGACAAATCTGCGGCTACGCGTGCTGTACAATTCGCACATTTTAGCTGGTCTTAACTGTACGGGCCACTGATAGACTTAGTCTTTCCAAAAGGATTAGTCACCCTATCATCAAGCCTTCTCCCTAATTTATCTCCTTTTGTTGTGGTGCAGGCTGCATTAAATGGGATCAGGGGCCTTGGCCAGAGACAGTGGGAGGAAGTGGCCCTTTGTGTGCCTGGCAGGTGCACAGGGGTATGGAATGACACTGGCATTTGCTTGTGGGGGGGTTGGGGGGCTGAACCTGTTGGTCTTCTACCAAGCTTCCATGGCGTTCCTCTTTTTCTGCGCTCATTCTTCCTGGCTGTTGCTTTCTCTTTCTTTCCTTAACCATCCCCTCCACTAGATAAGTGCTCCTGAGATATCCCAGAAACCCCAGCAACTCCACTTGAACCCTTAATCAAAGGACTCCTCTGGGGTTGGCAGTAAATTCTTCAGGCAAATGTTTTTTGCACTCTCTCTGTCTCTCTTCCTCGCACTCTCTCTTTCTTCTGCACTCCCTTTTGGCTGCCTCCTCTCCGTTTTCTCCGCTCGCATCTGGTGAGCAGTCCTGTTCTGCTTTTACTGTGCTGAGGTCATTTTCATCCTATGAGGAAAGTGAAACCTTATGAGGGGAACTGCCAGGGACATGCACAGCTAGGAGGGGTTGTTACAGGCCAATTTAGTGGGGCTCATTTTTTTATGCTGTTTTACCAATGTCTGTTAACAAGGCCGTTCTTGGCTGTTCAGAAATGTAAGTTGTCTTCGTCCAAAATCTCTGTCCGAAAATCACACGTGCCACAGAAAAAATAGAAACATATGGAATGCTAATGAAATGTTTCATGAAAGATGAAAAAAATATGAAGAAGGTTTTCCCCTCCCCACTGTCATTAAAAAAAAAAAAAATCTAAATAAACGCTTAAAGATATTAAAACACTGTAACAACATTTTTCAAAGCAAAGATTATAAATAGTATTTCAGTCTCTCTACTTAAAGGTCCCGTTCTTCGTGATCCCATTGTTCAAACTTTAGTTAGTGTGTAATGTTGCTGTTAGAGCATAAATAATACCTGTAAAATTATAAAGCTCAAAGTTCAATGCCAAGCGAGATATTTTATTTAACAGAAGTTCCCTTTCAAAGCCTACAGCGAACGGCCGGCTTGGACTACATCCTGGTACTTCCTACATTAATTACGTCAGTCAGTTGAACAGTAGAACAGACTAACCTCCGCCCACAAGAATATACGCGAAAAAGGGGGCGTGGTCTTGTTGCTGTCCCACGTGGAGAAGAGGACGGTCGCGTGGAGAAAAGGAAGTGGTGCGTTTGAGTGTGTTTGTCGCCATGTCGTCGAGACGCTGTTATTTTCATCCCGGAGTCAAATCACCTTTGTTTGGCTTTGCCAGGGACGCTGTAGAGATCATTGAGCGCATACATCACCCCGTTAAGAGGCGTGACCTTTCCGTGCAACATGCGCTAAGCTGCTGTCGAATCACAACACAGGAACCGCTGGCACAATCAGAAATCGTTACGTATTTCTGAAGGAGGGACTTCATAGAACAAGGAACTCATCAACCCGTTTTTAGGACAGTGAAAACAGCGGTATACAGATAAGTAAATTGTGTGAAAAATACTGTGTTTTTTTACACGCGAAACATGAACACGTTATATTGCACACTGTAAACACAATCAAAGCTTCAAAAAAACACGAAGAACGGGACCTTTAAAAATGTTATGTTTAAATAAATGTGTTACTTGCCGTTTCTCTGTAATTCATTGGGAAATTCACTATCAATTTTTAAGTAAAAATTGTTTTACCCCAAATGTCTGTTAATAAGGCCGTTCTTGGCTATTCAGAAATATAAGTTGGCTTCATCCAAAAAATCTTTGTCTGAAAATCACGTATGTGCCACAGAAAAAAATAGCTCTAGACACATGTGGAATGCTAATGAAATGTTTCATGAAAGAAACCCACAAAGCTGGATTGCGACGTTTTTTTTTTTCAAGGTCATTTATAATACTGTATTTTCATTGAAATTCCTGACAAGCCTTGGCTGCGTTTTGCTTGCAGAAGGCCTCACTGCAAAAACCTGAGACAGCTGTGGCCGCTGAAGTGTTCGGCATTCAGCAAGGAAACCAAGTGCTGCATATGCAGAAAGTGGGAGACATTTCCTGGAATGCAAACAACCTCCCTGTCTGATTTTTACTGAAAACAGGCCAAAGAGGTGTCTTTTGGAAGGATCGCGTCTTTATTTAGATTCAGAGATTCAGACTGGTCTTTATGTATGATTTCCGCTCTTCTTAGCACCACTGATCCAGTGTCTGTAATCTCTCTTTCTCTCTCTCTCTCTCTCTCTTTCTCTCTCTCTCTCTCTCTCTCTCTCTCTCTCTCTCTCTCTCTCTCTCTCTCTCTCCCTTCTTCCTCTCCTCCTTTTATTGCTCTCTCTCCTTCTCTACCACCAGAGAATATGAAGAAAATGTGCTGAAGCTGCATTTGTCCCTGCTGGCTGACAGAAAAAGCAAATTTAGGACTCCCCTCCCTTCTTTCAATTAAAGCTTCTCATGAATATGGAGTTTTCTGTTCGTGGTGGAGAGAGAAGCCAAATGAGAGCTAGCCTGTAAAAATATAAAAGTGACTTAAGCTCAAACAGTTGAAGAATGTAGAAAGAAGATTAGGGATCAGGCTGAGGGCACATGGTGTTGGTAATCATATTTATGCATATTAAAGCCCAAGGGGATTTTCAAGAATGCATGGATAATGAGTCTCTTTGGTTGCCTTTAGTCAGATGTTGCTAATTAAACTGGTCAAATGCTTGTATCAAACGCTGTTTGATCAGAAAGAATTTGGCCCTTCTGTTGTCGTGCTTGGAAATATTCATCCCATGTTTTTTTTTTTTTTGTCTGATTTGACTTGGAGATAGACAGGAGGTCACCTCAGGGTGGTTTGGCCAATACACATGACTTCAAAACAGACCCAACTGATGCCATTTGATGTCGTTGAGACAGTGTGAAAAGGAGTGGCCCAGTCCTCTCTGTTTTACAGCCTCCATGTCAGCTTAATGAGGAGAGTAACCTCTATCACTTCAATTGCTCACAGACCCAGCACCCCTAATGGCCAAGGAAGCCCCGGCCGGGGTTGTAGGGAGGTCAGGTTGAATTACAGGACATAAACAACAACACAAGCAATTTCAGCTGTTGTTTTTTGGGGGGAGGATTGGGAGCAGCTAATCTCTTGACTTGATAACTAGCAGAGAAAACGATTGATTGATTGATTTTTTTTATTGATGGTGATCTTGCACTTGTAAACTCCCATTGACCTGGATTTGTACAGTGAAAAAATATTTGAAGAAACTAGATTATGGATGGATAGCCTATTGGAAATGGATATAGATACTGAAAATGGATATGGATGGAAAGACATTCAGATATTCAATTGAAAATATATTGAGAAAGACACTCAAAGACATCCAACTATTCAGATCTTCAAATAGATATTAACAGATGTAGATGGATATTCAGATCAGAAAGATATTCTGATAAATAGCTAGATAGAGAGTGAATGTCAGTTCACCGGGGTCAACTGGTTTTACTGGAGTTGGAGACAAGTCCAGAGACAAGGGGTCCAGGGGCACACAGACTCCCCCCACCATCTGGCAGCCATAAAAGTGTTGAAAGTTGGAGTTTTAGGGGGTTTTTTTATAGCCTTGCAGGGTGAGACATGGCAAGACACTCTGGATGCCCCCGAGCTCCTCAGCTTCCTTCACAGCCCTCTATTCGGGTCAGAAGTTCATTGCCTTTCTCCCCTTTAAAATACCTTGGAGCTTTAGATGGTGGGAAGTGGGTTTTATGCAGGCATCTTTTGCATGTGTCTAGCCTTCGAAGAGAATTTTACAAGGCAGGACAGCAGACGTGATTCACACAGATGGCGAGAAGTTGGACCTTGGTGAGTCAACTGATGAGTTTTGTGTCGAAATGCGTCATCATGTGCCTCGTCAATTCACTCTGAAACTTCAAACAGCCCCACTGGCACGGAACAGAATAATAAAACAATCTCAATTCATAATAACTTTTTGTATTGTGTTTCTACAATCAATTTGAAAGGTGAGGAAACAAAACCATTGTGGGATTTGTTCACGCTGTCTTATATTCTGTCAGATAACTACTTATCTTGCGTGTTTTGCTCATTGGGCTTTTCAGGTCTTATCAAGTCTAGATTCCTTTAGTAATTATATCCTCCACAGAGACTAAACCAACTATAACACCTTCTGCGGCTCGAGTAACAATGCCCTCTCATAAATATCAGTTAACAGAGAGAGACTAAATCAAACTGAGAGGGCGTAAAAACAAATTTGATCTTGTATTTTTTTTTTCATTAAGAAATTCAGTCGGAAACACAATGACCTTCTTCCAACTTCTTGGCCTTGTTTTTGTTTCCTGTCTGAATTTCCATCTAGTGTATCTCTGCGTGGTTGAGTTTCCAGTCTCTTTATGGCCCCCACTCATTTCAGCATCCTCTTTCGAGGATGAAAAATGCTGACAGTGGAAGAGTAAAAACTGTGTTTGGCAGGCACGCCCTTGAAGGTTTCTGTGTCACTCAAGCCCATTGAATTTTTAATTATTTCCTGGCTGTGGTATTCTGCTCTACTTCACTAGGGCGCCTGGCTCCATGCTGTCTCACAGCTCATATGGTAGACACCGTGTTAGACATTTGCGGTTAAATCTGCTCAAATCCTTGAACGCATACTGCAGGCAGGTGAGACCTTGGTTCAGAGAGTCTTTTCTAAAAGAATAGTTAACACGACAAAGAGAATTATGTCATTTACTGGTTCCTGTATGAATTTCTTTCTTCTGCAGAAGACAAAGTCATATATTTGGAAGACATTTTCAATTGCTGTTGTCCATACAATAAAAGGCAGTGGGGTTCAATACAACATTGGAACCCAGTCACTCTCATTGTATCAAGAAAGAGACTTTCTTTAAAAAAATATATATTTTGTGTTCCACAGAAAATGAACAACCTCATATCATTCCAAACCTGTATGACTAGTAAATTATTTATTTTTGTGGGGAACTTTACTGTAAGCTACTGTATCTTTTCGTGATACCTGAAGCATGTTAGTGCACATGCGAAACTAAATTGCCTGTATTTACAGCGCCAGTGGTCTGCTGGAGACAGACGGCACTTCCCACTTCACTACAAATCCCGCACGCAGCTTTTGTCTCTCAGACAGACTGATGCATTTAGCATTCAGATCCATCATTATTCCCTGCCCGGCAGACAGCAGTAATGTAATCTCTGTTGATTTACAGGCAGAAGTATACATCCCAACTCCCAACAGCTGGATCTGCTCTGTACCAGCGCTGTCTGATCATGCCTATTGGATTTGCCCCTTATAATTATAATAATAATAACTTCAAATGCATTTGACGCCAGGATCTCTGATTGCACTTGACAAGAGCTTCTCCAGGCTGGCGAGTTGCACATCAAAGAAGCGTTCGGAGGGTGGTGCAGTTTGAGCATTTGGCCCGAGATTTATTGAGAGGCTCTTAACATATTTCAGGCCGCCTCTCCCTCACTTTTCCGTGTCATGTCGAAGTCTCCCGAGTTCCAAGAGAGAAAAAGAGTAATAAGAAAGAGAGCAAGAGCGGGAGATTTTGAATAAACGGCTGGAAATAATGATCTCTGTTCTGAGTTAGTGGTTACATCAACAGCAGTGATTCAGGGAAGAAAAATGCGGTTTATGTCTCTTTAAGTCTCTAGGCTGTCTGCAAAATGCATTAGTCCTGTGGAGCAGACACAGGCCAGGGCAGAGGGAGGAGCCCAGGGCTGCGAAGGGAGGGAGGGCTGGAGGATGGAACAGCCGCAGTCTGGGCCTCTAGCCTCCTGGCTAGACTGCTGAAAGTTATTATTGAGTTCCTGAGCAGAGCCTCCCCTCCCTGCCATACTAGTGTCTGTTCACCCTGTGCTCTCGTTCTCTCAGACTCGCTGGGTGGGTATACGCACGTTTACTGGCTGCCGGTTCACCATGGCCTTATACAGTAAAGCAGCGCACAATTAACAGGAGTATTCTGAAATTAAGAATGGACTTAATGCTAACACTTTGCAATAAAGTTCAATTAATTTTTCATTTGGGATCATGCACTGACAATGTTATTGTTAAACTTGAATTAACCATAAACATTATATTTATAATTGTTTATACAACTTAATGTTAAAAATGTACGTGCATATTGCATAAATGAATTAACGTTAACCAGGATGAATAAATGCTTTATGATGTTAACTTATGTTAACAAATTGAAACGTAGTGTAAAGTGTTACTAAATTTATTTAAAGGTGATCCTTATAATAATTATTTCAATTACATATTAAGAAAATATACAAAAAATTATATACTAGTTCAAATGTAATAATGCTAATTAATTGTGATTGTAACATTTTTAAACGGTTGTTTATTTTTATTTTATTTTATTTCACCTTTATTTAACCGGGAGAAAACCTCACTCACTGAGATGAATAATGTCTTGGCCAAGGTAAGCAGCGCAGATTTGCATATACATGAACATTGTTTGCTTTGTTCATAATTTTAAAAATGAAAGCTTAAGATTGTGTAAATTATAACACTACAAAAAGCAGTAACACTCTAAAATAAGGTCTCATTACTTAACATTAGTTAATGCATTAACTAACATTTAAAGAACAGTGAGCAAAACGTTTGTTACAGTATTTATTATTCTTTGCTAATAATTGTTAGTACATGTTATCTCAGGTTCATTAAATAATATAAACAGATACAACTTTTGATTTTAATAATGTATTAGTAAATATTGTAATTAGGAAACAACATTAACTAAGATGACTAAATGCTTTAGAAGCGTTTGGTAACACTTTACAATAAGGTTGTATTAGTTAACATGAACTAACCATGAACAACATCTCTGTTCAGCATTAGTTGATCTTTGTTAACGTTAGTTCATAAAAAAACTGCTGTTCATGGTTTGGTCATGTTAGTTCACAGTGCATTAACTAATGTTAGCAAGATTTTAATAATGCATTAGTAAATGTTGAAATTAACAAAGATAAATAAATGCTTTATAAGTGCAGTTCATTATTAATTAATGTTAACTAATGAACCTTATTGTAAAGTGTTACCAAGTTTTTCATTATTATTTGATGTTAGCTAAAGTAGTTAACTAATGTTAAAAAAAGTGGAAACTTATTGTAAAGTGTTAAGCAAAAAGCTTATTTTTAATGTATTGCTTACAATACAGAAAAACATTGCTACCATACCAGTTATCTACCAATATTAGAGTTTTTTTTATTTTATTTATTGTTATCATTTGATATCGGATATTCAATTGTGCATTCTCATTCCCGTATTTTTACATTTACATTACTTTGCCATCATTAACGATCACTTAAAGTAACACTAATAATTTAATAACCCTGTTAAATGTAATATTTAGCAGATCTCAGAATGAATATGCGTTTTGTACATTGTACATAAAAATTTTGAGAACTAAATTCAATTTCACTGATTTTAGTGTTTCTTAATTTAATGAATATACTTTCTATTGTATAGATTTGTAATGTTGGATATTAATCCATTATCGGACACAATTTTAATATCTGTACATGCATCATAAATGTTGTAGCATATGGTCTTATATAAGTTATAGAATATGCGAGGACACTGACAGACAAATGTCCCTCAGCTGTTAGTGGACAGGCCACATGGATTGGTGCTGGGAAAGCTGGTAGATTACATTCTAATCTCAGGCCATCCTTTGAGGCAGGGCTCAAAACAGGAGCACTGGGCCCTAATCCTGCTGACCAGAACAGACTGAACAAATTAACACACAGGACATTGTCCTCGAAAAACACAGGAGACATTTATATAACACACTGGCCTGTATCTTCGTTCTCTCTCGTGTGTTAGACCTGAGCTGGCGCTGACTCACTGGTAAGCCACTCTAACCGTCAGCCATTTTGGCTTAAATTCAGAAACACCAGATTATCTGTAAACCAGCAACATCTCTGTTAAAATGAAGCTACTTCACAACTTCACAGGATTGATGCAAGCAGAGCGGTAGGAAAAGTACATGTTTAATGGATGTCAGGTGTGGGGGTCCATTTAGCAAGTATCCAGAAGATTGCCTGACTAATGTAAGCAGCGAAAGCAGAGCTGGGAGAGGGTCTGGTCTACGAACACCCTGGAGTGGAGATGGCAAATTTAGTATTTTGTTGTGTTCTGATGGTTGACTCAGAGCTGAGCTAAAGATGTTATGCGGTTGCTATAGAGAAAAACATTGGCCCTTTCAGATTCAGAGGAGCGATGTAAAATGAAAATGGTCCAGGAAAAAGAAGTTTCCAGGAATTTTCAGGGTTACAAAGCACATCAAGGGAGCAGAATAATGTAATGCCTACTGACAAAAAACTCAATTTAGGTTGTTTTAGATTCTGGTCTCCAGTTTCGGATGCTGATGTCCCCACCAGGTAAACAATCTCCAAGCTTACACGCGATCAAAAACTGGTGTTTTCCGCAGGGATGCTTCCCATTCACTGTCTGAGAGGTTTGTAAAGTTAAAGGGATGGTTCACCCAAATATTAAAAATGTCGTTCCAAACCATTATGACTTAATGTAAAAGAAGATATTTTGAGAAATGTTATCAGTGGTCACCAAAATGGTTTTGTTACAAATATTCTTCAAATGTCTTCTTTTGTGTTCCTCATAAGAAAGTCATACAGGTTTGGAATGGCATGACGATAAATATGACAAATTAAATTTTTTGGATGAACTATCCCTCTAAACCATTGTTTTGTGTAAGACTTCATGTATATAATCTCTCTTTTGATACCAGACAAGTATCCCAGCTTTTATTTGAAGGATGCACAGTTTTTTTCCACCATTAGGTTTCATGTCCTGAGAGAGTGTGTGCCCTTCTTTACTGCTTTATGGAAGAATGAGCCTCTCTGTTTCCCTATTAATCTCTTTATGTAATCACCTGCTTTATTAAGCTGTGCTAAATGCGTTCCATGTGGATGTAGGTACTACTTCATGGAAAAATGGAAAAGGGATTTTTTCAAAATGCTGGGTTTCCATGTAGAGATGTGACAGCTCTTCACATGTTGCTGTAATTCTAACCATGTCTTGTACTTGTACTAAAAACGCTCAGTTACGGAGTTTTGGGCACTCAGCGGTTAGTCAAGTCACCTTTATTTCTATAGCGCTTTTCACAACACAGATTGCTTCAAAGCAGCTTTACAGGGATGAGAGGAATTTGATTTTGTTTTAGATGAAAAGCTAAAGTAAGTTTTTGATTGATTAATTTCTGTTGTAAAAACTGATTTCAAAATGTAAAAACGCATGTAAAAATGTATTATTATCACAAAATGAAAATTATTATTATAGTGTGAATCAAAAAATTTAAAACCGCATTTAAAAGAAATAAGCATGATTTCATTAAATGTCTTAATGTGTGTTTTGGTCATAATTTAGACTTTTTAAAAATCTAATTTCATCTTTTTATCTCATAATTATGACTTTTAATCATAATTTAGATATTTTTAGTCATAATTTTGACTTAAATCCAAAATTTTGAATTTTAGTACTAATTTCAACTGTTCATCTCACAATGATTTGGCATGTTGTATTTTCTACTTTTTATCTCACTATTATGACTTTTGAAATCATATTTTTTACTTTTTATCTAATAATGAGGACATTTAAAATCATATTTTCAACATTTTATCTCTTAATTATGACTTTATTATAATTTAAAAGAGCTGATCAGTAATGAGCTGATCAGTTTAGTTGAATATTTAGTGTCCCCAACTGAGCGAGCCAAAGCTTATTTTCTCCCCTAAAATGTTTTTGTTTTTCCTTCTACCATGCAATCCTGTTGTTTCTAATGCTTCCTGTCATTCTATGACATCCATTAGGACTTCCACCTCCATTTTGCTGCACTTGTATTTGTTTTGACAAATGCTGGGGGGACATTGGGCTTTCAAAGTGACTGTAAAAAGCAGAACAAACTAAAATAATCCATTCTCAGCCTTGGCCGTATCAAACCATAATTATAGGGCCCACTCCCCTCTCTGCCTCGCTCGCAAATGCACAGAAAGAGCGTTTCACAGAAACTGGCATGTTTTCCATTACTGTATGTCTACTTGCGGTGATTAGCCATAGTCTTAAATGGACACGCTGCGAAAGGTCAAGTGATGGTCTCCCTCCTGGATGGTTGCACACTATTGTGCCAGCTCTTGGAGTTGCACGGAAGATGTCTGCGCCATCTTTACAGCACCTCTGTGTTGTCGATCGCCAACGTTTAGATGGCGTCAGGGGTTGAGAATGCCGAAAGGTGGTTTGAAGCAGTAAATTTTAGATGGATTTATAGCTTCACATGAGCCAATTACCACCATGCTGCCCCTCCCCTAACCCAGGGCAGACACAGTAAAGGTGCTGTGACATCATTGAGACCCTAAGCACTGACCGTAACTTCACCCAGCCATTTCACAGCGGGAGCTTTTACAACTTCAGCAGCCGCTCCGTACCCTGAAACCTTCTGACCTCCCCTTGGCATTCACTCCCTTATCATCCTCCCAAATAAACCCACCACCGCACCTTATTTGGTGCAGGAGTCACAGTTATTGCCGTCAGTCCTCCATACACAACAAAGTATGAGCTTTCATGTGTTCCTCCAGCAGCATTCTGAAGTGCCTGGGTGTGTGAGGTTAGGTGTTGCTGCGGGAGGGAGTGATTGTGTATTCAGTGTCTGACATACTGAAACGGCTCCCTGACAAAATGCACATCCTGTGTGTCCTGTCCTATTTAACTGTCATGACTGATTGATCGCTGACTGGAGTGTTACTTACAAGTGATTGCAAGCATTGGTTGCATTGTATGCGGTGAATATTTCTCCGAAATTAGGACTGGAAAAGTCTGTTTAGAGTCCTTGTCTTTTTTTGTGGGACGTTTTGCTTCATTAGACAGAGACAGTAGATCATCACAGGAAATTGAAGGAGATATGGGAACATGGAGGAACATGGAACAGAATGTGTTGCAGGCTGGACTCAAACTTGTGTTGCTCTAATGCCTATTTGTTCAAGAGATTGACTTGAAATCAGTTAAGAGATATAGGGTAAAACACATTTTTTTTATGTCTCTCATGCTTAACAAAGCTGCATATATTTGATGAAAAATACAGTAAAAACTGTAATATTGTGAAATATTATTCAGATTTAAATTATTTTAATATATTTTAAAATGTAATTTCGTCCTGTGATGGCAAAGCTGAATTTTCAGCAAACATTACTCACAGTCTTCAGTCACATGATCCTTCAGAAATCATTATAATATGCTGCTTTTGTGCTAAAGAAACATTTATCATTATCAATGTTGAAAACTGTTATTCTGCTTAATACTTTTTTCAGGATTTGATGAATAGTTCAAAAGAACAGCATTTATTTGAAGTAGACAGTTTTTTGTAACGTCTTTTACTGTCACTTTTGATCAATTTAATGTTCCCTTGCTGAATAAAAGTATTCATTTCTTAAAAAAAAAAAAAAAACCTTACTGAACCCAAATTGTATGTTGCCTGCATTAGCATCAGTACTCGGACCAGCTCTGACAGCATCTTCATCTTAATTTTCCCCCACTCTTAACGTTTTTGCTTCAGTTTCTGTGATTTCTTTGCATCAGACAGGAGGTTTAGCTAGCTGTTAGCGGAGACAGGAGGGGCTCTTCAGTGAGACACAGCTGCTAACAGAAGTCCACACTCTCACTGGAGGAACTAAAGCCCCATCTGCTCAGTCAATCACTCAGGCACGAGTGCCAAAGCCAGCCAGCCATTCCACCCTCTGCGCTCAGGGACGACTAGAAACTGCAGATAGAAAGGGCGGGAATATCACCCTTTCACTTAGTGTTGGTTTAGGCAGGGCTTGTGGCCTTCTTCAAGCTCGTCTACCTGATATGTGATATTATGGCCCTCCTTATTTCAAGCCCCATGTGTTGGTGTGGCAAAGAGGTGATTTCAGTGAGACTTTAATCGTCTTTCAGCACTTAACCTCCTGCGCATTAGCATTAGAACTAAAGCACACAGATTAGAATCTAGGCACGACCAGCACTCGTGTTCCTGTTGTCTCGCCCCTCTTTGGGAAATTTGTCTCCAAGATGTTGTCTTAACTATATGAATGTGCCGTTGGGACCAAGAGTCTGAGACCACAAGTGAAAATTAGCTTTTTTTCCTGATTTAATAAAACTACAACGTATATTATCAGTATAATAATTTGGAAAGTTAAATGTAATTAAAATAATTTCTTCCCATTTCACCAGGTTTTGATCCTTGTTCTCCTGCATGATTTGAGAATAATCAAAGATAATTAAATGTTGTCCTTTTTTTATGTTTTTGTATTATTAAATATGTACCATTTCTTGTTTACTGTATTTTCCGGACTATTTACTCTTTTATCATCTGAAACATGTTGCAACTTATATTACAAAGGGGCTTAGTATAATGCACGCCAAGCATGCAAAATATATGAAAAGTGCACACATTTGAATTTGTGCCGAATGTGAGAGGTACATGAGCCCAATTTAATTTGTATAGTGCATTTCAGATTTGCTTTAAATACATTTGTTTTGCCACTATAATTTGTTTGTTTTATACTGTAATAATCTAAATACTGTTACATTTAAAGAATTTGTTGTGGAGTGAGGGGAAATAAATTACATTTATAGTGTTTATAACCATTTTATCTACTGGTAAAATGTGCTTTATACAATTTATTTGTTTTTTCTCTCAACGATGCGATTTTGACATTTTGCAACTTATACATACAGTAGTTTTTCTGTTTATTTCCATAATTAAATGTACAGGTTTTAAATGTGGTTTCATACTTTTGAACCCCACTTTAAGCCTATATGGATTTTGAACCAAAATCAATCACACAAACAAACTGAAAACGTACTGATAGACAGATTAGCAGCATTGAGTAATAATCTGGTAACACTTTAGAATAATGGTCATTAGTTAACATTAGTTAATGTATTAACTAACATGAACTAACATGAGCAGTACATTTGTTACTGTATTTGTTCATCTTTGTTAACGTTAGTTAATATAAATACAGCTGTCCATGGTTTGTTCATGTTAGTTCACAGTGCATTAACTAATGTTAACGAATTTAAGAATGCATTAGTAAATGTTGAAATTAACATTAGCAAAGATTAATAAACGCTTTATAAATGCCGTTCATTATTAGTTAATGTTAACTAATGTAGTTAACTAATGACCATTATTCTAAAGTGTTACCAATAATCTTTAGTGGTGGTGAGTGTCTTGAGTTTCTACAGACGTTTATTTACAGGCGCTTCTCTTTTTCCCGTCATCCCCTTAGGCTTCTTGGTTTGCATGTTCCTACATTATTAGTGTTCTAAATGTGAAGAGAAGCAGAAAGAGACTGTGTTGAATGTGTGTGCGCGCGCCTTGTGGGGTGTTTTGTCTTTGGCTCAGCATTACTCTTCACAGTATGTAGTTTAATCCATTTAAATACATAAATACAAAACGTTTTATGAAGATATCAAGAGAAATTTGGGTAGAACTGTATGCATGGTTTTGTGGATGCAATTTATTTGCAGTCTGGATGTGGACTACTTATTGGAGGACTTAAGAGTCCGATGAGACTATACCCTTATGTGCCTGCTGGAATACACCATATTGAAGCAGATGGAATCCTCCATTACTCGCAGAGCAGGATTACGCGTTACACCCCGCCTCTGCCTCAAAAGTCTGTGCCCTCTTCAGCTCAGACAGCAGCAAAACTCCATTCCAAAGGCTATTAACACAATCCAATCAAGATTGGTTTTCCCTAAGGCTCTGTATCTTACTTCTGGAAAGGCTTCTGGAACAGAATGGACTTGAAGGGAAACGTGATGGCATGGTTTTTTTCCCTGTCACTGAAAGCGGAAGAGCTGGGGACATTTTAAAATGGAAACGATCTGCCAGCTGACACCTGGCGACAAACAATTTTAATATAAATTGCGAGACCTTCTAAAGCACTCTAACTTGCATGAGGACAGCTGGCATTACCACCTTCTCTCTCTCACACATTCTCTTACATACACTTTTATCCTATGCAGTCTTCCAGAAGCCCCCTCTAATTAGAGCACCGGTCTCCAGCACTTCTCAATAAAGCTCCTAACCAAGTGCGCTTCACCAGTTTTGCCCTTGACTTTGGCAGAGAACGCCGAATCACATAGATCTGGGGATTACATACAGGATTTCCGTGGGGGGGAAAGAAAAGCTGTAATAGGAAACTTGTTGTGCCTGGTTGCTGTGCACCACCACCGTTACAGTTCTTTCAGGGGGCATGGCGTGTTATTGTGAGGATGTTAGCTGTTTGAGCAAGTTCAATAGAGCATACTATTTTTGTTTCACAGCGAATACAACTCCACTTATTTGGCTTCCAAGTAATGGCAACAGAGACTTAGACTATGCACCATCTCCCTGAACAAGCCGAATGGTGTGACACCACGAATGCAAGTGGAGGTTGATATTTGCTTCATTAGACATTCCGAAATCAGAAGCAAACGTGGTCAGATGTTATCCAATCCGTTTTATGACAACATGCACCCATGGCTCTTGGATGGAGCAATGCATTCCAAACTGTTATACTCAATATTTGCTTGGGACGTTTGCACATCTTGGAAAAATGTTTAAAAAAATGTTTTAATCAGTATCAGCTCAGTAATTTCTCATTGTTTCCACACATTGAAAAAAACTAGAGATGCATGATATATTGGTACCGTATCAGCTATACACTTTATTTTAAGGTGTCTTTGTTACACTGTAATTATAAATGTAACTACTGAGTAATATTGAGTAACTCCATGTACTTAATATAGGGTTAGGGTTTGGTTTAGTTGCATGTAATAATGCATCATTTATAGTAACTACATGTAGCTTATGTAACAATGATGTAAAATAAAGTGGGACAGATCTAGGCATGGATGGGGTGGGCTGAGCCCACTCAAACATTTGCCTTGCCCACCCAATCAGAATTTAGGCATAGATAGTGTTACATCTGTTTTTACGATTTGTGCATTGATTAAAAACAGTCCAAGGTGGGCTGAGTGCTAAGAAGTTTGATGAAGGGCCGTAGTTTGATGCCTCGACCAATCAAGCAAAAATACACTAGAAAATTGCAGTACTTAAAAAAAAAGCAGTTGAAATGCGCTAGAAAACCTTGCTCATGGAGTAAGAACATTATGTGAGTGTATAAAATGCATATGCATAGTTTGTTGCCCACTCAGGATATCTGTCAGCCCACCCCTTTAGTTGACAAAAACCAAGCCTGTTGTTTAGTCTTTATTTAGACAAAGTAGCATATGATTTTAATATCTGACATTCATTGCTTATCCGCTATAAGAATAATGAGTTTGATTAATGAATTGAATCCTGCAACGCCAATGGTTGGTGCAGATATGCACGTTTCATCCATGTATGTTTGCCGTAAAGCACTCATTTATAACAAATGCCTTCAAAGAAATCCTGCACAATAGGCAGTTGAAAGGGCATAGGATTGAATGGCCACTTTAAGAGTAAGCCGTACTTGGCCTTCAAGTATACATTCCTGCTGCTTTGTGTTTCCTCTGTGGTCCTGCTCCTCGAACCCGCCCACTCACATTCAGGAACCAGACGCTCTGAGTTCCCACAGGGCCATCAGCCAAAGCAAACTACAGAGAGGAAATGTGGCCCTCACTCACTCTTTCAATCACTCACTCAGGCGCTGCGTCAGTAAATGGAGCCTGTGTTAGTGCTTTTTTTTTATTTTTTATTTCTCAACAAGAATATACAGTATGTTACATTTGATCTGTAACATGAATATTTGATCTGTATTCATACGTTAGTGTAATTCTTAGTGCTTTGTAGAATTCTTCAAAACGTTATTATAAATCCAGATGGCTTCCTTTAAGGTTT
The DNA here is from genome assembly GCA_023566225.1 of Romanogobio albipinnatus. NCBI lineage: Eukaryota > Metazoa > Chordata > Actinopteri > Cypriniformes > Gobionidae > Romanogobio > Romanogobio albipinnatus. The sequence goes on from CM042254.1 coordinate 17,309,836, forward strand.
ATATAACACTGGTGGTTTGAGTCCAGATGTTGTACATGTCCTAATCTGCATCCATTATGTGTTTGTGTGGTTTTGCCCAGCTGTTTGATACCGTCTGCCCTGCATGTGTGTCACGAGGCCACGGCGCTTTTGATGTGGTGGTGAGTGAGGGCCATGTCACGGCTGCCCTGCATTTCAGAGCAGCGGACGTTGCATCAGCGGCTCCCTTGTGGTGTCTGGGAGGGTGCACAGTCAAAGACTATTATGTCTGGGACACCCTGGTCTTCCTGGAACTCCAGACCTCAGGGAAGGAACAAACACAGACAGACGTTCTTTGTTGGGTCTGCAGTGGTTGTTCAACGCTTGAGTCATGTTTTGACTTTACCCTTCCGCATTTTTTGAAGGGAGAAAAAAACAGTGCTTTCCTTTGTACAATGCAGGCAGGTCTCCAGACTTTAGGAAGGAGCGAGTAACTGTCAATTATTGTTTGATTATTGTTATTTTCAGCACGTCACCCACCACAATTTACTAGACAAAGTTTCCAAAATATTCCAATTATAATTGGACCTCACTATGCTCAACAATGACCAATGATATTTTTGTAAAGTAATTGAATTAGAATACCTTTCATCACAGAAAAACTGATATAAATACAGTATGTGTCTTTAATTTGAGCACCAGATCTCAGTTTATTTAGATATAACTGATGGAACTGACGGTGAGGAAGTCATCAGTTGGCTTTAAAGGGATAGTTCAACCAAAAATGACATTTCCGTCATTATTTACTCACCCTCGAGTTGTTCCAAACCTGTATGAATTTCTTTCTTCTGCTAAACACAAAAGATATTTTGAAGAATGTCTAACCAAACAGTTGATGGACCCCGTTTACTTCCATAGTATTTTTTTCCATACTATGGAGTTCATGGTTTATCAACGGTTTGGTTACCCATATTCTTCATAGTATCTTCCTTTTGTGTTCAGCAGAAGAAAGAAATTCATACAGGTTTGGAATAACTTGTGTGTGTGTGTGTGTGTGTGTGTGTGTGTGTGTGTATCTCTTTCCACTCGTTAGCTGTATATTTTATACTATTTCTATATTAGAAGAGTGCACGTCCTCCATCGTTCTATGCCTATTTAATCATTCAGAAAGTGTATTGAATCGGTAAGAGGCTGCTCTCAAAGCCGCTGCACTCGGGCAGAAGAGTTCTTGATCCGCGCTATTCCACTCTGCGCTCTTAGAAAAAAATGTGTACTTTGTGTGTTCCTTGCGTGTGTGTTTCTCGGCTACAAGGCCCACTTTACAAGACCGTAAGTCTTCACTGAAGCTGAACGTGGAGACAAGTGTGTATTAGCATGAGTCAGATCCGCATTGAAAGAACGCTCCAAACAGCCACGGTCACATAACGTGCTCCCACGCCTTGTGATAACAGGCTTAGTATTATAGTTCGCTATAGATCGGCATGAAAGCAGTGAGAAAGAATGCTATTTCAGCACCCTATGGCAGGTGTGAGACAACACCAACACCAGTGCGGCATCACCCCCTTGTGTCGCATTATAGTCAACGACTCTTTCTTAAAGCTGTAGTCCTTGACCTCATTAATCCAGTCATAATTCTCACCCAGGTGGTGAAAAACACCACATTTCCACATTTTATTCATTGTGAACCATTTTTCTATCAGCATGACTTTATCTTCAGCTGACTTTCACCCTGACTCTGGTTCTTAGGATGCTCAGGTTACGGGGGTGTTTTAAATTCCTGAACTTGAGTCAGAAAGACACAGGTTTGGGCAGGTCATTGGTACGGCAAAGGTAAACACATCCTGGATCTGACACGATGAAACCTGAGGGCAAAGGGGAGGGATTACTTACAGTCATCCTTTCTTTTTTCAGGAAGCCTTTTTAGTTTTATGAATGCCTGTAGTGTTTGGTTTTTATTTGTACTGATGCTAAATTTACCCTGATTTCTCTCAGATATTTGCTGAGAGCTGTAAGTCGGTTTGACACCTACATGGTCAAAGGTCTACTTCAGCACTGGAGTCCTGCCTTCACAGTGTGTTTTTTCATCTCATAGAGTTTTTTTTTATTTTTTTTTACAGGCGTACAGTCCCATTCCCTCCAAAAAGTCCAAACATGACTGCTCAAGATCCCCATCAGTGGACAACGAGAAGCAAGCTGATTGGCTACAGTCTCTGGCTGCATCTGCTAATAAGGTAGATTTTTATTGGCTTATTGCTTCCTTTATGAAATACATTATCTGCTTAGTGAAATATTCATATTTTGTGGTTTCAAAGCTATTATATCTTTCATCTCAAACATTTATTATAAATTGTATATATTTATTTAATTTAGTTATTGTTTTGTTTTGTCAATTTTCACACCTTTTTTCTCTTTCACACCTTGCCTGAGCATAATTGAACCAAACCAATGCAGCATAGACCTCCGGATTATACATTAAATGAAAAGTTACTCAAAGTTATCAGCATTGATTATTATGGCTATTTTATCTTGGCATCATAGATATTGAAGTTAGGGATGCAAATACCAAAATTCCTTCCTATTTTGTCTAAATAAATGAAAATCCAAACTATTAAATCAATACTGATGAATTGTCTATATTGGTCAATAGCTGATAATATGATACTTAGTCCATCCCTAATTAAACAGTCTTATTTTTCTCTGTTTTGGATCTTAAGCAGCTCCAGTTTAAGCAGAGACCTTCAGCCTTCAGGCCCTGGTCTCCCAGAGAGCGAGAGACACCTAGCCACAAGTATGAGAGGTATGCCACAGCAACAACTGTTTTACCTTTTCTGTGATTATACCATTATAGCGTTAATATATTAATGATTAGCCATAAGAAATTAATTCATCATTTCCGTTGCATCAATCCATTGCTTTGATTGCGTCATTTTATTAACGTCTCCTTTTCCCGTGATATTCAGACCACTTGCTAAAGGACAAGACAGCCTGGCGGTTCCAAATGTAACTCTGCCCATTGCCACATTTAAAAATAATGAGCAGCCACCACACCGCTTCTCTCACCCCGCTGAGACCCACAACACAAGCAAGACAGAAAGCTCCAGGCCAAGAAAGAGGTGGCCATCTGCAGAGAGACAATCACAGCCGGCGACCAAGGCCTCAATGCCCACTCCAGTAGTCAAACAGCATCCTCAGGAGAACGAGGACTCGGACACAGAAATTGAGGTTGACAACGGTGGTGAAGGTAGGATTATAGTTAAATACAACTGCATCCTGTGAAAACAATGGATACATCCACGCAGGGCCGTTTCTAGCCATTTTGACGCCCTAGGTGAAATCCTTATTGGCACTCCCAGCCAAATCTTAAAATGCAACATGGTATTACTGGTATAAATTGTAATCCTTATTAACAAATACATACATACATGCCATTTTGGAACTGTAATCCTTATTAACAAATATATACAAATACAATTTGGAAACTTCGTATAAAAGCTGTTCCAGTCACATGAAAGTAACAAGAATAAATATTGATTCAGTGCGGTCTTTGTTTCTCATTGACGCTTGAACTTCCCCTTTAAATAACGCAACGCTATGCCCTGTATGACACTATTAGAACTGAATGAATCGATTCAGCATTCAACACCACCCGTAAAGATGCACTAAAATCGACAAAGCGGTTTAATAAAGGATAATAAATATTATGAATTAGCACATTTTATTATACTATTTTAAAATTGGACGTTGAAGTTTTATATGGGACAATTACACACTGATCCTATAACAATGCATTAGCGCAAAAACACACACCTTTTGGAGGTGCAAGTAAGAGAAGAAAGCTTAATAGAGTCTAAATATAATGATATCATGAAATGCTAAAGTGACTGTGGTTAGCCTACATCTTGCCTCTATAATACACACCGAGCAATATTACACTATCTGCCCATTTCACAGCGTGATTTCTCGACTGCCACAAATACGGCCCTAACAAAATACAGATTTGTGCACTTTTTATTGTACCTGTTTTTTTAATTGGCCTTTGAATTTAGCTTTATTGTGTGGTTAAAAAAAGCATTACCTTGCCAAAGCTTTGACCGAGCTCTTTGATCTAATGGTGTTGAGCGCTCCAAATGCAAACTTTACATGCAACATTCAGACAGTACTCTGATCCAATAGTGTTAGGGGAACCAGTGGGGGCGGCAATCATATTTCAGGGTGGCCTTGACACCCTTTACACACACCCCTGATATGCGTTCATTGGCGCCCCTTCAGCCGATGGCGCCCTAGGCGACTGCCTAGTTCGCCTATGCCTAAAAACGGCCCTGCGTCCATGTTTAGATTGTACACTAATATGATACATGTAAACTGATTAAAGCTCATACGAGAGTATTTTTGCAATATCTGGCATAATTTAGATTGAGAATGAAATAAATATTGCACTTTTATTTCACTGATGTATTATTCTGTCATTCCAGGTACTGTCTCCTGTTCCTTGATGTCCCCTCCATTTACAAATGGCATAGGGGCGATGAACATCAGCGCTCCCAGTACTGCAGAGGTGCATGATGGGAAGGTGAGACTAGGGACGAGCCCTTGCTCTGAGCTGGAGGTCCTCAAGCAGACGCTCTGCAGTGACCTGAGCTCTAAGGAGGCCAGAGAGAAATTCCTCCAGGAGATCATCCGCATGAGAGTGAAGCAAGAGGAGAAACTAACAGCTGCTCTGCAAGCCAAACGCAGCCTTCAGCAGGTACTTACTGCGATCTCCAAAAAAGTCTGAATATCTGCGATTCAGAACATCATTTCAACCTGGAAATTATTTCAAACCAGAGAATTACTTTAAATAAAGAACAAAATATTCAATTCAAATGTTTAAATACTAAAAATATACTAAATTCTGTTCAAAAGTGTTGTTGTTGTTGTTAACTAAAACTATTGAAAGTAGCATTTGGTAATTTAAATAAAGCTGTAATAAAATACAATTCAATATAAATAATAGATGAAACATAAACTTAAAAAAAACTTTACAAAAAAATATTGTTGATATTAAAATAAATATAAATATATGTTGATATAAAAATGAGCTTAAGTTAAAACTGAAAAAAATTAATTCAAGCTAAATAGAAATGTTAAAAAATAATCAAATTACTAAAACCTTAACTAAAATTACAATTATGTATAAATAAAATAAAAAAAGTTGAATAAATACTAATAATACTACATATATATAATACTAAAAGAACACTGTTCTGCACTATTTATAGGTCGATAATAAAATAAGCAAACTTGTATAGTGAAATGCTTTTTTAAAAAGGTGTCGGATTTGTGTGCTATTCTTCAATAATATTGACTATCGTTCACAGGAGCTGGAGTTTGTCAGGGTGACTAAGAAGGGCAGGCTGAGGGAGGCCATTGAGGCGAAGCGGAATCTGAGGAAGGAGATTGAGCGCCTCCGTGTGGAGTGTGAGAAGAAGGTGCGAGACGCCAACGAGTCCTGCGGCAGGCTGAAGAGGGAGCTGGACAGGGAGAGACAGCTCCGTGTGTGCGATAAGGGCTGCGAGGCAGGACGTCTGAGGGCCAAGTATTCCTCACAGGTGAGATTCAGAACATCCTGCTGGTATATTTGACCTCAAAAGACACATTTAAACTGTCCTGGGTGATATTGTGTTTTAATTGGCTGTTGTTGATGTTGATGAGAGAGCAGGGTGAGTTGAAGTGCTAAACAAGCATTTTCACTAATGATCCCACACTTTAGGACACCACTGTGAATAATAAAGTATAATGTCAGCAAATAGGATGTCTGAAGAATGACTTCCAACATCTCTTTTTCTCTCCATCAGATTGAAGATCTGCAGATGAAGCTCCAGCAAGCAGAAGTGGACCGTGATCAGTTAAAAGAGGACCTGCTGAAGGAGTGGGACACCCGGCAGAACCTGGAGAGGGTCGTCAAAGAGCTCCAGGAACATCTCAGCCACAAAGTGGAGACAGAAGGACACGCAAACACACAACCGACTGAGGGAGAGAGGAAAGAATTGAGAGCTGAAGATGTCTCTTAAATGACATTTAGAGTAATGTGTTCAATGTACGGCCGAGGATGAAGACTTTGATTAGAGGACTCCTCTAAAGCCAATGTATTCATGAAAAAAGTACTGAAGCACAGGACAGTGGTCATGAAAAACAAGCATATTGGAAAAACTGATGGAAACTGTAACCATAAATCATGAACTCAAGTAACTGGAAAGAAGTTCAGTCGCTCCTCGAGGGGAGGACGTTCGGAGACGGTGGCATCATGTGTAACTGACTCGCCTTCAGTTAGCTTTTTTAAGCTAATCTAAGGAATTTATTTTGTTATAAGCTATTTAAATTTTTTGCAAAGATACTTGAAAAATATTTGGGAAACAAATGTGTTTTCTATTCACATTACGTTGACAGTAGCAGGTGAACAACCTGCTAGTGCCGCTGATACTCTGTAAACTAGAAAGTGTTACAAGCCAGAATTATACTTGCTACACAGGTGTTGTCATTACAAGGTTTTGCTCGCTTTTATTTCACCTTTTTTCGCTGTTGTATCGAAATAGTTTGCATGAGCGACAGTGCTATGGTGCAGCGAAGCTTTATTATAAACCTACATTCAAATGAGCTTTTTATCTTTGTATTTTGAATTACCATGTACTTAAAACCCTATAGTATTGGCAACGATCAATATGGGCTGAATCCTAACATCTGTCCTAAACTTCAATATCAAGTATTATACTTTATTACCAGTTTTCGCTATTTTTAACAGTCCAAACATGACGACATTGATCACTCTATGCTCCGTTTGATGGTGAAATGAATGTTTTTTGTTCAGAATCAGAATTAAGTGACAAACATCCATTTTTAGTCACTGGTTTTAGGGCTCGTTTAAGATAAAGATAAATAAATAATAAAAATGATGTTAATGAAAATAACATTTCTACTTATATAGAAAACAAGGATATATATTTTTTTATTTTCTACCAAAAAAAAAGAATTGCACTTTTAAGAAAAGATAGTTGTATTGTGTATTTGAAGCCCTCTGTTTTTTCAGATCTCAGACATCAAGTATTGAATAAAAAGTTTTCATAGATTTGTTACAGATGTGAATACCACTTAAACATAAAAATCAATGTAAATATGATAGCTTGCTTTACACTTCACTCTAAATGATTTTGCTCCAAACCAATAGATTGTATGTATGAAATAATGTAACGAAAATTAATTTCTCCTATCATATTTTCAACTAGAGGGCATTTACTGTATAAAATCCTTATGTAATATTAACAAAAAAATCTTAGATCATTATATTTCTGAATAATTTCAGTCCCTTTGGAAATCTCTTTATATAATTACCAAAGCAAAGTTTCACATTCTGAGATTTCTGGTGGATAAATCAGAAATGTGACACATGAACTGTAAAGAATATTTGCTGAATTTCTAAAGATCTTTCATCTCCATAACCCCTGTCTTGAATAAACCTGCAGTAATACATATGCTAACCTCCATCGCTCTATTTATTCTGGTTCCATTTTTACTTCCCCTTCTATATAATGAGATCCGTATGCTATGTCAGTTTTCAACCTCTTGATGTTTTCATGCGGCACACTAGAGATATATGAATTGTGTTCAGGGTCTTGTCATAGTTTTGGTTTTTGATGTGGGTCATTTTCTACACTTGTTTTAATGTTCCCCCACGTATAATAACATTAAACAGAATCAACCATTCGCCCTGTTTTCTGATATTTTTGCGCCATTCAATAATAAGGATTATATGCATTTACAGCAACAATGGAGCCCAGATTTAATAGAGGCGTTTTAAAATTGTATTTATTAAAACAATGTGTTTGTCTTTTTCTGTCAGAAAAGTATGAGAAGAGTTAACTCTGTTAATGAGATAAGATCAAAATATTATAAATCATTTTTAAGAGCAGTTAGACGTAACTCATAAGACAAGATACAAAATTATATTTTGATAATCTGTATTTTTATAAGAACAGTTAACCCTGGTTCAGAATTAAAAAATGTTATCACTTAACACTGGTTACAAAGTATAAGATTTAAACAAATCTAGATTATTTTATATATAGTTAACCATAGTAAATATTAAAATATAAAATTCGTTTTTAATATGTATTTTTATAATAACAGTTGGTTCATAAGACAAAATAAAAAAGATGATCATTTGTATATAGAGCAGTTAGCCGTAACTCATAAGACAAGATTAAAAAAAATATTTTGATAATTTATATTTTTATAAGAACAGTTAACACTGGTTGCATATGATAAGATTGAAACAATACATACATTCTTTGTATATGAACCATTAAACCTAAATCATAAAAAGAAAAAAAATATTTTTCTAAACATTTTATTTTAAACACCAATCAGGCAAAAAATTATGACCACCTTCCTAATATTGTGTTGGTCCCCCTTTTGCTAAAACAGCCCTGACCCGTCGAGGCATGGACTCCATTAGACCCCTGAAGGTGTGCTGTGGTATCTGGCACCAAGATGTTAGCAGCAGATCCTTTAAGTCCTGTAAGTTGCGAGGTGCGGACTCCATGGATCAGAGTTGTTTGTTCAGCACATCCCACAGATCGTCGATTGTATTAAGATCTGGGGAATCTGGAGGCCAAGTCAACACCTCAAACTCGTTGTGCTCCTCAAACCATTCCTGAAGCATGTTTTGCTTTGTGGCAGGCCGCATTATCCTGCTGAAAGAGGCTACAGCCACCAGGGAATAACGTTTCCATGAAAGGGTGTACATGGTCTGCAACAATGCTTAGGTAGGTGGTATGTGTCAAAGTAACATCCACATGGATGGCAGGACCCAAGGTTGCTTACATCAACTTTGAGGACAAAATGTTCACTTGCTGCCTAATATATCCCACCCACTAACAGGTGCCATGATGAAGAGATAATCAGTGTTATTCACTTCGTCATCAGACCTGCAAACTCACAAGTGTTGAAAAAGGTGACATTTTTCCGAATTAATTACTTGTAGGGGGGCCAGTAGAAAGTTCTGGTGCACTCTGACAAGAAAGTAAAGGGAAAAGACAACATTTGCTTTCAAATAAAAACAAACAAACATACACTATAGCGCAGGGCATTGACACAAATTTCGCAATTTGATTTGATATTGATTAACATGGGGCCTATCTGGTACACTACATAGTAAATTGTATGTACTGTACAATGTGTGGGGGGGGATTTTTGGTGGTGTAAATATATTTATTCTGAAGCAAAATTCTCAGTGTTATATCAGCTTTTACATACTTAAATCTGCAAATTCTTACATTTGATCAAAAATTCAGTTATAATAATAAGACACTATAGGGCTGTTACCAATCAAATTAAATAATTTGCACTGCAAAATTGCAACTACAATAAATAATGTTGTGAGATTGATGTTTTAAACGTTTGCATATACAAATAAGAAAAATACAATGATATTTTAAACATGAAACTAAACCGCCAATAGGTGGCAGCAAGTGACCGTCTTAATGAGTGAGTCATTGAGTCGATTCATTCAAAACGCTGAATCATTCAGTAACAAATCTCCGCGCTGAGTGTTGCTTTTTTTTTGGAACTATTTTCTTCAGTGAAATAGAACGAAAAAGTCAATGTTGTTTGTGTCTGTAATGTAATTTAATAGGCTACTTGTTTATTGAACCACAAAATCCAATGTAACATTTTCAATCGTGATAATAATATTCAGCAAAATTAGCCCATTTCCTTTTCAATATTTACAAAAATTATATAATGAGAATGTACAACATGAATCCATTTTCCAAACCGTGTTTTTGACTTACCCTTAGTCATTATGATACACTTTACATTGGGACTATTTCAGGCCGGTCTGGTAGGAACTGCTGCGGAGGAGTACAGTCCCTGCGTGATTCGCCATAGACATAAAAGCTAGAGAAGTAGCTCCAGCTGCAATGTTCTTCCGCAAGACGCTTGGAGTTCTGTTTATTAACCGTGAGAGTGCAAAAAGTTACAGACTGCAGCTTTCAACTTCACTCAACCGAATTTCGCCAAAAAGCGACTAGTTTGCAGGTAATGTTATGAGTTATGCCTGATCAGTGTATATATGTGTATATGTAATGAGGTAAGTTATGTAGATATGGGAAGAAGGAGGCGGGAACCGGCGAATGTTCAACGTTTTTTAAAGGGTTAGTTCACCCAAAAATGAAAATAATGTCATGTATTACTCACCCTCATGCCGTTCCACACCCGTTCATCTTCGGAACACAAATTAAGATATTTTTGTTGAAATCCGATGGCCTGCATAGCCAGCAATGACATTTCCTCTCTCAAGATCTATTAATGTAAGTTACTAAATCATATTTAAATCATGTGAGGACAGTGGTTCAATATTAATATTATAAAGTGACGAGAATATTTTTGTTGCGCCAAAAAAACAACAACTAAATAATGACTTATATAGTGATGGCCGATTTCAAAACACTGCTTCATGAAGCTTCGGAGCTTTATGAATCATGAATCATGAATCGGATCGCGTGTCAAACTGCTGAAATCATGTGACTTTGGCGCTCCAAGCCGCTGATTCAACACGCTGATTTATGAAGCAATGTTTTGAAATCGGCCATCACTATATAAGTCATTATTTAGTTTTTTTGGCACATTGAACCACTGTACTCACATGAACTAATTAATTTAAATATGATTTTGTACATTAATGGATCTTGAGAGAGGAAATGTCATTGCTGGCTATGCAGGCCTCACTGAGCTCTCGGATTTCAACAAAAATATTCTAATTTGTGTTCCGAAGATGAACGGAGGTCTTACGGGTGTGGAACGGCATGAGGGTGAGTAATACATGACATTATTTTCATTTTTGGGTGAACTAACCCTTTAATAAAAATAAACACAAATTTAAAGTAAAAACGGCAACACACACATAATAAAACAAAAGTAAAATCCAGGCCTGGCTGGTCCTCTCTCGTCCTTCACTGTCGTCGCTCCTCCTTTTATGCACCCCGTCGTCACGGTCCCTCGGCCTCGTTGCTTGCCATATATATATATATATATATATATATATATATATATATATATATATATATATATATATATATATATATATATATATATATATATATTTGTAATTTTGTAAGAACAGTTAACCCTAGTTCATAAAATAATATTACAAATAAATTATTAATTATTTTTTATAAGAACAGCTAACCCTGGTTAATTTTTGATTAAACATGATTAAAATATTTTTTTAATTCATATTTTATAAGAAACACTTTTAAACGATATGCGTTTGATAGACGGAACCAAGATGAATTTCATGCTTCCATTTTAATTCATATTATTCCAAATATTGACATATCCCCCTACCCTTATCTTCAAATTGACAAGCAAGGCATGAAAATCCCCTAGTACGAGTAATGCCTTGACCTCATCCTGGATTAGAGATTAACTGACCGCTGACATGTGTGGCTCTTCTTCCCATTCCAATTCCTCCTAAACTAGCCTCCACAGCACGCCTGTCCACCATGGCAGTCTAATTGCCCTCACACTGAAATTTCTGAAGGAAACACATTATCAATGGACCAGAGGGAGGGTGATTTGCTAAGAGGATCAGTCAAGAAGAGGTATCAACTGGAATTAAGTCATCTGTCCGCATGCACATTTCTACCCTTGAGAACTGTTGGCTCATCATTTCAGTAACACCTGTCTCGCTGGATGCCGCTGGTGGAAGAGAGCTGACCTTATGAGTTACAGAAGTGATACGGTGGGCGAGGAACATGACCAGAGGTCTAGGTTATGACTACACAAGAGTCCAGCAGTAATGAACACATCTCCAGGAATGGCACCATCATCTCCAGCCTTGTTTTCACCATCTCTAACCCGTCGGCCCCAGAGTCCTGGGAGGAGGCCGCCTTCACCTTTCCGATCACCCTCTCCTTCTATAATGACTTCACCTAAACTATGGCAGAAAGCTGCGATATCACGTCTGGCTGAGGAGTTCTTCTGGATAGGGGGGAGTATTGTTGCATCACCAAAATGGAGAATGGGCCAGATAGGTAAGAATTAAGACACTTAAAGGCATTTATTACAAATATGAAATTATCTGGGTGCAACTTTCCAGCAGTTATAAAATGTTATTGTTTTATACATCATTCGGTTTTATGTTTAAGACTTTATGTTTTTCATTTTGTATGTTATTTATATTTTAATTAAGTACTTTGAGTGCACAAACAATACGACAGTGTCCTAAATTATCGGCCATCATGAGAAATGCACATCACACCATATGGACACAAACAATCCCCAGAGATTAGACTGACTAGCTGCGTCACATGACCCCTCTGTCCTTGATCCACTCCTGCTCCTCCAAAGCAAATTTTGAAAGCATACCCTGAGTTGACCGTTAAAAGTAACCTTTTATGACCCCTGGTCCATTAGAATGTCGTTCTGGCATTTACACAGAAAGTAGCAGTAAAAACTCATAATAATATGATATGATTCAACAGGTAGGCCTACATTATTGTAGTATTAGACCGCCTTAAAATAAAGAGATATCTTTCCCATTACAATACAACCAAATTATTGCATGTTTATAAGATGTTGTCTCCAAGTTCGTCATGATTGTAGTATAGGCTATTGTTTCCATGATGCATGCCAGCACACAGTAAACAGCCTTACGAGCCTGTGCGTGTATGACGCAGCTGTGTAATCTGATTGAGAAGGAACTTGATGCAACTGCTTGAACAATTAAACTCCGACATTAAAAGGATTTTCCTAAAGGTGCACTCAATAATAAAGTATTATCATTAAAGTAACAGACGCAAATCATAATCAGTAGCCTGTCGATGACACATGTGCAGCCAAATATTAATCATAAAAATTCTTCTTTTGCAGTGGAGAGATGTATGTGCAACATGCAGGCCGGCTCTCAAATGATTAAACTGAAAGGAAAATCCAAGGCTCTGGTGCGCCTTTTTTATCTTGATGAACACAAGTCCTGCATCCGCTGGAGGCCCTCCAGAAAACATGAGAGAGCCAAAAGTGAGTAAGATAGAAAACTGTGCTTGTGCTGCTGGGATATGACAGCATGTGCTTGTTATTTTAAACACCACCATTAAATTGCTTGACAAGTGCAGGGTGCAGTTCATATAGATTATAGTAGGGGTGAGCGTGGAACAACCTAAAGCAGGGTTAGTTGTAACACACATGGTTTGAAACTTTCCACGCATGCCAGCATGACAAAGGTTTGTGTATTTACTCATTGCCACATCAACACTATATAGACAAAAAATTGCACAAAAATTAAAACATCTTTTGATGATATCACTGAACATTTATTTAACCATAGCAAAAGTAAATTTCCTACTTAAGATAATTTTTCATCTCTGTTTTTTGTATTTATTTAAAATGAGACAAATCTGATATTATTTTAATCTTATATCTGTTATTTAAGAGTTGAGTTAGTTCTTTAATGCTGATATAACCAGCAGAAGACACGAGCCGGGGTTAAATCCCAGTTGTGCAGGTGGGGTGCGTTGTAACACTGCGTTGCAATGAGCCCCTATTAAAACTATACTATTATATTCTATATTTGTATGAATTCTATTGAGAAACCTTGAGAAAAAGGTGAATAAAGACTGAGAGTCAATGTTCAGAAAGTATTCATTATTTTTAAGTTTTGAACTATGCTGTATATCTGTATTTAGAGGTATGTTTGATGTCAAACTCAAAAATGTATTTATTTTTAAAGGGGTGGTAAAGCACATTCTTTCGAAGGCTTGATTGTGTTTGTGGGGTGCACTATAACATGTGTTCATGCTTCGTTTTTAAAAAAGTGCATTATTTTTCATATATTTGACCTTTATTCTACACTGCTCTGTCCCTCCTTGTAAAAACGGTCTGAGGGTTTCCGGATTCTGTGAAGCCAGTCCCTCAAAAATACGGAATGAGCTCAGATTGGTTAGCTGGCCCAGTATGTTGTGATTGGCTAACCGCCTAGTGCACATTTCTCGGAAGAGTCACGCCCCTTCCCTTTACCGGTAGCCTCAGGCTACTAGACTGTGCTTTGTCTACAATGGCGTCAATAAAACCATACCAAGAGCCCGAATCAGACCCAGACAATTTTAGTGAAGATGATCGAGCAGAACCTGTTCAGTCCTCAAGAGTAAAGACTGCGGATCTATAGTGATCGCTACTGAATGGCACCGTTACTTTTGTATTTTTAGAACGATTATAGCCAAATATCTGTCGCAAGAACGAACACTAAACATTGGCTTTACTAGTAGCCAAATCAAACACAGAACCATGTTTAGCATGCCTGTAGATAAACAATACATAAAAGCTCTAATCAAAGAATAATTTACACTAATGCCAAGTTCGCTGTTGAGATTTTAAACAGTTTGTAATGTTAGGTGTTTGTCAGATAACGTTAAGTATGAATGAGCATTTAGCAAACTGGTTTGCAGAGCCAACTGAGCGTTGTCATGTTTACTTCCTTGCTACAACGTACAATTAACAACACAAACTATTTCAGAAAACACATCGACGAAAAATAAATCACACTTACAGGTTGTAGCCCGTACTCGCGAAGATTGTGGAAGCTTTCCTCCGCGAGATGTGCAGCGGTAGCCGCGCGTGCCCGCCTGTCTCGTGCAGCTGAACACAAGCGCGGCTCATGTATTGCAAATACAGATGAATATTGTCCATTATGTCACATTTTCCGATCTTCTCCTCCGACCCCTGTCTGTCTCGTGCTTTGATTTATGATGGGCAGCATATATCCGATGCAAATGCGATCGTGTTCCCCTCATGTCTCTTACGCACATGCATATAACGTTGTATGTTAAACGCACTGCAACGCACCCCCGTCCCTAGGAAGGCTGAAGAAAGTGGACCTGCACTCCAGATGAAAATATCAGCATTTCGTCGGCATTGGCAACAGCACTCCTGTCTACTAACCACAACAACGCTTCTCTGCTGCGATACAAAATGCCCCCCCCCCCCCCCCCCCTTATTTAATATTCTCAGAGGAGGGGTTTATGTAAAAATTGGGACTGGTGATGTCAGCAACCCTGGAGGAATGTGTAGTAGTCCCTACCGGCCGTTTGCTGTAGTCCTTAGAAATTGATTTCTTTAAAAGCAAATATCTCTGTTTGCTTTAAACTTTGAACGTTGTAACTTTGCAGATGTTGTTTATGCTCAAACAGCAACATTACACACTAGCTAAAGTTAGAAAAGTGAAATCGTGCTTTACCACCCCTTTAATTATTAAAAAAAAAGCCATTATTTTATTTTAAAAAGTGAATCGTATTTTATTGACAAAATATTTTAGTTTGTCTTGGATAGTTGTTTGATTAGATCAAATAACATTTTAAGCTGTCATTTGGTCATGTTACAATGTGCCCCTCACATGTTACAATGTACCCCACCTATGGGGCATGTTGTTACATTTCACTTCCATTCTTTCGGGGTAAATCAAGAAAAAAAGTATACACTGTATTAATGAAACAAAACCACATAATTGTACTAGACGTGTAAAATAAATGTGGGAAAAAATAAATACTCTGAACCCCAAGTGGATTTACACAAACTGAGACAGTCAAAAAGCGTTAGGTTGTGCCCCGCTCTCCCCTATTTTTGAATGAGGAAATATTGAAAGAATCAACTCTTGGCATGTTAGGAATTAAATACTACTAGCCTACTCAATATTGCATAAATAAATATATAATAAATGTCACGTTACAATCAAACAATGGCTGAATCCAAAATCACCCCCTAAACCATCAATCACTATTTCCTACGTTAGTCCACTAATACAGTTCACCTGAAGGAGTGAATGAAAACGAGCACGCAAATTCGTACAGCGTTGAGTGTACATCGGCTGTACACTCTTGTTACTTTCGGACACCACTACACATGGCTTTGCCCATTTAGGGGGCAATATAGGGGGGAAATTTCAGATTCAGCCATGAGTCAAGAAACAGATTAAAGTTAAAAATTTAATCTGGAATTTAAAATCACGTCTGGAATTACTTCTGGTACATTGTTTATACTGGAGATTAAAGGTTGAGCACGTAGCATTGTAGGAAACAGTATACCAGTAAGTAAGCTCTGTTTATTCAGGTATTCTGTGCATATAGAAAATTATATAGAAAAGGCATGCACAGTTATACTGAATCAATAGTGAGAATAGTAAGGTAGTAAGCTATCTGAACACCCTTGAGTCTTAAAAAATATGTATTTTTGCTACAATTTCTTGGAAGAGAATGAGTGTACAATTCAAATGTATGTTTGCTAGGACTGCAACATTAGCATTAACAGCGTCAAGCTAAACACACGTGTTTACACATTTGAGTTAATTGGGTCTTTAATGAGTAGCTAATCACCTGGATTGGATAGTGTTTTATTCAGTAATATTTTTAATTACACTTTACATTGTTACTCAAATAAGTACTGAGTAATATTAATTAATTTTAAGTTACTTACTATAGAGTTTTGGTTATTTTACAGTGTCCTTGTTAGACATGCAACTAAATAACTAATAATTAAACTGTAACAAAGACACCTCAAAAGAAAAGTGTAACCTTTACTGTTACTACTATAGTGAGTACATGTAATAACGTGTTACATAATGTTACCATTTTTTCCTCTAAAGATTGTTTTGTCAAAAAGTCTGAATCACTGAAGAAATGATCAAACGCTCTGAGCACTGCACTATTTTTCTTGTTCTTGGTTTATTCAGTCACCATAGACTCTATCCATGAGGTCTGTGAGGGGATGAGAACTGAGGTCTTCAGGCGATTTGCCAGCAATAACTTTGATCCAAACTGCTGCTTCAGTATTTACCATGGGGACCATGTGGAATCTCTTGACTTGGTTTCCACGAATGGAGAAGAAGCACGGACCTGGATCACTGGCCTTAAATACCTCCTGGCAGGCATCAGTGACGAGGACAGTCTGGCAAAAAGACAACGGACACGAGATCAATATCCTTTTAATTGTGTCCTCTGAGGCGGAAAGTCTATCTGTCGGAGTGACGGACTGAGTCCACCCATAGCGCCCCATATGTGACCTGTTTCAGTTTGTGTGAATTGTGAGAGTGGATATTTCCTTACATCTTGTTGTAAATGGTTGAGACGGACCTTTTCAGAAGCAGACAAAAATGGAGATGGGAATCTGAGCATTGGAGAGGTTCTACAGCTGCTCCACAAGCTCAATGTGAACCTTCCAAAGCAGAAAGTCAGAGAAATGTTCCAGGTACATTATATATACATTGAATTACAGTACACAGAGCTGCCGTTGAGTAAGCAAAGAGTAAGCAAACAGTCTCATTCAACTGTGCGCTATTTCTACATAGTTTTACTCAAATATCATAATTTGCTGATGATGATCAGTGATGATAACACAGTGCTATTAATAAAGATGCCGATGAGTACGCTCAGTGAGTATGTAACATATGGTTCATTTTGAACAGATGGTGTTGTCTGAATCTGGTTGAGGTCTTAACTCTAGTGCCTCTAATCCTTAATGCCGACATATATATTTCTACTGCAACCAATACCATAACACCACTTTCACTGAAAGTACAAAAAAAGAGATGACTGGGGAATCAGATAAGAAAAAAATTTGATTGTTGTTAATTTTGAGGTATAAAAACTTCCAATATTTTTCTTTCTGTTGTCTAAAATGTTTCTACCTCTTTCTAATTGAAATGTACAGTGAGGAAAATAAGTATTTGAACACCCTGCTATTTTGCAAGTTCACCCACTTGGAAATCATGGAGGGGTCTGAAATTGTCATCGTAGGTGCATGTCCACTGTGAGAGACATAATCTAAAAAAAAAAATCCAGAAATCACAATATATGATTTTTTAACTATTTATTTGTATGATACAGCTGCAAATAAGTATTTGAACACATGTCTATCAGCTATTATTCTGACCCTCAAAGATCTGTTAGTCTGCCTTTAAAATGTCCACCTCCACTCCATTTATTATCCTAAATTAGATGCACCTGTTTGAGGTCTTTAGCTGCATAAAGACACCTGTCCACCCCATACAATCATTAAGAATCCAACTACTAACATGGCCAAGACCAAAGAGCTGTCCAAAGACACTAGAGACTAAATTGTACACCTCCACAAGGCTGGAAAGGGCTACGGGGAAATTGCCAAGCAGCTTGGTGAAAAAAGGTCCACTGTTGGAGCAATCATAAGAAAATGGAAGAAGCTAAACATGACTGTCAACCTCCCTCGGACTGGGGCTCCATGCAAGATCTCACCTCGTGGGGTCTCAATGATCATAAGAAAGATGAGAAATCAGCCCAGAACTACACGGGAGGAGCTGGTCAATTACCTGAAAAGAGCTGGGACCACCGTTTCCAAGGTTACTGTTGGTAATACACTAAGACGTCATGGTTTGAAATCATGCATGGCACGGAAGGTTCCCCTGCTTAAACCAGCACATGTCAAGGCCCGTCTTAAGTTTGCCAATGGCCATTTGGATGATCCAGAGGAGTCATGGGAGAAAGTCATGTGGTCAGATGAGACCAAAATAGAACTTTTTGGTCATAATTCCACTAAACGTGTTTGGAGGAAGAAGAATGATGAGTACCATCCCAAGAACACCATCCCTACTGTGAAGCATGGGGGTGGTAGCATCATGCTTTGGGGGTGTTTTTCTGCACATGGGACAGGGCGACTGCACTGTATTAAGGAGAGGATGACCGGGGCCATGTATTGCGAGATTTTGGGGAACAACCTCCTTCCCTCAGTTAGAGCATTGAAGATGGGTCGAGGCTGGGTCTTCCAACATGACAATGACCCGAAGCACACAGCCAGGATAACCAAGGAGTGGCTCTGTAAGAAGCATATCAAGGTTCTGGCGTGGCCTAGCCAGTCTCCAGACCTAAACCCAATAGAGAATCTTTGGAGGGAGCTTAAACTCTGTGTTTCCCAGCAACAGGCCAGAAACCTGACTGATCTAGAGAAGATCTGTGTGGAGGAGTGGGCCAAAATCCCTCCTGCAGTGTGTGCAAACCTGGTGAAAAACTACAGGAAACGTTTGACCTCAGTAACTGCAAACAAAGGCTACTGTACCAAATATTAACATTGATTTTCTCAGGTGTTCAAATACTTATTTGCAGCTGTATCATACAAATAAATAGTTAAAAAATCATACATTGTGATTTCTGGATTTTTTTTTTTTAGATTATGTCTCTCACAGTGGACATGCACCTACGATGACAATTTCAGACCCCTCCATGATTTCTAAGTGGGAGAACTTCAGGGTGTTCAAATACTTATTTTCCTCACTGTATATCTGGTTATAGATTTTAATTAGACTAAATGTGTAAAATAAATATCTCCCCATACCAAAAGTTTTTTTAAACATTATCCAAAAAATGCACACTATACTTTGCTCTGCCTTGACAGGAGGCTGACACTGATGAAAACCAGGGATCATTGACGTTTGAAGAATTTTGTACCTTTTACAAGCTGATCTCGACACGCCGAGATCTTTACTTACTAATGATCACCTACAGTAACCACAAAGAGCACATGGATGTGAACGACCTCCACCGCTTCTTGGAAAATGAGCAAAAGGCTGGTGTGATTCATTTTGCGTATCGTCTTGTTGTAATATGTTACTCTTTTAATGGACATGAACTGTCATATTTGTAATTGATGTATTTTTTTTTTTCTAGATGGTAAATGTGACTAAAGACTACTGCAAGATGATCATTAACCAGTTTGAGCCGTGTTCTGATAATCAAACACATATGCTGCTGGGTATTGATGGTGAGAGACTCTTCCCGTGCTTCATCTTTTTTATGGTTATTATAACATTGGACCTTTACTACATTTTTCTTGCTGTCAAAGGTTTCACCAACTACATGCGTAGTCCTGCAGGGGACATCTTCAACCCAGAACACTATCAAGTAAATCAGGACATGACACAGCCACTGACAAACTACTACATCGCATCTTCTCACAACACCTACCTGACTGGAGATCAGCTGCTGTCTCAGTCTCGCGTTGATATGTATGCGTATGTGCTTCAGGCGGGCTGCCGCTGTGTGGAAGGTAGAAATACTTAAAAGCTTGTCCTTGTCAACATACTGCAGAACCAAAGTATTTTAGATAGTGTTGATCAAAGTAACATATTTTAACAAGGTTTTTTTTACTATCATTAAACTCAGCATGAAAATCTTTTCTTCTCTATCATGACATATATCTGAATGAAACGGCTTCTCAAACAAGAATAAATAAATAAATATATATATATTTCTGCAAGAGGGAGGGGAAGTTATTTTGATTAAAGATTATGAGGGCACATGAATTATCCTTCAAATAACACAGTCTCTCTCTGTCTCTCTAGTTGACTGCTGGGATGGTCCTGATGGGGAACCTATTGTGCATCATGGTTACACACTTACCTCAAAAATCCTCTTTAAAGATGTTGTTGAGACAATCAACAAATATGCATTTGCCAAAACTCAGTAAGTGATTTACACTGCCCGTCCAAAAGTTGTTGTTTGGATTTAAATAGGCAAATGCTTGATTGGTCCATGATTGGATCATCATTGCAGTGATTATTATGTTTCTAGCATGGTGTATGTTAGGCAACAGTTATTCTAACAATAATAGAGCCTTTTCACATTTCCGGGTTTCTCAGAGCAGAAGTCGTCATAATTGGGTTAAATATTATAGCTGTGAATGAGAGAATATTATTACACCTAATATTACACCTTCACAGCAGCGGTAACTTTTTTTATTGTAATTTGATACAAAAGTGATAAAATACAAAGTATTAGTGTTATAAATGTACATATATATTTAAAAAAAAAATGAAAATACAAAAAACGTTGCAGGATTTACGATATTGATGACCGTTAAAACACGCCATCACAGTCTGTGAAAAGGGTCTATTGATGGAGTGTGTAGCTTTTCATTTCTTAAACAACCAGGAAGACATATCATGGCCATATTCCAGGATGACAATGTCAAGATGTATCAAGCTCAAATTGTGAAAGAATAGTTGGGAGGGAACATAAAGAATCATCACCATCATACAAAAATGTATGCAAATCTTGATAGAAATAAATGTTGTGATGTTTTTTCCATCAAGAGGTCCATATATGGGGCTTTCCTACATATATGGGGCTTTCCTGTAGCTCAAACAGTAGAGCGTAGCGCTAGCAATGCCAAGGTCATGGGTTCGATTCCCAGGGAAAACAAGAACTGATAAAATGTAAAATATGTACCTTAAATGCAATGTAAGTCGCTTTGGATAAAAGCGTCTGCCAAATGCGTAAATGTAAATATATTTTTGGTTGAGATCTTGTACTGACAATGCAAGAGTCAAGCACTCTGTAAAGTCTCCTCCAGCACATCCCAAAGACTTTCAATGAATTTAAGGTCTGGCCAATGAAAATTATTCTTCATGCTCCCTCCCTCACAACCATTCTTTCACAGTTTGAGCCTGGTGAATCTTGTCATCCTGGAATATGGCCATGATATGTCTTCCTACATGGTTGTTTAAGAAATGAAAAGCTACACACTCCATCAATTAGGGTTAGAAGAAATGTTGACAAATATGTAACATGTTAGAAACATAAAAATCACTGCAATAATGATCCAATCATTGACTCTTAAGCATTTGCCTATTTAAATCCAAACAGCCAGGCAGTGTGTTATATATAATAAATAATTATATAAATGAATTTAATAAAATAATAATTAAGTAATTAATTAATAAAAAAGGAATATATATATATATATAATAACATGCATCATCTCAAAATAATTCTTCCACTGTCAGATATCCAGTGATCCTTTCTATAGAGAACCACTGCACTGTGTCTCAGCAGAAGAAAATGGCTCAACACCTCATGGAAGTGCTCCAGGACAAGCTAGACCTGTCAAATATAAATGTGAATGAGTCCAGGCGTCTGCCATCTCCAGAGGTTTTGAAAGGAAAAGTACTTGTCAAGGTAAAGTAATTTGTTTTATTTGTCTTGGAAAACATTGAGTAAAATTGAAAGTAGAATACTTCTGCTACCAAGTCATGGGGGAAAAAAATGAACATGAGATGCTTTCCAGGGAAAGAAGCTGCCAGCAAACATTGATGCAGATGCAGAGGAAGGGGATGTGTCTGATGAAGACAGCGGTGAGGAGGACGAGGAGGAAGAGGAGCAAATGAATGGAGATGTGAGATGTTTTTTTCCTTTTGTCTACATTAGAATAATTTGGTTATTCTTCTTTTTAAGTGTCTGACTAAAAACTGCTGTGTTCTGGGTTACAGATCACAGAAGGAGCACCGGAGACGGGTGATGAATCGAAGAAACGTTCACAGAGGTCGTTCATGGGCAGCTTCAGGCGCAAGGTCTGCAAAACACTTTCCACTTGTCACATTATATTTCCAGTAAAATGTGGGAAAATATCACAAAAGCAGCATTATACAGTCTCTAGATGTTCCACAATCTGTGTTTTAGAAGAAAAAACGTGTGAAATTAAAAAAGAAGCCCATCCTGAGTGATTCTGATACTGAGCAGGAAATCCAAAGCAGTAATGATAAACAGACCATCAACTATGGCAAGTGAGTATTTCAGGAGAAATTTTAGTTGTTGAATTCTGTGTACTTTAAAAACAACAGCAACGGGGAAAAAAGTGCTGTTTAATTTATGCTATATATCTACACTCACCTAAAGGATTATTAGGAACACCATACTAATACTGTGTTTGACCCCCTTTCGCCTTCAGAACTGCCTTAATTCTACATGGCATTGATTCAATAAGGTGCTGAAAGCATTCTTTAGAAATGTTGGCCCATATTGATAGGATAGCATCTTGCAGTTGATGGAGATTTGGGGGATGCACAGCCAGGGCACGAAGCCCCTGTTCCACCACATCCCAAAGATGCTCTATTGGGTTGAGATCTGGTGACTGTGGGGGCCATTTTAGTTCAGTGAACTCATTGTCATGTTCAAGAAACCAATTTGAAATAATTTGAGCTTTGTGACATGGTGCATTATCCTGCTGGAAGTAGCCATCAGAGGATGGGTACATGGTGGTCATAAAGGGATGGACATGGTCAGAAACAATGCTCAGGTAGGCTGTGGCATTTAAACGATTGGGCACCCAATTGCCCAAGGGGCCTAAAGTGTGCCAAGAAAACATCCCCCACACCATTACACCACCACCACCAGCCTGCACAGTGGTAACAAGGCATGATGGATCCATGTTCTCATTCTGTTTACGCCAAATTCTGACATCTGAATGTCTCAACAGAAATCGAGACTCATCAGACCAGGTAACATTTTTCCAGTCTTCAACTGTCCAATTTTGGTGAGCTTGTGCAAATTGTAGCCTCTTTTTCCTATTTGTAGCGGAGATGAGTGGTACCCGGTGGGGTCTTCTGCTGTTGTAGCCCATCCGCCTCAAGGTTGTGCGTGTTGTGGCTTCACAAATGATTTGCTGCATACCTCGGTTGTAACAAGCTCACAGTAACCCTCAGGTCGCCACCAAAGTTATCAGCCAAAGTAGCAGTCCTCTGCTTTGCAGCGGGAGGGCGACTAGATCGGGGGATACGCAATGGCACTCCACCCCTTTCGAGGTATTGGAGTCTGGACCGTAACACCTCGATGGTCATGTTCCCGCAGTGGGAAAATGAGTCATTCACGAACGCTGCCTCAGCGTGCTGAACGCCCAAACACGTGAGACAACGAACGTGACCATCAACTGGGGAGAGAAATCGACCGCATCCAGAAACACGGTTTGAATGACATCTTGAAAAAGACGCAGGGTCAAACCGTGTTGCTCTTTTAGAAAGTAAAACTGCTCTTTTTATGTGCTGAAGATGACCGCGGCATCACACAGTACAAAAGTGCAAGCCTGTGTGTGCACTCAAAAACGGAAACGCCCAGCGAACCAACTCTTTGATCTCCGTTGAAGCGGCCACCCGCTGAGACGCGCCGTCACACCCACACTGGAAGCAGCAGTCGTTCCTCTCACGAGACTCGTCGTTTACACTCTTCGTAGAAACAGGAAACATTCACTGTTCGGCTCCGAAGTAGAAAGCAATGATCTAGCATTCCACTTCCTTATTTATACCCGCACCGCGGGGCAGAGTGTGGAATGCATGGATCGCATGCCAATCTCCATTGGCTCGTTTTTAACACACTCGAAGTAGATTGGTCTCTGAGATCAGATCCCAATTCGTCGGTCAGTTCCGACGTACGTCGAACATGACCGACTGAAAGGGAATCCCAGAAACTGAGCAGATTGTGAAATACTCAGACCGGCCCGTCTGGCACCAACAGCCATGCTCGAAACTGCTTAAATCACCTTTCTTTCCCATTCTGTCATTCAGTTTGGAGTTCAGGAGATTGTCTTGATCAGGGCCACACCCCTAAATGCATTGAAGCAACTGCCATGTGATTGGTTGATTAGATAATTGCATTAATGAGAAATTGAACAGGTGTGCCTAATAATCCTTTAGGTGAGTGGATATTATGTAAACACAAACTTTTATTTTGGATGCGATTAATCGTGATGAATCATTTGACAGCACAATTTTTTACAGTAAAATGAATTATCCCATTAAACCTCATATAATTTTTTCACTGTATAGTGAGGTAACTTACAGTTAACCAATTTCCATAGTTTTATTGTAACATTGTTACAAATATTTTTACAGTGTGTATCTAAATCTGTCCAGTCTAATGATAGTCCATGTTTCATGGACATTTTTGCAGACGGAGGAAAACAATGAGACTTTCTCGCGCCCTCTCTGATCTTGTTAAATACACAAAGTCAGTGCATGTTCATGATATAGAAACTCAAGGTAAGACAGTTGCGTCCTCTATAAGCACAAACTGTAAATTTGTTCCTGATGTTTATGTCTAAATAAACTGCCTTTGTGTTGCAGCATACATGTGCAGCTGGCAAGTCTCCTCCTTAAACGAGAGCATAACTAACCAGATTCTGCAGCTGAAACCTGCCCAGTTAGTTCGCTTCAATCAACGGCAACTCTTAAGAGTCTACCCCTCCAACTACCGTGTTGATTCAAGCAACTTCAATCCTCAGCCTTTTTGGAACGCGGGATGTCATTTAGGTTTGAATTAGCTTTTATTCTTTAATTTATTATGAATTATTTCCTTTTCATCAAAGCCTGTTGTTAATGATGAAACAGCGACGACTTTGATTTGACAGCAATGGATCACTGCTGGCAAATGGCTGTCTCTTTTTTTCACAGTTGCGCCGTGCATTTGTTTGAAATGTTGTTTCATCTTTCCAGTCGCTCTCAACTATCAAACAGAAGGCCGTATGCTTCAGCTGAACAGAGCAAAATTTGCAGTAAATGGAAACTGCGGCTATGTGCTGAAGCCAAAATGCATGTGTAAAGGTAAGATGGTGTCTCTAGAGTACAGATAAAAAAGACACATTTGTTTGATGCATTATCTTCACCACACATAATGATTGTCCTCAGGTGCCTTTAATCCTACGCTGGAAGACCCTTTGCCAGGACACAGGAAATCTCAGCTAGTGCTCAAGATAATTAGTGGCCAGCAGCTACCGAAGCCAAAAGACTCCATGTTAGGGGACAGAGGAGAGGTGAGTTCACTCATACTGAAATGAAAGTACGTACAAATGTGTAACACGTGATCTGAGATTGACTGTTTTGTTGTCCAGATCATAGATCCCTTTGTGGAAGTGGAGATAATTGGATTGCCTATTGATTGCAATAAGCGGCAGACAAGAGTAGTGGACGACAACGGTAAGTACAAATCTGGATTGTGCAAACCGAACTTGGCAGTTCTGGTAATTCAAATATCATGGCATCTAAACGTTTAGTGGTTGATTCATGTGTGTTTTTAGTGACTGACACTGATGGAAACAGTGCTCAGTGTGCAACATTTATTTTACATTTGTGTCTGGTGGTGTTCACGGCACACAGAACACGGTTTTGACTTCCACTGCACTGCTTTGTAATATTTTTTTTGATGTAAACAAATGCAAGACAGACTTCTTTGTATTTTTAAAGCACTGTGCCAAGTTAAAAGTTATTTTCCATGCAATGTCAGTTTATCAAACAAATGCCTCTTTGTGAAAAATATTCACTTGTCTCAAATGAGGCGCAATTTTTCATTTTTCTGTTATTTCTGATTCGAAATGAACCATTAGTTGTAATCTAAGATTAGCATATTAACAGCTGAGTTTTGTTTTAAATATACTTTTCTCATGTTTTAATGCCATACTAACAGGTTTTAACCCCATGTGGGAGGAAACACTAGTGTTTACGCTACACATGCCTCATATTGCCTTAGTGCGCTTTATGGTTTGGGACCATGATCCAATTGGACGAGACTTCATTGGACAGAGAACCATAGCGTTTAAAAGCATGATGCCAGGTAAATTGCATGCCAATCAATGACATTGTTGCACAGACGATGTACAATATACATTTACATTGTTGTCAATAATTCAGTCAGTTAGCCTTATTTTATTTTCTTGTCCCACAGGATATCGGCATGTTTATTTAGAAGGTATTCAAGAAGCATCTATCTTTGTGCATGTTGCCATTAATGACACCACAGGAAAGGTACAATTACATTTCTCTTTTGCATAAATGTAGCTGTTGTTAAAGTTATTTTGACTTTTATTAATTGCCATTTTTCTGATATACTCATAACCAGGTCAAATCAAGCAACGCAGTAAAGCAGCTAATCCAGAAAAACCTTATGCACACCTCTGAAGACGGTACAAGGACATCATTCGGTGCAAACTTCCTGCGCAAAGGTGGAGCTAGGAAGAACCAGGCAAAAGTCGTGAAGGGCTCAGTCGACTGTTACACCAAAGAGGACTTTCTAAACAGACGTTACAGTGATGACGTGAGTTCGAAGGGCAGCAGGAGTACCTCACAATCTGCGTCGTTGCTCAGAGGAGCTCAAAGTGAACCCCTGAGAAGGGCCCATAAGGTCTGTTTTCAGGAGCCAGAAGGATCTCATGAGGCACGGCGCCGCCTGTCCTCTATCACATACTCTGGTGGAGCAGGAGTGGTGGCTATGGACTATACCAACTTAGCATTTGATTCAAAAAACAGTTCAAAACTGGACATTCAGACTTCTGTGGTTCAATCACACCTTGAGGATAACAAGGAGTTAAGTGTTTCAAAACAAAATGAATTACCATCTAAACAGGAGTGCGAGTCTAGAGGCTTAGCGGTACCTAACATGAAGGATCCTGCTTCTACACTGAATGAACGACTCTTGTCAAAGCAGATCGCAAGTGCTAAATCTGTTGTTGAGGATTCAGTGCAGGAACTTGAAATGTGTCAACTTCAAGAGAGCCATCTAAAAATGAAGTCAGAACCTACACAAGAGTGTGAACCCTTGATTTTCCATCCAATACCCGATGGAGTACTAGATCCTTCTAGTGGAACATTAAACACTAGAAACCTGGTGCTCAAAAATACATTTTTAGATGGTAGGCTTAACCCCCAGTGGCAACCGATGTCTATCCCCGCAACCCCTGCGCTGAGCAGACGCAGGAATGACCAAGGCACCCCAGCTTCCAAAGATTCTCCATTTAAAGGACGCAGATCACAAAGCGTCCCAAGACACCGTCCGCCCTCTCCGCCAAGCACAACCGGTCACGTTAGGAAAGAATTCCTCAAACAATACCCTCTTCCACAGTGCAGTTACTCTGCACCAAAAAACTCTGCTCCTAATAACCACAACCTCGCTGAAAGTGAATCAAGCAGCCTAAGTAGTTTGGACAGCCTTGACCTGAGTACTCTGCCATCCCGTTTCCCTGACAACCAGCAGCAGACAATGGGCACACTGCAGAGGGAAATGAATGCTCTGTTTGAGCAGAAAATGCGTGAGATTCGCTGCCATTCACCACTGTTTTTCAGAGGTAAGTCGTAAGGCACAGAAAAGTGCCAAAGGCTCTTTCCTAATTTATAAATTATGTTTTACATTAATGCTCTTTTCATTTCTAGGGCTGGGGGAAACAAAAATCACTTTTTATTTGACCTCAGTAGAGATTTGACTGATTTTAATTTGTGGTGGGGTTTTAATTTTGTTTTTGTATTTATTTATTTTTAGATTCCTCAACATTGTAGAACAACAATGCATGTGAAACCTAAAACGCAACAGAACAGAAAACGCCACATCGCAGCTACTGTGATGGATATGGACAGATGCTACAGGAAGAAAAGTAAACACATACGCAAATACATATTTGTATTTTAATCATACAAATCATCAGCTCACGTCATCTGGGCTCATAATTACTGTTCAAAAAGGAGTCTGGAATCTTACATTCTGTCTTTTGCATCTGGAAGCTGCGATTATGATTTAGATATAATGACTTTAAAGACTAAACATATGTTTCTACAAATTTGTTTCTTAAATAATGCAATCACACTTTGGTGTAAGTCCAAGTTTATTAATTCATTAATATACATGGTGCCAGAACGAATACCTCTTTTGTGACAGTAAGAGGTGTTTTTGTTTTTAAACATATTTTTTGTTTTTTTTTCTCCCATGTTTGAATTACAAAACAACTGTAATATGTTACTTGTCATTTTTACTTCTATAAAATATTTTACTTTTTTAAAAGACATTTTCTCCAATCTTTGTCATTTATTAGCAAAATAGATTTTGTATTTAACATTTTAGACTCATAATGATGGTCTAAAAAAAATCTATATCATTTTAAGTTGGAATGCATGATAATGATCTAAAATACAAACAGCTACATGAGATTTTTCTGCAAGATTCCACTTAAATGAAGGTGCCTCACTAACTCAAACATCTTTACTGAACAAACAGATTAGATTTTAATACGTTTTAAAAAATGAAAATGATGTATTAAAAACTCTGCAATTCAGTACATGTAATCTAGATCAGTTCAAATGTATAAAATATATTTTCTAACATGGGAAATAGTAATAATACCTAAACACCAGATAATGTACAGACCTATGAACAGTCGTTCTGCTATTACATCGCTGTTGTTGAAATTTCTATGCCTTGTTCTTGTCTGAAGTTTCTTGGTCTCTCTTTGTGTTGGTCATTCTCAAACGCTGGCTCAGCTCCTGAGTCAAAACTGTGCAGCAGGATTTCTGTGTGTTTGAGAACAGGTTTTATAATGAACAAAATGTGCTACTGTACAGTTGCAATCTGTGCTGAAGTTTAACGACAATGAAAAATAAGACTGCTGTAAATGAGCTTCCTGGTGTGGTAAATCATTCAGATGTTAGTGTGTGTGTGTGCGCGTGTTTATTTTGGCATTACTTGCCTTCTGCTCCCCTGCAGTGCTGCGAGACTTTGAGGTGAGTTCAAACAAGGACAGCAGCACTCCAATCCCAAGGCCTATAGCAAGAACCAGGAATATGCCCTTCATGCTATGGGCCCTCAGAGACGAAGCTTTGGCACTATCCGGGATGCAGCTGCTAGCCCACCACTTAGTGCGCAGGTACGCCAGCTCCCCAGCCTCGCTCAGCTGCAGGATGGCTACGCTCAGGTTCTTCAGCATAGGAGATCCTGTTCCAAGAAAAAGACTGAGGCATCAAAACCATTAATTGCTGACTGAACTGCATCAAGATGTCTTTTTCCTCCCTTTAAAGCTACACTGTGTGATATTTTCCCCCATCTAGCGGTGAAAGGGTATATGACCATCCAGTAAATATTAGTTTCTGTTCCTTCCAATTCCGATTTCGTTTTAACTCCTACGGTGGCCGATTTAGTCCAAAATTAACATGGCTTCCAGTTCAATCCAGCAATCCCCCTCTTCACATTCGACATTGTGCCACCGAGTGTTAAAACGCGAAAGGCGAAGCTTGAATTTAAGGGTATGTCCCTCTTTGGCTAATGTACTTTCAAGATGGAGGGGCAACATGGCGACCCCCATTCGAACCCCTTACCCGTATGTACTTTCAATGGCATATTATAAACTTACGAGAATACTTTATTACTTGAAAGAAGTAAATATACATTAATGAGCACATATATTTTTGAAAGAACTAAGTGTTTTTAGCTAAGAATAAACTAAAAAAGTTACACAGTGTAGCTTTAAACAAATAACTCACCTGAAAAAGTGATCTTTTGTGTAAACTTCAATGTATGTTTTAAAGTTCCTCTATTATGCATTTTTATAGATATTACCTTTCATGTAGTGCGTCATATAGATGTTTGTGAATGTAAAAGGCCTGCAAAGTTTTAGGGGCCATTTAGGCTACACAACAAAATTTTCAACTAAAAACTGAAAACTTTTTATATGTTTTGGCCGTTGATTTATACGACAACAGCATTTTCGGTGCAAACTTTTGAAAAAAAACCCATAGCATTATTGTCTCTGTGTAAACTACAAAAACACAATTTTTTTACGCATCAATCTATAGGCGTGTCGTTTTTTGTTTTGTTTTTTACAATGTTACATTGCCAACTACTGGCCTTAACACAGCTGGTATTGGGTGTTATAGTATGGATATGGTAATGGACGTTTCATTTCCGACCATAAATGAAATGGCACTGGTAGATGAATCACAACAGACTGAGCCATCTGACCAATCAGAGCAGAGTAGTCTCTCAGAAAGGAGATATCGTTTTTTTGACCTTGGATGCACGTAAACATCAAAACAAAATCAGGAACCTTTAAAATAATATAATAGGGGCTTTAAACTACATCCATTAAAAAGAACTGCACAAGCACAAATATGTGTGTCTCACCAAGAGGAGTTACAATGCTGTAACCTCTCATCCCGATGACCTCATGTGCACGGACCAGTTCACAATGCCGTGCCACGGCCAAGTCCAGGGACACCGATTCTCCAATGAAAGCATAATTTCCTTCCTTTGCTCTCTGGACACCCTCATCCATAGAGGACACAAAACTCTTCCTCCGCTCCATGTGCTCATAGATGCGGCGGTAAGATGGGTTATTCGAGTTCTGTGCAAAAAGCATGTTAAGATGTAAAGAAATCCGTCTATAACATCTGGCAGGAATGAATGTTTCTAATCAGAAAAATGTGCAGATATGATTCATGTGATCAGACCTTGAAGAAGGCAAGGGTGGAGGAGCCGGCAAGAGTTCCATATTCTATTACTTCCTGATTAGCCAAGTCCTCAAAGCCTTTAATCATGAGCGGAGCCGAGTCAGACCCCTGAGAGGAATTAAGACTGGAAAAATAACAGGCCAAGAGCACGATGGCAAACAACCACCAGGTACAACTGATAACCCTTCCTGACACAGCTTTAGGGTGAGGGCCTGCACCTGCAGAAAGCAAAACAAATGAGAGGAAAAGACGTTATCCTTCCATTATCACAGACTGAAAGGTAATTCAGATGGAAAAGGTAAAGGCCAAGTACACCAGTGAAAATACCTTGTAATGCTGAGTAGCCGATTCCTGTTATTGCATGTTAGATGCATATTCGTGTTTTTAAAGACATTTGGTTCAAAGGATAGAAATATTTTATTGCTTATTTCTTTTGACAAGTAGGAGGTGCAGGCTTAAATCTGTGCAGGACAAGGTGGTGATGACATTTTACAAGTTTGTTTATACACCAAAGCATCTCTAAGACAGCTTCACTTCTTGGTAGGTGCACTACTGAGATAAAAGTTCATTTGAAGCACCAACTGAAAATGAATAAAAACTAAAACAAGCAATTCATTAATTAAACATAAATTAAAAAATAAAGGTCTAAATAAAAAAGCAAAGCTGAAATACACTATTTACACTAAGTGAAAATATGTATATATTCTATATATATTATATAAAAGTAGCAGTTCTTTGCAATATGTGTAATTGGTAATTAGATGCTGTCTATACTTTATTTTGGCAGATACACTCTAAAAAATGCTGGGTTAAAAATAACCCAAGTTGGGTTGAAAATGGACTAACCCAGCAATTGGGTTGTTTTAACCCAGCAATTGGGTTATTTTTACCCAGCAATTGGGTTATTTTAACCCAGCGGTTGGGTTAAATGTTTGCTTAAAACAACCCAATCGCGGGACCCAACTTGGGTTATTTTTAACCCAGCATTTTTTAGAGTGTACATACTATTTGCACCTCAGTATTGTTGTACATTAACAGGATGCAATAATAACATTGAGTGTACATTACTATTTATTATAAATTATTATTATGGATTCTGCCTTAATGGGACAATAAAAGCCCTCCCTACGCCTAACCCTACCCAATAAATACTTTTATTATTATTAAACATTTCGTTAGGCACTTTATTTCCACTTTTAGAAGTGGAATAGCAGGGTGTTCAAATTTTTCCACTTTATTTCCATGTTCTTAATTTTGTTCTAAATCTTTCCAATGTGATATGATGGGAAAAGGGAGAAGAGCGAGCTTGACAAAAGGTTTATTAGAACCCGAGTCGATCATGTCAAAACCTAGTTTTATGAGCTTTAAACCGAAAGTATACTCCGCTTTTTTGCGTGTCCGAGAGCGTATGTGCACAGTCGAACGCACAGCCT
The DNA here is from genome assembly GCA_023566225.1 of Romanogobio albipinnatus. Lineage (NCBI taxonomy): Eukaryota > Metazoa > Chordata > Actinopteri > Cypriniformes > Gobionidae > Romanogobio > Romanogobio albipinnatus. The sequence continues at coordinate 17,342,302 of CM042254.1, forward strand.
TGCAAAGTATACTTCTTTTTACTTGTATGCGTACACAGCCGTTCAACGCATGCGCAGTTTTGAGCTCGGCACGAGTTACAACCCATCAATACTGCAAAAAAATGTAGTTCGTGTGTGCAACCTGCATGCACAAAGTACGCACGGTTACAAAAATCCGTACTGTACGCTGACCCTCGCGTACGCGTAAAAAGTGGAGTACACTTTGGCCTTTTGGCCTCTACTGACTACGCCACTGAAGACGCTGAAAGGCATCTTTTTTAATCTTGTGTGGCCCAACCAGACATTGTTGGGTGGAGCTAGTGTAAATAGCACTTGCCAACAAGGTGCGCTATTTGCACTTGGTGTAAATAGACACTCCGATAAAGGCAAAATAGTGATATATAAAAATATATACATTAAAACAAAATGACAAAAAAATTACTAAAGTAAACTATAATTAATATGAAAACTTAACAATAAAAAGAATATTATTAAAGATTATACTAGTATATAAATAATACTAAAATAACTCTGATGGACATGACGTAAACATTACATTTCCCACCACATCTGACCACTCAAAATATAAATAAAACGTAATTGTCCACAAATCTTCCATAAGGTTCTGCAGAACAACATGAAAAATCCAGGACACTCAGCCCGGCAATGAGATACTCAAATGATACTTGAAGTTTACTCAAAGATGCCTTATTAATTTCAATACATTTAAAGTATGCCCCCTTTGTATGGATAGAAAATTGTTATATTAGGGCCAGGACAGGACTTGAAAACAGGACATGTCCTGGGAAAACGGGACGTTTAGTCACCCTAGTCTGAATGTGATCTGAACTAATTCTGGTCAAAATTCCATACATTTCGGGGGGGAAAGGAACCAGTTTAAAATGAACATTGGGATGTGAAGGATATTGAAAAGATTATAAAATATAGTATTCTGCATTCGAAGGATCAGGACTACAGGCTTTTCAGTGCACGGCCCCTAAAATCTGCTATTACATTAATTCTGATGATTACCTTGCAGGCTTAGGGCTCCTGCAGCGTACCATAAGCTGTGGAGAAGTGTGAAGTGATTCGGCTCTGTCTCAGGCTGACTCCATTCACATGGACTCAACCTTGATATAAAGAGACAAATGCAGAAATCAGCTTCAGTTCAGATAAAAATCCTTAATCTGAAAAGCAGTGCAGCGGTTTTAACAATTGTTGTATTAAATGTTTAGTAAATGAGCAATTGCTTTTTTTCTGTGCGTCTCTGGTGTTCTGCTCATTTCTCTGACCTTCCCACAATGCAGATGCAGACTGCAGTCACAAAGTATGCAATCAGGATGCCGAACCAGGTCTCCCCAGAGAAGGGGGAGAGGAACTCAAAAAAGCCAGGCTCCTCAGAAACAATATCTTTGCGGAGGAGGATACTGATTCCGGTCTGCATGTAAGGTTTTGTCATTCCCACAGCCTTCTCACGGGCAGCGGTGAGTGTGAGGGGAGCCACGGCCAGATCAGCTTCCTGAGAACAAAACATGTGAAAGGTTTGACACTACTTGGGGAGGATTAATGTCATTGAGATGATTTAATTGCCATGCTGATTTTAGATTTATATGCAGCAGTACAATATGTACTATTGTGTATTTTGCTGAAAACTGCATAACATACCCCTCTAACAACCTCCCCGATCATTCCGTTCCAGTTTCCACTTTCGTCCTGCCGGCCATACGATCCATCCTTCACCAGGTGAACTTTGTATTTGAATCCCAGTTTCTTAGCCAGCTCAGTGAGCAGATCCATACAGTAGCCTTCTAACTGTGAGCCCTTGCTCATTGTGTAGGGGTCTTGCTGAAAATGAAAAAATTCAAGTTGAAAATATAATATTATTAATATAATTATTGTTAATGTAAATAATATTAAAATACCAAATAACATTTGTACCTTTATGGTGGTAACTATCAGTTCTTGCCTTGCTGAAATGGGAAAAAATGCAATATTAATAATAATAGAAATAACTCTCACACCCCTTTACACATGAAAATGCACTATCCAAAGTGCTAAGTTTCCATAGACCTAAGTTTGGTCTTGTTTTAAAGCAGACACGTGGCAGATTATTGCTGAAGTGACAGCAATTCAAAATATGAAAACGTTATGGAAGTCTAAATTTACTGTAAATAAAAAATACTATACTAAATATTTTTTATTTTATATAAAATATATATTTTACAAAAAAAATTTAATCTAAAATTACTATAAAATCAAAGCTATATGTCTAACCAAGTTGTGTTCCAAATGTGAAGTTGATATCACAAAAATTGAAGTTCCCATGAGATTTTGTTTAGGCGCGAAAAATAACCACCGGTTGTCGTTGAAATTCCATTGATTATTTTTTTGATGCAAATTTCACTTCCATCACAAAACGGTCACCAAATATGGAACCTTGAGACTCAGACCTTCCGACGATATGTGTTTTGTCAAGATTAGAAAAGATTTTGATTATGAAGTAGTTAGAATAAATGTTGTAATATGAAAAATGACATCGCCCACTAGGGGGAGGAGAACGCTAGAAGAATTTAAAGTACCATTTCCATGGTAACGCAACAATTTCATGATAATTACTAAAATATATGATACGAAAAAAGGCGATCAAAAAAAGAGTGCCAGGTGTCCCGCCAGCGGGACGGTGACAGTTAAGAGGTTAATGTTTTGTAAGATTTTTGTTTATGAAAGAGGATTCTTGTGCTCACCAAGGCTGATCAAACAGTAACACTCTTGAAATATTATTACATTTAAAATGAATTCAAATGTATTAATTCAGCATCATTTCTTCAGTCTTCAATGTCACATGATCCTTCAGTAAATCATTCTAATATGCTGATTCGGTGCTCAAAAAACATTTCTTATTATTATTATCATCAATATTGAAAACCTTTTTTGTAGAAACCATGATATATGACGAATAGAAAGCATTCTTGCTGAATAAAAGTATTCATTTCTTTGAAAACAAATCTTACTGACCCTCAAAATTTTGAACGGTAGCTAGATAAACTAAAATCTCATCACAGGCTTCTGTCCATAACATAAATAAGCATGTCAGCTAAAACAAAAAGCTAAATGAAATTTGAAGGGATTGAAGTTCATAAACAAAACAGCATCCTACTGAGTCGACACATTTGACAAGCTTAGATCTGCTCAAGAGTGTGTTTGTTCAAAAGTGACCTCAAGTTGACATAGAGAGACATGGCCAAGATTTCTGTGGCTCCTCTATTGATCTGCCAAATCAGTTCTCTGGCTGGGAGTCTTGATTTCCTGCTGCATTTGTGTCACAAATAGCTCCATCTTAAATTAGCCAGAGTTATCAGAGAAGCTTTTGTTCGGCAGCCATCTTTAGCAAAAAAAGCCACATCCTCGCTCAGTCTGCGAATCTCGGGGAGATAATGATGAGTGAATGGCACGGCTGCGTTTGATGCCCTCTTAGGCAGCTTCCGGGTTTCCGGAACCCGCAAAGTTTGGCTGTGTTTTTTTCCTCCTTTCTCAGAAGTCTCATTGCAGGGCTGAACTGTGACTAATTGGAGTTACTGTTTTTGTCACTCGATCGCGAAGGCCTGGTCAGTGCAGTCAAAGAGTATCTGAAGCTAAAGTTAAGCGAAGCCCTCAGGGCTCCATCAACACCATAGAGTGATGTTGACACTCATCAGCTCCTCCTATTGAATTTATGACAGACACAGAGGGTCCTCGACGTGCTGTCATAGCTTGGCATGTCTTAAACACTGTTCTGCTTGTTCAAGGCTTTTAATTGATTTATAACCGTTTTTGAGAAGGTTTCAGCTGTCTGGCTTCCTCTCTGTCAGAATGGGGTTTGAAGTGTGCCAAGCAGGATGTGGTCACTATCTTTGATGATGCGCCCAGCTCACTGTTCAGCCATTTATCATATGACAGGCCTGTGAAGTTCAAGAACTTCACGTGGCGAGTTGGCACAGATTTCACCATAACTGCTGTTTCTGAAATTACTCGAGATGCCGTAAAAGTAAATAATGCCTCTATTGTGTTCCTTTGAGAAAGAGAGGTGACTCTTAAGATGAAATACAAGAAATAGTTGTGCCATTACATTGAGTAGTGATGCCATTACATCATAACAATTTCCTGTGAGACAAAAAAAAAACTAAGCAACTGCTATATTTAACTTTTATATTACATATCCATATTAACAATCAAACTTTGGTACCTGCTATGCAGATCTCTGATCCCAGCAACAATACCATGCATAAAGAGACAATTCCCAACATGTTGCTGATTCTGACCTGCAAGCCAAACAGACAATCTGACTTATTTAAAACATAAACACAAATATTTCTATATTTAAAAATGTTAAATCATATGCAATATGAAAAAAATACATATGCTGACCTATAGCCCTAGCCTACAAATCAACACATACATTTTAAGTAACATGTATTATCCCTTAACAAGACATATATTTGTTTAACCACATATTATATTAGTTCTTGTTGCTTAATATTTTGTTGAAGTTATTGACAATAACAGTCTATATAATGCATGAGCAAAAACACAATTTTTACAAGGACCACCAATGCATTTTCAGAGTTTCCAGCATACTTCAAATCAAAAAAGGCAAATGCAGTGACTTTATAAGGCTCTATTAATTAAACAGCGCCCTCCTCATCTCATACTTACCGTGATGTCTGCGGTGAAATTCCACTGTGCTGGGACTGCACTGACACTGACGCTGATCAAGACAGTGGTGTGGTTTACAATGATGAATTAGAGGGTTCCCACTAAAGCCTTGGGAAAAGCCAATGAGTTTCAGGGGGTGGAGAAAGTCACCCAAACACTTATAATGAAAAGTGGGTTGATAGAATATTCTAGAGTAAGATTAATTATAGATCTAATATTCTCCAAGAATATATTAGATACAGGCACTATTGAAAATTCATGCAATTTTGACATTTGTGTCACATTTTAATGTCTTATGTCAGTCTGACTTAATAGCTATTTAATATAATAAATTATATAATAAATAGCATGCTGTCGAACACCAGTATATCTGTGGGGATTGGTATGATCAAGCACTTTGACTCACAGGAGGTACATGCATAAAATGGACAAAAATCACATTTGCATTATATATTCAGGTGATTACAGAAATGAAGAAAAAAATATTTTTGATTTGTGTGTGTGTGTGTGTGTGTGTGTGTGTGTGTGTGTGTGTGTGTGTGTGTGTGTGTGTGTGTGTGTGTGTGTGTGTGTGTGTGTGTGTGTGTGTGTGTGTGTGTGTGTGTGTGTGTGTGTGTGTGCGTATACAATGAGGAAAATAAGTATTTGAACACCCTGCTATTTTGCAAGTTCCCCCACTAAGACACTAAGAAATCATGGAGGGGTCTGAAATTGTCATCGTAGGTGCATGTCCACTGTGAGAGACATAACCTAAAAAAAAATCCAGAAATCACAATATATGATTTTTTAACTATTTATTTGTATGATACAGCTGCAAATAAGTATTTGAACACCTGAGAAAATCAATGTTAATATTTGGTACAGTAGCCTTTGTTTGCAGTTACTGAGGTCAAACGTTTCCTGTAGTTTTTCACCAGGTTTGCACACACTGCAGGAGGGATTTTGGCCCACTCCTCCACACAGATCTTCTCTAGATCAGTCAGGTTTCTGGCCTGTCGCTGAGAAACACGGAGTTTGAGCTCTCTCCAAAGATTCTCTATTGGGTTTAGGTCTGGAGACTGGCTAGGCCACGCCAGAACCTTGATATGCTTCTTACAGAGCCACTCCTTGGTTATCCTGGCTGTGTGCTTTGGGTCATTGTCATGTTGGAAGACCCAGCCTCGACCCATCTTCAATGCTCTAACTGAGGGAAGTGCAGTTGCCCTGTCCCATGTGCAGAAAAACACCCCCAAAGCATGATGCTACCACCCCCATGCTTCATAGTAGGGATGGTGTTCTTGGGATGGTACTCATCATTCTTCTTCCTCCAAACACGTTTAGTGGAATTATGACCAAAGAGTTCTATTTTGGTCTCATCTGACCACATTACTTTCTCCCATGACTCCTCTGGATCATCCAAATGGTCATTGGCAAACTTAAGACGGGCCTTGACATGTGCTGGTTTAAGCAGGGGAACTTTCCGTGTCATGCATGATTTCAAACCATGACGTCTTAGTGTATTACCAACAGTAACCTTGGAAACGGTGGTCCCAGCTCTTTTCAGGTCATTGACCAGCTCCTCCCGTGTAGTTCTGGGCTGATTTCTCACCTTTCTTAGGATCATTGAGACCCCACAAGGGGAAATCTTGCATGGAACCCCAGTCCGAGGGAGATTGACAGTTATGTTTAGCTTCTTCCATTTTCTAATGATTGCTCCAACAGTGGACCTTTTTTCACCAAACTGCTTGGCAATTTCCCCGTAGCCCTTTCCAGCCTTGTTGAGGTGTACAATTTTGTCTCTTTGGTCTTGGCCATGTTAGTAGTTGGATTCTTACTGATTGAATGGGGTGGACAGGTGTCTTTATGCAGCTAACGACCTCAAATAGGTGCATCTAATTTAGGATAATAAATGGAGTGGAGGTGGACATTTTAAAGGCAGACTAACAGGTCTTTGAGGGTCAGAATTCTAGCTGATAGACAGGTGTTCAAATACTTATTTGCAGCTGTATCATACAAACAAATAGTTAAAAAATCATATATTGGGAATTCTGGATTATTATTATTATTTTGATTATGTCTCTCACAGTGGACATGCACCTACGATGACAATTTCAGACCTCTCCATGATTTCCAAGTGGGAGAACTTGCAAAATAGCAGGGTGTTCAAATACTTATTTCCCTCACTGTATATATATTATATATATATATATATATATATATATATATATATATATATATATATATATATATATATATATATATATATAATGGCTTGTTTAAAACTTGAGATTATTTCATGAAAAAATAAACAAACAAAATAATAATAGGCTATTAATAAAGTCACATACCACATACCATTAAAAGGCAGGTCTAGTCTTAATATGTTCAGAGGAAACCGAAAGTAGCCTAATCTCAATTTTTTAAAAAGTTATTATTAATAAAGTGGGGGAAAAAATAACATGTACAATAGCTTTAAAATATTGTCTTAAAATAGCCTATTCAGAGGTCAGTTAGATTATATATTTTGAGGTCAGTAAGATTTGTTTTGAGATAAATTTGTACTTTTATTCAGTAAGGACACATTTCAGATTTCTATTTGAAACAAATGCTATTTTTTGACATTTCTATTCTAAACGGAAATGATTAAATTGTTTAAAACATAATGTAAGCTAATATCATTATTATAAGCTAATATGTCGACTGTTATCAAGAAATTCTGTTCTGTTCCACAATAAACCATAACATACTCGGGCGTTATATGTAGCTGGTGAACATGGAGTCTATGCGCGCAAACATGTCATGGAAGTCTCTCGTGTTGTTTTTCTTACCGCTCGCAGCCTCTATAGGCTTTAGCGAGACTTCGTGGCCTCACGATGACCATTTCCACCAATGACAGAGCAGTGCGCATGATGCGCGCGCCAAGTGCAAAGCCCAACGCCGAGAATTCGCTTTTTTTCTAAAGGGGCGTATTTTTCTTGCCAATTTAATTACAAACCAACATTCAATGCACACGATACACTCTGCAATAATGTCAGGCGCCTATTTGAAACACTCGGGCACCATGTCAAGGTGATAGTGTTGTGCAAACAGCCGGGATGTGTTTTTAGAAACGTTTTTGTGGGAAGTCTCATCAATGGAGGGTTGAGGAAGCCCGTCTTGCTACAGAAGAGGACGCTGTCGCCCCTGGATATGACCGGCTTTCCCTGTTGTTTCGAGCGATCGATAAAAGAGTAAGTTTGCTGATTTATTTTGTACTGCTTTCTATAAACCGTAATGTTACAGGGGCAGGTTGCGCTGCGGTTGCTTGCTTGTACTCTCTAAATATGGCTCCAGCACTGGAAGGCGCTCATTTACTAGCGCTGCCTTGGCTGACTGTACACTGCGCTTTATTACATACAAGTGCTTTATACACACACGGCATTGCATGCAACGGAGCTATAGTGTCATATGCAATTATTTGTCGTTTGATTATCAAAGTATAAATAAGGCATAGTGCGCCGTCAGAGTTTGTTATCAGTAAAAACAATCGAGGTTGAGATTGTCCGTCAGCCCTGCTAAAATGGCTGACTCGTCTGTCTCGCTTCAGGATTGGTATTTAGCGCTCTGCAACCGAACTACGTCAACTTGGTCGAGGAAAAATTGAAGGTCTGCCCGGTGATTGGCTCGAATCTTTCACGTGATATGAGCGCGAGATCCTATTGGTTCGCCTGATATACATTATTACCAACGTTGCAAATGGAGCGACATGCATACTGTAGATTTGTATACCGGTATGTTCATTTGGGAAACCCATTATTTAGTAGTTATAATATGTTTATTGATCACAATTCAGCATTTATTTTTTACTTTTTATATTACAACAAACACACAATGCAGGTGTGGAGTCGCTGCCACATTTGACTGTTAATGTTTTTATTCAAATGTGATATTATTGCTAAAAACCGTTAAAACCACCTCAAGATGGTTTGTTGGTCTACGTTTTTATGGTAAGGCAGGACAACATAGGGTAACGTAAAATATTTAACTAATAGATATAACCATATCTTCCCCATTGATTAATCACAAATGTGTTGCAAGTTTTCTGAAATGTTATGTTTAACTTGCAATACATTTGCGTACATTTATAGAACAGAAATCAACATTTGATAAGACCAGGTTCAACTTTTGTTTCTTTTTGGATTATCTTTATAGTCTTAACCTCCTCTTAGTCCATAAATCATAAAATGTTGTCAGCAGCCATAAAAAAAAAAATCATGTTTTTAGGAATAAAGTGTTGTACAAACCAGATTAATTATATATGAAGAAGCCCCTCTATAAAACCCTTCATAATATTAATTGGAATAAAGCTGGACATTTTGGTAAGACAAAAATAATTTTGTGAAAACAGCCTTCGAAAGCTATTATAGTTGAAATCAACAGATGTAAATAAATACGTGTAATAAAACAGACACTTAAATGTGTATTTTGGGATGTTTTCTTTCCACTAGCTGTGAAAGCTCTGTTGTGAAAGCGAAATATCCCAGCAATTTTTCAGCAATATCTGGTCAATATTTGTAATTTTTATATTTCTTTTCTCACAGGTACCTATGTCCATTTATATTTTAACATTTATATAGAGGATAACTTCAATGAGAAAGTTAAGGAAACGAGTTGGCCAATCCAGGGCTGGAGGTTTTGGCAGAGGAATGGTCAGAGGGGAGGATCAGGGTCAAGTCGGTCCATCCGGCCATGGTGACATGGACGCTCTACTCTGTCCACCTTCTCCATGCAGACTGAACTTCTCTATGACCAGAGACACGCTTACATACGCACAAGCTCAGAAAATGGTGGAGATTGAGCTGGAGGGAAGGCTCCACCGGATCAACATCTGTGACCAGCTCTCCGTCGTAACCGAGGATGAAATGCTGGCTCAGGATCTGACGGAGTGCAACAGTAACAAAGAGAACAGCGAGCAAAGACAGGGAAACAAACAAACGGTGTCTAAAAGCAAGAGGAAAGATGGCAAACACACAGCCAAAAAGAGATCTGGCTCGCAGTATGGCTTGCAAAGCCAGGTCGCTCATTCACAAATCCCCCTGCCAAAGCCTACGTTTCGTAAAGTGGACACTTTCATAGCCTCAGATGCCCCTCCTCTACCTGTGGCTTATTATCGCTACATAGAGAAGTCAGGGGAGGAGTTGGACAAAGAGGCAGAGTATGACATGGACGAAGAGGACATGGCTTGGCTAGAGATGGTGAATCAGAAGCGTGTGTCCGATGGCCACGCTTCAGTCCCCCCTGATACTTTTGAGTTACTGATTGACCGACTTGAGCGAGAGTCCATTTTGGAGTCCCGCAGCCAGGCGCTGTCCCAGAGCACCATTGATGAGGATGCCTATTGTTGCGTTTGCCTTGACGACGAGTGTCTCAACAGCAACGTCATCCTGTTCTGTGACATCTGCAACCTCGCAGTGCACCAGGAATGTTACGGGGTGCCTTACATCCCCGAGGGCCAGTGGCTGTGCAGGCGCTGTCTGCAATCCCCGTCACGACCCGTCGATTGTGTCCTCTGCCCGAATCGGGGAGGTGCATTCAAACAAACTAGTGATGGAAGTTGGGCCCACGTTATCTGTGCCATATGGATCCCTGAAGTGTGCTTTGCCAACACTGTGTTCCTTGAGCCCGTGGAGGGAGTGAAGAACATTCCTCCTGCGCGATGGAAGCTCACCTGTTACCTGTGCAAACAGAAAGGCAGGGGGGCGTCTATTCAGTGCCACAAAGCAAACTGCTACAGGGCGTTTCATGTCACTTGTGCCCAGAGAGCTGGTCTCTATATGAAAATCGACCCTGTGCGGGAGACCGGTGCGCACGGCACCACTTTTACTGTGAAGAAAACTGCTTATTGCGAAAACCACTCGCCCCCTGGCACGGGCAACGAGGGTGATGAAGACAATGGGTTGGTAGGGGGCAGGGGTAAAAGAGGTCAGAGGTCCTACACATTAGGCCCTCCACTGCAGCAGAACCAGAATGGGCGGAAAAAAGGTTCAGCCGCACAACAGAAGAAAACGCAGAAGAATCCAACCGGGACCTCGCGGAAGACAGGAGTGCCCCTCCTGCTGGTGCCGCAGATACCCTCATTTAGGTAAATGTTTACTACTGAACTTTTATCTATTATGGCTGGTATTTTGACCTTGCTGTAAGCATGTCAGAGTATTTCGCCTCATCTTCAGAGTGGAAATGATTTCCAGTAAATGTTAAAATCAACATGAAATCAAAATAAACAATAGGTAATAACTACAGTATTTAGGGTCCTTGAAAACTATTTCATTAGAGCATGTGGGTGGCACCGAATTGCCCCTTTTATCTGATTGGTCAAATCGCCCGGTCTTCTGTATGACATTAATTCGAGAGTTGGTACTGCTCTGCCAATGTTTTTACGGTCCGTTTACCTTCGGAAAATTAGTTTTTTTGTTTATGTCTTCAAAACGGAAAAATTTGCCTTCTCACCCCCCCCAAAAAAACAGACGTTCCAAGGTCCCTCACGTGCGCCTTTAGGGCTGGCTCCATTCTGGTATTAAACGTTCTAATGGATAAAATCAAATGGTTTATTGAATAGCCTGTTTAACTCCAAAATGTCACTTAAATTTAACAGTTGGCCTTGTTTGATATTTTTTTAACAGGCTCAACAAGATTTGCACAGGGGTTTCTGTTGAAAGGAAAAATCAGTTTATGCAGAGACTCCACAATTATTGGCTTCTGAAGCGCCACTTTCGTAACGGAGTGCCACTCATCCGCCGGCTCCATTCACATCTACAGGCTCAGAAGTCTGAGCAGGTTAGTGTGCTGTAACACATTACGCTGTTGTTGACAGTGAAGAGTGTGATAACTTGTACTCCAAATCTTAATAACCAAGCCCACACAGAATGTGCGACATCAGAAAACACTGCAGATTTTCACAAATTTGCGGCACTAATCATTCACACTTTTCCCTGCCCCATGTTTGCTCGTTTGTTTATGAAATATTATGGCTAATTTGATCACGTCTTCATCACTTGTTGTGTGTTAAAGACCAGAGATTGCTTGTATGTGCAGTGTTTACAGATTTGTTTAAATGACTTTTCAGAGAGAGCCAGATGCAAAGTTGCAGGCTGTCAGGGAAGAGCTGAAGTATTGGCAGAAGCTCCGACAGGACCTGGAAAAAGCTCGACTTCTTATTGAGCTCATACGAAAGAGGGAGAGACTTAAAAGAGAACAGGTGACATAGATCCCTTCATGTCTATAATGTTCTTTAGTTACATTCTCAAGACCCTGTTCTCTGGAAACCATCACTTATTAAAAACACGGGTAATGTAATTACTAATTCACAGAATCAGTTTAATTTGGCTCTCTTCTCTCGGCAGATGAAACTTCAGCAGGCTGCACTGGAGCTGCAGCTCACTCCTGCGCTGGTGTTTCTGCGCTCTACACTGGAACAGCTGCAGGAGAAAGACATAGATCATATTTTCACCACTCCAGTCAATTTGAAGGAGGTAAGGAAACAGGCCCTTTATGGCTCGTTTCCACCGAGCGGTGCGGTGTGGTACGGTTCAGTACAGTACAGTACAGTACAGTACAATTCGGGACCGTAAACCCTGATCCGGCTTGCGTTTCTAGCACCAACAGTACCCTTACGATAGGCGTGGTGTCGTGATCAACGTCATTTTCGCTCGAAGAAGAAAGTAACACCGTAAACAACAATGGTCGACATACAGCAGATCTTGTTCTTGCTTCTCGGCATGTGGCTGTTGTCACAAAAAGAAGACACGCTGCAGGCTGCAAGGGAAAAAAACATCCGAAAAAGCACATGCAAGGGATGATTCTTTGACAACCAATCAACGTTCTGCAGTGAGTCTAGCTCCACCCTTTAGACTACTGTGCTAGGTTCCCCAATGGAAGGCTGCCAAAAAAGTGGAACGATATGTTCCTGACAATGGAAATGGCAAAATTTGCATACCGTACTGAACCGTACTGTTTGGTGGAAACGAGCCATTAAAGTCCCCTTTTTGCTGTTTCCAAAAAATAACATGGCAACACTTTACAGTAATGTCTCATTTGTTAACATTAATTAACAATCTATAAATATATTATATATAAATGTATTTTTGTTAGTTCACAGTGCATCAACTGATGTTAACAGATGCAGATCTTTTGATCTTAAAAATGTATTGGTAAATGTTGAGATTATGTAGAAGCACTGTTCATTTTAACTAATGGTAACAAATGAATCCTTATTGTAAAGTGTTACCAAAAACTTTAAATGTAAAATATTTGAGATATTGTAGAATTTAAATTTTTAATTAAAAAAAATAATATTGCATAAACAATTAACATTGAGAATTTGTCATAAATATTGATAAGGGGGGGGGGGGGGGTCATAAGGGATAACTGTACTATGCTTACCATCCAAACCTTGTTTATCAGGGGGGACCATCTTACTAATTTTTAATGCCATTTTGATGTATACATGTGCACAGTCATATTTTAATATGCTCATTGTGATGTCTATACCATGATGACCTAAAATGACCTATTTTTGCAGCATAGTTTCCATAGTCTGGGTGGACTTTCCACTGAGAATATTAGTGTCTACATAGTTGATTGAACTTTTTATTTTAAGAGTGCAAGGAAAAACCTTTTTTCCACATGTCTTCTTTAGGTTCCAGATTATCTGGAGTTTGTTTCTGAGCCGATGGACTTCTCTTCAATGCATGACAAACTGGAGGCCCATAAATACTCATCAGTGGCTGACTTGGAGAATGATTTCAATCTCATGATATCCAACTGTCTGAGGTACAACTCCAATGACACAGTGTTCCACAAAGCTGCCACGCAACTCCGAGAGGTGGGCGGAGCTATCCTGAGACACGCCCAACATCAGGCTCTCAGCATAGGCCTCGATTCCTGCACAGGCATGCACCTGCCAGACAAGCCCAGCTCCCACAATGCCACAGTCTCCTGGTGCGATGAAGGTGGGATGCTTTCCATTGCCAGCAGTCCTCAAAACAGTGTAGTCTTTAAATGATGTGATTAAGCTTTCTGATGTTTAGAAAATGTAAATGCTCTCATTATCAGCTCACCCTCATGTTATTTTAAAGTTTCAAATAGGACAAAAAACATAAAAGTATCCCATGATTCTTCTGTTGCAATGCCTGATTTTAATCATAATTCTTTCCCATCAAATGATTTACAGTTGACTTACTTTTGGACCCTGAAAATCGTGTGCACATGTGTCCTGAGGACCAGCTGAAAACCCTGCTGGACAAACTGGATCTGGTTGCGTCTATGCGCACCAGCGGAGGTCGTACAAAACGCATGCGCCTGCTGCGCAGAGAAATTAACAGCCTCCGTCACAAGATCAGCCACCAGGACCGCAACTCACGACTGCTGAATGGTAAAATTAAAGAGAAGAGCAAAGAGGAAAAGAAGGAGGAGAAGATGGATTACATAACCTCCAATACAGGTAACTTCAACTTCAGGTACTTCAACTTATAATTTCAATTAGCTGCCAACATTTAACAGTTAATATTTAATTTCTTTCCACAGTTGAAGACCCAAAAAAATCAACATCGCGGAAAGTGCAAAAACCCACTTGTCCAGCCTCTTCACCTTTACCTGGAGATTCCCCACCAAACCCGCCTATGTTCTGCCTTGAGACGGGACGGACCACCACTCCAGCACAGTCAAATAAACCTGGCAGCAGAAGACAGAGGGCGAAAGGAAAAGAAAGAGGCCTGAGAGAAAATCACGATCAGACTTTAAAGGAAGATGAGAACTTCCACACAAAAGAGGACGATACCAGCCCTCAGGAGGAGGATGCTGTGAACAGGGTTTCCTCCGCAGAGAACCTGTCTGATTCACCTAAGATGGGTGTGGGTCGTCGGACATCAATCCTCTTCAAGAAAGCTAAAAACGGAGCCAGACTGACAAAGGACAAGCCTGTTTTATTGCAAAATGGAGTCAGCAAAGCCGAAAATTATACATCGCCAGAGCAGACCACACCAGGCAAATTATTATCAGCACCACCAGCCCCAAAATCGCCCTCTCCGTCCCCTCACCAGCTGAGATCCAGAGGACTGAGTTCATGCTCGGACAATGAAGGCGAAAAGGTCCACTCTCCGCCAGAAGAGAATGGTACTAGATTATCTTCACAAAGACGATTACTCAAGTTTATTGACCAGTAATTTAAGTGCTGTCCATCGCTATGTGTTTAATATGCTAAAGCGCTTTAATGCTTTTTATTTAGGCTTCACAAATGGACTCAAGAGAAACAGCGGCAACTCATCAGATTCAGAAAGCTGCACTCCCACCTTCCGAACACACAGGTAATGGATACTGTGAGCACTGTAAATGCTGTCATAGGTTCCCTGTTTACACCTGGTCACTTCATGTGTTTTTACTGAGTTCCTTTTACATTTGGCCACATAAATGTGTCTCCGCAAAACGAATATAAATCCGATCTTCAATTCCCGCGCTAAATGCAAATTTAACGGAGTTCACGTCAACGAAAGCAACAGATATGAGCTTCATTTTATTTATCATCAGCTAATTTCAAGATCAAAGACTGCAACAGGAGAGAACGGCGTCAGCACTGGTAAGATAATTTAGTCTCACTACTTTTAATGAAGATTAGATTGTGTGTTGAGTTGAGCGTGTGTGACTTACTTTCATTTGTGGCAGTTTGCGCGGGCCTTCTGAAGAGATACTAGGCTACTCATATGTGGCGATGTGTGTTGCAGTAGCGCTGTGCCGCTGTCATATCTGGCTACTGGGAGCCAGTATAACACGCTCTCACATTTATCTTTAAACATTTTGGGAGAAGTAAAATTGACGTGGCTTCAACAACCAGATGTAATTACACTTGTCCAGTGTTGTCTGGAGTGCATCTCAAACCACCTCCTGAAGTGGCTTGAGTGGTCGGATTTAAATCTGTCTTGAAAGCGGAGGGCATTTACACCTGGTCTTTTCACGATCGGATGGCTGATCTGATCAGAGAAAAAGCATGAAGTGACCAGGTGTAAACAGGCCCAGTGTGTCACTGCATGATGATAAAGGGCAAGAAAAAGTTTTCAATAGTTTCAATAATATGGTTTCCCCAGACGTGACAATTTTTTTAGCAGTATGATGATATTGTTGCTAATATTAAATTGCATACTATTTATTTATTTAATTTGTAATTTATACATTTAATTTATAAATTTGAGTTTGTGCATGTTTTCTCAATGAATAAAACATTTATTCACCTCAAATGAATTATTTTGTTTTTTATGTTATATTTTTCATGCACTATCCCAAAAATTAACGCAAGTACATGGGTGGAAAACTGGTTATATGACACCTTTATTTAGCACTGACCACTGGAGACTGCATCACCTGACACAGATGTTAATACCAGGTGTTTAAAGGGTTAGTTCACTTTTAGATAAACTTTTGCTGATAATTTACTCACCCCCATGTCATCCAAGATGTCCATGCCTTTCTTTCTGCAGTCGAAAAGAAATTAAGGTTTTTGATGAAAACATTCCAGGATTTCTCTCCATATAATGGACTTCAATGGGCTCCAAACGGTTCAAGGTCCAAATGACAGTTTCAGTACAGCTTCAAAGGGCTTTAAACGATACCAGACGATGAATAAGGGTCTTATCTAGCGAAACGATCAGTTTCTGCAAGAAACCGAGCAGTATTTATGCAACTATTTGACCTCTTATCAGACGAACGTGATCATCTCTGAGCTCAGCCATAACTTCCGCTAAGTGAGGTCAAAATACGAGCCTGGTCATTATATGGAGAGAAATCCTGGAATGTTTTCATCAAAAACCTTAATTTCTTTTCGCCTGATGAAAGAAAGACATTGACATCTTGGATGACATGGGGGTAAATTATCAGCAAAAGTTTATTTAAAAGTGAACTAATCCTTTAAGGTGCCTATTACGCAGAAGTAATTTAAAAAACATTTGTCTCTTAATGTTTTCTGCAGTTCCTCACCTCCAAAAAGAAGTCGTGGTAAACCAGCTCTCAGCAAAGTTCCTGTTGGTGAGGAGGAGAATGAAGTTACTAATACAAGTGGGTACAACAAAGACCTAAAAGGAACTATATTGTTCTCTTTTTTTATTTGTTTTGCTCAGCAAGATTTTGTCTTTACTTCGTAGGCAGAGACACTTCTCAAAATGATGACGAGATGGAACCTCTTACCTTGGTTTGGGCAAAATGTCGTGGGTACCCCTCATACCCTGCAATGGTAAGGATCACATGGGGTTACTTCAAAAGACACTTAAATCTATGATTTAGTTATCCAGCTTGGGTAATGATGGTTTTCAACAGGTGGTCGATCCTAACATGCCCCGGGAAGGGATTCTTCACAACGGCATTCCCATCCCAGTGCCTCCTACAGACGTTTTGGATCTGGGTAAACGCAGACAGGAGGAGACAGAGGAGAAGCTCTTTCTTGTGCTGTTTTTCGATACAAAAAGAACCTGGTAAGGTGAAATACATTTCAAGAAGTAATACATTTCAAACCTGCAAGCTCGTTTTAAGCCTGTTCATGTCGTTTGTTTTGCTGTTAATTTACAAATAGGCAGTGGCTGCCATTGGACAAGCTCCATCACATGGGCATTGATGACACTGTAGACAGACTGCGTCTGATGGAGGGCAAGAAACCCAATGTGCGGAAGTCAGTGCACATGGCGTACGACAGGGCGATGACACACCTGAGTCATGTGCAGGAAAACTCGACTTTTAACCCCTCAAATTTTATATAAAAGACTTCTATCAAATATATGTCTAAACTGACTGCAAGATACCAATGAAGGTACGTTCGTAACATTCAGATGTTTATTGGTTTTTATACCAGTGGAAGGCAGATTTAAGCTCAATTTTGTCTTCTGCCCTGTTTTCATGCCCTCCAGAACTCAAGGCACATCATAAATCAAAACCTGCTTTTATTCACTTTTTAACGTTCTCGATTTCTAAGAATGTTTTAAAATCAGTTGTTCTAATTGCACTTATTTCTGTATGTATGTTGAAAATGTTTTGCCACTTGTTCCATTTTCTGCAGTTTTATTGAATGTGAGGTGATGATATCACTTATGTTGCCAATCCACCAGGGTGTTCGGGCAATATGACTCAGGAACTTTGTGCTAGAATGCATTTTGTAACAGTTTACTTGGATTCATTTCTGGACTGAGGAAATGCAGGTGCACAAAAAAGTCCTATTGCCCTTAGACTTGCTGGTTAATCATTCTAGCATGGCCATATATGCTTTGTGTCTTTATCAGGTCTGGTGTCTTTCTAAAACGTCTGGTGTTTGACTACCATAGCTGTTTTTACCTACTGTGAGATGCCACTTAATGCTATTCTTTGGCACTAACACCCAGCATCTATTTTGTGTCCTTTTTTTAAGTTAATATGTGCCCGTTTATTTGAAAGAAAAGATGTGTCTGTCGACAAGCTTGTAATTGTGGGTGGAGATCACTGTGTAAATATAAATGCATGTAGAAAATATGCACAGATGTGTTTTTAAAATCTGAAATGTAAATCAATGACAAACTTTGTACATGTCATTTTAATTTATTCGGAGTGGTTATGGAAAAGTTATTTAATAGTGATTGAGAAGGTTTAATTTAACAGCTCTGTAGAGCTTTATATTGTTCAGAAAGCATTACTGCTTTAATGCAATTGTTCCTTAGTGGTGTACAGTGAGAGAACATTATAGAATCAAATATAACCTAGTCTCTTAGTTCATGTACGCAGAGTAAAAGAGAAATTTGTTTTTTTTAAAGCCTGTGAAAAGCTAATAGTACCAAACAAAAAATGTCTGAAACAGTTTTTTCTCGAACGAGAAATAAAAACACTGTTGAGCTAAGTTTCTGTATCTTTCATCTGTGTGTACAAGTTGAACTTGAGCAATGCGTCTTTATTCATTACCCGATCTAAATTTAGCAATCATGTCAGTAAATAAGATTTCAAAACACAAGATGTACTTTGAGCAACCTCAGATTTACAGCACCAATATATTATTCCTCTTGAATACAAATGTTGTTTTTTTCCAGAAAAACAAACTTAAGAAAATTGCAAGTATACTGTTCTCCAAATATCACACATTGAGTATTTTTCCTATCATGTCCAGTGGTTTAAACCTACATATTATGGTGATCTTATGATTTGATGACATCATAGTGCACATGCCAGAAGAGTAACTGCCACAATTCATGACTGGCAAATCCAACAGGAAACAAATAAAAAATCATATACAACAGTAAACTACACATGCTGTGCAGTAACCTAACTGAAAACAGAAATGAAAGAACATTAATCCCATAGAATTTTATGATCTTCTGATATGTTTCAGCTCACGTTATTTTCTTTCATTAAAATGGAGCAAGGTTTGGTCGGTTCGGTTTCAAATGCAAAACCATGTAAGACTAAAAAGTCACAGCAAACTTCTAAAAGAATACATCACAAATACAATGAAGGTGCAATGAGACAGCACAGCTCAAGCAGCCATGCTAAATTAGAGATGTTGTCAGGCTAGACCTTGATGAACAGCATCTCTTTGATTCAGACATCGGGACACAAATTTGATTATTTCAATTTATCGCATACGCATTTTGGTAACACTTTACAGTAAGGTTCATTAGTTAACTACATAAGTAAACATGAACTAATAAAGAACTGCACTTATAAAGATTTTTTGTATCTTTGTTAATTTCAAAATTGACTAAAACTTTATTCAAATCTTGTTAACATTAGTTAATGCACTGTGAACTAACATGAGCGCACCATGAACAGCTGTATTTTTATCAACTAACGTTAAGAAAGATCAACAAATAAAGTAACAATAGTATTGCTTAATATTAGTTAATACAATAACTAATGAAACCTTGTTGTAAAGTGTTACCAACATTTTCTAATCTATATGCAATTACATGACCAAAAAAAACTAGTGTAAAGTAAAACAATCCAGTAACAGCTTGAACAATCATCCATTTCCACCAGCTCAGAAGAAAAAAATATCCACATTTTATTGGGCCTTTCGCTACGTAAAACTGTTTCTGGTGTTCACAAAATATGATTTTTACTTAAACGTATCAAATCAGATCCAGTCCAGGATGTCTGTCAAATGATCCAAAAAACAAATAAGCAGCAGCTTTACATTATTAACCCACGGTGGATTACGATCATTTGGTTGAATCTTCTCCATGTATTAGTAAACTGAGTTGAGTTTGAATGCAGAGATGCACGTCCTGCCATTTTAGCGGTTGGGTGGCTGCGGGTCGGTCTGATCAGTGTGCATCTGAAACCAAATCAATGCAGATTTGGTACACAAGAATCTTATAAAAAGACCAAGAAATCATAATCCAATTCGGTTTGACTCTTACCTCCTTTAGAGCTTTTACTGGGGTTGGGGGTTGTGGAGTATTTCGGAGGGTATCGGATAAACAGACGTTCTTCCTCCTTCTTGATCCAGCGCAGCAGTTTGGTGATGGCGTTGATGGCACAGGTTTTCGTGACAAGGGGGCTGAAGCACGTGTACAACTCAAATTTACTCGTGACCTGGAATGAGAAATTGATTTAACTTGCTTTGGGCAACTCGTAATTAACCTGAGAATATTTTCAAGGACGCAGCCAAAGAATTAATCACAACGCGACTCTATTCGGAGCAAGGTCAGGATCCTAATTTGCATAATCTGCATTTGCAAATTTTGACTGCCGCTCGGAGGCCTTAAAAGGTAACTCGATCTTTCAAGGTCTTGCCGGAGAGCGTGTGAATGCGCCAGGCAAGATGGAAAGCACAACATCAACATGTTTTGCTCTCAGAGGACTGAGAACAGATGCGTGTGACAGCAGTTAGCGTTCACATACCCAGGCCAGCAGAGTCTCCCGTTCGGCCACGTGGTAGATGAGCTTGAGGGGGCGTGAGGTGCTGTGGATACGGCCGTGCATGTCTCTGTACAGGTCCAGGAGTCTCATTCGCTCCTTCTCAGTGCTGTAAGGGGCCTCCATCTCTGGGCTGCGCAGTAAAAAACAAAAACAATGCTGTCTTTGTGCTTTAGATCTCATTTCTGTGATGTTATTCATGAAAATGTTCAGAAATTATATTAGCGGTCCTACATTGTAAAAGCACATCTCATGACAAGCGGAGTGCTCTCAATAAAAGCCAATGCATTTGCATCAAACAATAGGATAAATGAAGAAAGCGTGCTTTCGATTTCTGTCCTTTGTGAAATTCATTTGGGAAATATGTGGGAAGTTTACAGTTAAAAATATTAAGATCACAGACACTGTTAAAAGATAGAGATGCTGAAGAAATGTCCGATTTTTGATGAAAGGCTTTTTCTCCTTTGCGGTGTTTTAAAAAGTTGCATCACAGCGGTGTATTTATTTATATAACAGCACTTATTCATATTTTGAATAGCTTTTATTTTTATATATTCAGTTTTCAATTTTAATGTGACATTACAATAATGCACTTTTACTGTTATTTATTTATTTTTACATTTTGTATTTAGACAAAATAGTATAGAATTTTAATATCTGCATTTATCGGTTACCAGCCACAACATTAATGAGAATTAGGAGCAAATGTGGTAAACTCTCATGAAAATGCAGATCTTAAAGGGATAGTTCACTCAAAAATGAATTTGGTCATCGTTTACTCACCCTCAAACCTAGAGCTGCATGATTATGGATACATTTAGAATCATTATTTTGTGAGGGTAGGTAAATGATGACAATTTTCATTTTTGGGTGAACTATCCCTTTAATGGCACTACAATAAGGCTTTTTCTTAAAGTCAAAATTGAATTTCTTATTTCTTTTTATTTTGGGATGAAACATGAGGTGGACAGGTTTCCAAAAGGTTTCATGAGATTCTCAATCCTCAATGCAAACGACTCACCTGGTGAACTGCGTCAGCTGCCGATAGTTGTCCGGCACGTCAAAGGGCTTGTACATGAAATGCCTGAGGTCAGACACCCCCACCTGACTAACACTGTAAGAGTGAGCTTTCGATATGGAGTTCAGCGCATTCTGCGTTTGCATAGCCTCCTCGATCTTCCTCTTACACTCGGCCACCGAATAAAACGCCTCTTTATCGGTGGAGAGAAGAACCAGACAAACAGTACATTCAGGAGGGTCCAGATAGGAGATGTATGCATAAAAGTAACAGTCAGGGTTAAAACTAGGCAGGCAGATGGGCGTCCAGATCTCCCCGGCCTGGAAGGCCGAAGAAGCTCCAATAAGGTTCAGCAGAAGGTGGAGGTCGGCAGGCTCCAGTCGGGCATCGTCAATGACCATCTTTTCTTGCACTATGGCGAGCAGCTGGTTCTTGGCTATGAGGATGGAGAAGACCAGGTTGGGCGTGATGGCCTTCTGGAGAATCTGACTGAGGGAGTCCCTGAGAGACGAGGCCAAGGGGAGGCAGTGCACAGCAGAAAGTAAGAGGCTGGGGTCTGAGTCCACGAGGTTAAGGAGGCCGTCGAGAATCTTCTCAGAGCCGGCCAGCAGACGACGCAGATCGTAGTTTTTCTTGTGCTCAAAGATGCGGGTGATGCTGGCCTGTGTGAGCATGCTGACGATCTGGTTGTAGACGTAGAGCAGCTCGTTCCGGAGCTGCTGCTCTGATTGACGGCTGCTGGAAACAGACACCAGCACCAGAGGACCCCGCTGCATGAACACAACCGTGTGCTCATCTATCAGGAGAGAAGAAACCAATTAGAAGTTATTTAAGCTTCATCGTTATTTAAGGAGATTAATCATTGTTCTTTGGTCTAACAGATACCAGTGGCAGCTACGCAAGATGTTTTCACAAATGTGAACAATATACACTACCACGCAAACGTTTGGGGTCAGTAAGATGTATCACGTTTTTTACAAAATTATTAAGGATCGCAGGTGTTTTCAACATTGATAATGGAAGAATTGAGAACCAAATCAGAAGCATTAGTAAAAATGCTGAAAATTCAGCTTTGCCATCACATAAAAGTTAAAATATATTAAAATAGAAATTATATTTTAAATTGTAATAATATTGCAAAATATTACTGTTTTTACTGTATTTTTGATCAAATAAATGCAGCCTTGGTGAGCATAAGAAAGTTCTTTCAAAAACATTTTTTAAAATACATTGATTATACACTCACCTAAAGGATTATTAGGAACACCATACTAATACTGTTTGACCCCCTTTCGCCTTCAGAACTGCTTTAATTCTACATGGCATTGATTCAACAAGGTGCTGAAAGCATTCTTTAGAAATGTTGGCCCATATTGATAGGATAGCATCTTGCAGTTGACAGAGATTTGTGGGATGCACATCCAGGGCACGAAGCTCCCGTTCCACCACATCCCAAAGATGCTCTATTGGGTTGAGATCTGGTGACTGTGGGGGCCATTTTAGTTCAGTGAACTCATTGTTCAAGAAACCAATTTGAAATGATTCGAGCTTTGTGACATGGTGCATTATCCTGCTGGAAGTAGCCATCAGAGGATGGGTACATGGTGGTCATAAAGGGATGGACATGGTCAGAAACAATGCTCAGGTAGGCCGTGGCATTTAAATGATGCCCAATTGGCACTAAGGGGCCTAAAGTGTGCCAAGAAAACATCCCCCACACCATTACACCACCACCAGCCTGCACAGTGGTAACAAGGCATGATGGATCCATGTTCTCATTCGGTTTTCGCCAAATTCTGACTCTACCATCTGAATGTCTCAACAGAAATCGAGACTCATCAGACCAGGCAAGATTATTCCAGTCTTTAACTGTCCAATTTTGGTGAGCTCGTGCAAATTGTAGCCTCTTTTTACTATTTGTAGTGGAGATGAGTGGTACCCGGTGGGGTCTTCTGCTGTTGTAGCCCATCAGCCTCAAGGTTGTGCATGTTGTGGCTTCACAAATGCTTTGCTGCATACCTCGGTTTTAACGAGTGGTTATTTCAGTCAAAGTTGCTCTTCTATTAGCTTGAATCAGTCGGCCCATTCTCCTCTGACCTCTAGCATCAACAAGGCCTTTTCGCCCACAGGACTGCCGCATACTGGATGTTTTTCCCTTGTCACACCATTCTTTGTAAACCCTAGAAATGGTTGTGCGTGAAAATCCCAGTAACTGAGCAGATTGTGAAATACTCAGACCGGCCCATCTGGCACCAACAACCACGCCACACTCAAAGTTGCTTAAATCACCTTTCTTTCCCATTCTGACATTCAGTTTGGAGTTCAGGAGATTGTCTTGACCAGGACCACACCCCTAAATGCATTGAAGCAACTGCCATGTGATTGGTTGATTAGATAATTGCATTAATGAGAAATTGAACAGGTGTTCCTAATAATCCTTTAGGTGAGTGTATTTCTCCAAAATAATAATAGAGGGAAAAAAAAAAAAATAAAGATTAATTGTTCATAAAAATTCATTCAAATGATTTACACTAAAAGATAGACTGGTCTTATATGACAAACTTTGCACATTTTTACTCACTAAAAGACAGTTGATGGTACAAATCAAACTATATATCGTGCTCAGCATAAATGAGTGCACCCCCTCTGAAACATAACAAATTCAGCAATTACTCTTTACTTAGAAGACATGTTAGAGTTCTTCAGAGATATAATGTTCCAGGAAGTCTGCTTGACCGATTACCAAAGAAGCATGTTAAAATTATTCAGGAAAATACGATTCTTATCAAAATGATAAAATGCTGTGTTGCAAAAGAGTACACCCTCCTGAAAGTTACTAAATAAAACTAAATCTTTTTTTCTGGTGTAAGTTTAAGGCAACTTTTGATCAACCGGTAAGTATGTTGAACCAAAACATTTAAAGAGAAGTAATTTCTTGACCATTAAAAGTGTTAAATAGCCCACTGAATCATTCTAAGACGTAATGCTGACAACAATTGAACCACTTGGCAGAGAACTGTCAGGAGACTTATTTCTTAGCACAAAAGAAGACAGTGGTATACGAGGATTACCAAATCATTATTTTAGGTGTAAAAATATAGCAAAAGTAACAGGAATTCAAAAACAATGGACTTGTGACAAGGCCACTGAAATAATCAGGCCTTCATTGTAAGCTTTCATTTAGTAATGGTGTGATTTTTTTTTTTTTGCTTGGCAAAGAGTAAGAGAAATTCCAAGTGAGTGTCACAGAGCCAACAAAAGCTATGAAAAGAGTGAGTGTTTATCCAGTCCCGCTGCTGGCTGTCTTGGTGCCCTAAGCGTAATTACTTTATGCTTTTGGTGCCCCCTCAGCACTTGGTGTCCTACGCGCAGCGCGTGGTGGGATTGGCACGCTGTGTTTATCTCACAGAGGATGTGATATCTCACAATGTCCACACTGGAACTACCTACTGTAGCCAAAGCACAAAGTCAATTAGACTTTTCCAAGGACCATTTACAAAATATAGACTTCTGGGAATCCATACTCTGGTCTCAGGAGACCAAGTCAATCATTTTGGATCTAACAGCATCTACAATATTCTGGTGTTGCTAGAGGAGGAGTACGGTGAAAAAGTGCCTGGTTCCCACAGTGAAGTTCAGTGATAGTAAAGCGCTTATATAGGGATGTATGAGTGCTAAAGGTGCTGTCATGAATTCACACACCACTGTGTGATGTAATACAAAAACTTGAAGCAGAAGATGCTACCCTCTCCTCATTCCCTGCATTCTCCCAAGAAGGTGAAAACCCTTCTGTGGACATGTATTTAACCCAGTCTTAACACTCTTGAGCACCTGTGGGGATTCTGTAGAGATGAGTTGAGCAACACTCCCCATTAAAAATCAGGGCATTTAAGGAGTAGGGCTGGGCAAAAAAAATTTATTTTTCGATTAATCGTTTTTTATAACGTGGTCGATTCAAAATCGATTCTCAAAGGCCACGAATCGATTTTTTTTTGTTCAGCAGAAGAAAACAGTTATTATACATGATGAATACATGCATAAATGATGACATATTTTTTTTATTTTTGGGTGAACTATCACCAATAAGCCAGTATTAGCTGTCCTACATTGTTCATAGGCTTGCAGCATCCATGTTACAGCTAATTTTGTAAGATATTATGATTATTTTATCTTAAAAATGAAATAACCTGATCCTGTTTGATCAAGGAATGTGACTGTTCTGACTTTTTTCAGCATACATTTTTCATCTTGCATCAAAATTGTATTGTTTTTATTTAGCATAATTGTATGAATTTGAAAATTAAAGCTGGGTTCTGTTTTAATGTACCCAAGTGTACCTAAAATAAAAGAGTTTAATATACAGGTTTGTGGCTTAATTTCTTTTTATTAATTACCCACTTTTAAACTTATGTTCACTGTTCTTTTTTTATAAATATAGTATATGTATTAAATCTATATTCATTGAGTTGAATCGAGAATCGAAATCGAATCGATTTGAGAGCTTGTGAATCGAAATCGAATCGATCTGGAACATACCAGCCCTATTAAGGAGGTCATCATCCAGGAGTTAAACAGGACAGATGTGACAATTTATCATGAACTTGTACTCTCCATGGCAAGAAGCAATCAGAGCAGATACTTAAAATTATGGAGGACATACCAAGTACTAGAATATTATTCATTTGTTGAATGAAATCTAGGGTGTACTCATTTCTGCAATCCTTCATTTAAACAAAATTGGCAAATTTACTTATTTTACGGACATTAATGACATACATTTCTCTGGTTTTATTAAGTATATGTTTAATACATTTCAATTTTGCCATTTTAAATAAATGAAATAAAATAAACTACCTGAAAAATCGAATCAGTAAAAAGAAATTGAACACTTAAAGGGTTAGTTCACCCAAAAATGAAAATTCTGTCAGTAATTACTCACCCTCATGTTGTTCCAACCATGTAAGACCTTCGTTCATCTTCGGAACATAATTTAGTATATTTTTGATGAAATCTGAGAGCTGTCTCACTCCTCCATAGGCTTTCAGAGGGACTGAAACTTGATGGCCCAGAATAGTAAGTAAAAACGTCATTTAAGGAGTCCAAATGACTACAGTGGCTCTGTATTAAGTCTATCATGCGACGAAAATACTTTTTGAGCGGAAAAACAACAAAAATAACGACTTTATCCCACTATTATTGTTGTTCAATTGGGAGCGCCACGACGCATGCGCGAGAACTGATATTACGGCGTTCTTATTCTACTACTACTTGTTACTGGCTGCTCACTCTTTCGGAGTAGTACCGCCATCTACTGTACGAGATGATGTCCCGACATTGCCGGCAGCGCAACAAGGTCTGTTTACAAGCAGAGGAAGACGCGCGCTGTATGCAAAAGTGCGTTCGTCAATATGTCCGCTGATTTCAATGTAGATGAAGATGAAGACTTGGATTTTTTTAACCAACCATACATACATATATATACATACATACATACATACATACATACATATATATATATATATATATATATATATATATGGTAGCGGCTCACGATCATTTATTGGGAAAGTGTGTAAGGTAAGCCGTTCATTTTGCAGAATTGGTAAGGCACTCTTACGTTTTCTTTTCTTTTTCTCACGATTCTTACATCCAGGAAATGCACACTTTTTAACCATTGTAAAAATCTAAATCGAGACCTAAATCACAATCAGTGTCGAATTCAATAGCTTGCATACAGCGCGCGTCTTCCTCTGCTTGTAAACAGACCTTGTTGCGCTGCCGGCAATGTCGGGACATCATCTCGTACAGTAGATGGCGGTACTACTCCGAAAGAGTGAGCAGCCAGTAACAAGTAGTAGTAGAATAAGAACGCTGTAATATCAGTTCTCGCGCATGCGTCGTGGCGCTCCCAATTGAACAACAATAATAGTGGGATAAAGTCGTTATTTTTGTTGTTTTTCCGCTCAAAAAGTATTTTCGTCGCATGATAGACTTAATACAGAGCCACTGTAGTCATTTGGACTCCTTAAATCCGTTTTTACTTACTATTCTGGGCCATCAAGTTTCAGTCCCTCTGAAAGCCTATGGAGGAGTGAGACAGCTCTCAGATTTCATCAAAAATATACTAAATTATGTTCCGAAGATGAACGAAGGTCTTACATGGTTGGAACAACATGAGGGTGAGTAATTACTGACAGAATTTTCATTTTTGGGTGAACTAACCCTTTAAAGATCCATGATTTCCTAGTCATTGTCATGTGATATTAGATGGAGGAGCTTGCTCATTATAGAGAGCACCTGATTGGACAAAGATTTGCTTACGCCCCTGAGTGCAAGACGAATCATCAATATTTTTAGTCCTGAAGGAGAAAGACTTTTACGAGTAAATAAGCTGATAAAGCATGCCCTTTTCCTTTCATAGGGTCTTTAAGCCAATCATTTAGACGTCACAAAGAGCTTACCGGAGTAGACTGAACGAATGATGTTGTCTCCACTTTGCACGAAGGACACCAGAGCCATCATCACTCCCATAGTAGAGGACAGAGCCTCCTCACTTCCATATCGGGAATAAATGGGCTTCCCAGCTTCGCTCAACACAAACACATGCTTCCTGTGCTGTCTCCAGCTATCCGCCGTCACATCCTCGTTCCTGTGCGAGGGGGGTCCCAGAGGTGTGCCGGTCTCGCATAGAGGGGACGAGGCTCCTTTCATTCCCGTTCCCTGCTCTTCTATCTTCCCCCGGGCTAACACGGATACAACAAACTCACCCGATTCATCATGGCAGTTGTCAACTAATGCAGAGTCCTCGGATGCTTTCCCAGAATCAGTTTCCGAACCACCGGCACACAGAGACCTGTCATCATCTATGTGGAGCTTCTGCATATCTGTTGAAGGCTCTTGTGGTTGGTTGCTCTCCTCTGATGTAAGGTCTGCTGACTCCAAGATCCCCTCTGGATCTGAAGGCATCCTGTGGTCTTCATTTACACAATTGTTCTCTGACGGGACATCACTGTCCGAATAAGCCATATCTGGAAAGTGGAGTAGAATCAAGTCTGCATCAGCATGTTACCCACCATAACACAAGTGTAAACTAGCAATAAAATGGCACCACCCAAAACATTACCTATCTGATCAAGACACTGTGGAAGAATGGATGGATCAAATATCTTCACCTCCTCCATATTCCCAGTTTGTTGACTGCTCGGATCCATGGCAACATACAAAACTGAATTTAAATTGAGAAAGTGATTTAATAACACTTATCAAATATATCAATAAAGCAAATGAACTAATGAAGGTTCGTACTTCATGTACAACAGTGAAGTTTAATCTGATTACCGCTGTTATCCCATATCTGCGCCGCTCGTTGAGTTTGAACACCGTCACGCACGTCTTCTGCCGCAGATAGTTTAATAACAACGAATGACTTAGTTAAATAACATTAACTGGTTAAAATCATAGAACTATTAACCAGATTACCAGACAGAAACGAGCTAGTCTACGTTATTTATGGGAAAAGCTAATGGTCTCCCCGATAAATGACTCTTCTCGTGAACTAATTCACTACTCGTCATAATCACATTCATGTCTGGTAGAATAAATTATTAACGATCATTAAAAACCAAGATCAGCTTTCATTTTCGCTCAGCGCAACTGACTCAGCCGCCGGTGCTCCAGGAAGCTTGACGTTAAAACGCTGCAAAACAAATATCTACAACCACTTCCGGTTGACGTATTTCAAAATACAGGACTACAATAAAATGCAATATACGCTAAGTGTGAAACCACCAGTGAAAATAATCCACTATGATTTACTATGTATAGATTGTATTTACAATTCACACAAACACACACACTATATATATATATATATATATATATATATATATATATATATATATATATATATATATATATATATATATATATACATATACATATATATATATACAGGTCCTTCTAAAAAAATTAGCATATTGTGATAAAGTTCATTATTTTCCATAATGTAATGATACAAATTAAACTTTCATACATTTTAGATTCATTGCACACCAACTGAAATATTTCAGGTCTTTTATTGTTTTAATACTGATGATTTTGGCATACAGCTCATGAAAACCCAAAATTCCTATCTCAATAAATGAGCTTATTTTATCCGACCAATAAAAGAAAAGTGTTTTTAATACAAAAAAAGTCAACCTTCAAATAATTATGTTCAGATATGCACTCAATACTTGGTCGGGAATCCTTTTGCAGAAATGACTGCTTCAATGCGGCGTGGCATGGAGGCAATCAGCCTGTGGCACTGCTGAGGTGTTATGGAGGCCCAGGATGCTTCGATAGCGGCCTTAAGCTCATCCAGAGTGTTGGGTCTTGCGTCTCTCAACTTTCTCTTCACAATATCCCACAGATTCTCTATGGGGTTCAGGTCAGGAGAGTTGGCAGGCCAATTGAGCACAGTAATACCATGGTCAGTAAACCATTTACCAGTGGTTTTGGCACTGTGAGCAGGTGCCAGGTCGTGCTGAACAATGAAATCATCTCCATAAAGCTTTTCAGCAGATGGAAGCATGAAGTGCTCCAAAATCTGATAGCTAGCTGCATTGACCCTGCCCTTGATAAAACACAGTGGACCAACACCAGCAGCTGACATGGCACCCCAGACCATCACTGACTGTGGGTACTTGACACTGGACTTCAGGCATTTTGGCATTTCCTTCTCCCCAGTCTTCCTCCAGACTCTGACACCTTGATTTCCAGTATTAAAACAATAAAAGACCTGAAATATTTCAGTTGGTGTGCAATGAATCTAAAATTAATTAGTTAAATTTTTATCATTACATTGTGGAAAATAATGAACTTTATCACAATATGCTAATTTTTTGAGAAGGACCTGTATATATATATATATATATATATATATATATATATATATATATATATATATATATATATATATATATATACACATTTTACAACCTTTTCTTTTAACAATTACCGTAGCAGTATATGTGTTATGATGTTAGATGTATACTGAAATCTCAAGTTTCATTAAATACTTTTGACAATGTACAAACATCAAGGTATAAATTTGTTTATTGGTTATCTTTATATAACCAAAATCCTGCAGCTTGCTGTGCTGCATTGTTCAATATTGCAAAAATTTAAATAAATAAAAAAACACATTCAACATTCATATACTAATTAGTATAATTTATTGTGCTCAAATAATGAAAACACATTATAATAATAAACAGTTGAGATTATATTTGTAATATTAATTTTACAATGTTTATTTAAACATGCACCTAACTAGGTCCATTTAATTTTTTTTTTTTAAATGAAAGAAATGGGTTAGCAAAAAAAAAAAAAAAACAGGGAAAGATCAGAATACAGTGGTATTTATAAAGAGGGGAGAGGAAGAAACATTGCATGGTGTTGAAAATAAAGAAATGCAGCTGTTCCATGGTTTGTGCTGCAAGTTATGCTGTCCAATATATCAACTGCAGTCTGGAGAAGATTCTCTGTGCATTGCATTTTTCTTCAAGCTATCGAGGTATTCTTGTTGTGAAGCAGCCAGAACTGAAGCCAGAACGTCATCATCTTCCCAATCTGTTAAACCTTAAAAAAAAAAATGAACCACCCAATTAACAAAAGAAGTGAATTATAAGTCAACAAACATTTCTTTTAAAGGATGTAATGCCGTACCGAAGGCAGTAGGTGACATGTCCTGCATTAGAGTCCTGTAGCCCAGGGTTGGGTAGCGAGACACCAGGGAAGAGTTGGCAGAAGACTGATGACTTGGACCTTGAGAAGAAATCAAGAAAAAAAAGTTAGTAAGCAAGAAGTGTGCCTTAGCACAAGCAAAGAAAACACATATACAGACCTGGGGCACATGGTGATGGGGGTTTGGGAAGAACCAGCGAGGCTCCTGCTGGGGAAGGGGGTTTGATGGGGGGTTCAGGGTGGGCCGGGCCAGGATGCTCTGGAGAGGAGGAGGAGCTGCGCTGGCGAGGGGACCTGCATCCCCAGTCCTCAAAGCCACTGGATGTGGCGGCTGTGGCAGAGCTGCAGGTGGCAGTAGCTTTACGAGGCTGAATGGAAACGCAGAGAGGGAAGGCTGTCAAATTTGTTTGAACTTGCTTTGATTTAGTCGGTGGGATGGTGTCATACCTGTCTCGCTTGCTTCTCTTGGTCCTGAAGCCACTGCAAGTAGGACTCACGGGCCACCTGTTCCTCGATGGCCTCATTGGTGGCCTCCCAATCTGATGCTCTTTTCTTGTCCTCCAGCATCTGCTGCTCAATCCAAGACTCCTCAGACGTCTTAATAGCGTTTTTCATGAGACACTGGTCAGCGTACTACATAGAGACAGTATAACAGACATTAGCAGGGACAAATCTTCCCATAAATAAATAATCATATTTATGTGTCTTATTTACAACACCTACCCCCGGTTTAAAGGCGGGGAGGCCCAGCCCAACCCCAACACTGGCCTTGTATGGATTCACCACAGAGTTATAATGGATGTTCTTGTGGTAACTGACACGTATCGGCTCATCGTTGTTCTCTTGAATGCCGTGGAACGTATTAATTGGCTCTGCAAGACGGGAGTTGTCAAATAAAATTAAAAAAGTTTTTCCTCTTCTTCTTCTATCCTAAAATATACCACAGACAGCCTATTCGATGGCAGGAATTGATCAGGCATTAACTAACCTACGCCATTCTGGTAAACCTCCACCGGCCGGTTGAACATTTCTGCCATGGCCTGCATCTCAATGTGGTTCCCATGGCAGTTGTTCTTCCTCTTTCTGTTAATGTATGTGGTGAAATCCTCTGTGACATAACTCGAAAAGTAATCCGCATTTTTTGTCTGCAATTGAAGCATAAGCAATAAGTGAGTCAATAATTAAAAGAAGGGGTAAACTCGCATTTCAAAGCTAATTATTTTTTAATTGCAAATCATTTATTCTGAAATATTAAACTGACTCACCAAGTAATCCATACACTGCTTCCGTACCACATCATGCATATCTTGGTCCCCATATACTTGATCAGCTTTAAAAAAAGAAAAAAAAAGAAAATTATATATGTATGTGTCATTAATGTTAACTAAAAATATTTAAATCGTTTTTGGAAATTAAAATAAAGCTAAAAAACAAAACAAATATTGCATGAAAAACTGGGCAACTAACTTAAATAAAATAACTTTAAGCTATATAGAAACATTATATTACCAACTGCTCTGAAAAGACATGCTCCATCTTCCTTCATTTTTTTGATTTCAAAGCCTTTCTTTTCCATTAAGGCTTTCTCGAACCATTCTTCTTGCTGTAGGTCAAAAAAAAAAAAAAAAAAAACAACCTTAAAAAGTTTATTATAGGACAATGAAGACATATGTAGCATTTATTCCAATTATCAAAACAGACAGTGTCCCCAAAAGTGTTTGGACAATTTAAGATTACTAAGAATCGATTTTCTTTTTATTTAATTCTCATTACAAGCTCTAAAGTCTAAAGTCATTTGTTTTCCACAGAAGAAAACAGTCAACATACACTTTCAGTTTTTGGGGGGTTAATGTGGGTTATGTTGATTTTGTGTCACAAATTCAACTTTTTATTTCATAATTTCGAAAAAGTAAAAAAAGAATTTGACATGTCATAATTAAGACTTTGTATGGGAAGAAATGGGCTTCAAGAGTTCAAGAAAACTCAAGAAGAGGGCTCAAGAAGATGAACCAAAACTGCAATAATAAAGACAACCAAAAGTCTAACAGGTTTGGACCGTGAATAAAGGGCATTTTGGGTGAAAGGGTTAGTTCACCCAAAAATGAAAATTCTGTCATTAATTACTCACCCTCATATCGTTCTAAAAACGTAAGGCCTTCTCTCATCTTCGGAACAAAACAAAAATGACAACTTTATTCAACAATTTATTCTCTTTCTTGTCAGTCTCTGACACTGTTCACGTAAGCACTAAGTGTGTTGCTGACGCAGGAGCCTGCCAATAATGAGCTGGCATTCTGACATAGAACCCGGAAGCTTTGCACTGCGTTTACTACGTGAACAGCAACAGAGGAACATAAGAAACTGTTGAATAAAGTTGTTATTTTTGTTGTTTTTTGCACACAAAAAGTATTCTCGTCGCTTCATAAAATTAAAGTTGGACCACTGTAGTCACATGGACTTTTTTAAACAATGTCTTTACTACCTTTCTGGACCTTGAAAGTGGCATTTACGTTGCAGTCTATGGGGGTGGGGGTGGGGTGATCGAATTTCATCAAAAATATCCAAATTTATGTAAAGAAGATAAACTAAGGTCTTACGGATTTGCAACATGAGGGTGAATAATTAATGACAGAATTTGTGGGTGACCTAACCCCTTGAACTATCCTTTTAAGGCACAGTTTCAAACATATGAATTTAATTGGGCTAAATGATGATATTGTGAGCTCTCAGCAGCTTTGATGGGTCATTCAAACTGACACAGAAAGCAGTCTAGTAAGAAAACTATCAATTTCCAGAACCTGCTCGACCGTGGCGGGGTCCACAAGCTGAAGTCTGGCCGCATTCTCATACTCATCCTCACTGTTGTTGCCTCCAGCTCCCTCTTCGGGTTCCGAGACTGGACTACCGCCCCCTCCTCCTCCTCCACCTCCGCCTCCCACTCTACCTCCTCCACCTGTCAAACCGCTGGAGCAGACCGCCTGCCGTCTTCGCTTGCTAAGTCCGGGTCCCGAGCAGCAGCTTCCAACACCACCTGCGCCGCAGGGTAACTCGACACGACCTGCGACGACAACCGAGTTCGCGCTCCCTTCGCACTGCACGACCGGAGCTCCAGCGGCACCGGGTTGCGGGGAGGCCGGCTGCGGGCGAGCGCTCGCCTCGATCCGCCGCTCCTCTCTGGACGTGTGCGGTGTGGCCTGGTATGTCCATGGCGGCGGAGAGGCCCTGGGTCGGGACCCCGATCGTCCTGCGAGGGGATGAGGGTGCGACTCAGAGCCGCCTCGTCTGTCCGGTTCGTCCGTATGATCACCGCTACCGGCTGTAGAGGCCGGTTTCTTCTTTGGGAGGATTGTCATCGCTGGCCAGCTTGCGGTGATTTGTGTTGTTATGTGTTACAACACAGAGAATAAACGGCCTTTTACACTTATATATGAGCAGTTTGTTCGATGCATGTATAGTTACACCCGTCCAGACATAGTACGAGGTGTCGGTGAAATAATACGGTCGTCACAGATTCAGTTTCGAGTTTTTTCTTTCGTAACAACGACCGACCGAGAGTTTGACACAAACATCAACAAACCACAATGCGACTTCACGTCACTTCCGACGCCTGCTCTGCTTCATGTTGACAAATGGGCTCATATTGCTTTGCACTGCCCCCTACCGCATATATTGACTTCCAGTGAACAAAATGTTATTGAATACCATCCATTAGAACTATTTTTTGTGACAGTGTGTGTGTGTGTGTGTGTGTGTGTGTGTGTGTGTGTGTGTGTGTGTGTGTGTGTGTGTGTGTGTGTGTGTGTGTGTGTGTGTGTGTGTGTGTGTAGCTAAACTACACTGTCCCAAAAATCGGGTTCTAATGTGTGGTATTCAATAACATTTTCTAATATATCTGAGTCATTCCTGTTATACAGTGACTTTTCTGTCTCTATGATTTACGTACTCATATTTTCTATAAATATTGTCACATATTTATAAGAAATGGCTTAAATCATATATTGCTATATATATATTTAGGTCTCTTTTATCACTTAGACAGACATAATATACATTAAAATTGCAAAGCATTTGTGAAGCCACAACACGCACAACCTTGAGGCGGATGGGCTACAACAGCAGAAGCTCATTATTGTTTAACATTTACATTATTAACATTTTTGTGATAACTATGTATATGTCCCTAACAGGGTGGGATACCCTCACGGCCAGTGTCTGAACAATCTACCAATAATTATTATTTTTTTGAGTCCCTGAGCTTGACCAATATGTATTCCTAATAGTTAAACATGTCACTGTTTTGGGGAAAATGCTAAAAACATGAAAAACATGTAATTTTATTTTTTACTGGATAACATATTCAACACACATATATATATATATATATATATATATATATATATATATATATATATATATATATATATATATATATATATATATATATATATATATATATATAACACTAACTAATTTACATATTTAGCTATCTAAAAACTTTTATCGGTAAACATTGATTTGTAATCAATCATAATCTGTAGCATAGGCTATAGAAAAATAACTAGAAAAATCACACAAATAAATATGACAAGCAATTTCTATTAAATGTAGCCTATAGAAAGTATGCTATCTCTCTTGAGCAATGTATGACCAATAACTGCTTAGAAACAAACCACCATTACTAGTTCTAAAGTGACGCTTTCAAAAGATAACAGAGGTTATTATTGAAATTATTGAAAGTTAAAGGATTAGTTTACTTCAAAATGAAAAATTCCTGATTATTTACTTACCTATATATACTTAATTATATAAAGTATAATTATATACTTAAAGGATATACATGTTAATTTTCTTTTTAGAAAATGAGCCCTTTGAACCTGCATTGATTTGGACATTCAACCTATTGGTTGACATTGAAATCCATGTGGAGAAAAAATCCTGCAAAGTTTTCCTCAAAAATCTTTCTTTTCGACTGAAGAAAGAAAGACATGAACATCTTGGATGAGATGGGGGTGAGTAAATGATCAGGAAATGTTCATTTTGAAGTGAACTAATCCAGGTGATAATGTGGCCACGACCCAGTACTTACACCATTGGGTGTGCATACATTTTTTCAATAATTCAGTTCATCGACAATTATTCTTAATTCAGTATGGTTTTGTATCTAAACAGGACTTCGCCCCTCACACAAATTAATTAAAGGAGAAATTAACATGATTTTAGATGATGGTAGAACAGGTGAAAAGCCCTGTGGTAAATGGACCATTTGTTCGTTTTTATGAGAACAAAAGACTCTCACAATCATACCGATTTCTATACAATAACATATGATTTCTTCAATACACATTTTTCAGGATTTATTAAATAATTTTTTTTCATGCATTCAAGCAATACATTTTTATTCCAGTGTTTTTACTTTTCTATTGTAAATGAAAACAAGACACCCACAAAATTCATCAAGGCTAAGCCAACTTGGAACCTGAGTGTACAGTAACTGCATGGTCATCATCATTTAATATGAACTGCTTCTTTGAAGTAATACTGAAAATACCACTAATCAAACAATGTCCTTAATGCATGGTCTTTTCCCCCATTTGCTATGCAAAATATATAAGTGACTACTCTGAATGCTAGTTGCATGTAACATTAAAAGGATCTGAATGTCAGTCTCCAAAGTCGACTTGTTACTATTTTCATTTAAATCAATCATTAAATACTGATCATTAGCATACATTTTTGTTGAAAATCATATCTCTCATGGGGAGCTCAAGGAAACATGATAAAACTAAACATCTCTAATCAAAACCTTGTTGTCATTACAGATTGTCATTGTTTTTCTCTTGGTAATCTATCATTTTTAATAAATATGATTTAGAATACAGGATTGCCTATTATGAGGATTGCACACAAGACACTTAAAACATTTATTCTGAAACATCTTAAACATAAGTTATGGCACATTTTCGAAAGCAAAAAGAGTGAATCCTCCATGTATCTGCGTTCTACTGGCTGGACTATTAAAACTCATTTGATCCCAACATTGTCTCTGTAGCTCTGACAGTCTCGTTTGATCATTTATGATATGTAAGGAAATTGAAAGATGGAGATGATATTGAAACTGAATGTGGCTTATTAATGTGCTCAAGTCCGATTCCATTTGGATACAAACACTTAGTCCTTCAAGAAATGCTGGTGGAAGAAATGTTCTATTGTTTTTCTCCAAAGGGACTCTGTTTGGACAGTCTTCTTCATCATGAGTTCACAAATCTGTCATTTCAATTTGGTGATGCCATGGTGACAAGGTAAATATTAAAGGAGACAAATATGTTCCAGTCTGATGTGAGAGTTCCGCATCAAAAAGAATCCATTGATCTTCTAAGTTCTGTACATATTGTACCATTAATTCATTATTTCAGTGTTTTTCCTCACCCATACTCTTCTCTTGTTGCATATATTACAAATCCGCACATGCGTGTCCATTTGAGGTTGCAGAATGAATGATTTAGCAAACAGCAGCTTGCCTAGACTATCTCCTCAGACTACTTCATTAGGATGTACACAGGCGTGACCTGAAGATAGAGCACATATGTTATATATGCAATGCAATATGTCTGTAAATACAAAAAAAGTTTAGTGTTTTGTTCTGCCCTCACATTTAAAATATTTTAAAATGGAAAAAAAAAAAAAAAAAACTACTGCATATAACCAAAATCTTGGAAATAAACTTTTATGTTTTTAAAGAAATTATATTAAAGGCTGCATTTATTTAATCAAAAGTACAGTAATATTGTGAAATATTATAACAAATATTTAAATTTAATTTATTCCAGTGATGGCAAAGCTGAATTTCCAGAAGCCATTACTTCAGTCTTCAGTCACGTGTCTTTCAGAAATCATTCTAAGATCATTCCTTCTTATTATCAATGTTGAAAACAGGTTTAGCTGCATATTTAAAAAAACAAAAACAAAAAAAACATGACCATTCCAAATTTTGTTGTAGGTTTTTTTTTTTTTTTTTAAGGGAAAATATAACATTTTAATACTTTTATTTAGCAGATACACATTCAAATGATAAAAAAGACATGAAATTAATAAATATTACAAAATGTATCTTTTGAACCTTCTATTCATCAAAAAAAAAATACAGGTTGAAAAATATTAAGCAGCACAACTGTGTTTAACATTAATAATAATAATAATAATAATAATAATAATAATAATAATAATAATAATAATAATAATAATAATAATAATAAGTGTTTCTTGAGCACCGAATCAGCATATTACAATGATTTCTGAAGGATCATGTGACACTGAAGACTGGAGTAATGATGTTGAAAATTCAGCTTTGAATCACAGGAATAGATACTATTTTAAAATATATTACAACAGGAACCAGTTCGTTTAAATTGTAATAATATTTCACAGTTTTAATGTTTTTACTGTTTGATCAAATAAATGTAGCCCTGGTGAGCATAAGAGACATTTTTCCAAACCTTTATATACAGTATATAGGGAACATATACAGGTACAAAATGATGCTTTACCTTATGGTCTTTATTGGGATCTATCAGGTTCAACTTTTCTCTCTCCGTTCTGCTTGTCGTTGGATTTCTGCGAGAGATGAGTTGAGACAGTGGCTGCCTGGGCCACGGCTTTGAAGCTGCGCTTGCGCTTCTGAACGTTCTGCTCTGGGTGGAAGATGATGACATAGACTTTGGGGATGTACAGCATTCCAAGGGACACCGTGGCACTCAAGCTCATGGACACGGTCAGTGTGGTGGTCTGAATGAACATCTGGTTTCGGCAGAAAAAAGATTAAGAGTAATATTTCAGCCTGGCCTCAGCTGCGACCTATCACAAGTGGTAGATCAGCTGTCAGGGCTTTAGCACTCCATATAACACTTATATACATACTCTCTGATGATTGTCATAATTCATTTCCTGGAAATCAGTGTAATCAGTGTAATCAGTGTAATGACCCAAAAGGGCTGACATCAGCCACGTGCAAATGATTCAGTCAGTTTATATAGTGTCCAGTCTAAGTGCTACATATCATTTTCATATCAATTATGTATTCAAGTAAGGTTGATGTGAGGTCAGCTATGTGACGCCGAATTTTCTGCATCTTTAATATGAGCCAAAAGAATAAACCTTGTTTGAATCGCCTTGTGAGTCATTCATATATGACAACTGGCGAAGATGCACAACACAGCTGTGATCATTTATAATATAAATACCATAATAGCCCTAAAGAGATCTTACATTTCATGAGATTATGCGAACTGCACCCAAATAATGACAGCTAAAAAGTGTTAAAACTATTTTCTATTAAAATGATAAAAAAATAAACAAAATACACTTTAACATTTAAACTCAGTATAAAAAAATCTAAGATAACAGCACACAAAGATATATAAACCAATATATACTGTATATATACATACACACTGCAGCCCGCTCTGTAGTATAGTCTTTTATTTTTCCATGCTCTTCTTCTTTCTTTTTTTTACAAGAGATGAAAAGACTTGAAGTTGAAGACTACCTGAGGGCCAAAAGCTTTGCGGTTGACCGGCC
Source organism: Romanogobio albipinnatus (assembly GCA_023566225.1). NCBI lineage: Eukaryota > Metazoa > Chordata > Actinopteri > Cypriniformes > Gobionidae > Romanogobio > Romanogobio albipinnatus. Next base: position 17,382,161 of record CM042254.1, read on the forward strand.
ACTAAAAGACCTCTCTATTAGTCAGAGTATACTTTCCATTTTTAAATCCCTGTGCTTTGTAAGCAAAACCATCCCCCACAGGATGAATAGACGTGCAAAATTGAATGACTAAATGCATACAGTGTGGCTAGCATCTTAACAGCTTTTAGGCCAACACAAAACAGCATCCAATTAAATAGCAATTATGATGTTAATATTATTATTATTACAGTTTTTTAGGTTTCTAATATCTGATTATGTATGAAGCATTCACAAGTAAATGTTGCAGCATCATTAACTGAACCAGAACCATCTAATCCAGAGAAAGGCTCGTCTGGACACTTTCAGGGTGAAGATCATATTTCAGTATAACATGTTAATGTCAGGCACCAGCGAATCTTCTACACTAATATCATGGAAGCACGATTTTATATGGATGATGATATCAAATGCCAACAGATACAAACACAGACTGTTAATAGTGAAATAATCATGAACTTATTGCAATGTGACATATGTATCTAGGGTAATATTAAAAAAATAATAAGAAGAAGAATTAAATGAAAAGAAATGCAAAATAATTTTGTAAGAAAATTAATAATACAACATCTCTTTAAATTTATCTTTAGATTCAGGGTTATTCACTTATATTTTATTTAATAATGTTTATTTATTTATTTATTTGCTTATTTCGTTTTTGTTGCTGACTTATTTTATTGGGCTTATTTTCATAGTCGTGGAAAATACTGTATTAACCACACCCCTAAATGCATTGAAGCAACTGTCATGTGATTGGTTGATTAGATACTTGCATTAATGAGTAATTGAACAGGTGTTCCTAATAATCCTTTAGGTGAGTGTATATATATATATATATATATATATATATATATTGTGGCAAACTCCCAAAGCACTCGTCAGCATTGTCATGGAAATGTAGTGGATCCAATTGCCGGGAGGCAGAGTTGGGGAATGAGAGCCACCTGAGAGTAGAGGAGGATATAAGCACAGCAGAAAGAAGCTTATGGGGAGACCAGATCTCCCAAGACGAGTCTAACACTTTCTCTGATGCTCTTCTTTTGTAGGCTCCAGTGATTGTTAAGGAGACTCGGTTGCAGTTTGTCAGCAAGTTACTACACATTCACTCCTGCACTGAAGCACCAGGTTCCCGGCACTTGGGGAACGTCTGCACTAATTTCAAGCTTTGTCACTCAATAAAGACCCCTTTGGGGTAATTTCACCACGTATTTCGGTCTTTTCTCCTGCCACTATATATATACAGGGAGTGCAGAATTATTAGGCAAATTAGTATTTTGACCACATCATCCTCGTTATGCATGTTGTCTTACTCCAAGCTGTATAGGCTGGAAAGCCTACTACCAATTAAGCATATTAGGTGATGTGCATCTCTGTAATGAGAAGGGGTGTGGTCTAATGACATCAACACCCTATATCAGGTGTGCATAATTATTAGGCAACTTCCTTTCCTTTGGCAAAATGGGTCAAAAGAAGGACTTGACCGGCTCAGAAAAGTCAAAAATAGTGAGATATATTGCAGAGGGATGCAGCAGTCTTAAAATAGCCAAGCTTCTGAAGCGTGATCATCGAACAATCAAGCGTTTCATTCAAAATAGTCAACAGGGTCGCAAGAAGCGTGTGGAAAAACCAAGGCGCAAAATAACTGCCCGTGAACTGAGAAAAGTCAAGCGTGCAGCTGCCAAGATGCCACTTGCCACCAGTTTGGCCATATTTCAGAGCTGCAACATCACTGGAGTGCCCAAAAGCACAAGGTGTGCAATATTCAGAGACATGGCCAAGGTAAGAAAGGCAGAAAGTCGACCACCACTGAACAAGACACACAAGCTGAAACGTCAAGACTGGGTCAAGAAATATCTCGAGATTTTTCTAAGGTTTTATGGACTGATGAAATGAGAGTGAGTCTTGATGGGCCAGATGGATGGGCCCGTGGCTGGATTGGTAAAGGGCAGAGAGCTCCAGTCCGACTCAGACGCCAGCAAGGTGGAGGTGGAGTACTGGTTTGGGCTGATATCATCAAAGATGAGCTTGTGGGGCCTTTTCGGGTTGAGGATGGAGTCAAGCTCAACTCCCAGTCCTACTGCCAGTTTCTGGAAGACACCTTCTTCAAGCAGTGGTACAGGAAGAAGTCTGCATCCTTCAAGAAAAACATGATTTTCATGCAGGACAATGCTCCATCACACGCGTCCAAGTACTCCACAGCGTGGCTGGCAAGAAAGGGTATAAAAGAAGAAAATCTAATGATATGGCCTCCTTGTTCACCTGATCTGAACCCCATTGAGAACCTGTGGTCCATCATCAAATGTGCGATTTACAAGGAGGGAAAACAGTACACCTCTCTGAAAAGTGTCTGGGAGGCTGTGGTTGCTGCTGCACGCAATGTTGATGGTGAACAGATCAAAACACTGACAGAATCCATGGATGGCAGGCTTTTGAGTGTCCTTGCAAAGAAAGGTGGCTATATTGGTCACTGATTTGTTTTTGTTTGGTTTTTGAATGTCAGAAATGTATATTTGTGAATGTTGAGATGTTATATTGGTTTCACTGGTAAAAATAAATAATTGAAATGGGTATAAATTTGTTTTTTGTTAAGTTGCCTAATAATTATGCACAGTAATAGTCACCTGCACACACAGATATCCCCCTAAAATAGCTAAAACTAAAAACCACTTCCAAAAATATTCAGCTTTGATATTAATGCGTTTTTTGTGTTCATTGACAACATGGTTGTTGTTTAATTATTAATGTTGTAAAATTAATCCTCAAAAATACAACTTGCCTAATAATTCTGCACTCCCTGTATATATTACCTCTTATTGAGGTTAAAATATCTTATTGAGAGTTTACCTTTTCTGTGGATTGTGATGTTCCAAAAAAAATGGGAACAAAGGCCAACCAGATGATACAGGTGGTGTACATGGTGAAGCCGATGGGTTTGGCCTCATTGAAGGTCTCAGGAACCCCTCTGCTCTTAATGGCATAGACTGTACATGTGACCATCAGCCCCATACTGTAGCTCAGACAGCCAATCAGAGACAGATCTGACATATCACATTTCAGGATCCCACGGGCATACTCCGGGTTGGGGGGACGTAGCTCATCAAAGTCGATATTTGTGTGAGGGGGAATCACTCCAAACCAAATGAAAACACCCAGGAGCTGTGAGCAGAAAAGAGCCAAGAATGAACGTTCACACAAAATCTGTAAAATCAGTTCACTAAGAATCCAAGAGACCATATTCCATATGTGTTCTCAAATAATAAACGACCATTAATGGAGGACACCAAAAAGAGTAGACCTTTCAGTGAAATTACTCTCAAAATCTTGCTTCTTTAATTATTTAATGGACGAAAAGTCCAAAAATATCTTTTAGAGACAAAAAGCACAGTGACAACACTGTAAACACCTAACAAAGCATTTAGTCTGATCAAGAGTTGAGTTAGAACAGATTATCCAAACAATTGAAATTAACATTGACTAATGGTTTGATATTATTATGAACATTTATTATGAGCAGTTATTAAATATGATGTATTCTTTATTTAAATATTAGTTATTTAAAGTAATACTTTATATACTATATATATATATATATATATATATATATATATTAGGGGTGTAACGATTCGTTTTAACAACGATTCGATTCGTATCACGATTTGAGGTTGTCGATACGATTCAAGGACGATTTTGGTTCATAGAACGATACGATCCGAAACGATTCAGTGAATTGAAATCGATTCAGTAACTTTTTAGCCAAAAATTGTGTGACTGAAATAAATATCTGGATACTGGTCAGTGCAGGTGAAGTTTCCTAGATTCCAGTTGTTTCTTGTAAGGGAATCAGGTATCAATTAATTATGGATATAAACAAACAAGTAAACAACAATTAATGGCAAATGCATTCAAATTTTATTTGAATAAAGTGCAACCAACAGTTTAGGTTGAATTAACAGGAAGTTAACCTTTTCTGCTCTCATTTTCAATATTCAATACATTTTCAATAAAAGCACAGTAAGTGCAACCAACATTTCAACAGTAGGTTAACCTGCTACTTCTGCTTTTGTTATCCAACATATTAATATTACAATATTAATATAAAAAATAAAGTGCAACTAACTTCTCTTCAGGTTTAATTAATAGTAGGTGTACCTGTTACTTTTGCTGTTGTTTTTCAACATTAAAATAATACAAATACAATATTAATATCAAAAATAAAGTGCAACCAACATTTCTTCAGGTTGAATAAACTGGCGAAACCTGCTACTACTCTCAGTTTAATAAACAAACAATATTTAACAAAAGATAAAATGTAACCAACTACTCTTCAATGACTCTACATATTTCTTTTTCAAAAATATCAACATGATCTGACCGCAGAACACTTCTCTGTACGTTCACTATGTCGCCAGCAGTACTACAAACTCGCTCTGCTGGCACACTGGTCCCAGGAATGCACAGGTAACATTTAGCAAGGGTTGAAAGTACAGGTAGCTGTTTCTCCTGGTGGCTTGATAATTTCTCGCTCATTGGCTTCTCCTCGGCCATCCGCCATGCTATGTTTTGTTTTCTTAGCGCTGCTGCTGGTGCGTGCGTTGCGATGATGTCACAGATAGGCAGAATGAATCGAGTAACGTTTAACGCCGTTATCATTAAAAGTGCTAAGAAAAAACATCCATTTAAAGTCTGACGTGCTTAAATCCAATGCGTTATTTCCTATGATCGATACAATCGATTGATTACCTTTTAAAACGATGTTAGATCGATATATGTCGTCCGGAAGGCCAACTTGCCGAGCACAGATCGATGTAGTTAGATCGTAGGAAAATAAATCGATACATCGATGTAGTAGATGAATCGTTACACCCCTAATATATATATATATATATATATATATATATATATATATATATATATATATATATATATATATATATATATATATATATATATATATATATATATATATATATATATATATATATATATATATATATATACACACACATTCCCATATACATTAAATTAATGTACATTTTGTGTGTTAATAAGAGGTAGAAATAATAAAAAAGTAAAAAAAAAAAAACAACAAACAAAATTTGAAAAATATTCTATATATAAATAAGCTAATTATATGGAGAAAAAAGAGTGCACCTTTAAAATGTATGTTACTCAATGGTAGCTTGTTTGGATAAAAGTATCCGCTAAATGAATGTAAATGGCATTACAGACATACACGCACCTGTACTGAGATCAAAATAAATGTGATGATCAGCTGGGACGTGGGGCTGATAAATTTTGGTGGCGTGACTGATTTTTTCCCCTGCTCAAAGATCCTGTAGATTCGATTAGTTTTTGTGAGCATGGCAGAGTAACTGATGCACATGCCCAGCCCCAAAAGCAGCCTGCGGAACGCGCACACCACGGCGCCTGGCTCGGCGATCATGAGGAAGGTGATGAAATAGATGAGGAAGATGCCTGTCAGGAGAACATAGCTGAGCTCTCGGCCCGAAGCTCGGACTATGGGGGTGTCGTTAAAGCGGATGAATGTGATGATGACTCCTGATGTAGCAAGAATGCCCAGCACTGCCAGAAATACCGGGATAATGGCCCACGGAGAGCTCCACTCCAGCTTGATGATGGGAGTGGGTCGGCAGCCCGTGCGGTTAGGGGTGGGCCTCATGTCAAAGGGACACTTGTCACAGTTAAACTCGTCCAGTAGGTACTGATAGCCATCGCATAGTTCACAGTGCCAGCAGCATGGCACACCCTTCACCATTCTCTTTCTCTCCCCAGACTCACAGGGGAAGCTGCAAACCGAGTCTGGAACCACTCTATCCCCTCCAGACCACTGCATCTCCTCAGTCTTATAAAAAGAGAGGGGAATATTTCAAGAATACGTATTCAGAAATGTCCCAAACTACCAAGGGGCTTAATATGCTTACACTGAGTCGTAAGTGGTTGGTCCACTGGCCGATGAATTTATATCCTGGGCTGGTGGTATTGGAAAGCTGGTACTGGAAGATATCGTATCGTCCTGGGGCGTCACCATTTTCATTAAACATCACACCTGTTCCGGCACTGCCTTCAGAGTAAACACACAGGGTTTTGATATTCAACATCACTAGTTATTATGTCAAATGCAATCGTTTGAAACAAAAGAGTTATTTAATAGAAGCGGCCCACTGCAACAGCATAAAATTGTATAAATGCGTGACAATGCACGCTTCTGCAAACCATTGTTCTTTTTCACCTTTTGATTTAAAGTAAAATTGTCAAGCATAACTTTGAAGGTGACTTTTCCACATCAAATCTTGCTTACAAAAAAATACAGTTGTAATAACACAATTTTCAATAAGGTCCCATTACCTAACATTAATTAATGCATTAACTAACATAAACTAATAATGAGCAATACATTTTTTGATACAGTATTTATTAGTTGTTGTTATACAACTGTTCAACACATTAGTTTATGTTAACTCAGATCCATTAAAGGTGTCATGAACTGGATTTAAAAAAAATGTTATACTGTTGTCTGATGTCCACTTATGACGTTTGCGTGGTTTTTACATTCAAAAACATCATAATGAATAAGTAATAAGCTATTTTCTGCCTTGGTTTTGAGGCTCTCTGAAAAACGGTTGGTTTTGATGGGCGTGCCGCACTGAAGACTTGGAAATAAACGTCCACGGCTAGGATTGGATAAGATTTTCATAATGAGCTTCAGCTCCCGTGTCAGTACACGTGAGGAATTGTTTTGAAAGTGTCTGGGAAGACGCTCACAGGGCTCGAAAAATATCTTTATCAAACAAACATAATGATTCATCGCTCGATTGAATCTTATTTCTGTATTACTTGGCTCGCCCGATCATCAGTGAATATAACCGCAAACCGTACACACACACACACGTGCAAGAAAGGAATGTTATTTCACTATAGCCCGTCGGCAGGTCGGTGATAGCCCGTCTGAATACACATAGCTCCGGGACTTTGAGCTAAGTCCGAGTCTGATCACGAATGAACCAATAACACCTTCTCCAGCCTGTGACAGCGTGCTAAGGTATGTAAAAAATCAATAGATATCAAACGATCTGTAACAATGCAATACTAACACATATAAAATAAAAAAAAAACATGTTTTACTCACATAAGTGTGTTGCACCGTTCCTGTCGGATCCAATATAGAAGGCACAGCATTGTGTTTTAATCTCAATATGTCTGCAAATCCAGTCTCGACTTGTATCTTGTTTACAATCGATTCCGTGGTGAAATAAAGCGAACAAACGCGCAATGTCTTGCGCACGTGCGCTGGAACCGGCATCGTTTAGCTCCACGATTCGGTGGGCGGGCTTGAGGCGGTGCTTCTGCATCCTATTACGTCAATGGTCGACATATTGTGAGAGCTCTCGTTTTCTGGGCCAAAGGCTTAAAAGAAAGTTGATTTCTCAATTCATCACCCCTTTAAATAATATTAAAACATACAACTTTTGATTAATGTATTAGTATGTTGTAGTATGTTGAAATTAACATTAAAGGGTTAGTTTGGTCATTGGTCAGCTCCTGCTTCAGCATCAGATATGTCATGTGTCGTGGTGCTCACGTGAACAGCATTGGCCAATGGTAAGCTGGCGTGCTGGCGTAGCTCTGACATAACTCGGAAGCGTTGGACTGTATTTACCATGTCAATAGCGTAGACTGACACAGATGTATGGAAATTGTTAAATAAAGTCGTTATTTTTGTTTGTTTTTTGCGCACAAAAAGTATTCTCGTCGCTTCGTAAAATTAAGGTTGAACTACTGGAGTCACATGGACCATTTTATCGATGTCTTTCCTACCTCTCTAGGCCTTGAAAGTGTTAAATAAATAGCTGTCTATGGAGGGGTCAGAGAGCCCTCGGATTTCACCAAAAATATCTTAATTTGTGTTCCGAAGATGAACGAAGGTCTTATGGGTTTGGACCGACATGAGAGTGAGTAATTAATGACAGAATTCTCATTTTTGGGTGAACTTTAACTAAGATTAATAAACGCTTTAGAAATGATTAGTTCATGTTAACTAATAACCTTATTGTAGTGTACACATCTCTCAGATGTAATTCTATGAATAAAGGCAAACTCAATTTCATGTTCCAGAGTTTACGAATCACAAATCACGAGGGGCAAGGTCTACACATGCCGCTTTGTTCCCCATAGGCACTCAAAGCCGAAAAGATTTCAATACAAGAGTGTGAGGACATCCACTCTGCGTAAACTGAATAACTGTGCTTTTCATAGAAATGGCTTAAGAGCGAGTGACGAAAAGAAAAGGGATTTTAACCGAAAGATAGTGCTGAAAAAGGAAATGTGCCTTGTGTTTGGAGAGAGAGGCTGCCCCAGGGAGAATCATAGACAAGGAGAGAGACGAGGGGAGGGGGGTTAAAACAAGTATGTGCGCTGCTGCATTGTGCATTAGTGGATCTCTTCAGGCTGGGATTGAGTGCTGACCTCTCTCGCCGCACTCTGACTAACCCATGGGACTCACAACCCTCCTCCTTGGAAACAGCAGCTTCTATTCTGGCCTTTCCCCTCTTTCAGAAACTACTCCTCACCTATTTTCACCTGTCAGTCTCACAGTAATGGCAATATCCTCGATTTGAGAAGTGTTTGGCAAAAGCACGTTTACTTTGTGTAACCTTCCTGGCAGATTCAAAGAAAGCATTCCACGGAAATAAAAAAAAACCTACATTCAAATTGCTGTGAAGTTAACTTGTCTTGTATGAATACAAACCCATTACTGTAATTCTGACTGTTTCAAGGTCTCGTTTGCAATGTTTGGAATGGCTCACATGCTTCAGCTGTGTCCTTGAGAAGGCTTACCATTAAAATTGACAGCACGGATGTAGCTCAGCAGCATTCTTCCATCCACCGGGTCCATTTTGTCACAAACGCCCATTGATCCTGGACAAAGGTCTATGTGCATGCTATGAAGAGCATGGGCCATGGCATACACAGCGTCGATCACAAACTGCACTTTCCCTTCCTGCTCGTATGCCGAATCCCGGCTGATTCGTTCTTCCCCTGAAAGGCCGAAAGCAACATGGCAGGAATTGAAAAGCGTTGCTGGAGGAATAATCCATTTAGATGTGCTTTGCACATCTTAAAAGCATAAGAATGTATGATAATTCAAGTACTACTGCATTTATGGGAGTAATTTGTTGGAAATGATTTCCTCGCCTGTGCATTTCCTCAGCCCGCTGTCGCCTCTGATTCCAGGCCGTGTCAGTTTGCATTTGAAGTCATCCTCCCAAAACTCAGCGAACCAGATGTTCCTCCTGTTGTTTTCCAGAGATCTTGTGGTGAAGTACTGGTCAAACCCTGAGAAACAGGTTAAAGGTATAGTTCAATCAATTGTCATGTTTTTTTTTCTGGGACTTATAGTGTAAGTAAAATTTGGTTTTCATTTTTGGTTGAGCTATTCTTTTGCTATAAGAGAACTCCCACGTTTTTTTTCTCCACTATTGTCACCTGATGGAGTCAGGGTTTAAAAGACAAATAATATTCAGTAATATAATCTGCACTGACACTTTCGACATGAACATAATTTACATAACAAACACCGTTATTGAACTGAACGTTATCGTTATCGAATTTTCTTGAGCTGGGTAATTACATTATAGCCTTCTGTAGAGCTGCTTATAACTGAATCAAACTTCATAGTTGATGAACTTTACAACATTTACACAGTTATTGAACAGAATTGAATCAACATAAATTGAGCTGAGTGATGGCACTATTAACCTCTGTAAAGCTACTTTACTTAAAGGTCCCGTTCTTCGTGATCCCACTGTTCAAACTTTAGTTAGTGTGTAATGTTGCTGTTAGAGCATAAATAATACCTGTAAAATTATAAAGCTCAAAGTTCAATGCCAAGCGAGATATTTTATTTAACAGAAGTTCCCTTTCAAAGCCTACAGCAAACGGCTGGCTTGGACTACATCCTGGTACTTCCTTCATAAATGACGTCAGTAGAACAGTAGAACAGACTAACCTCCGCCCACAAGAATACGCGAAAAAAGGGGGCGTGGTCTTGTTGCTGTCCCACGTGGAGAAGAGGACGTGTCGCGTGGAGAAAAGGAAGTGTTGCATTTCAGTGTGTTTGTCGCCATGTCGTCGAGACGCTGTTATTTTCATCCCGGAGTCAAATCACCTTTGTTTGGCTTTCCCAGGGACGCTGTAGAGATCATTGAGCGCATAGCCGCATACATCTCCCGTTAAGAGGCGTGACCTTTCCGTACAACTTGCGCTAAGCTGCGATCGAATCACAACACAGGAACCGCTGGCACAATCAGAACTCGTTACGTATTTCTGAAGGAGGGACTTCATAGAACAAGGAACTCGTCAGCCCGTTTTTAGGACAGTGAAAACGTCTCGGTTACGTATGGTAACCCTCGTTCCCTGAAGGAGGGAACGGAGACGTACGTCGGTAATAACCGACGAATTGGGATCACTTCAGAGAGCCCCTATCAGCTTCGAGAACTTAAGAACAGGCCAATGAACAATTGGCGTGCGAGATTTGCATCTCGCGCTCCGCCCCGCGCCGCGGGTATAAACAGGAAGCGAGAGCATCGCACTGACGTTTTTCACTGAGGAGCCGAACTAGAGACCGGCCAGGCAGTGATGGAAGGAACTGTGGCGACGGGACGTACGTCTCCGTTCCCTCCTTCAGGGAACGAGGGTTACCATACGTAACCGAGACGTTCCCTTTCAGTCGGTCACTACGACGTACGTCGGTAATAACCGACGAATTGGGATCCCTATGGAAAACGCCACAGTAACTACCACTTCCAGCGCCCAGCGAGAGCCCCTCAGACCCCGTTCTGAAGCGGGCGGGAAGATTCACGCCAGAAGAGTCAACTGCTGTTCCGCAAGACCCATTCAGCAGACTTGATTGGATAACGCTGGGAAAGCGTGCCCGAAGGACGCTGCGGGAGCCACATCATGCCCGGAGGGAGTAAACATGTGGAGAGAACGTATGGGCTGGCCGTGGGCAGCACAACATACGGAAGTCCCAGGGGAGGCCCCGGCCAATGCAGGCGGGGGACGACACCGCACTGAGACGGCAGAGAACTCTGCCAAGGGAAAGACACGAGCTCGCCGTAGGGAGCTGTACCGTGGAGAATACACGTATGGGACCGCCGTAGGGGTCACGACATACGGAACCCAGCCTGACACAAGTTCCACCAATGCATACGAGTGCCAGACCTGGCGTCGGACGCTCCGCAACATCCGACTGCCGAGGGGTACGGAGGACTCAACAGGGTTCGCCAATCCTGGGGAACTCGACTGGAGAAATAAGCGCACGTATCCGTTCCAGGGGAAGGGAATGGCGCAGCAAGCCGACACTAGAACGGGCACTTCAGTGAAGCTGACTATGGGAAGCGAGCACACGAGAAGCCACCGGCTCTACACGCAGGCTATAAAACCTAGCGAACGTGTTGGGTGTCGCCCAGCCCGCAGCTCTACAATGTCTGTCAGCGAGGCGCCACGAGCCAGCGCCCAGGAAGAAGCTACACCCCTGGTGGAGTGAGCTCTAACCCCGAGCGGGCAGGGCACGTCTTGGGATTCATACGCCAAGACGATGGCATCCACTATCCAGTGGGCCATCCTCTGCTTGGAGACAGCCTTCCCCTTCTGCTGTCCTCCAAAACAGACGAAGAGCTGCTCTGAGGTCCTGAAGCTTTGCGTTCTGTCCACGTAAGTCCGGAGAGCACGGACGGGACAGAGCAAAGCTAGGGCTGGGTCTGCCTCCTCCGAAGGCAGCGCTTGCAGGCTCACCACTTGGTCCCGGAAGGGAGTAGTGGGAACCTTGGGCACATATCCAGGCCGGGGTCTCAGGGTCACCTGAGAATCACCCGGCCCGAATTCCAGGCACGATTCGTCGACCGAAAATGCCTGCAGGTCCCCTACCCTCTTAACTGAGGCCAATGCAATCAGGAGTATTGTCTTTAGAGACAAGATCTTAAACTCTACTGACTGTAAAGGCTCGAAGGGCGCCCTCTGAAGTGCGGTCAGCACCAGAGTCAAGTCCCAAGAGGGTATAGAAGAAGGGCGAGGAGGATTTAGTCTCCTCGCTCCCCTTAGGAACCTGACGATCAGATCATGCTTGCCTAAGGACTCACCACCAATGAGGTCATGGTTTGCGGCGATGGCGGCAACATATACCTTGAGGGTGGAGGGAGACAGCCTTCTCTCCAACCCGTCTTGAAGAAAAGATAGCACAGATCCGATCGAACATATCCGGGGGTCTTCTCGGCGAGAAGAGCACCAGTCGACGAACAGGTTCCACTTCAACGCATATAGCCGTCTCGTAGAGGGGGCTCTGGCGGAAGCGATGGTGTCGACTACCGCTTGCGGTAGGTCACCTAGAACCTCCGCGTCCCGTCCAGGGACCAGACATGGAGTTTCCAGAGGTCTGGACGCGGGTGCCAAAGGGTGCCCCGTCTCTGAGACAGAAGGTCCTGCCTCAGAGGAATGGGCCAAGGAGGTGCTGTCGCGAGGAGCACTAGTTCCGGGAACCACGTCCTGTTGGGCCAGTACGGAGCTACCAAGAGGAGTTGCTCCTCGTCCTCCCTGACCTTGCACAGAGTCTGTGCAAGAAGGCTCACTGGGGGAAACGCATATTTGCGCAGAGCCCGGGGCCAGCTGTGTGCCAGTGCATCCGTGCCGAGGGTCCCCTCGGACAGGGAATAGAACAACTGGCAGTGGGTCGTGTCGTGGGCGGCAAACAGATCGATCTGTGCGGCCCCAAAGCGACTCCAAATCAGCTGGACCACCTGGGGGTGGAGTCGCCACTCTCCGGGAAGCACTGGCAACCGCGACAGCTCGTCGGCCGCACGGTTGAGCAGGCCCGGAATGTGAATAGCACGAAGGGACCTCAGATGCTTCTGACTCCACAGGAGGAGATGGCGGGCGAGTTGGGACAAACGGCGGGAGCGTAGACCACCTTGTTTGTTGATGTACGCAACGGCCGTCGTGCTGTCCGTCCGGACCAGAACGTGCTTGTCTTTGAGCGACCCCTTGAGGCGGCTGAGAGCAAGACGAACTGCCAGCAACTCTAGGCAATTGATATGCCATTGCAGTTGGGGCCCCGTCCACAGACCCGATACTGCAAGCCCGTTGTACGTGGCACCCCAACCCGTGGGTGAGGCATCCGTGGAGACAACATGATGCCTGGACACTTGTTCTAGAGGCACTCCTGCCCGTAGAAACGAAGGGTCCGACCACGGGGTGAGGGTTTGGCGGCATCTCGGCGTCACTTGGACACGGAGGGACCCGCTGTGCCACGCCCATCTCGGGACTCGGTCGTGTAGCCAGTGCTGAAGCGGTCTCATATGGAGCAGCCCTAGCGGCGTTACTGCGGCTGCTGCTGCCATATGCCCCAGGAGCCTCTGAAAATGTTTCAGTGGAACCGCTGTACTGCGTTTGAGCGTACTCAAGCAGCTCAGCACCGACTGGACGCGCTCCTCCGTGAGGCGCGCAGTCATGGCGACCGAGTCGATCTCCATCCCGAGAAAAGAGATCCTCTGTACGGGACAGAGTTTGCTCTTCTCCCAGTTGACCCGAAGACCCAACTGGCTGAGGTGCCGGAGCACCATGTCCCTGTGTTCGCACAACTGCTCCCGCGACTGGGCAAGAATCAGCCAGTCGTCGAGATAGTTGAGAAGACGAACACCACGCTCTCTCATGGGAGCAATGGCCGCCTCCGCGACTTTCGTGAAGACACGGGGCGACAGGGACAACCCGAAGGGTAGGACTTTGTACTGGTATGCCCGTCCGTCGAAAGCAAAGCGTAGAAACGGTCTGTGTCGAGGGAGAATCGAGACATGAAAGTACGCGTCCTTCAGGTCGATCGCTGCAAACCAATCCTGGGGACGGATGCATCTGAAGATGCGTTTCTGGGTTAACATTCGGAACGGCATCCTGTGGAGGGAGCGGTTCAGGTAACGCAGGTCCAGGATCGGTCGTAACCCGCCACCTTTCTTGGGTACAATGAAGTACGGGCTGTAGAACCCGGACTTCATATCGGCTGGAGGGACCGGCTCTATCGCGTCCTTCGCCAATAGGACAGCGATCTCCGCCTGAAGCACGGGGGCGCCCTCCTTCGGTATAGAAGTGAAGTGGACACCCCTGAACTTCGGGGGACGCCGGGCGAACTGAATCGCATAGCCGAGTCTGATGGTGCGGATGATCCAGCGAGACGGGCTGGGGAGCGCTAGCCAGGCCCCCAGAGACCGAGCAAGCGGGATCATCGGCACCACAGACGTACCCGGAGCGGGGCAGCGCAGCGGAACGCAGGGGCCCCAGGACGACATGGGAGTGGTCCGTGCAGGGGTCTGGGTCTGACACACGACCTGCATCCGCTGAGGGGACGGGCGAGCGTGGGGAGGCACTTTGTGTGCGTCCGCACAACCGACGCCCCCTATTGGCGAGGAGAGAGGTGTCTGAGGGGTACGAGGCATGGTAGCGTCGCATACCGCCAGACGCGCTCTCTTGGCACCCAGAGATGTTAGAAACTGCTCTTTTATTGAGAATTTGGGTGCCACTGGCACTGGGGCCAGTGGCGGAACAGAAAGAAAAATGGGGTTCCCCCGGCCCTCCACCGGGGGAAGGAGTGGAGCTGCAGCCATCTCCTGAAGAGCAGTTTCCTCCATCTCTGGGCGGCCCGTCTCAGGGTCTCTTCCGACGGCGCTTGCCACCTGGCTTGGCAGCGGCCTGAGCGGGCTGGACGTTCTTCCCGCGACCGGCTCCACGCCCACGGCCGGTGGAAGGCTGCTGCTGGGCTGGGGCGGGAGCGGGGGCGGCCGCAGGAGGACGTCCTCGGCGACGGGCAGTCGGAGGTGCTGCAGCCGGCGGCTGGGTGGAGGCAGCAGCGGGCCGCCGGTGCAGGATGTGTTTGATGGCCTCCGTCTGCTTCTGGGCGGCCGAGAATTGCTGGGCGAAATTCTCGACCGCGTCGCCGAACAACCCGGCCGACGATATGGGGGAGTCCAGGAACCGGTTCTTGTCAGTCTCCCTCATGTCGGCCAGGTTGAGCCAGAGATGCCGTTCCTGGACCACTAAGGTGGACATCGCCTGACCCACGGAACGGGCGGTAACTTTCGTCGCCCGGAGGGCGAGGTCCGTCGCCGCCCGGAGCTCCCGGAGGGGCTCTGGGTCAGACCTACCCTCGTGCATGTCCATGAGTGCCTGGGCTTGGTGCACCTGAAGCAACGCCATGGCATGCAAGGCAGACGCGGCCTGTCCGCAGGACCTGTAGGCCTTCGCAGTTAGACTGGACGAAAACCTACAGGCTTTGGACGGGAGACGAGGATCACCACGCCACTCGGAGGCGGTCGCCGGACGCAGTTGCATCGCGACGGCGCGTTCGACTGGCGGGATCCTCTCGTAACCCTTGGCCTGTCCACCGTCAAGGGTAGTGAGGAGGGAGGAGCCTCCAGGTCTGTTTCTGGCACTGAAGGGTGTCGTCCACGACCTGGAAAGCTCCTCATGCACCTCCGGGAAGAATGGCACTGGGGCGGGACGCTGAGAACCAGCGCGACCCCCCCCCAGGAACCAATCATCCAACCTAGAAGGTTCGGGACGTGGTGGAGGGTTCCACACAAGCCCGACCTTTTCGGCGGCCCGGGAAAGCATAGCCGTCAACTCAGGGTCCGACTCAGCCGTAGCTACTCTCCCAGAGGGAGGTAGTGCAGCTGAATCCTCATCCTCTGAGGACTGGAACTCCCCCTCCGATGCTGCGATCGACATCTGCTCGTCCGCGGGCGCTCCGAAAGAGATGACTGGGCGCCCGTGGGCGGGACCAGCGATCTCTTCCGGTGGCGCCACCGGCAGCGGTGCTTGAGAGGGTTCAGGGACCTGCGTAGGGACACTAGGCGGGTTTGTCCTGAACGTTATCCTCAGATCACCCCGGCCATCCGTCGAAGTAGGTCTATCCTGGTTAGGGATAGCTCTAGATCGAGGTATGGGGAGGGGGACTCCGCCTTCCCGGAGGTAGGTGAGTCTCGATCTAAGCACCGCAATAGTCATGTTCCCGCAGTGAGAACACGAGCTATTCACAAACGCTGCCTCAGCGTGCTGTAAGCCCAGGCACGTGATGCAGTGAGTGTGGCCGTCAGCGGGCGAGAGGGAACGACCGCATCCAGAAACGCACGGGTGGAATGACATCTTGAAAAAGACGCAGTGTCACACCCGTGTTGCTCTTTTTGTGAGGAAAATGCTCTTTTAGAGAGTGCTGAAGCACCCAGGGAAACCGCGGCAACACACAGGGGATAGTGCAGCCTGTGTTTGCACTCCAAGAAGGAACGCCCACCGAAACCAACAGGTTGCTGTGATAACAGCAGTTGTTCCTTTAAGCAGCTTGAGTTCGCGGTCCCGCTGGAAAGCGCCGTCACACCAGCACACGATCCTCTTCTCTTTCTCTCGAAACAATCTCTTTCGCTGAAGAACAGGAAAGCAGTCTCTGCAACTTCAAACGCCGGTTCGGCTCCGAAGTGAATGACGTCAGTGCGATGCTCTCGCTTCCTGTTTATACCCGCGGCGCGGGGCGGAGCGCGAGATGCAAATCTCGCACGCCAATTGTTCATTGGCCTGTTCTTAAGTTCTCGAAGCTGATAGGGGCTCTCTGAAGTGATCCCAATTCGTCGGTTATTACCGACGTACGTCGTAGTGACCGACTGAAAGGGAACAGCGGTATACAGATAAGTACATTGTGTGAAAAATACTGTGTTTTTTTGCACGCGAAACATGAACACGTTATATTGCACACTGTAAACACAATCAAAGCTTCAAAAACACACGAAGAACGGGACCTTTAAATCGAATGTTTCAGAATGGATGAATTTTATAACATTAGCACAGTTATTTTCCGGTTTTATTAATGTAAAGCTACTCTGAAACAATCTGTATTGTACAAAGCGCTATTAACATATGCAACTTGATTTGACTTAAAGGAGTTGTTCACTTTAAAATTAAAATTACCCCATGATTTACTCACCCTCAAGCCATCCTAGGTGTATATGACTTTCAGAGTCAACACAATCGGAGTTATATTAATAAATATACTGACGCGTCCACGCTTTATAATGGCAGTGACAGAGTCCATTGAGTTGGAAGCTCAAAAAAGCACATCTATCCATACTAAATGTAGGCTACTCCACACGGCTCCAGGGGGTTAATAAAGGCCTTCTGAAGTGAATCGATGGGGTTTTGTAAGAAAAATATACATATTTAAAACTTTATAAAGTAAAATATCTAGCTTCCTCCAGACTGCCTTCTGTATTCAACTTACACAGTTAAAGGGTTACTTCAACGATTAGCATTAAGCTATGTATCAATAGAAACCTGGTAGTATATTCGAATTATGGTACTTTCCCCCCTCATGTCCCCCTGAGATGAGAGAATTATGCATTTTATTTCTGGAAAAAATCCTCCAATGATGCAAATATCATCATTTTGTATCATCTGAGGATTTTTTGCCCAGAGGCTAGAGACTACAGCCAGTGGAAGGAGCTAGTTTTGCATGTTTCCAACCAGCCCTCACTCACTCACATCTCACTCACAGAATGTAAATGCACATGTAAATGAGCCGTTCGGCTCGGGCATTCATAACTGGAGCAAAGTGAGTGTTTCCACGCTTACCTCAGCTCCGCTCAGCTCAGCTCTTCGCTCTCGTGATGAATGAAATCAGACTTCTGCTGCGTTTGTGCCATGACTTTAGTTCGGCTCACTCACACTTTATTTAAAAGACACGTTCAGTTTTTAATTGTAGTGTCTATTCTATAACTGAACAAAATTATTTTATTACTATGAAAATCAAAACAACGGTGGGGGCGGTGTCATTGTGGGCAAGTGATAACCAGTAGCCGTGGCTTTGGGAGTGGCAGCGAAGCAAGTGCATTCTGGGAGTTGTTGTCTTTCATCCACATGAGACAAAAATATATTTTCTGTCTTTTCTCAGTCTAGAAGGCACCATTTCAAAAATAATTTCACAATTCTACTACATAAATGACAATTTAAATACACATTCATCTTCCCAGCACTGAAGTACCCCTTTAAGTGTGCCTCTCGCAGTTCAAAATGCGTTCTAGTGATATGTCGCGCCATATACGTTTTAAAAAAAAGTTAAATAAGGGCTAAACAGAGGGTGGTCCGGTGGAAGCTAGATATTTTACTTTATAACGTTTTAAATATAGATTTTTTTTAAATATAGACCGCATCAATTTGCTTCAGAATGCCTTTATTAACCCCCGGCCCCAGAGCCGTGTGGAGTATGTTTATTAAACTCAATGGACTCCATCACTGCCATTATAAAGCTTGGATGTGTCTGGTTATTTATTAACATAACTCCGATTGTGTTCATCAGAAAGAAGAAAGTCATATACACCTAGGATGGCTTGAGGGTGAGTAAATCAGGGTAAATCATTTTAAATTGAACTACACCTTTAAGAAATTGTTAGCAAACACCACATGGGCATAGGTGCAGAATCTTTTTGAATAACTGAGTCTGAATTTGAACATTTTAATTATTATCTTTTTTTTTTCTTAATTATGAAACCTTCATTGATCTTACACTGCTACCAGTTCATACCCTCAATGGACGCCCGCTTGGGGAGGATGGTAACTGCACCCTCAGCCACGTCCTCCTGGTTCAGGATGGGTGAGATTTTTGCTCCCCAGCTATCAGATCCCACAAACAAAAAGTGACCTGTGAGATTGGCTCTCTTTGCTGCTTCCAGGACACGCCTACAAAAAATGAATACAAAAATCTCAGAAAAGGCAGGTTCATTAAAGATAGGGAAAATCAGATCCATTATAGTTCTGATTTGCTGATTTCAAAACTATATATACAGTATATTATCAGGTTCATTTAGACTTAGATTGCAAAATGCAAATTATACTAGATGAAAATTCACTCTGTAATATATTAATTTGCCATAATTCCCTCTAAGACTCCGGATGTTCCCGTTGTAGGGTGATTGATCTGTTCTCAAATCATTTTCAAGCCTTTTCCAGGGCTATATCTCCTGCTTCAGAGTCATTCAGAATTACTACTGAAAGACAACTCACTTGATGTCATCTTCATTAGCGAAGATAATAACCCCTCTGGCATTGGATGTCTCCATTAGCCTTTTGATGATCTTGTCAAACTCTCCTGGTCTTGGCTCCCTAGGAATTTTAATGGCCTGTGCGATGCAGAGACCTCCTGTATAAAACAAATTAAAATGACAGGTAGTTTTGAAGGACTCTGATACATTCATAAGAGATTGAGGGTTGCAGGGTCTTTCAATTGAATATAACATCCCGGTCAATCTGTACCCAGCAAGCAATTTTCCATTTAAAAGATGTCACAGCCCTGACGTCTAGGCTAAATCAAGGCAAAATTTGAGCTGTCAGTGAAAATGTAATAGACGCCAAACCATAGCCCAAGAATAGACAAGTTATCTAAAACATGATCATGTCACAGAAATGAAACCAAACACATTTTTATCACTATTGACTTTGCTTACGTGATGGAATATCATACATCTCACAAGTTATTTTGGCAAAAACGGCATGTAACCAAATTCAAGGTTATTTTGACTAGTAGTGAGTTACTCATAGCCGTACCATATCGGTCTATGGGTAACTGAGACGGCTATTGCTTGCTGGATAGCCTGTCTGTCATCACGTCTAGGTGACTAATAACTTGTTTACCAACAGGACATCACATGAAACCTTCATCCCCTGATCATTATCCTCTTTCCTCATCAAATACAACACCAGGCGTGTTAAATCCTTGGATAGACTGTGTGATAAATTCCACATCAGTTATGGAAAATCAGGGTATGGTAAATCAGGATAAATTAAGCTACAACCAAATCACACACACATATATTATAGATTTAATTACAATCTTTTAAAGCACTGAAGTCATTTTTCATTACTTTTCTGTACCTGCTTCCCTGGATATCTGGATGAAAGCATCTACACCACTCTCTCCATAGTTCCCCTCTGATGCTAGAGTAGAAACGTAGTTCCATCCCATGGCTTTGACAATGTCCACCATCGCCTGGGCCTGAAAGGAATCTGGTGGCACGACTCGGGAGAAAAAGTCGTAGCGATTGTTGTCACTAAGCTCAGGTGCTGTTGAAGCATAACTGATCTGAGGTATCTACAAAATGGAAGATACAGAACATATCAGTGAGCAACAGCAGGACTCTCTTTACACAATCAAGCTGCTGCAAAAATGTGAATATCATGAATTTCTCTAATCTGCTAAATTGATTGTAAAGTGATCAAATACATTTCTGAGATCTTAATTTCTCTACACAACAGGGGAATGGGTGTTCATCCTCGGTGGGGGGATTTGTTCCTCAAGCGATTCATTCAAAACACTGACTCCATTACTGACTCGCACACTTCCCTATTATAAATAAGGTGAAACCTGTACCAGTATGTCAGAATTCACAGTATTCAAAAAGGAGTAGGCAAAAAGAACCCGGATGACTCTACTATCCCATGAGGCCATGGGAGAGGATTTGTGAATGGCAGTGAAGCAACAAAACTCACATGACATTAAAAACATGACAAATGTAGTATGTCCAGATTACATTCATACTATACAGAACATACAGTCAAACCAAAATTTATTCAGACACCTTCAACATTTCCTTACGTCATCACAGTTTATTCACTGTAGTTTTCACTATGCTTAATTTTGTTCAGTCTGTGGTGTAATAGGTAGCATTAGCAATTAAAGAAAAGACACTTAAGAAAAACATGTGTTAAACATTATCCAACAAAGTGTCTGGATAATTTTGGTCCCAAATCTTTGATAAATTGTACTGGTAGTCCACTTTTTAAGAATTGTTGGGTATAATATGCCACCTTTTACTTTATTTTGTTGTACTCACTTACATAAATAAACTATAGTGTCCTGTACCCACTAGTAAAAAATTATATCTGTTGTCTGAATTTTTGGTTTGACTGTACTTATTCATACTATACATAGAACATACATAAGTACTTATCAAAATAATTGCCTACTCAAAGAGTATGCGGTTTTGGATGAAGCCATTTGTGAGTCACTGAATCATTCATTCAACCGATTAGTTCAAAACACAGATTCATGCGAGGATGAAATGAGTCATTAGTGCATCCAAATTTGTGTACTTATGCACTATTCTTTGCCATTTAGTAGTGTGAGTTGTGTGTTCATACTGAAAATACCCAAAAAGAAAAAAAATGCACTTCAAATGCACAGATTATGACCTTAAAGGAACACGCCGACGTTTTGGGACTTTAGCTTATTCACCGTAACCCCCAGAGTTAAGTCCATACATACCATTCTCATCTCCGTGCATGCCATAATTCTGTCTGACGCACAAACCGTAATAATCGAGGAACTTTGCGACACCTGTCATGAGAAATCCTGTCCCCCTGTGAAATAGTGTCCGCTTAGGACCCAAGTTTTAAATGCCTGATCAATACAGATATATACAGTACAGATAAACTTAACAGAAATCGATTCAGAATTTAATACAGTAATTAATATATGGTTCTGGACAAGCAATTGTTTAAAAATAAACTATGAATTCATTGTCATACTAAGTACACACAGACCCACTTTATATTAGGTGGCCTTAACTACTACGTACTAACATTTTAATTAATCAATTGATACAATGCACTTATTGTGTACATACATGTTTTTACATTGTACTTACATTTAAAAAATACCTGCATGTAATTACATCTGTAATTAATTTCTGTAGTTACATTTGTAATTACACAGTTGGCACTTCCCTTACACCTAACCCTACCCTTAAACTTACCCATACCACCACACCTGTCCCTAACTCTACCCGTATCTGACCTCAATATCAGCAAAAGTGTTTTGCAATACAATTTTAACACAGTAAGTACATTGTACTTATTTTTTGATGTGAGTAAGGCCACCTAATATAAAGTGGGGCCCAACATTTATTTGAAATATGTAATTGATTGCTATAATGGGAGCAATAACATGCTTAACACATTGTAAATTATTTAAATTGATAAACTAAGTAATAATACCAATACAAAAATCATAACATAGTAATGTACCTATAATGTAAATAATAAAGATTTAAAAAAAATAATATACAGAACAGGTGCACAAAATACAACAGGATAGGGCTTTTAAGATGTAGGGTAAGTGCAACCGTGGTGTATAAACTAAGCTAATCGGGTAGCTGTATGCTATGCTAGAACGTACGCTAACTAAAAAAACATTGAAGGGATAGTTAACTCAAAAATGAAAATTCTGTCAACATTTACTCACCTTCAAATTGTCCCAAACCTGTATGAGTTTCTTTGTTCTGCTGAACACAAAAGATGATATTTAGAAGAATGTTTGTAACCAAGCAGATAGAGCAACCATTGACTACCATAGTATTTTCTTCCCTACTATGGTAGTCAATGGTTGCCTTATCTGCTTGGTTACAAACATTCTTCTAAATATCTTCTTTTGTGTTCAGCAGAACAAAGAAACTCATACAGGTTTGGAACGACTTGAGGGTGAGTAAATGATGACAGAATTAAAATTTTTGGGTGAACTATCCCTTTAAGAACGAGATAAGCTTGATTTCACAGCTTATAGCTTCGGTTATATGAAACATATGATTTGCAAGACGTTAAAGACTATTTTAACACAGTTTAAACAACAAAAATCAAAACATGATTTTGTAAGAATTGTAATCAGGCTCTGAACAGATTACCCATTAAAAGTTATTTCTGTCACGGATCAGAGGCGGAAGCAAGTGCAAGTAAAACTCTCTTTAATATATATAAAGGATGATGTACACAGAAGAAGTTCGAAGAGAGCAGGCTAGCGGCGCAGGGACTCCGATGGCCAGATGAAGACGGTGAAGAGAGTGCAGGGGACAGGATTTCTCATGACACCGTGTCATGGCTGCAGTAGGCGCAATGATATTACGCAGCGCCTGAAAATAGGCTAACTTCCGTCAACATAACCAACGTGACAACCTGCTTGGACAGAGAGCGTTCTGGGGACTATTTTCAGGCGCTGCGTAATATCATTGCATGCAGCAAAGTTCCTTTATTATTACGCCGGAATGAGAGTATAGTTCCTAGCCATATCGGTCTAGAAAATTGCAACTTTTAATTTTCCGTCGGTCTTAGTACACGATGTAACTATACACATCACAACATGTAAATAGGAAAATGTTGGCGTTGTTTTGTCACTTGTTGAGCAGTAGGCTAGCTGGAGCCGTTTACCTCCAGTCGTTGTGCTAAGCTAGGCTAGCGTTGGGTGCGTCAGACAGAGTTATGGCACCGGGATGAGAATGGTATGTATGGATTTATCTAACTCTGGGGGATACAGTGAATAAGCTATTTGGAACACAAATATTGAATTATTCACTTCACTGATTCAGGAACACCACCCAGAGACACTAAACTATTAAATCAGCTGTGGCTTTAGTTTTAACCATTTTCGTTCGTGGAGTGAAAATGGACAAAGTAACTGGCAATACTGGGTCTAAGGTTGCTCTCTTGTTTATTAAACTGTTGTATAAAATAAATCTCACACTCATAGGTGATATAATCATGTCTGAAGATAATCACTCAGCACAAAAGCACATTTGCTCTTGTAATATTGCTTAGGCATGTCCTAAAACACAGCAAACATAAGTCTCCTGCAGCAAAACAGCCCTAGCTTTCGTGGTAGAGTTTGCTGCAGCACATAAAAATCCTGGGGAAATACAGATGGCACGAGATACCACTGTAAAAGCATTTGTTTGTAAAAAAAAAAATAAATAAATAAAAGGATGAGAAGATTAATTTACTGTTGTGCTAGTTTCTTAATGATGCAGTTGATGTCACTGGGCTAGGCTTTGCGCCGACTAATGTCAGCAGAGCCCGTGTGGCTTAATGAAAGGTCCTTTAAAGAAGCGGGCCAGCAGACAGTGAGGAAGGTGGATACCGACTGGAGAAGGAGAGAAGAGGGAGAGGACCATTTGACAGATTATCTGGAAGGATTAGAGGGTTTTAGTCAAATTATGTTAAGCACAGAGGGAGAGAGATAGATCAAGAGACAAGGTTGCCATTTCTCAGCCATAAGCCATACAATATATTTAATTCTGCTAGCTTACTTGCTATGACAGATTTAGCCGCTCCTCCCCCATCATACAACATATATATTACAGCTTTTGCACTGCTGTTGATCTACCCATGACCATTCAGGCACTTGTTACATCTTGCATGAGAAACAACAATATTCAAAATGTGCAATGCATTCCCTATCTAATGCAATTTCAAACCATTAATCCAAATAGGAAAACGTGGCTGAGGACGTTGCTGAAAGATTTAGTCTTAGATACTAATTTGTTGCTATGCATCATAAGCATTTCAGCCTTCGAGCCTTTCCATGAGTCATGTAAACATTAACAGCAGTCACATGCAGACATTTCCTAGAAGTGTTTCATTAGTTTTAGACATATGTTCCCTAGGCATCTACACTTAAAGACTGTGCATTATTTTTTCATGATCTGACACTTAAAAATGACTTTCACTAGTGTGGTGTACAAATATAACCCAAAATATTAAGGTTGTTTCATCCAGATTAAATGATTAAAAAGTAAATTAAGATGTGAATTACGAGAAGAGAAAAAAAAAATCTAGGTTACCTGATAATTATAGTTTTTTTAGGATGCTCTATGATTGATTAAAATGTATAATGAACTTGGTAAATTAAGAATGACTTTTTATTTAATGAAATCCTAATTTTTTCTTTTAAAAGTAATATCTTTAGAGATAAATATCTCAAGATAAAATCCAATTAGGGGCAGTCTTGTACGGCACTTAATCCAATTAAACAAAAATCTGCTGTAGGCTGAATGTCATCCACCTATCATAAGGATTTGATATAGAATGGCTCTTGTGTTTTCTTTTCTGGACTATCATGATTTAGAGAAAGTGAGGGTCAAGCAGATCTAGAGACTTAACTGTTACCCATAAATACTGGCTATCTGTCCCTGTCGATCTATGTGTTAAAGGGCCCACACTCATTCAGCTAAAGCCACTGAACAGAAGCTGCCTGTAGCTGATAAAAAGGCAACTGCACTTCTCCGGGCTGCTTGATTTTCCATCAGGAGTCTGAGCTGGAGAAAGGGCTTTAATGGAGAGCGGATCCTCCGTAATGCTGTAATGCTGTCTTTCTCAGTTCCCACTTACCAGAACTTGGTGAGGAACACGGACATGAACTAATTTGTAAAGATAAACATAGAAAATTATTCAAGATTACATTTGATGACACACGGCCCATAGTCACCATTTTCGATTTAAACTCTTTATTATTCAAAAATATTAATGAAAGTCCCTAATTTGTTTATTGACCAAAAAATTTAGTAAAATGTTCATGTTTATTATTATGTACTGTTGTATTGTTTTATATAAATAAAAATAATATTTTATTTTTGAAAAACAGTGTGGAAAACATGCCTTGATAATTTTGTATTAAATTTGAATTCATTTTATTTATCTATTTTAAGATTTTAATTGTGATTTACTTGCATTAAACAGGAATAATTAGTTTAGTTTGAAAAAAAATATATATAAAAAATCAATTTATACAAGATTCAACTATTTTTTAAGCCAGTTTTTAAGTTGAAATGACTTAAACATCCAAGTTGATTGTACTTCAAAAATTACTGTACTGTAAAAATTTAAGGCAGCAACTGTTTTTACAGTATACCCAGTTGATTAATCACAGTTGTGTATTATAAGTTATTTGAAATGCTATGTTAAAATAAATTTGCATATATTTCCAGAACAGAAATCTGAACACTGAATAAAGTGTATAAATGGTGCTATATGGCACTAAAAGTGGTTCTTGGCTCGTAATCATAGGGGAACCATTTTTTGGTGCTATATAGCACCATATCTTAACATGTACTGTATATGGTAGCGGTGCTACATAGCACCTCAGCCAAAGAACCGCTGAAGAACCACTGAACCACCAAGATTGGTGCTATACAGCACTTAAAGAGGTTCCCCTGATTATGAGCCAAGAACCACTTTTAGTGCCATATAGCACCATTTTTTTGAGCAGATTCAAATTTGTGCAGTGCAGATTCAAAATTCTTATTTCACATATTTTACATATTAAAGGTTTTTACAGAGGAGCTTTTGAAATCTCTTTATATCAGAAAATACCGACAGCAGCCAGGGATAAAAACACCATACTTTGCTTTCAGAGTCAAATTTCAGAGCAAATATATAAATATTGAGATATACAGAAGTCAGAGTGACCATTTTTAAAGCCAATATTTCCATATTTAATTTCCATTTTTCCCATTCCATTTGTTTCACCAGAAATATTCAACAAAGAATGAAAAGTGTACTAACCAACTTGGTTGAATATACAATGGCACAATGAAAATGTAAGGTACTTTAAAAAATACCATGGTATTGCCATCATAGTAATGACCAAAAACATGTTATTACCATGGTAGATTTTCAAGGGAACGACAGCTGCATATTCTTTTACATCCTTTACATTTTCATATCAGTCCATATATCAGAAAATACAATCAACAGCCAGAGAAAAAAACACAATATTTTGCTTTAGAGTCTTGCCTTAATAACAAATTTCAGAGCAAATATATAAATATTGAGATAAATATTGAGATATACAGAAGTCCAGGTGACACTTTTTACTCCAGTAAATATTTCTCAGGGTTCATTGGTTCACTTGTGTGACAACTATCCCCAGTCTCCACTTTATCCAATATTATCAAAAGGCAAAAAAACATTGAGATATGATTGTTTCAGCCATATCGGCCAGCTCTATTCCAGAGTGTATCACTAAAAGTAATGAATAACCACAGCAAAATACGATTAGGGCGCACAAATTCCAGGTATAATGTCCTGAGAGAAACCTGATGGAGCTTTGACTAAGTCACTTTTATTTTGTGAATTGTTTATCTTCCCTAAAACTGTGGTGACTGAAAATGATTGCAAATAACTCCTGGGCGAGGTTATCAGCTCACGTACTAAAGCACACGCAGCTTGGAGCGGAGACTACAAAGAACACAAATGATTAAAACCGATAAATTAAAAAAATTATAAAAGGTGGCAGAGGGTGGAATGAAATTGAATGTAGCTCAGGTGTAGGATTTGCAAGCTGAATGACGATCTGGAAATGAGAAAGGATTTGAAATGAAATGACATGCACGCAGCACATTTCAGTGTCGTGATTCTCAACGTTTTATAGGACACGGGTCAATGATGAGCGCAATTCAAAAACACTTCTCACTTTAAGGAAAATCTGATACACTTTCTCTCAGAACTAAAGAAAGAAAGAATCTATGTCATTTAAGAAGCTCTTGCTGAGAGGCCAGTGAGCTGAAACACAATCCAAACCTTTTAACAGAATTAGTTATACTTCCTGTAGCACTGGCCCTATCTGCAGCGATGCAGAATCCAGTCTTGCAGCAACACCATGAAAGAGCTCCTCACAAAACGGAAGGAAATCCAGTGACTGCCACACATATACAACGTTAAATATAGCCGTACAAAGTACAAAAAATACCATCACCTAGTTACGAATCTGTTTAAGGCACTGCAGGCACTGGTAACTTTTGAGATGTTGGGCTATTTTGCTTCCATAACATGTCTTCTTTCAGACTAGTGGAAGAAAAACATCCATAATGTACATTTATATGTTCTTTCTGCATCTTTAGATTTCAATTACAATTCATATCTTTAAAGGCCATTTTCTCAAAATTGAGAAATCTCACTTCAGTAGCACTCACACCAAACTTTCCAGTTTTATTCATATCTACAGGCTTTTACAGAAAGATTTGCACAAACATTTGTCTGAATCATTTTATTCCTAAAAATATGGTGACTTTTTTTTTGACAGTATGCTTTATGGAGTTAAATAAAGAGAACCCTCCTTGTAAAATCCTTTAGCTCCAATATGTCACCAAACTGAAAGGCTTTATCCAATATTCAGATTTCTGTTCTGGAAATATATGCAAATCATGCATATTTAATTAGGCAACAAATGCATATTTATTTGCATGTTTAATACTAACATTTCAGAAAACTTGTAATACAAAATATCTGCCAAAAGCATCTGCTAAATGATTAAATGTAAAACAATTGTATTAATTTACTGTGGTTAATAAACTGGGAAAAGTATTGTGATATCTATTTGTTTATACTCTATTGACCTTTAATATCTTGCCTTAAATGAAGCAATTGCTGAGGCTGAAACTGAGGGAATCAACATTACAATGTAGTTAATTAAAATGATCCCTCACCGCAAAAAGTCGAAGAACGTTGGCCACCATTATGGACACTGAGCTGGCCGAAGCCCCGATGACCCCTACCACACGCTCTGGTTTTGGGATGATGGGAGGCTCTCCATTGGAACATCGAACATCTGAGTTGTCTTTCTGGATGAGGGCCTGGACAAATGTGAGGGACTGTTCCAGTGCATATGTATCCCTGGAGCACGTGTCCAGTATCCTGGCCCCCAGGGTGATGTTAGGCAGCAGGTCTGGGTCGCTGTTGATCTGGTCCAGCGCATACAACATGGCCTCCATACGATGGATCCCCTTCTCCTTCTTAATTTCCCCACATGGAACACCAGCGGGGCCCCTGGAATGCACCGGGAAAAGCCCTCCTAGAGTGATGTCACCCTCGATCTTTATGGAATGAGTTCCTGAGGAGGAGGCCCAGGATTCTGGAGTAAATCCCATCATCACTATCCACATGACGTGAACCAGGGAGCCCACGTGTTGTCTGGGCGCCCTGCCGATCATGCGGTGATGGCATAGTGATGATGCGTGTTGCTGTGATGTCATAGTTGCTACCATGCAAGGGGCTGGATCTTCTGCTACAGCACAATGCTTTCTTCTCTACCTGTGTCTCCTGCGGAGAAATTAGACACAAAAAAAAGAACACAAGATAGGCTCTGGATAAAACATTTTTTTCTTTCTTGTTTATTTAGATGCTTTATATATATATATATATATATATATATATATATATATATATATATATATATATATATATATATATATATATATATATATATATATATATATATATATATATATATATATATATATATATATATATATATATATATATATAATGTTTCCCAGCAGAACATGTTTTTGGCCAAACAGCTTGTCTTTTTCTTATAGTGCATCCTGGTGCGATGTGTTTCTAGGTAAGCGATGCACACACACCCGACCATCCACGTGATGTAAAAGAAAACATGATTCATCAGACCAGGCCACCTTCTTCCATTGCTCCGTGGTCCAGTTCTGATGCTCACGTACCCACTGTTGGCGCTTTCTGCGGTGGACAAAGGTCAGCTGGGGCACCCTGACTGGTCTGCGGCTATGCAGCTCCATATGCAACAACCTTTCTATCAGAACCAGCATTAACTTCTTGAGAAATTTGAGCTGCAGTAGCTCGTCTGTTTGATCGGACCACACAGGCCAGCCTTCACTCCCTAAATGCCTCAATGAGTCTTGGCCGCCCATGACCCCTTCACCGGTTTCTCCACTGTTTCTTCCTTGGACCACTTTTGATAGATACTGACCACTGCAGACCGGGAACACACAAGAGCTGCATTTTTGGAGATGCTCTGACCCAGTCGTATAGCATCACAATTTGGCCCTTGTCAAACTCGCTCAAATCCTTACACTTGCCCATTTTTCCTGCTTCTAACACATCAACTTTGAGGACAAATGTTCACTTGCTGCCTAATATATCCCACCCACTAACAGGTGCCATGACAATCAGTCTTAAGAGACAATCAGTGTTATTCACGTCACCTGTCAGTGTTCATAATGTTATGCCTGATCGGTGTGTGTGTGTGTATATATATATATATATATATATATATATATATATATATATATATATATATATATATATATAGTATATTCTGTAACAATGTGATGCTTGTACTGTGCCTTAAGATGCTTAAGTGCTTTTCTTTCAAGATATGCCTTTCGACAGCACTGCTTTGCCAAGATTGTGAGATAATTTGTTAAAGGTCGTAAATGTTTGACAACGAAATTAAATCCTGCTGAGAACATTTCTATTAAATATAATAGAATACATTAACTATAATATTAATGCAAAATATACACACACAACATTGTGTATGGTAGCATCTTTTAAGTTTGTTTCCTATATGTTAAATTCCTATACGTTTTCAGTTAAAAAGGTTTTTTTTTAAATTTGCATTTGTTTCACCAGAAATATTCAACAAAGAATAAAAAGTGTATCAATCAACTGCACAATGATATTGTAAGGTAGGCTACTTTAAAAATAAATAGGCCTACCATGGTATTGCCATCATAGTGACCAAAAACATGTTATTACCGTGGTAGATTTTTGTAAGGGAACGAAAGCTGCATCTTGTACATAATTTACATTTGAACATTTACACATAAAAGCCTATTGACACAAATTCAAAGAAGTGCAAAACGTAGTTTTACATAGCGAAATATAGTGCAAAGCCTATTAATAATTTTACTTTAGAAAAATAATTTATTCTTCAAAGTTACATTTCAACCCAAAGTGTCTGTCCTCTAGAAAGTGGATTCAACTGTGTCGTCTTTGCACTCAACACAGACTGCTGCGAATGGAGGGCATGTATAGGCGAGCATTTTAATTGTCTATGCAAATTAACTGATACATTTTCAGCAACAGGTGAGCGGAAAAAGTGCTATATTTGGAGTGAAAGCTCAAGTCCCCGCGGGGAGACACGCACACCCGTTTGATGAGAACAGCAGCACTATTGCCTCTTTCAGAGAGGAGACTCGAACAGACATTTTACAACATCGCAACATTTGAAGCGAATTTACATTCGATATTTTGCCATAATAACTATTAATTCATTCGCTTCTTAAAAATGTCTCACCGAGTGATGCTGCTGCCAGTGTGCGCCCATCTGGAACTGAAGTTGGATGGATTTGAAGTACGACAGTAGATGTCCCCAACATCCCAGTCTTCAGCTCTCATCATGTACACAGTCTTCTCACACAACCACAATCTAAAGATTCATTTGATTAAGGTGAGATTTTAATGTAGAAAGTATTGAGATCTTTAGGAAACTATAAAACGCTGGAAAAGGTGGAAAAGCCCGAACATTCCACAACTGTGATTCTACAAATCACTGTCAAATCCTTTAAAAGCCCCCTCACTCTGTCCGTCTCTTTCGCTCCCTCACTCGCTTTCTGTCTCTCTCTCTCTCACACACTTTGTTACTCTCTCTCTCTCTCTCTCTCTCTCTCTCTCTCTCTCTCTCTCTCTCTCTCTCTCTCTCTCTCTCTCTCTCTCTCTCTCTCTCTCTCTCTAATGGGTACAGATTGGGATTACCACATCATGCATGCATTTGAGAAGTCTCTGAGAGGGATGGACCGGTATATATTTTTAATGTGAACACACTGCTGGATATAGTTCTCTGCGTTTTATGAAACAATCTGGTGTGAGACCCTCCTGGTCTTGTCATAATGATTTATATGATTTGTGTTGTTGTTGTTAGATTTTAGAATTATTCTTTGTCTTTTTATGAAGATAGATAATCTAGTTGACTAGTCGCTTGTGATTTTAAATGGTAGTGTATAGCCTTACTCTGGTCCATAATACCATCGTTGGACTTTATTCTGACACACATGGCTGTATATGGTCTAATGGCTTTTCACATCCCCAGCATATTGACTACACTTTCTAGATATCTTTGGCTTTATGTTATGAATGAATTATTCAAATAAACGTACCATCTCTGTTCAATTTTAAAGCAAACCAGCGATCGAGGGACAAAGTATTCCCTGTCCACAGATCATTTAAGGTGTCTAGCTATATTATTTTTTATTTATTTGAGTGCTTGTGGATGAATTGAGTTGAAATGTATGGCTTATGGCTATACTATCTGTGAGCCTGTTCATTAGGAAAAAGAGGTGCGTGTTATTATGGGATGTTTTGTCTATTATAAATCATTAAATTTTTTCAATGGGCTGTAGTGGTTAGTTTTCAACGCTATTAAACATTTATATGTTAAATCAAGTTGTGGGATATGAGTATGACACTATAAAATGTGATTGAGACACACACACACACTCAATAAATCTATGATTTTGTATGATTTATAAGCTTGTTACCTCATGGGGACCTCAATATAGGCCCCCGAGTATCAGTGTATATTCAGGTTGAATCCCCACCAAGATAGAAAAACATGAACACACAAACACAAACACACACACACACACACACACACACACACACACACACACACACACACAGACACACACACACACACACACACACAAGCGATGGTGAGGTATTGAACATTTATTTTTATTATAACTTAGTTAACATTAAGACAGAAAATGAAAAGAAAAAAAAATACAGTAACAGATTACTGATTAAAAAGCTAATTAAAAATATTACCGTAATTAGATTTTTTACAAAATCCAGACAAATAAATTAGCAACATTAAAGCATACAAGAACATGCACTAACATAAATAAAACTGCAATCCATATATGCCATTATCAATACTGCAAAAATAGCTAAAATTAACACACTCTAGTGGCACACAGTGGCATTGTTTCAATTCTTACAGAATAACTGTAAAATAACATATAATAATAACTAAGTAATAATAATAACTGTAAAAGTCACATTTTCTGTAAACATACAAATATGTGATATAAAAGTGATTGGTAAAAAACCACTTGATTTTTTAAAGATAAAATTTCTGCTTTCATTGTAAGAGGCGGTCTAGACAGTCACATATTCATCTAGCCATTTTAAATGTGATCCTACCCTCTAGTGGTACAGAGGGGGAAAAACTCTCGTTTGAGTTTTGACTCAAAGTCTTTAAGTACAATAAGTCTTAGGGAATCATTCAAAATTCACCTTATGTTAGGTCTGAGAAACTCTTAACATAAAAAAAAAGTAAGCATATGAAGCATCTCTGCATATCTCTAGCCCAAAAACACAGACTTCTCCAAGCCATCCTCTGCCTTGGTGTACTCTAAATGTGATTTAAAATAGCAGCTTTTATAGGAAAGGCTATTGCGCACATATTGAAGATAGTCTGGGACTCCCGGACAGATCACATTATCAGCAAGCAGAACGGTGCCTTTCCTTAGTAGAAAACACTCCTATAAATAAAGAAGACAGGAAAAAAAGAGAAGGGCAGAAAATGTTGGATATATGCTTCCAGTAAAATCGAGAAGAAAATACTGACATGGCATTGAATTCATGAAGTTTTGGACAATTTTGCATTGTAGAGCCACCATAATCTCTAAATGAGACTGAATGAAATTACAGTGGTCCGAATCAAACACACCTCCATTAATTTTGTGTCAGGGAGGTAACGGTCCTTCCAGTGGTCCAGGAAAATGAAATCAAATGTTTCAATTCCAAAGTGCTCTTTCATGCGCGGGATCCAGTCTTCAGACGCACCTTCTACAAGCTGGACCTGAGGAAGTAAAACATAAATTCAATGCATAATAAACAGGAAATGACTCCTTTTGTTTGAAATATATAGGCTACAAACATAATGTTTGCAGAGAGTAAATAAGGACTACTGTATGTAAACAATGTAAGTTAAGTGTTTGTGGAGGAACAGGGCCCTTACTCTGTCTTCAAGACCCGCCCAGGCGATTACTTGTCGAGCGATTGCAGCATAATCTGCATTGAACTCCAGTGTTATCAGACGAGCTCCAGGAGGAAGCAGACGAGCGATGCGCACTGTAGAGTATCCACAGTATGTGCCCAACTCTAGGACCTTCTCTGGGTTCAACTCACTCACCACTGAGTCCAGGATAGATCCTGTGTACACAAACACACACACACACACACACACACACACACACACACACACACACACACACACACACACACACACACACACACACACACACACACACACACACACACACACACACACACACACACACACACACACACACACACACACACACACACACACACACACAAACATCTGAATGATTTACCACACCAGGAAGCTCATTTACAGTAGAGTAGTTATGCATCTTTAACTTATTTTGGACATGGAACAGTAGAGTAATGTTGACATTTGGCAGATTCTTAAAAGTTTATTCAAAGCAACTTATATTTAAATATATTCACTATCGCTCAAAAGTTAATGATCTGTATGATTTTGTTTGTAATGTTTTTAACCTTGTACGGTCTTCATTTGGGAAGTACACTCAGGGTCTTTGGGGTCTCCACAGACCCCAGGCAACATTTTACTCTGTTTATTAATGTTTTTACTCAACATATGTGCAGTTTTTGGAGTATTTATAATTTTTTTTAGTTTATATAAATACATTTCAAATATATATATTTTAATGGATTTCACACAAAATCATTTCACATGTAAAATTCACTGTATAAATGTATATATGTCAACTTTTTGCCCATCTTTTGGAAAATACAGTTTTAAAATAAAAAATAAAAATTACTTTTACCAGTAAATGGCTGCAGAGCTCCACTATTTGCTATGTGCTATTTGACATCTTTCCACAAGTATTTTTCAGTTGCATTCATATCTAAATATTATGAAATCACAATTAATTTTCCATTATTAATTTTGTCAAAGTTTAGCATTTTTTGTACTGAATTTTTTTTTTTTTTCAATTATGTTAAATTATGATTAGAGTCAAACTTGAACAAGAGAAAAGTTGGAGAAAAGAGTTTATCATTTATTTCAAACATCTGATTCTCTTATAATTCTACAAATTTAATCTACACTTCAGTTACTAACTGTAACAGAACAAAAATTAACAGAAATGAACAGTAAAATTACATATTGAGTAAAAAATACACAACACGAACATCAAAATGCAA
This sequence comes from Romanogobio albipinnatus, assembly GCA_023566225.1. Classification (NCBI taxonomy): domain Eukaryota; kingdom Metazoa; phylum Chordata; class Actinopteri; order Cypriniformes; family Gobionidae; genus Romanogobio; species Romanogobio albipinnatus. Next base: position 17,417,114 of record CM042254.1, read on the forward strand.
TGAACTGAACAGCAATAACAAGCAATAACAAATGTATTCGTGTGTGTGAGCATGATCATTTTACATTGTGGATGTTTATTGAATTGTTGGAAGTGTGCCACTTCATTTCAGTTCTGTGTTGTTTCTGTTTTTGAGGATGAATTTTTTTTTTACTTTTTTTTTGTCACACATATCAATCCAATTATTTTTTTTATTTGTAGATCTAGAGAGTGTTGACAATCGTACAAAGTCTCATGCCATTTGGACAAAGGGAATCTTTTTTTTAAATTTGAGCAAACGTCCTTTCGGGTCAGAAAAGACCCCGAAGACCGGAGTTAAAGGAAATCTCTTATATGCTCACCAAGGATTTTATTTGATTAAAAACAGTAAAAATAGTAATATTGTGAAATATTATTACAATTTAAATAACAGTTTTCGATTTTTAATATATTTTGAAATGTAATTTATTCCTGTGATGGTAAAGTTGAATTTCCAGCATTGGTTTACATCCAGCAATTTCACATGATTCTTCACAAATCATTCTAATATGCTGAATTTGTGCTCTAGAAACATTTCTTTATTATTATCAATGTTGAAAACAGCTGTGCTGTTTTTATTAATAGAGCATTTAAAAGAACAGCAATAATTTAAAATAGAAAACCATTAACAATACTGTCATTAAAGCATTAATTTATCTGAAAACGAAAGAAATGACTGAACCCAAACGATTATATGGTAGTGTAAACTTTTTAATAAAGAAACAAAAATTACATAACTAATAAAATCCCTTTTCCTATTTTGTAGCAAATATTCAATTTCTTTCAGATTTTCCACTGAAAAATGTTGTGCAATGAAAAAAAATCCAGAGTCACAAAAGCAAATACAAAAGCAGTGCTCTGACCTTTCTCATCTCCAATGTTCATAGCCCATTCACTGTGTTGGCAGAAATGATCAATGGCCGAGATCACACTCTGAGGGTCACCTCGAGTTGCATACTTCCGTACGGCTTTCAGCAGACGCTGGTCACAACAAAGACATAAAGAGGTCTGGTGATGACTTTGTTTACTTTATGAGCCTCAAAAGTTTTACAACTTTGACCTCCCTCAGTTGCAGATTCAGGACAGGACAGAGAGGTACATTCTATAATTTTTGTTTTGTGATAGAAAACTGTTAAACCAGAACATGATTGAGTCACCTGTGGTCGAGTAGATCCGGTCAGAGTATCAAGAGCACGCTCAACGATGACATCATGCCAGAGTAACGCGAGACTGCCGTTGAACTGCACAACAGCGGGGATGAGCCAGGCATACAAGACGTATAAAAGCACTGTGACCCCGACAAACCAGCACAGCAACACCAGCAACATACTAGAGCCAAACACAGAGATTCATAAACCTTTAGAATACATTTATTGAATTTAGCTGATAATCACATATAGTACAGATCTAGTTAATTAGCTCAGGAAAATTACAACATAAATTCAATCAAATGTCGATTCAAAGTGTTTGCATTGGATTCAATGTTTTATAAACTATATTATTTTTATTTATTTTATTTAATTTTGCTCCCTTTACTATGTAAAAATATTTCAGACACAAAGTGAAAATCAATATACACCATTGTTTATAGGTTAGGCACAATTAAGACATAGTTTTTTTTATTTTTTTATGAAGTTTTCTGCTCACCAAGGCTGCATTTATTTGATCAAAATACGGTAAATTGGTAGACTGGGTAAACACAGCACGATCTGCCGGCGATTTGATTTCGCCCTGCAGCTCAGACTGGAAACCTGTACATATTTCTATCCTGCTTCTGTTCAAAATTTGCGGGGACCAATCACAAACTGACTTATCCACCTGGCGCGCTATTGGCGGGTTTAACACAATGAAGATAGAGAAGCAAAGGATCGTTGGTCTGATTGGTTGAAGGACTATCCAATTTCATACAGAGTCATTTGAAATATGCCTGTTGATCAAGCCTCTTGTGCAGTAGAGCAGACTTCCCAGACAAATGTTCAATCTTAAAAGATTGAGCTTGGTCTGGTGATAGCCAGACAAGTAAATTGTGAAATAGTATTACCATTTAACATGACTGTTTTCTATTTTAATGTATTTTTAAAATGTAATTTATTCCTGTGATGCAGAGCTGAATTTTCAGCATCATTACTCCAGTCTTCCTTCAGAAATCAGTCTAAAATGCTCAAGATTTAAAAATAAAATAAAAAATAATATCAATTTTAAAATCTATTTCACTGCTTAATATTTTTGTGGAAACTGTGATACATTTTTTAAGGATTATCGTCTGTTTGATTGGACCACTCTGGCCAGCTTTCGCCCATGTGCATCAATGAGCCTAGCCCGCCCATGACCCTGTCGCTGGTTCACCACTCTTTCTTCCTTGGACCACTTTTGATAGATACTGACCACTGCAGACCGGGAATGCTCTGACCCAGTTGTCTAGCCATCACAATTTTGCCCTTGTCAAACTCGCTCAAATCCCTATTGCTTGCCCATTTTTCCTGCTTCAAACACATCAACTTTGAGGACAAAATGTTCACTTGCTGCCTAATATATCCCACCCACTAACAGGTGCCGTGATGAAGAGATAATCAGTGTTACTCACTTCACCTGTCATAATGTTATGCCTGATCGGTGTATATGCATTCGATAACACAGCAGTAAAGGTAATCAACCTTTCAGTAAAATCCAGATAAATTAACGAAAGCCTGATATTACTGTGAATCCCTTTAAATGGTCTGTGTACATTAAGTGTTAAAATAATACAATTCTATCACCTTTCAAACAGCACACACACACACAAATGTATGCAATATAATTATACTCTAATAGATTCCAGGTCTGCACTCCAGCAGGTCATGCGATGAATGTATATGGAAATTAATGTTCTCATTAAATACTGTGCTTTCATCTCTCTGGCCGTTCCTCTATTGTCTTGGTCTAATGAGATGGGTGGTTACTATGCAGCAAATAAACCCTGACCTGAAAATCTCTCTCATGTGATCATTTGGTTGCTATTGCTACAACATGTTGCTGTAGCTCAATCTGTCCATGAAGCAGATATTGGGATTGGGATAAAACTACAAGATTGAAAAAAATGTGCTGTTTGGGTGCATTTTTTCATTTTCTCACAAAATGTGTGTTTTCCTGGGTTAACACCTCTAGATACAACAATAGTGTGTCAAATATTTACTATACACTACCATTCAAAAGTTTGCATAATATTAATCAAAGGTGATTTTTATTTCAATCTAATGCTGTTCTTTTGAACATTCTATTTATCAAAGAATCATGTAAAAAAATAATAAAAAAATCACAGTTTCCACAAAAATATTAAGCAGCGCAACAACTATTTTTTTTGACATTAATAATGATTTTTTAATACATCTGTTGTTGCTTCTACCACTGTTATTGTTGCTGCTGTTGATTTTTGCTGGAACCGACAGACGACAACAGTCTTAAAGGTCCCGTTCTTCGTGTCTTTTTGAAGCTTTGATTGTGTTTACAGTGTGCAATATAACATGTGTTCATGTTTCGCGTGTAAAAAAACCCAGTATTTTTAACACAATTTACTTATCTGTATACCACTGTTTTCACTGTCCTGAAAACGGCTGATGACTTCCTTTATTCTATGAAGTCCCTCCTTCAGAAATACGTAACGAGTTCTGATTGTGCCAGCGGTTCCCGTGTTGTGATTGGACAGCAGCTTAGCGAACGTAGCCCGGTCCTGTGTTGTGATTCGACAGCAGCTTAGCACACGTGGAAAGGTCACGCCTCTTAACGGGAGATATATGCGCTTAATGATCTCTACAGCGTCCCTGGGAAAGCCAAACAAAGGTGATTTGACTCCGGGATGAAAATAACAGCGTCTCGACGACATGGCGACAAACACAGTCAAACGCAGCACTTCCTTTTCTCCACGCGACACGTCCTCTTCTCCACGTGGGACAGCAACAAGACCACGCCCCCTTTTTTCGCGTAGTCTTGTGGGCGGAGGTTAGCCTGTTCTACTGTTCTACTGACGTCATTTATGAAGGAAGTACCAGGATGTAGTCCAAGCCAGCCGTTTGCTGTAGGCTTTGAAAGGGAACTTCTGTTAAATAAAATATCTCGCTTGGCATTGAACTTTGAGCTTTATAATTTTACAGGTATTATTTATGCTCTAACAGCAACATTACACACTAACTAAAGTTTGAACAATGGGATCACGAAGAACGGGACCTTTAAGACCATTTACTAGGTCGGGGCACAGAGCAGTCAGTTGGCGGACTTCCCGGAGATGGGGAGTTACTGCTGGAGGGAATACATCTGTCTGGAGTCTGCTTACCCGTATATAAGGGTTTCAACTAAGCATGTCAAACCTGAGCACAGAGCCGAGCCCACTTCCACCACAGAGCCAGAGGCAGCCACTGAAAAGGTTCCTGTGGAAATTCTTGTGGAGTTGGACTGCCCAGAGTGTGCTCCCATTGACCAGTCCATCCCGGAACCAAGAGCAGATAGAACTGTGGTCCATGGATCCAGGTCCCCACTCTCAAACAAACTCCTTTTGTCCCATTCGGCTGTTTGGATGCTCTGGTCCCGTCCAGAGACCTTCCTGCTGTGATGTTCCTGCCTGACTCCCTGCTCCAATCCCCTTCGCTGATTCCGGCCAGTTCCCTGGATCCGCCACCCTTTGCTGGTATCATCCAGCTCCTCGGCTCTACCTCCACCGCTAGCTCCGTGCAAAATCTCTGGCTCTGCCTCTGGCCTCCCTATCCCCGGCTCGGCATGATGATGCAGATTTCCCAGCTCCACCTCGGTCCTCCAGGCTCATGACTCCTCCTCTGTCTGTCAGCTCGTCGTCTCCGCCCAGGCTCTGTGCTCCCTCGACTCCACTGTGATCTGTTAGCCCTAGGACTCATCCGGGCTCTCTCATCCCTCCGGCTTAGCCTCAGTCAGGCATCACTCTGCATCAACAATGGACTTCCTGGTCTCTGGCTGCACCTCGACCCCTTTGGCTCCACCGGACTCCTCCTTCCCTCAGGCTTCCCCTTCGGTTCTACTTCGGTCCTACGAGCCAGCAACTCCACCTTGGGCTTCCAGGCCATGAATGGCCTCTCTGCTCCGCCTGGGTATACACACATTCCAACTTCGCCTCCGACGGTCGGTCCCTAAGGCTGCACCCTGACTCCTCTCTCCATCAGCCATGGTGTTCCCCTCTGCCAGGTCCTTCAGTTGTCTGTACATTGTCATTTCCTCATCCACCTACAGAGCCCCCTCCCTCCACTGTTGGACACAGTTACGGCGCAAGGACGCACATTCCAGGAGGGAAGATTACTATTACGGTTATGTTTGGTACTATATACTCTTATTTTCGGTTTCCCTTAGTTCTTGTTTCCCTGCTCTGTTCAGTTTTGGTTTTCTTGGTTTCTGATTATGTCCCTGTGTCTTTCTATGGTTACTTATAATTATCACCTGTATCTCATATAGTTCCTTGTTATCTCTTGCATGTTCAGTTCAGTCCTCTGTCGGTTATCATCTTTATTGAATGTGTTGTTTATCTCCTGTGTGCTCCTAGCGATCTCCTAAGTTTATTATTAAAGACTATTTAAAGTTTTCCTTTTTCGTGATTGTTGCCTACACTAAACATTACACCTTTTCAGATTTTTTTGCTGAATAGAATAAATAGAACATGAAATAAATTATCCACTGCAACGTAAATATGTACTTTATCACAAAAAAGAAGATATGTTAATAATTGTTCAGTCAATAGACCCTTTTCACATTTCCGGGTTTCTCAGAGCCGAAGTCGTCATAGTTGGGTTAAATATTATAGCCGTGAATGAGAGAATACATTAAATATTTTTCTGTGTGCCCATTTGCTCACATAGCAAAAGAAAAACGCCACAGTAGTGATTTCACAACTTTCAAAAAGAGGGAAAAAATAGAGTGAGATTGACAACGGCAGTGAAAAGAGAGAAATATGTTCATTTTTACCATCAATCCCATAGACGCTATTACTAAACACCCTCACAGCAGCGGTAACTTTTTTTATTGTAATTTGATGCAAAAGTAATAAAATACAAAGTATTAGTGTTATAAATGTACATATATTTAAAAAAAATGAAAATACAAAAAACGCTGCAGGATTTACAATATTGATGATCGTTAAAACGCGTCATTACAGTCTGTGAAAAGGGTCTATAAAGAAGACTAAACTAGTCATGGAAAGTAAGAAATGCAGTTTCTCAAGTTGGATTTTAGAGTTGCGTGGCAACAAGCACAAGGTTGAGAGGTATTAGACAAAGAGTGTAGCACCTCTGAGAGAGGACCATGACGGGCTTCTCTGGCTTTCTTTAAATATATACACAAATGTAGCTGGAGTCTTGAGTGGAATGCAGAGTTCAGCCACTTTGCTTGACAGCTAGCCTGGCGTCGTCATACTCAATTCTAGTCAGAATTTGAACTCGAATGCCCGTGCAAAAAATGTTGTGGGCGGGGCTAAGTTCCTCTGGCATCCAGGCTACTTGACAGCCATTGTTAGTGAGAAAATCCTCTCAAATGGGTGTCAGAAAGGAATGAGTGAAGCCCAGAGGCTGACTTTAGTAAAGTGCATTGCTGTCATATGAATATTACATGAATAAATACTGGTATATTTACCAGTGAATTTATTTAAAGCATTGGAAAAGTTAAATAGATACTATAGCCTAATGTTTAACATACAGCAATAGTAAGTATTGCAGCAATGATGCTAAATAGCACAGGGATTTCATTATAAATGGGAAATGATTTTATATCAATATCACATGCTATATCATTAGAGAAATGTGAAAACAGAAATGTGATACACTAAACAGACAGTTATGTCTTCAGTGATGGGCAAACATGATAATTGGTATTGGCTGACCAGAACACACACTGTGAATCATTTACTAAACTAGATTTAACCTAAATTAGGTTTCCATTTTAAACTAGATACAAGCCAAGAAAATATCTACAAAAGTGAGCAAAACACAATGACACAATAATAAATATATAGTTATTTTTTAAATAATGAAATAGACCGGAAAGGACGTTATAGGCAGTGTAACATTATTATGAACATATAACATGCAATAATAAATTAAATAAATGGACAACATCTTAAAGTACATTATCGCAATGATGTTCATAATTAACATACAAAAATAGCAGCAAGTGACACAAATTTGAGTAAATTGCCATTTAAGAATAAAAGATAGAGAGAAAACACTTACTTTCGACGAGGGCCTCTCTTTTTCTTGTACAAAATTTCGATTTCGATTAAGGACCTGTTATAAGGACCAACCTGCAAGGACGCAAATGCACATTCTACTGATCAGCTCTCTCTCTCTCTCTCTCTCTCTCTCTCTCTCTCTCTCTCTCTCTCTCTCTCTCTCTCTCTCTCTCTCTCTCTCTCTCTCTCAGCTGACCCTGTAATACGCTCTCTCACCTCTTTTGGTGTTTTCCTCACAGTTGTGAGCTGTGAGGAATGTTTGGCCGCCGGTCTTTTAAGGGGGATACACCCCCAGAAAGTAAACACAAATCAAAACCAGGCCAAAGAGCAAACTGTCATGGTTGTGATCCAGCTGCATGTGGCAAAAGATGAACACTCCGAATTAAATGCATGTTAGTTCACCTCAAATTAAATGTCATACTCACTCTCATACAAGTGAACATAAGCTCCAAAACATGGGGAAGAATAGCAAACGGATCTTTCAGTTAGCGAACCAACTCGTTCAATTGAACCGATTCATGATTCGATTCGTTCATAACGGAACCCAACATTATCCGTCTGCAATACCGGAGGCTGCACTTTCAGGACCGTATTTCTAGGACCGCATTTCCAGGACCCTAGTTTTGGAGATCCGAAACAAGTGCCACCAAGGCAGTATTTTAACCCTTTTTTTTGTTGTTGTTTTTTGTTGTTGTTGTTGTTGTTGTTGTTGTTGTTGTTGTTGTTGTTGTTGTTGTTGTTTTTAAAGGTTTATTACGCCCAAATAATATATTGTTGAATTTGAACACACACAAAAACAAATTTATTCATGACGTGAAACACATAGGAAGAACTTCATGGACAACGTCTTCACTGACTCCTAACTCAAAGGAACATTGAGTTGAACTTGTTCTAATTTTTAATTTCAAATTTTAATTTTTTAAATCTTAGTCACCACAGAGCACACACATTATATACAATACAAAATTTTATCAATCTTCATACCAAATAATGTTCATATTTACTGTTTTTGCATACTGTTCAAAGATTTGGGTGAACAGGTTATTGAAACATTCATGTCAATCAAGCGCATCTGAACCGAGAAAAAAAATAAAATAGAGAAAGATGCAAGAAATCTGAATAGAAATAACATGTTATTTCTACAATAATATGAATTTTCCTGTCCTTTAAATATTTAAAGCACACATTGTGATGTATGCAGCAGCACCCAGTAAACACAGAACGTTCCCCTAACATTCCCATATGGTTCCCGTTTGGTTATTTTTGTGGGGAACCACATAAGAACGTTCTGGGAACATTCTCTATTGGTTGTGTTTTTGTAACCAAAAGAGAACATTCCCAGAACGTTACCTGCAGGTTATTTTTGAGGTGTTATTTTATAACATGTTATGTTATTTAATTTTTTCCCCAGAGCTGTCTCTTTACTGAACTCAAACACCCGTTGATCCACTTCCCTCATAAACTGCTAACTCTCACATCTGCCTTCACTTTGTTATTTGCACTACCGACTGTTTATTACAGTAACAACTGTTTACTTATGCATTTTGCACCACCATATCTTAACTGGATTATGCTCATTTGCACTGCCGACTGTATTTATAGTACCAATGTTTACATTTGCATTTTGCACCATACTTCCAACTGCAATATGCAACCACTTTCCACTGCACTTTTACACTTTCTTTCGGATAGCTCTGTCCATAATTTATTGCACTACCTTAATCCACTGCTATATTCCTCATATTAGCCTAACATATTATTGTATACCTCTAACTGTAAAATTCTGTTTAAAGTAATAGCCATCTGTATATTATATTCATAGTACATATTCACTTGTAAATTCTGTTTATAGTAATAGCCATCTCTCTATTTATACATATTTATATATATATTCAGTACATTTCCATGTTCTGCACTTACGCAACCGCTGTATATATCCTGCACTTGCTGCTATTGCACTTCTGGTTAGACCTAAACTGCATTTCGTTGCCTTGTACTTGTACTTGTGTAATGACAATAAAGTTGAATCTAATCTAATCTAATCTAATCTAATCTAATCTAATCTAATCTAATCTAATCTAATCTAATCTAATCTAATCTAATCTAATCTAATCTAATCTAATAACCTAAAGAGAACCTTCCCAGTTCCCTGAGGTTATTTTTGAGGTTTGTTTATAACCTAAAGAGAACCTTCCCAGAACGTTCCCTGCAGGTTATTTTTAGATAAATTTTTTTTATAAGGTTTATTTGTATATTTCTGATCTGCGCGCGCTTCTCCAGCACGCGCTTTCTTCCGTCTTCCACAGAAAGACGTGCACTCGCGTAATTAAAAAAATGTACGTCAGTTTTTACCGACTGACTAACATTAGTGTTACGAACTGCTCCGAGACTCGAAGGTGGATCCAAATGCAGCTTTATTTGAGGGCAATCCAGAAGCGTAATCCAAGGTACAGGTAAGGGTCATACACAGACAGGCAGTCCAAACAAACAAACAAACAAACAAACAAACAAAACAGGCAGGGATCAGAGGCAAGAGAGTAATCCAGAGAACAGGGCAAGATATCCAAAAACAAGAAACAAGAAAACCAGGAGAATGCTCAGAAATGCAATGTAACATTGAACAAGACTTCGCGGTGAGTGAATGAATGACCATGGTATAAATAGACAGAGACTAACAGGATGGTGAGACACAGGTGAATGCAATCAGTGAATGAGGTACAGGTGAATGTGATCAGTGATAAGTGATGATGAGTCCGGGCAGTGAGTTATGGGAAATGTAGTTTGTGAGTGATCATAGTCTTATGTTGGTGACCGTTACAATTAGTTTATCGATCTTTATTGAATAATGGGTTATAATTAATAAATATACCGGTGTAAATAGTGTGATTTCAGAGAGATTTGACACGAAATTGAAGACAACATGATGTTAACCGAGGAGTTTTGATTTACTGACCAAAAGAGAGAAGTAGGCTACGTTCCGTTAATTCAGTGTTAAGAAAATAATGTAATGTTATCCCAGTTAAAGTAATCTTTATTCATTAAATATTTATTAATGTCTGTGAATAAAATTCATTTTTTAAAACCACATATTGAGTTGAAGTCATTGTTATTTGGCACTTAAACGTAAAATCTGGTTGTGGTAACTTAGTAACGTTAGTGATAGCTACAAGTTACGAAATGTACATATTAATGCATAATTCAATCTTATTTAATACTCCATATGAAGGTTTATGTGCTTGAATTATTTCTATTGATTAAATAAGTTCAAAACAAGACATGGATTGTAGTAGGCTACTGATTATTGACGTCCATTCATCCGTTTTCCATGCCGCTTATACCATATGGGACGCGGGCATTGCTGGACGATTACTGACGTAGGCTACAGCAGGGTAAATGATATCGGAGTAAAGAGGTTAGGGGAACGTTCCAGGAACGTTCTGGGAAGGTTAGGGGAACGTTCTATTTATGTAAAGAAATCTTTCCTGGCTAACCAATAGGGTGATATCAGCTAAATTGGGCCACTTTTTGGTAAATCGCTTGGGACAATAATACAATACCATATATGCCTTTCCCATGTGTTTTTATGATTATTAATGACTGTTTTTGATAATGTTGTATTGAAATTATGTAAAAAAAAAAAAATTATTTAGGCCCTATAGTTCTTAAAACATCAGCTGTGCCACCTTTTTTTGCATGAGCAGTTTCAGGTAAAATGGGCCACTGTTTCAGGTAAAATGGGCAGCTGTTTCAGGTAACCAATGGGCCAGTCAAACTGCAAAGGGAAATAATGATTAATCATCAATTTGAATTTTATGTAGCGACATAAATTTAAACTGCATTAAACAAACATTAAAAAACATTTTGGGTGCAAACCCACATATTCAAATGTACAATTAAAAAAGTAAATTTTGTAACAGCATAGATCATTTGTGTGTGTGTGTGTGTGTGTGTGTGTGTGTGTGTGTGTGTGTGTGTGTGTGTGTGTGTGTGTGTGTGTGTGTGTGTGTTTTATGTGTGTGTGTGTGTGTGTGTGTTTTTTATGTGTGTGTGTGTGTGTGTGTGTGTGTGTGTGTGTGTGTGTGTGTGTGTCGGTGTGTAAATAACACAAATTTGTATAATGACATTTACCAATTACACTGGTATTACAACATCAAGCAGGTTTATGAGGACTTTCTAAATGTCCCTGTAAATCAAATTGCTTCACTAAATAATGTTTTATTAAAAATGTAAAAATGCAGAATGTTTCCTGTGATGGTTGTGTTTAGGGACAGGGGCAGTGTAGGGGGATAGAAAATACAGTTTGTACGGTATAAAAACCATTACACATATGGAGAGTCCTCATAATGTTGTTGCACCAACATATGTGTGTTGGTGTGTGTGTGTCGGTGTGCGAGTGTGTGGGTGTGTATGTACACACATACACACGCACCCACACACTTGCACACCTACACACATGTGTTTGTGAGTGGCACAGAGGATGGCCCATTTTAGCTGAAACCATGTGGCCCATTTTACCTCAGTGGGTTAAGGTAAATTGGTCCGTCAAGAAAAACATAACTTTTCCAAAAAATATGTTCATATACCAAACTAACAGCATTATTTCTGATGGATGCCATCAAGTTTGCTTAGTTTTTTATGTGCATGTTTTTTTATTTTTTTTTATAGATTTATTATCCTTATAATAGTTTAGTTAGATTTGGTATGCCAGGCTACTTACCATGCATCTTTCTGGTGCAGTCTTGATTTGAATTATTACCCCGCCCACCATCGCAACCATAAACCAATCAAATCACCTGTTACTTGTCAAGCACAGTTATGACAACAGTTTGAAATCCTTTTCAGTCATTGGCTCTAAATTCCAGAGGGGCTGGGACCCCCAAACCTTAAATGGCCCATTTTACCTGATGGCCCATTTTACCTGATATCACCCTAGAGAACGTTAGGATGCCTGTTCTCAAAGTTGGGTTGGGAGCTGGGTCTATACTACGCAAACTATGATGACTTTCACCTTGATATTTTATCCCGCATCCTCTCATTTAGTCCGTTTAATCCTCTGAACATTTTTTTCCTCATGTCTACGTTAGTATTGGTGTGACCGGTCTGAATCGCGCGGGGTTGCACATAACGTTAATTCTACTAATTCCCGCAGATTTCGCGCTCGCATCTAAAGCGCACACCAGGGGCGGACTGGCCATCTGGCGTAGCCTACCGGGCGTTTTCCCGGTGGGCCGCTGGACATTGTGGGCCGGCCCGTTGCTACGTAAATATATATGAAGAATAAATTATAGTAAAACTACGTAGCCTATATCCTTCCGTCAGCCCAGACGAATGGCCCGCGCAGCCCACCTGAGGCAAAACTCTAATCTATAGCTATGTCTCAGTGGTGTAAAAGCGCTCGTCAATGTCAAAATGTTTGCGATATCAAATCAAATTGAAGGAGGCGGGATTTACTGTGCACAGGAGCCGAGCAGCGCGGGCGACACTTGATAGCGAGCCGAGGTAAGAGCTGAATATGGGTCAATGGCAGATGAGTCAAATTGCTGCAGCAATATTTCCCGACTGTTAACGATTTAAAAAATGTTAAACGACGGACATTAATTTCCAGGGATGTAAACTACTGCTGACCTAGAATTAATCAGATTGTAATGCCTTTTACGTTTTTCGTCACAGAATGCACAAAGAAACATTAGCGTAGGTGTCACAGTTTTCAGCATATCAGAGGGAATGTTTGTCTTTCTGTTTCCAGGCTTTCTTCAGTAATTTCACAATCATTTTCAAATTATTCATAATACTCAAAAAAAAAATCTGAAACGTAGGCTTAGCTACACATACATCATGCTAAAACTGGCAACTTTCATATTCAAGTATGGAAAGTGTCAAATATGAAAATAAATTAAAAAAAAATGCTAGTTAGTTCACGGGCATTATTTTACACACTGGTAATCAAAAGTTTGAAATAATTAAGACTTTTAAAAATGTTTTTGAAAGAAGAAGGCTGAATTTATTTGATCAAAAATACAGTAAAACCAGAAATATTAATACAATTTCCAATAGGCCTATTTTTTTTGTTTTCTATGAGAATGTATTGTAAAATGTAATTTATTTATGTAAAAGCTGACTTTTCAGCATCATTAATTCCTTCAGAAATCATTTTAATATGCTGTATTTTTCATATAATTTTAAAACTCTTTTCCCACTCTGAGCTCTAAAATTACAGATGTCTAGATACTATAACCACTAGAAAGGCACCCTAAAACAGTCCACATTCTGCACTACATCCTAAGTCTTCTAGACCATAGCATTGTATACAGTCTGATTTTATGGTAGGTTTTGAACTTAAAGGTCCCATTCTTCGTGTTTTTTTTTGAAGCTTTGATTGTGTTTACAGTGTGCAATATAACATGTGTTCATGTTTCGCGTGTAAAAAAAAACAGTATTTTTAACACAATGTACTTATCTGTATACCTCTGTTTTCACTGTCCTAACAACGGGTTGATGACTTCCTTTATTCTATGAAGTCCCTCCTTCAGAAATACGTAACGAGTTCTGATTGTGCCAGCGGTTCCCGTGTTGTGATTTGACCGCATCTTAGCAAACGTGGCACGGTTCCTGTGTTGTGATTCGACAGCAGCTTAGCGCACGTGGAAAGGTCACGCCTCTTAACGGGAGATATATGCGCTTAATGATCTCTACAGCGTCCCTGGGAAAGCCAAACAAAGGTGATTTGACTCCGGGATGAAAATAACAGCGTCTCGACGACATGGCGACAAACACACTCAAACGCAACAATTCCTTTTCTCCACGCCGTCCTCTTCTCCACGTGGGACAGCAACAAGACCACGCCCCCTTTTTTCACGTATTCTTGTGGGCAGAGGTTAGTCTGTTCTACTGTTCTACTGACGTCATTTATGAAGGAAGTACCAGGATGTAGTCCAAGCCAGCCGTTTGCTGTAGGCTTTGAAAGGGAACTTCTGTTAAATAAAATATCTCGCTTGGCATTGAACTTTGAGCTTTATAATTTTACAGGTATTATTTATGCTCTAACAGCAACATTACACACTAACTGAAGTTTGAACAATGGGATCACGAAGAACGGGACCTTTAATGATATTAAACTACAGTGTATGGAAAAGAGAAATCAACATTTTTTAATGCCCACCATTAATATATATATATATATACAGTGAGGAAAATAAGTATTTGAACACCCTGCTATTTTGCAAGTTCTCCCACTTGGAAATCATGGAGGGGTCTGAAATTGTCATCGTAGGTGCATGTCCACTGTGAGAGACATAATCTAAAAAAAAAAAATCCAGAAATCACAATATATTATTTTTTAACTATTTATTTGTATGATACAGCTGCAAATAAGTATTTGAACACCTGTCTATCAGCTAGAATTCTGACCCTCAAAGACCTGTTAGTCTGCCTTTAAAATGTCCACCTCCACTCCATTTATTATCCTAAATTAGATTAGATTAGATTAGATTAGATTAAACTTTATTGTCATTACACAAGTACAAGTACAAGGCAAAGAAATGCAGTTTAGGTCTAACCAGAAGTGCAATAGCAACAAGTGCAGGATATACAATGGTTGTGTAAGTGCAGGACATGGATATGTACTGAATATATATAAATATGTATAAATAGAGAGATGGTTATTACTATAAACAGAACTGAATTTACAGGTGAATATGTACAGTGAATAAATATACAGATGGCTATTACTATAAACAGAATTTACAGGTGAATATGTACTATGAATATAATATACAGATGGCTATTACTTTAAACAGAATTTTACAGTTAGAGGTATACAATAATATGTTAGGCTAATATGAGGAATATAGCAGTGGATTAAGGTAGTGCAAATTATGGACAGAGCTATCCGAAAAAAAAGTGTAAAAGTGCAGTGGAAAGTGGTTGCATATTACAGTTAGAAGTACGGTGCAAAATGCAAATGTAAACATTGGTACTATAAATACAGTCGGCAGTGCAAATGAGCATAATCCAGTTAAGATATGGTGGTGCAAAATACATAAGTAAACAGTTGTTACTGTAATAAACAGTCGGTAGTGCAAATAACAAAGTGAAGGCAGATGTGAGGTAGGAGAGTTAGCAGTTTATGAGGGAAGTGGATCAACGGGGGTTTGAGTTCAGTAAAGAGACAGCTCTGGGGAAAAAACTGTTCTTAAGTCTACTGGTTCTGGTCCGGAGGATCCTGAAACGCCTGCCGGAGGGCAGGAGAGAAAACAGTCTGTGGGCTGGGTGAGAGGAGTCCTTGAGGATGCTGCGAGCTCGATGCAGACAGCATTTCCTCTGGATGTGCTCGATGGCAGGCAGTGGAGTCCCTGTGATGCGCTGGGCAGTTTTCACCACCCGCTGCAGTGCCTTGCGCTCCGCAACAGAGCAGCTCCCATACCATACTGCCACACAGTTGGTCAAGATGCTTTCTATTGCGCAGCGGTAGAAGTTCACAAGGATAGCCGAGGAGAGCTGATTCTTCCTCAGTGTCCTCAGGAAGAAGAGGTGCTGGTGAGCCTTCTTGACCAGGCTGGAGGTGTTGGTCGTCCACGACATGTCCGCCGAGATGTGGATCAGCAGGAACTTGAAACTGGAGACACGCTCAACAGCCATTCCATTGATGTGGATGATGTCATGTGTCCCTCTTGACTCTTTCCTGAAGTCCACGATGAGCTCCTTCGTTTTGGTGGTGTTGAGGAGCAGGTTATTATCAGCGCACCATGTGGCCAGGTGCTGGATCTCCTCCCTGTAGGCAGTCTCATCGTTGTTGCTGATGAGACCAATCACCGTATTGTCGTCCGCAAACTTGACGATGGAATTAGATCCATACACAGGCTTGCAGTCGGAGGTGAAGAGGGAGTAGAGAAACGGGCTTAGCACACAGCCCTGTGGTACACCAGTGTTGAGTGTGATGGACGTGGAGCAGGTGAATCCTGATCGAACATTCTGGGGTCTGTCAGTTAAGAAGTCCAAAATCCAGTTACACATTGAAGTGTTGATGCCTAGGTCTCCAAGTTTGGCTATTAACTTGGATGGGATGACAGTGTTGAATGCTGAGCTGAAGTCAACAAACAGCATGCGTGCATAAGTGTTCTTATGGTCCAGATGGGTGAGCACAGAGTGCAGTGCCATGGAAACTGCATCCTCTGTGCTCCTATTGCTGCGATAGGCAAACTGGTGTGAGTCCAGTGTGGATGGTAGAGAGTCTTTTAGGTGTTCTAGGACCAGCCGCTCAAAGCACTTCATAACGATGGGTGTGAGTGCTACAGGGCGGTAGTCATTAGGGCACCTCAGGCTAGAGTGTTTCGGCACTGGCACAATGGAAGTGTGTTTGAAGCATGTTGGTACAGCTGCTTGGGCAAAAGACAGGTTGAAAATGTCTGTAAAAACCCCAGCGAGCTGCTCCGCACATGCCCTGAGAACACGACCAGGGATGTTGTCTGGTCCAGCAGTCTTGTGCGCGCTGATCCGGCTCAGTGCCTTGCAGACATCTGTGGAGGAGAATGTGATTGGTGGGTGGTCAGCTGAGGGTTTGAGCTTGGTGGCAGTTTCTCTGTTGTCTCTTTCAAAACGAGCATAAAAGTAATTTAGCTCGTTTAGGAAGTTGACATCAGTGGCTGCGGGGGTGGAGTGGGTGGGTTTGTAATCACTGATGGCCTGAATGCCCTGCCACATGCGTCGAGGGTCAGAGTTGGAAAAGTGTCCCTCTATCTTTAGCTTGTAGCAGTGCTTGGCCTTTTTGATGCCCCTCTTCAGGTTTGCTCTGGATGTGCTGTAGGCTTGTGCATCTCCTGATCTGAAGGCAGTATTGCGTGACTTCAGCAGGAGTCGTACTTCCCTGTTCATCCAAGGTTTCTGATTTGGGTATGTGGTGATCTGTTTCTGGGTTGTAACACTGTCAATGGTGGTATTGATATGATCCAATACAGAGGAGGTGTAGGAGTCAATGTCCGTGTGAGCGCCACTGGTGGCTTGAGAAGCAAACATACTCCAGTCTGTGTTTAGAAACCTTTCCTGGAGTGTGGAATCTGCCCCCGCAGGCCACACCTTGATGGTCTTCACTGATGGCTTCACACGGTTGATGAGGGGTGCATATTTTGGGGTGAGAAACAAAGAGAGGTGATCTGACTGTCCCAGGTGGGGGAGGGGTGTTGCAACGTAAGCTCCCGCCATGTTTGTGTAAACATGGTCTAAGGTTTTGTTTCCTCTGGTGTGGCAGGAAACATGCTGGTGAAACTTGCACCTGTTTGAGGTTGTTAGCTGCATAAAGACACCTGTCCACCCCATACAATCAGTAAGAATCCAACTACTAACATGGCCAAGACCAAAGAGCTGTCCAAAGACACTAGAGACAAAATTGTACACCTCCACAAGGCTGGAAAGGGCTACGGGGAAATTGCCAAGCAGCTTGGTGAAAAAAGGTCCACTGTTGGAGTAATCATTAGAAAATGGAAGAAGCTAAACATGACTGTCAACCTCCCTCGGACTGGGGCTCCATGCAAGATCTCACCTCATGGGGTCTCAATGATCCTAAGAAAGGTGAGAAATCAGCCCAGAACTACACGGGAGGAGCTGGTCAATGACCTGAAAAGAGCTCGGACAACCGTTTCCAAGGTTACTGTTGGTAATACAGGGCCGTTTTTAGGCATAGGCAAACTAGGCGGTCGTCTAAGGCACCATCAGCTGAAGGGGCGCCAATGAACGCATATCAGGGGTGTGTGTAAAGGGTGTCAAGGCCACCCTGAAATATGATTGCCGCCCCCACTGGTTCCCCTAACACTATTGGATATGAGTACTGTCAATTACTGTCTGAATGTTGCATGTAAAGTTTGCATTTGGAGCGCTCAACACCATTAGATCAAAGAGCTCGGTCAAAGCTTTGGCAAGGTAATGTTTTTTTTAACCACACAATAAAGCTAAATTCAAAGGCCAATTAAAAAAACAGGTACAATAAAAAGTGCACAAATCTGTATTTTGTTAGGGCCGTATTTGTGGCAGTCGAGAAATCACGCTGTGAAATGGGCAGATAGTGTAATATTGCTTGGTGTGTATTATAGAGGCAAGATGTAGGCTAACCACAGTCACTTTAGCATTTCATGATATCATTATATTTAGATTCTATTAAGCTTTCTTCTCTTACTTGCACCTCCAAAAGGTGTGTGTTTTTGCGCTAATGCATTGTTATAGGATCAGTGTGTAATTGTCCCATATAAAACTTCAACGTCCAATTTAAAAATAGTATAATAAAATGTGCTAATTCACAATATTTATTATCCTTTATTAAACCGCTTTGTCAAATTTAATGCATCTTTACGGGTGGTGTTGAATGCTGAATCGATTCATTCAGTTCTAATAGTGTCGTACAGGGCATAGCGTTGCGTTATTTAAAGGGGAAGTTCAAGCGTCAATGAGAAACAAAGACCGCACTGAATCAATATTTATTCTTGTTACTTTCATGTGACTGGAACAGCTTTTATACGTAGTTTCCAAATTGTATTTGTATATATTTGTTAATAAGGATTACAGTTCCAAAATGGTATGTATGTATTTGTTAATAAGGATTAAAATTTATACCAGTAATACCATGTTGCTTTTTAAGATTTGGCTGGGGGGTGCCAATAAGGATTTCGCCTAGGGCATCAAAATGGCTAGAAACGGCCCTGTGGTAAGACTAAGACGTCATGGTTTGAAATCATGCATGGCACGGAAGGTTCCCCTGCTTAAACCAGAACATGTCAAGGCCCGTCTTAAGTTTGCCAATGACCATTTGGATGATCCAGAGGAGTCATGGGAGAAAGTCATGTGGTCAGATGAGACCAAAATAGAACTTTTTGTTCATAATTCCACTAAACGTGTTTGGAGGAAGAAGAATGATGAGTACCATCCCAAGAACACCATCCCTACTGTGAAGCATGGGGGTGGTAGCATCATGCTTTGGGGGTGTTTTTCTGCACATGGGACAGGGCGACTGCACTGTTTCAGCGACAGGCCAGAAACCTGACTGATCTAGAGAAGATCTGTGTGGAGGAGTGGGCCAAAATCCCTCCTGCAGTGTGTGCAAACCTGGTGAAAAACTACAGGAAACGTTTGACCTCTGTAATTGCAAACAAAGGCTACTGTACCAAATATTCACATTGATTTTCCCAGGTGTTCAAATACTTATTTGCAGCTGTATCATACAAATAAATAGTTATATATATATATATATATATATATATATATATATATATATATATATATATATATATATATATATATATATATATATATATATATATATATATATATATATATATATATATATATATATATACATTATATATTATATAATATTATATAATAGTTATATATATACAAAGATGAACCTCTTCAGAGTCTCCTTATAAGAAATATACTGCCCCCTGGAGGTCAGATAAAGAATAGACAGGAACTGTCTAGTGCACTCTTAAAGGAACACGCCACTATTTTTGGAAATATGCTCATTTTCCAACTCCCCTAGAGTTAAACAGTTGAGTTTTACCGTTTTCGAATCCATTCAGCCGATCTCCGGGTCTGGCGGAGGCACTTTTAGCGTAGCTTAACATAGATCATTGAATCTGATTAAACCGTTAGCATCTTGCTCAAATAAATGACCAAAATGTTTCAATATTTTTCCTATTTAAAACCTGACTCTTCTGTAGTTACATCGTGTACTAAGACTGACAGAAAATGAAAAGTTGCAATTTTCTAGGCCGATATGGCTAGGAACTAGACTCTCATTCCTGCATAATAATCAAGGAACTTTGCTGCCATACCATGGGTGCAGTGGCACAATAATAAAACTCAACTGTTTAACTCTAGGGAAGTTGGAAAATGAGCCTATTTTAAAAAATAGTGACGTGACATTTTATTAAATTGAGTAAAATGCATGCACCCCAGTAGAAAGTACCATTCTTGTCTATTAACTATAGGCACTCCAGACACTGATGTGTTGTGGCGGAGCATAGACACTGGGCTTATTTCCAGCATGGACTAAAAAATCACTGAACTGAACACACCTCCTGCAGCACCTGACTCGTACAAAAAATAAAAGAAGTGCAAAATATAGGGCCTGTGAGCTGTGACAACCTTTCTGGGTGCTGTCACCTAATAAGGCCCCTCCAATCTGAGAGTGCTCTAAACAATTTTAGAGCCATTCAACACCAAATACTCTTCTGCGCTAAAAATAGCACCGATCAGTCATAGAAATTATCCTGCATACTAACTGAAGGTCAGTGGCACCAGCCAAGCTCCCTGAACACTTAATAGCAATTATTGAATGCATCTCCAATGTGTATTGGACAACACCCTCCTGACAAATTCTGACTTTGATGCAGACAGGAGAGCACTTCAGATGTCGTTTTCTATTCCCAACAGTCATTTCTTATCACAGAATTACAGTTGATGTTAAAAATGAACGTAGCACACTCTTTTCAAGTCAAGTCAAGTAAGCTTTATTGTCATGCTACTATATGTGGAGACGAGTTTTTAGAGGTGAGCGGCGTGACTGGAGTTGAGGGCTCTCGCAGCCTGGGGGAAGAAGTCTGGCAGAATGATCTCCGATGCTCCGGTACCGTCTTAGGGTCTTGCGGTCTGCAGCACTGCAGTGAGGGAGACTTGCTCTGGAAGTGGAGGCGCTGCTGGGCCTTCTTGGCGAGTGATGTAGTGTTGGTGGTCCAGGTGAGATCCTCTGTGATGTGCACCTCCAGGAATTTAGTGCTGCTGACTTTCTCCACAGTAGAGCTGCCAATAGTCAGTGGGGGGTGGTCAACTGTTTCTTCTGAAGTCTATCACAAGTTCCTTTGTCTTCCCCAGGTTGTGCCACTTCTTCTCTGTAGGCTGTTTCTTCATTGTTGCTGATGAGGCCTTCCACAGTTGTATCATCTGTGAACTTGATGATGTGGTTGGACCTGAACTTGGCAGCGCAGTCGTGAGTCAGCAGCATAAAGACCAACGGGCTGGGGCTCCTGTGCTCAGTGTGGTTGTTCTAGTAGTGTTGTGGCCGACATGGACTAACTGGGGTACGGTGACTTGGTCTTTCAGTACACGGCTAGGTATGTCCCTTTGCGAAAAATAACCATGATTTTATTATAGTAAAAGTGTAGTAACCATGTTTTTTTGACTAATTGATTACAATTTATATAACCACAGTTTTACCACAAATACCATGGTTAAACTATGGTTTGAGTAGTAAAACCATGGTTCATTTTCGTAAGGGGTTGTCAGGACCTGCTTCCTTTCGTGGGTTAATCTTGAATAGGACATCTTCCTTATGTTGGCTGAAGACAGACCGAGCACCGTCATTGGGAGGTGTGGGTAATTTTTGTGCAGGTGTGTTATTCTGCATTTCAAACCACGAGTAAAAGAGGTTGAGTCGAGTGCATTGAGTTAACTTACTAAATTATGTTAAAACATAAAACATGGTCTTAGTCATATAGAAATCAGTTAAATATGAATGATTTTGCAGAATAGATGAAGCATGCATCAAAGAAAACTGCCTGTGTGCCAATTTGAATGGGAGAGAATCACATGAAGTGGCCAAAAAACATTCAACACATTCCAAGTGTTCAGTGGGCATGCAGTGATGTGACCAAAGACCAAAGATAAATGTAAGGAATGTGAACTGAACAGCCTTTCAGAATGTACTGTGTAACCCAAAATGTGTTTGTGCATACATGATTCACTGTAATTCAAATATACATGTGATTCATCTTTGAAAAATAAATGACACAATGTGGAAAAACTTAATATCATGATCTTTATTATGATTTTTTTTAACAGACCATCTTGATTTGAAATGTAAAAAAAAGGAAACAATGGAAAATGTTTTATAAAAAAAATCAAGCAATACATTTATGATTTAAAAAGCTGCAATGATTAAAGCTGCACAATTTAAAGCAAACAGGGTGTTGTTCATAAAGATGCCAACAAGAGTCTCTTTCGTTGGTGTAAACAAACTAGAGGCATGTACTATGCAAATAAATATGTATACAAAATCTGATCAGTTCATAAATATACAATATATATTGTTTATTCAAGTTGCTACATATAGGTATTTTTCGTATTTATAATTAATTACAGTACAGACATTTATGTCACCAAAATACACTAAGAGAGACTAGCAATGCACAGCTGTTTGGTCATGAGTTTCAGATACCAGCTGGAGGCACCTCACAAACCCGCAACATGAAGAATAGCAATTACACATGGATTCTTAAAGTCTAATAAACAAAGTATTAAATAAACCATCATCATTTGAAACTTAAACCATCATATGACCCATGTTCTGCAGTTTTGACAATAATACATAGGCCTAACATGGGGAAAAATTAGTCTAGAGTCTTGTATTTAATAGTGGACTCCAAATTGTACTGATTCCAAAAGGTAATCATTAGAAACTCTGTAATTAGTAATAATAAGATATGATTTTTCCAGAATTACTATTTCAGGAAGAGCAATCCAAAGAAGAAAAACTAAACCATCAACTCAGGAACTGTAACAAAAGGACTTAAAAACAAGTTACCAAACTAGTTGGTAAACAGAATGATGACATACTGACTGGTTCAGACAATTATAAGGTATTTTGCTTCCAAAGAGTGCACACATAAGACCAGCTTATGCCACTTCTTAACATGTAAACTACAGTAAATATATTTGTTGAATACTGTAGAATATCAATTAAAGGGTATCAAGTCGGATAAGACTAACCATGAAAGTATAAAATATATCCTAACAAGTTTTGATGCCAATTTTCTCAAAATAATTTAAACAAAAAAGCAACTAAATTAAATAAATGTGAGTAATTACATTAATATATTTCTGACTCTGCAAAGGATTTCATAGGGATGCATCATTTAATTTTGAAACCTTCTCATGCATGTTTTTTACTTTGTGTGTGAACCAGCCTCAAAATGACCATTTCACGGTTCAAGATCACAATATTTTAGGTCAACGGTCCTTTTTTTAAGTCCTTTGAAATTGTGGATTCGATGACTGTGGGCTAAATAGTATAAATCCCTGTATTAGAGCTTTAAAGTTAATTTTAAAATCACCAGGCATAAGCTTGTTTGCATGTCTAGAATTTCAGAGAATACAAGCCCTCCAAGAGAAAAAGCTCACTTCTCACGTCAAGGTCCTCTATATGAAATGCTTTTATCATACTCTTCATAGCTACATATAGATATTTAGATATATAGATATAAACAAACAGGTATGCAACACATTCACTGCTGTTATAGTACATTAAAATGCATGAGTTCATTAAACAGAGTAGTCTTGTGTATAATTAAATGACTGTTAACCTGAAACATATTAGATACAAAATAGTAAATTTAGAATACATACATCGTATAATCTATTTTATTCTCTGAAAATATATAAATATATCTCAGGATGAAGTGGAGATGATTAACTTTAAAATTTGTTTTCAAAATGTAGATACATTACAATAACATCCCATTAATACACACACAGAGTATGGAGAAAGAAAATGTACCTTGTAAACACCAGTTTACAATCATGAGCAGCGCTAGATTTATTGATCTACTATTCCAGTTCTGTGTTGTTTAAAGACGCCTCCTTATTTGCTGAACAATGTAGGTATGAACCAATATCGATGTTAGATGCAGTACAATAATTGTACTCTTAAATAATGCCGTAATTGATATAATATTGTGGCAAGTAGGGCGGGGCCAAGAGCCGTGGGAACGGAGCAAGGAGGAGGAGCTCCGGAAGGATAAAAGGAGGAGTGACGACAGTGCAAGACGAGAGAGGACCAGGCCTGGACTTGTTGGTGTTTTATGTTTATATGCGGCAGTCGCATTTTGTCATTAGTTTATTTTATGATTAAAACTTTACGTTGAACTTTTGCCGGTTCCTGCCTCCTTCTTCCCTAATGTGAACTTTGTTACAAATATTTATGCTACAAACCAAGGATGAATTATATCAGTTTTTTTTTTTAAAGAGTACTATTACATGAGCACAGTATCAGACCGGTGCATCCCTATAACAAGGTGACATTTTGCATTGGATATTGCAACACGTTGCATTAGAGGCCCTAGGGTGTGTCGCCTGCCGGTCAGACCAGTGTTCCAGGTGAAGGGGGCTCGGAGCCGGACTCTTTTTGAGTGGTCCCCTCTGAGGGGAAAGGCTCTGAGTAGAGAGAGAGCTCCACAGACCTGCCGTGATGAAGAAAGAAGATCAAACTGAAAATGGCAGCATCAGAAAATATCTAACTGGTTAACTTACAGCTAAACTATTCGGTAACACTTTAGTGTGGGGAACACATTCACTATTAACTAAAGCCTCGTTTCCACCAAAATTACCCAGAACAATTTGTACCAGGAACTTTTTTTACAGGAACTTTTTCCCCCCAGACCTGCTACTGTCTGCGTTTCCACTGCGGTCTAAAGTACCGTGAAGATTAGGCAAATTAATTAATCCGGTGATGTAGGACTGCGCGCAACTGTTCCTCCCAGTCAGAGACGTACAGTAATAATTTTTGTGCTACACTGTCTGCAACAATAACAAGTATGGAGGAGATGCAAGCAGCGCTGCTTTTGCTAGTTATGTATTGGTTTACTAAAGAGGTAATTAACAAAACTGCAGAAAAGAGACGAGCACTGATACTAAAGCGTATTCTGAAAGTTCGTAAAGCTAGATTTAAAACAAGACAACGTATGTTATTATCAGCTATTACGGACATTGACCGTGCGATTGCTGAGACAACGCGCGCCATCGGACAGAAAGAGCAAGACTGATATTTACTGAATGCAGAACGAACCTCGCAAAAGACTTTTAAAAATGCCGGTTGAAATAAAATGCTGCGTGAGATCAACCAATCAGCATGTTCAGCGCCCAAGTCCCACCTCCGAAAGTTCCCGAACTTTGAAAAAGTACTACCTCGCGAGCAGGGCCGTTTGGAGGGGGAAATATTTACCCGGAACTTCATTTAGACCCTGGTTCCTGCAGTCGAAACACACCGAGTACCACCCCAAAGTTTCTAGTTCCTGGGGAAAGTTCCTGCGGTGGAAACGCGGCTTAAGACTTTTACTCCTAATTTACTGCTTATTAATAGTTAGTAAGGAAGTTTTGTAGCGTTTATGTTTAGTTATTGGGTAGGATTAAGGGATGTACAATATGGTCATGCTGAATAAGGCATTAATATGTGCTTTATAAGTACTAATAAACAGCCAATATCCTAGTAATATCCATGCTAATAAGCAACTAGTTAATAGTGAGAATTGAACCCTAAAATAGTGTTACCAACCATTCAATACAAACCATTGTGATACAATTTTTTTTTATTATAATTGTTTATTTTATACATATGAAAATATTATTTTATATATATTAAGATAAAAAAAACTACTACTTACTTTTAGTCAGCAAGGATGCATTCAATTATTACAAAGTAACAGTAAAGACTTTTACAGTGTTTTTCTTTTTCAAAGAAATGCTGTTCTTTTCTATTCATCAAATACTTTCGTTTCAACAAAAATTTTAAGTACCATGGGAGCCCTGCTGTGGGGTGAAATAGAAATGTGGAAAACTCACCTGGCATGCAAAGGATGCCCATGAAATGAAGCTGACTGAGGTATTTGACGGTGCACAGAATACAGAGGATCGGCTGGAATGGACTGAGGCTGGTGCACTAGGTGGTGGTGAGTATGTGAGTGGCGCATGGAAAGTCCATCGTGACCTTTGGCCGAAGTGGAATAGCCTAAGGCATTCCTCAAATACCAGTCCCGGAGTCCCTCCAGAGCCAGTGCCTTGTGCAGACTGCGGGTGGAGTCCTCAGGAGTGGGCAGAGAGAACTGAGGTGGCCTACGACCGAACGCTGCAGCAGTGGACAGCTCTGTGTGGTGAGGGAGCAGGTTGGGAATAGAAGAGGTTGTGGATCCAGAGGGATGTGACAGATCATACGCAGAGAACAACATTGCATCCTGTGGGTGTTGCTGTAAAGGGATGAAGGGTCCGCAGGATTTCGTTCGTGTCACTTTGACCCGACGGGGTTCGCCCTCTTGACCCCGCAGTAGCATGGGGCTATAGGAAGGTGGGGCGGCAGCCAAATGTAACTGCGAATGTGAGAAACCGTTATAGTGCGGAGGGGTGCCTGTTGGAGGACTGGAGAAGTCCGACCAGATTCGTCCTGTTGACTGGTTCTGCGGTGCCTGGACGGGCCTCTTTTGCTGTTTGCCCCAAATGTAGTCTATCAAAATCTCATTGTAACCAGTGCCACTGCCACCAAGAGAGGAGCGCATTCGACCCTGGTCTTTAAATCCCATCATCTGACTTTCTGGGCTGCCTTGATATATCTGACGGAGCTTCCCATCCGTGAGGGACTCAGAGCTCTTATATGGTCCAGCTCGGGGTGGCATGCCATTGCGGGGAGGACCGGGCTCAGGGAGACTTGAGCGGTCAAGTAGCGCCTCAGAGCTGTTGCTACGGCGAGCGCGGGAGCTGTAGGGGCAGCTGCGGCGCTCAGATGAGGAGCCCTCCAAAGATGCCAGTGGGATAAACTGAGGAACATCTGGACTGCCACACCACTGCTTTAGTGCAATACCACCAGTTATCTCTGGCCTAGAAGAAGGAGAAAGAGACAGTAAGATGTTATTAGTGGAAATAAGAAAAAACAAAAAACATTTGGATCTAAAGTGACCTGAAGGCATTATAAGTACACTCCTGACATGAGGCCTGTTCCAATTTAATCGTGCTGTCTGCTAAGAGATTTTATTTTGGCAAAATTACACTGGAGCATTGCATATTCTATGGAGCAATATTCTTTGTGGTGAAGCCAATCTAGGAAGTATTTTACTGAGCTCAGGGAGAAGATGGCAGACAATGCGAGGCAAGATTTAAAATCTTTCCAAAATTTCATTCCATACTGAAAAGTTTTGAAGTAAAAGTTAATTTTAAAATGTTTTATTTCCAATGTTTTTTATTTGTGTGTATTATGTTCAAAAGTTGGGGATCAGTACCATTTTCATTTAAGAAATTATTTTATCCATCAAGTATGCATTAAATTGATACAAAGTAACAGTAAAAAGCATTTATAATGTCATAAAATATTTCAAATAAATACTGTTCAAATAAGTACTTTTGAACTTTTTATTCAAAGAAAACATGTGTCATGGTTTCCACAAAACTATTGAGCACCAAATCAGCATATTAGAATGATTTCTGAAGGATCGTGTGACACTAAAGACTAGGGCTGGTCCGAATACCATTTTTTGAGCTTCGAAGCTTCGGCAGTAATCAACACCGAATATTCGAGGGAGGGGGCTGAACATATTCTTCTCTCTAATAAAGGCAGGAATCTCGAGAAGCGGGCAAGGCTTATATGCTCCATGAACGGACATTGCACTAGTAATACAAAACTGTTACGTCCTATATGTCCCAGTAACAAGCTCCTATATTTGGCAGTAGATTCATTTAGATTGATAATAAGGCTAATACATTTTGTTTCTAATATTTTATTTTCCACAATGTCAAACCAACGCAGCAAAATACAAGCTCAGGCATGCGCTTTTGTCCATACAATCTCATGCAGTTGTGCGCTCCAGACAGAGAATATTCTCCAGTTGCAGGGAACACTTTAGTAGGCTAAGAAGCAGCAAATATATTTATTAAGTATAACGAGGTTGGGTTCCTTCAACTATCCATCATATGAAAAAACGGCTAAGCTATAAGATAATTGTAAAAAAAAATAGTATTGTATTTCGCCAGATTTTATAGTGTAAACATTAGGGCTGAACGATTAATTGCATTTGCGATAATATCGCGATATGATAAAACACGATTTCCTAACCGCAAAGGCTGCGATTACAGTCTGGTCACGTGACACGCAAGAGTAAAGTCTGCCGAAGAAGAAGCAACTTGGCACGTTACACATATCATGTGCCTGGCTTAAAAGGAAAAAAAAAACTGTTTGTGTTTGATCTATCTAATATTGTGTTGTTCATACTATAGGCTAATATCATCTCCAATGATTCTGGATCGATTCTGAGCTTAGATTTTAACTGCAGGTGCGCGGTGGCGCTGAGTGTGTTTTAGAAACACCCGTATTCTGATTTGCTTCCATTCTCTCTCTCTCTCTCTCGCTCTCTCTCTCTCTCTCTCTCTCTCTCTCTAGAGAAAAATCACTCACAGTTCAAACACTCTTAAATACTGAAAGCACTCTTTGGTCATTGCTTGTAATATGTTTCTTTGTTCCTCTTTATGATTTACTAGCTTATGTTTTGCAGCTATATTAGTTTATATATTTAAAATTATTAACATGCAATTGTTTTCATTAAAATGTTGTGTAGTTATTTAAAAAACCTTATAATTACATACATCATAATAAAAAACATTTTACGTTTTTTAATAAATTCATAATATTAATATTATAATTAATAAGGAAAAAGTTCAAGAATTGTTTTGGAATCGGATCGTGACTCCCAGAATCGGAATCTGATCGTAACTCCCAGAATCAGAATCGGATCGTGAGGAACCAATTAAAGATTTCCACCATTACTGTTCAATAACAGTAAAGATAAAGAGTTTAAAAAATAATTGCATATTAAATCGCAATCGCAATATTGGTTAAAAAAAAACAAAATCGCAATTAGATTTTTTTCAAAAATCGTTCAGCCCTAGTAAACATATTCAAGTGCGAATGGGCATATCGAGGAGGATGCCAGGTGTGAAAAAAAAAAAAAAAAAAAAAAAAACTGAATAATCGAATCCTCAGTGAAAATCGAATATCAACCCACCAAACAAATATTTTAATATTAGGGTCCAGCCCTACTGAAGACTGGAGTAATGATGCTGAACATTCAGCTTGGTCATCACAGGAATAAACATTTTAAAATACAAATCCATTTTTTATTTTTTATTGTAATAATAGTTTACAATAATATTGTTTTTATTATATTTTTGTAAATGCAGCATAAGAGCACAAGAGTTTTAATGTTTCACAAAAATATATATGAACAACCCCAATCTTTTGTACAGTAGTGAATGTCTATGCTTATAAGAGTAGTTTATTGTTAGCTTCGCAACAAGCTAATATCAAACTATATTAGAATTATACATGCAGATTGTGCTATTTCTGTGTTGCTGGCCAGGTAAATGGCCATTTGGGTGTTGTCTCATGGTGTGTTCACACCGCCGCCGGCGAGAGCGTCAAAGTGGCCGGAAGTCATTCATTTTCAATGGGAGTCCGGCGGCGAGCTCCGGCGAGAGCGGCGCGGCGCGGCGCGTCTTGGACGATTTGGGCGTCAAGGAGAGTTGGAATCAGGTCAACTTTATGGTAATGAGCTATGACGTGGTTCAGCGGCAACCGGCGGCAACCAATGGGAATGTAGTAGTGCTCCGCTTGAAATGATTCCAAAGAACGCAGTTCTGTAAACTTTGGTTCCGACAACATTAGTTCCCAAGCAAAATAGAGGAGAGGTTGGTCTTTGCGGTAGCGGGTTTCCCTATAATATATATTCCGCGCAACACCTTTTATATGCAACATTTTCGCGCTAGAAAGCCTTTTTTTCAGCGGGAATGCAATTCATTTGCTCAAAAAAACACCGATTTGAATGCTGCACTTAAACCAGGACAGTTATTGTAAAGTAGGTTGCACACAAATTAATGTTAATGTTAAAGACCAAGGCTAGCACCTATAAACTGCATGTTGACATTAGACTAGCACTTCCAAGAACACAAAAGCCACACCACACAAATGGCTTTTAAATGGTTTATTTCATTAGCAAACATGCAACTATAATTAAGTTAACTTTCACATTTAAATTATTTCATGATGTTATCTTATACGGGTATACCCTACTGTGGTCAGTCAGCACAAATGCCGATTTTAAAAATGCGAACATGATTGTTTGCTTTGCGGCTCCTTTAAATGCAGTTTTAAAAAAGACCAAGCATTCGATCTACGTCAGAGCGGCAGCGCGTCCGTGAATCTTTCTACAGCGTCGAGTGCAGGGCGGCCAGAGCGAAGTTTGACGCTCTCGCCGGCGGCGGTGTGAACGCACAGTTAGAAGGCAGATATATAGGCAGTAGGCAGCTCACTAGGTTTTGGAACAGAGCCAATGTGTGGACATAGTGTACAAATAACAGAAGAAACGGTCAAAAAAAAAAAAGAGTGAATACCTCGCATGGACACTGACTGGGGCAGTGCGGGACAACAGCGGTGTGGCTGGAACACTTCTGCCCTCCACATTGGATGCACTTCTTGGGATAGAGTGACTCGGGCTGGATGAACATTCATAAGTTTTAATTGTAGTGTAAACCTTACCCATTTCAGCTTTTGAAAACTGCCCTCCTCTCACCTCACAGAGCTTGAGGCCGAGTTGCGGCGAGTCCTCATCTCGTAGTAGATCTCCACAGGTGACAACTTCCTACAGAGCCTGCTGTCAGGACTGCCTGGGGCCAGCCGAGGGTGAGACAAGGAGCGATGCTCAGGTGCCACACTGGGAGACGAATCCTCTGTAAACCACAGTTGACAGGGTTGTGCAATATCACAGTTACAGCCTGTCAAAAATAGGCCAGTGTTGTCAAATGAATGTGTATTGAGATGTACTTTCATTGTTTTATAATGTTAAGAGGCCTCACCATTGTCATGTGATGTTGAATCTGACATTGAACTGCTCTCGGACTTTACCGTTTCTTCTGAAAATATTAAAAAGAATAATCACATTAAATTATTACACAAAGAACAATAATGAGATTAAATTGTTTCTGACTCAGTAGTTAAAGTCAACAACTGTTTACACTACTGTTCAACGATTTTGAAAGAAGTCTCTTGTGCTTAAACATAATTTTTTATATATATATATATATATAATTTTTTTTTAATGTAATTTAGTCCTGTGATGGCAACACTACATTTTCAGAATCATTACCCCAGACTTCAGTGTCACATGATCCTTCTAATATGCAGAAATAAATAATACTAATATGCTGATTTGGTACTTAAGAAACTTATAATTATCAAAGTTGAAAACAGCTGTGCTGCTTAGATTTTTGTGAATACATTTTGTTTGGATTCTTTGATGAATAGAAATAAAAATCAGCAAATATGAAATAAATATAAATATAAATATTGAAATATAAAACCTTTGCAACACTGTAAATGTCTTTACTGTAATTTTTCATTATTATGAAGTGTCCTTTCTGAATAAAAGTACTAATAAATATCTTTTAAAAATTATTCAAATGTGTCTGACGGCACAAGTTGTTTTTATTTTTTATAAATTATTTATGCAAGCTATTTGTTAAAAGCATATAATCAAGTCATTTATACAATTTCAAAGTCTGTTAACATCAGTCCATTGTCCTTTTCAAGTAAAGACAACAGTCATAATGAGGGGAAATGACTCAGTTGTCATATATTTCCTGTAGAGCCATTTCCAATGTATGCACTCTGTACCAAATAACCAATGTTTACAAGAATTTAATTTATACTGTGTGTGTAACGTTACCCGTGTGACATCCCCGATGAACAGTCCTCTTACTGTGCAATGCGTTTCTATCATAATCGATGCTCCGGCGCAGAGCACCACTGAAGAGAGCCTTCATTTGCCTTCGCTGACCAGGGTCATCCTACATGGAAAATAGATATGGTTATTATTGTATTAAACTGTTGGGAGAATCATTTTATTAGCTTACAGACTCACCTCTCCTTTTGAGGTGAGATGAGGGGCCAGGCCAGCTCGACGCTGAACAAAGGGAGGTCTTTCCCCTTCTTCTAAAGGAAAATCCCGTGGAAGCTTCCCTGTGAGCTCCTGTACAGACATTTCAAATTTTACTTTGTTTCTAATCACTTCACTAGGGAACATTGTGCTGTTTGTTGCCATTCGTTAGAACAGATGGTTCTAATAAGTTCACACATCAAACAAGAGAATTCACTTTTAAAACAGAGCGAGGGAAATAAAGAAGAAAAATAAATCATGCATTTTCTTTGAGAGAATATTATTTTATAGCAACGACCTACAAGTAAAATATGGTTCCAAAATTTTATAAAATATCTCACCGCCTCGAGAAGACATACATCCCGCAGCTCTCCGAGACGACTGT
Organism: Romanogobio albipinnatus; assembly: GCA_023566225.1. Lineage (NCBI taxonomy): Eukaryota > Metazoa > Chordata > Actinopteri > Cypriniformes > Gobionidae > Romanogobio > Romanogobio albipinnatus. Next base: position 17,449,451 of record CM042254.1, read on the forward strand.
TCAAAAGGCTCTGCAGACTCTGTTTTCGCTCCTGCAGCTCTGTGATTCTCTCTGCCTGCAGCTTGCTGTCCTGACAGCCCTGGACATCTGTGAATGATCACAATGTGCATGAGACAGAAAGCCAAAGTTGCATAAATCCATTCTAAGGGTGCAAAGTTCTTAATTATATATACACTTCCCTTCATAAATTTGGGGTCAGTACGAATTTTTTTTTCAGCAAGGATGTATTAATCAAAAGTGATAGTAATGACATTGATAATGTTAAAAAAGGTGCATGTGTGCATTATTTAAACATACTAGAATTGAAATTAATAGCTTTAAATGATACAAATAAGCATCCAATATCAAGCAAGTAGCAACACAAAAAAAAATTATAATATATACTGCATATCCCTGCTTTCCATAAGGAATTTTCAACAAGGAATTATTTACGTAGGCTCACCTGGACCCCCTAAGCCCATGGCAGTGATCAGGTGACCTTTGACCTCCATATAATGTATTTCAGGAAGTCTTGTGAATTTAGCTCCCAATTAACCCTCAGCTCCTGTTGACAAAGAAGAATGTATATCTAATGAACATGTACAAATCAAGATATCAATGAACTGAGACTGATCTGAGAAGAGCCTCCCATCACCTTATAGTGTGAGTCACGTGAGGCATGTCATTCACTGTTGATGGCCACAACACTGCAGTATTCCAGTGGCCTGCGGAGGGAGCCACTGTGCGACCCCTATGGAAGAAAAAAGTATAACTGTTACACACTAATAACGTCTTTATTTTCCTGAGATCAATTTATTTTGACTTCTGGTTGTAACTCAGTCCTCTAAATAATGGTTTATGTGAGGTTAATGGCTTGTTCTGCCTCAAAAACAATTTAAAGACACCAGAACACATTCATTTAGAAAGGCAAAATGCAAATAGTGCTATCAAAATAAATGCAAAAAGATGGTAATCGTTTTTATAATTGAATCTCTATGGCGCCACTAAATCATTCATAATTGAATCAAATATAAATGACCTCTCCTCTTACTTTCTGGAAGTTATGTCATCAGAGGGTAACATGACCGAGGGTGTGAAAGTGAAAGCCCATATAAGGCCATTTTGGCAACCCAGGTTATCCAACAGTTACAACAAATGTTCAAATCTGGGGTTGGTGTCATAACCCAATAGCTCAGATTCAAACAAATAAGCAACGTTGAATGAAACATGACAACTAACAACAAATGTCAACAATTTCACCTATATTGTGTCGGTCGGCCATGCTGATATTAAATTTCTAAGGGTGCGTTCGTTCACACTTGTCATGTTTGGTTCGATTAAAACGAACCCTGGTGCGATTGCTCGGTTAGTGCGGTTCATTTGAACATTTGTGAACACTGCCATCCGAACCCTGGTGCGCACCAAACAAGCAGGCCGAAACCGCTAAAAAGATGGGTCTCAGTCAGCTTCCAAAGAACTCTGGTGCGATTCAATTGATTTATGAATGCAACATGGACCAAAGACATGTAAACGAACCAAAAACAGGACGTGATGTCACAAGATGCGATGCTACAAGTCAGCTGATTTGACGACGTGGAAAGATCGGTGTATCCAAAATGAGTAGAGGGCAAACGTGGAGCAACAAGGAGGTATAGTGCGTTTCTGCATACAACGGAGGAAATCTTGGTGCTGTTTTGAATGTTTCGAACATTTTATGAGCTCTTCGTGAGTTCTCAGCTGATAAAAATAAAACCATATGTACACGCATAAAATGATCGTGTTTCATCCAGCACACAGCACTGTTATGAATGTTCGGTAAGCATGCTCTGTCGAGAAATATATGTCATAAAAGCCGACTAATCAGGTTGTGACCGTATCCCTATGCCTTTGGTTCGGTAACTTTAGGTTCGCTGTTAAAAATGCCAGTGTGAACGCTAAGCGGACCAGGGGCCCGTTCTTCGTACCTCGCTTAATACATCTGAGATGATTTGACAGATCCCAGATCTTTTAATCATGATAACTGATGTCTGGCTAATTTGGTTCTTCAAACGAATTTGCAGATTGGATTTAAATATCTGGATTAAATGATCTAAGATCACTGCGCGTTCTTGTTTTCCCTGAAGAGGGCAGATGCATCGATACTCAAAACCACGATCAGCAATGCAGCGATTGGCTGGCGTCAAGATAGCAACGTAATGACATCATATAATTAAAAAAGCCACCTGGCAAAAAACTTGGCAAATTACACAAAAAAAACCCACGAATATCTGGAGCTTTATAAGGAAACAGCCAAACGACCAAACCAACATACAAGTTATAATAGATCAATGATAAATGTTTTTTTTTTTTTTTTACATGATTACCAATTATTTATATTCACGATTTTATACAGTATTTGTACACCCTTTACATTTTTATTTCAATGTTGTAATTCAATTTTTAATTCAGTTCGAAGGAGATTTGTAACGTGACAGTATTAAAGTTTCTTAAAGCTACACTGTGTGATATTTCCCCCCATCTAGCGGTGAAAAGGTATATGACCGTCCAGTAAATATTAGGTTCTGTTCCTCCCAATTCCGATTTCGTTTTAACTCCTACGGTGGCCGTTTTAGTCCAAGATTAACATGGCTTCCAGTTCAATCCAGACACGGTGCCATCGAGTGTTAAAACGCGAAAGGCGAAGCTTGAATTTACGGGTATGTCCCTCTTTGGATAATGTACTTTCAAGATGGAGGGGCAACATGGCGACCCCCATTCGAACCCCTTACCCGTATGTATTTTCAATGGCATATTATTAATTTACGAGAATACTTTATAACTTGAAATAAGTAAATATACATTAATGAGCACTTATATTTTTGAAAGAACTAAGTGTTTTTAGCTAAGAATAAACAAAAAAAGTTACACAGTGTAGCTTTAAGGGTCAAGATCAAATTCTCTGCATCTCCTGCGCTGCATCAAGCCATCCCATAATATCCGTCATCACTTAAATTAATGCACGGCTCAGATTAACTGTACAACATGTGTGCAAACTTCCAATAAAATTATAAAGTAATTATTCCATTACAAATAAATCGCTCAATCAAGTGGCTGTGTCTATAGTATTATACACAACATTATAATATTATATACATTCTATACATATACAATTTAAAATTTGTATATTATTATTATTTAAAATGATTATTATTGCCCCTGGTTCAGTAATGAACTCTTGTAATAAAGTAGCAGTGGCTGGGACAGATTTTAAGTATCACCTCAAGATGCAATCTAATCCTGTTTACATGAAATAAACCTGCTCTCGAGCAGGTTTAAGCTTACGGACCTGTTGCTATGACAGCAAGTCCAGGATGAGCGTCGAAGAACCAAACAATCCAAGATCATGCCGAATCGTCAACAATCAAATCCGGCTAACTGAGTTAGCGAGGTACGAAGAACGGGCCCCAGGACTATATGTTTTGTTTTTGTTTTTTGGTCCGGACCAAACAAACCAAATGAACCGAACTACAAGTGTGAACGCACCCTAAAACTCTGAGATCAATAATTAAAATTTAAAAAAAAAATTTTTTAACTTAAAATAATTCTTATTCATTTTGTCATAATAAAATCCTAAAATTTTATCTCCAGGTTAAACATTTTGACTACAGTAGTGGCTAAACTTAAAGGGTTAGTTCACCCAAAAATGAAAATGAAAATATTTTGATGGCTTAATTGAACTTGTAGGGTAATGCAAAACAAATGTCCCCTCCAGACATTAAAGGGATAGTTCACCCAAAAATGAAAATTAGCCCATGGTTTCACCCTCAAGTCATCCTAGGTGTATATGACATTCTTCTTTCAGACTAATTAAATCAGAGTTATATTTAAAAAGTCCTGGCTAATCCAAGCTTTATAATAGCTGTAATTGTTGCTCTGTTTTTGAAGTCCATAAAAAAAAAGATTTTTTTTTAACATAACTCCGATTGTATTCGTCTTAAAGAAGAATGTCATATACACCTAGGATGGCTTGAGGGTGAGTAAATCATGGGGTAATTTTCAATTTTGGGTGAACTAACCCTTTAATGTCTGGAGGGGATATTTGTTTTGCATGACCCTACAAGTTCGATTAAGCCATCAAAATATAAGGAAAATATTTTATAATATATATATATAATATATATATATAATATATATATATATATATATATATATATATATATATATATATATATATATATATATATTTTAATATATATTTATGAGGGAAGAACAAAACACAAAAAAGATAAACTACAGCCACAGGTTTTATTTTACTATGCAAAGAAATGTATATAAAAACAAAAAAAAACATATACTGACTATGGTTCTCTCTTGTTTTCGCATGTATTCATAATTTATTTGTATGACAGTGCCACAAAAATGACTGCACAATTTGGCAAGTTTCATTGTGTTAACACAAATAAAAGAACAGATTACAAGCACAACTATGCAATATGCTTACAAAATTTGCATTTGCAAACTTGCATACTGACATCCACTTAAAATTAATTTGAATCCATTGTACTTTCATAAACAAGACAAAACATTTCACCTGGCAAATGTCACTAAACTGTCTGTTCATGAATCATACTTAGGAAATAAAGCCTGCTGGCAAGGCATGGACAGAACAAGCAGAATGTGTTTTTGTTTGTGAGGAAGTGGCGTGGGTCATGTGGTAAGATGGATGGCTGGGAATGAACCCAACAACAAAACAAGACATAAAACCACTATGTGCAGGGTAAACAGATAACAACGAATAGCAAGTGTAAGTAGGTATATGCATGTAAAATATTGCAAGTAGGGGGATAAATGCAGCAAAAGATTCAAAACAAACAGCGCTCATACTCCACAACAGAGCAATTTAACTAATACGATTCTTCAAAACACTACGAGCACATCTGGTGGACACATGCTAACAGATATCGTTAGCCACTTCGGCTCTGGCAGAGAGCATGATAGGAGGAGAGAGGGGAGGATAAATGCTCTGAGATCAAAACCTGACTCGATGAGAGAGAGATAAACAAGGGATTTGTGGGAATTTGATGACAAAGCACCCAATGTCCTGGGACGAAACATGTGAAAGAGATAAAGTGTGTGAGAGAGACAGAGCTCAATATAGAGACAGTAGAAATGAAAGTTACTGTTAATGTCTCACTAAGAAACATTTGAGTTAAAAACTATTTAAAAAAAACAATACCATATTTAGTGTTTGTATTATGTTAAACTGATAAATCCCCTTTCTGCAGTTGTTTGCATTTACAAGATTTCATATTCATGTGCATAACATGGTAATATTAAAAAAAGTTTCATTTTGAGGACATTTTTGTTACTTTTGTACACCACACAACTTTTGGAATAGCGAAGAGTCGCCACTTGTCAAATGCAAAACCTGGCTAAAGGGTTTCATCAGCCAAAACTTATACAATTTGCTCACACTGATGTCATCTCAAACCTGGAAAACATTCACAAAAGGTGTTTAGCAGAATGACAGTCTCAGACATCATTCACTTTCAGCGCAGGGGAAAATGCAGTCATGTGAATGGTGACTGTGGCTGTAAAATTCTGACTAACATCTTTTTTGTTTCATGGGAGAATGGTATGGTTTGGAACAACTTGTGACAACAATTTTTAGCAGAAACAAACAAAAAATCCAATTCATGTGTATCAAGTGGCGAACAACTTCACCTTCATTGTTTTTGATACATCTGTTTCTGTTTACAACCGTCATACAACAAAACATACAGTGTGTGAATTGACATGTTAATGACAGCTGTGGCAGGTGAGACTGTATACACAGCTGTACTCCAATGCATACGAGTAGTATCTAACCGTTTCAGGACATCCATGTCTGTCAAAGAAAGACCTTCTGAATTAAGAACTTATCAAATCAACGTATACATTTTAAAGAACCGATACGTGACTATGAATGATCCGCTTTACTTGCCTAAGATGATCATTTCTTTATATTGTTATCACTTATCACCATCAACTAAACTGCAAAAACAAGTCAACCGTGAGAGAAAAAAAATCATTTTAATTAACTAACATCTTGAAGGCAATTATTTATCACGTGTGACACGCATGAGCTGCTGGATAAACTTTTCGCTTTAATGTGCAGTTAAGTTACAGACTTACCTTGAGCGAATTAAGTCGCCAAGAAGATATCCAAAAAAGGAGTGAAAAGCAGGTGCTTATTTCATTGCATGTCTGATTTAATTAACATGCTGCTCTAGAAAGTTGTCTTTAATGCGCGTCGTAAAATGTTTATCGCGTTTCTTCTTTGCAGACGTCGCAACTCAGCCAGTAATTTCTACGAGCCCTAAAGGCAACAAGGACGAAACCATCTACATGCGCCGACGGGGGTTACCCACTCATAAAATGTCAACAAAATATTAAACATACACACGTTTTTTATGATACATTTTAAGTTATTCATAAATTATATTTGTGTCTTTCCAGACAATTCGGTTGTATATAAAATCGAATTCATATCCAAATTAGCGATACAAATGTAACTATGCCGGTAAAGTTAAATGGTTTTGTCTGAAACGCGGACAGGTGAGACCGTGGCGTCCGTAACAACCATATGGTTTCTAACTTAAACGTCGCAGACAAGAATGATTTATTCTCATTGCAGTATTCTCTTTTAAAGGAGAAGAGGTTTGTCTAACACACGTGTTGAGTGCCCTATGTCCTTTGCTGCGAATGTAAGACTAGTCTTCATAGAGATTGTATATTTATTTAAAGGGACAGTACACCCAAAAATTATACTTCACCATTTTCCCAAAGACCACGAGATGCCAAACTTGGGCTCCATTGACCGAAAAAATACCATGGGGCCCATTCATCAAATGTTTGGTTACCCCTTCAAAATATCTTATTTTGTGTTAGGCAAAAGAAAGACATTTATACAGGTTTGGAACAACTCGAGGATGATTAAATGATGACAGAATTTTCATTTATAAAATAGTCCATTAAACATATCACTTAGCTTTAAAAGAATTGTAAAATAGTGATGCCGATACTTTCAAGATTTTATTAATAAATTAATCTTTTTGAAGCTTGACCTCTTTGGTCAACATTAATTCTCATTTAATAAAAAAAAGTGTAATCTTCACAATTTCTCATTTTGTTTTCCGAAGCGAACCCTCAGATGAAAGTATGTGAGTAAATGATGACTGCATTTTCATATTTAGGTGAACTATTCCTTTAAGTCAATAGTCATGTGGTCAAACAAACATTAAGTGTCAGCAGTGTTTACTTAGCAAGTTACTGACCTTTGCATGCAGCATTCCTCTCAGCTTTCTTCTGTGCTTTGGAAGAACAACTGTGACATTACCGTATTTAATTAATTCAAGCTTTAAAACAATCAAGTATTCGTTTATTTGATTCAGTGCAAAGTCAGTTTGTTTCTAGGTGATTTTTTTATTAAAGAGTCAACCAAAGAAAATCTGGAACATAAAATGTGTTTATGGGCTTTTAAGTACTAAAAATGACACATTGGACACATTGTTACTAGTTTTCTGCAATGTTTTCTACACCTCCGTCTGCTAGCTGCATTTCTTTTTTATTGCTAAAGAGTTGGCAGGGGAAATGTATGGAAGCTTGTTTCCGCCACAGAATCAAACATTTTAAAAGATAATTGCGACTTTTTATCTCAGAATTGTGAGTTTACATCTCGCAATTTTTTCTCAGAATTGTGAGATATAAACTCGCAATTGCGAGTTATAAAATCCTGACTTTTTTCTGTTCATGAATGATACTTAATAATTAAGCCTGCTGGAAAGGCATGGACAGACTTTTTTCTCAGAATTGCGAGTTTATACCTCATAATTCTGACTTCATATCTACCAATTGTGTGTTATAACGTAAAAGAAAAAAGTCAGAATTGCAGGATATAAACTCGCAATTCTGAGAAAAAAAGAATTGCGAGAAAAAAAAGTCAGAATTGTGAGATAAAAAGTTGCAATTACCTTTTTTATTTTATTTTTTATTCTGGCAAGCTTCCATAGAAATGGCTAAACTGATGTTTTAGAGAAGTGTATGCGTTTGGTGAATTGCTGGATTTTTTTTATGAATTTGTCAATCTTTTGTACACAGCCTTACAATTAGGTTTAGGGTTGGATCTTCATACATACATTTTTTGTGCATTCCCTATATACGAAACATTGTACAAATTCATATAAAAGCTCCTAAAATAGTTAATGCATAGTTAATAAAATACGAACATGCCCAGCCTAGAAATGTATGACACACTTTTCCTGCACGCCACAGCATAGTGAATTGGCATAGCAGAGGGATCTGACGCTATTTGTGACCACGAGATCTTATTGTAGAAATTGGAGGGGCTGAGATTAGCGCTTGGGGGAGAAGTGCTTTCTCAAAGCAGACAAAGGCAATTCCAAGGACTTGTCATGACCTGTCTCTCATTTGCACTGCCCTGTTTTAGCACACCAATAGGGCTCTGGCGCACAAAGAATCAGAGGATTACTGCTTGGAGATTACTCTCTGTCTTTCTCTGGCCATTGCATCACTTTAGAGTTCAAAATACAACAGAGGTGCAATGTAGAGTGGGTCACAGACAAATTTTGATCTAACGGCCCATGCTTTGAGGGTAATCATGCACTTTGTAAGTAAACAAAAATATTTTTTTTATTGAGGACTCATTTAATTGACATGGAGTCAGTTTGATTGTAATTATCAACAATTGTAGGTCAAGACAGATTACATATAAAATGAGTAAGTTTACAGTAAGTGCATTAAAATGCCCCTATACTTTTTCAAATATTACCTTTCATATAGTGTGTATTGTAATATACACTCACCTAAAGGATTATTAAGAACACCTGTTCAATTTCTCATTAATGCAATTATCTAATCAACCAATCACATGGCAGTTGCTTCAATGCTTTTAGGGGTGTGGTCCTGGTCAAGACAATCTCCTGAACTCCAAACTGAATGTCAGAATGGGAAAGAAAGGTGATTTAAGCAATTTTGAGCGTGGCATGGTTGTTGGAGCCAGACGGGCCGGTCTGAGTATTTCACAATCTGCTCAGTTACTGGGATTTTCACGCACAACCATTTCTAGGGTTTACAAAGAATGGTGTGAAAAGGGAAAAACATCCAGTATGCGGCAGTCCTGTGGGCGAAAATGCCTTGTTGATGCTAGAGGTCAGAGGAGAATGGACAGACTGATTCATGCTGATAGAAGAGCAACTTTGACTGAAATAACCACTCGTTACAACCGAGGTATGCAGCAAAGCATTTGTGAAGCCACAACACGCACAACCTTGAGGCTGATGGGCTACAACAGCAGAAGACCCCAGCGGGTACCACTCATCTCATTCAAATGGTAGAGTCAGAATTTGGTGTAAACAGAATGAGAACATGGATCCATCATACCTTGTTGAATCAATGCCACAAAGAATTAAGACAGTTCTGAAGGCGAAAGGGGGTCAAACACAGTATTAGTATGGTGTTCCTAATATGGGTGGCACAGTACATGGAAAAAAACCGAACCGTTCGGTTCGCTTGTCTCGGTTCGGAGTGTGTACGTCGCACGGTTCGCGCATGCGCAATGTATCCACGTGCCCGTATGTTACCTCAGACAGTGGGTGTCCTTTTCGCGCGAAATAAGAGGTGTGTGTGGACATACAGTAAAGTAAAAGTGGAGTGCTGCAGGTCACGTCACATGTAGAAATGAAAGTGGGAGAGATAAGGAAGGCTGCCCGAAGTTGGAGGATGCGCTAGCATCGTATAGCAGGGCAGATACAGTGCGGAGAGCGGGAGCCGCACCACGCATGCCCGTTGCGCATACACACACTGGCAGTGTTTGTCTCACGAGTCGCGCAGCTGAACCGCGGCTCGTGGATTGCAAATACAGAAAAATATAGTCCATTCTGTCACATTTTCCGGTGTTCTCCTCCAACCCCTGTCTGTCTCGTACTTTGATTTATGATGGGCAACATATGAGATGGTGGTCCAGTGGGTTAACCCATGGAACTGACACGCAGAAGGTTGCTGGTTCGATCCCAGTGGTCACCACCAGTGTGTCCTTGAGCAAGGCACTTTACTCCATGTTGCTCCAGGGGGATTGTCCCTGTAATAAGGGCACTGTAAGTTGCTTTGGATAAAAGCGTCTGCCAAATACATAAATGTAAATGTATATCTGCTACAAATGCGACCGTGTTCCCCTCTGTCTCATACACACATGCATATGTTGTATATAAGTAGTTCACATGATAAATGTAACATTTAAAAGTTAAGATATGCTTCTAGTTCTAATAATTGAAACATGCCTTTGAAGTTTGGACAAACTTCTGGCAGTGTTGTGTTTTCGTGTATTTTATTTTATTTTTTCACAGCGCTGGATGTCATATGGTGCTTGTGAAACACACGGGACACTTCATGGTGATATTTGTTAATCAGGTCAGCTGAATTAAAGCCACAATGCATTGTTCTGATCAAAATTGATATGATTAACATGAAAAATGTTACGCCAATGTGTCGGACTCGGTAGACAGCCAGTTAGGAAATAACTTGATATAACTATTTTTAATACTGTATCCTAAATGAGTGTTAACGATTAAAAAAAACAACAACAACAAGAACCGTACAGAACCGAAAACCGTGACCCTAAAACCGTGATACGAACTGAACCGTGGGTTTTGTGAACCGTGCCACCCCTAGTTCCTAATAATCCTTTAGGTGAGTGTAGATGTTTGTGAATGTAAAAAGGTCTGTAAGATCAAAGTGCACCCCAAATAAGGTTAATGTCTCCTAAAAGAAAGAATTGATTCTGAACTGCCGAAAACGAGCAGTGTCTGTAACATATCTACGCAGGTTTGTAACAAATTTGCTTAAAGGGATAGTTCACCCAAAAATGAAAATTACTCCATGATTTACTCACCCTCAAGCCATCCTTGGTGTATATGACATTCTTCTTTCAGACAAATACAATCAGAGTTATATAAAAAATGTCCTGGCTATTCCCAGCATTATTATGGCAGTAAATGGCAGCCAAAAATTTGAATCCCAAAAAAGTTAATAAAGGCCTTCTAAAGCAAATCGATGGGTTTTTGTAAGAAAAATATCCATATTTAACACGTTATAAAGAAAAATATCTAGCTTCCAGCAGAAAAAGCATAATTGGCGCGACGATGACTTCTGACGTAGCGACTGCGAGAGGCGCTACACTTACTTCATAAGTTGAATACAGAAGGCTGTCCGTCGGAAGCTAGATATTTTACTTTATAAAGTTTTAAATATGTATATTTTTCTCACAAAAACCGATCGATTCAGTTCAGAAGGCCTTTTTCAATCCCCCGGAGCCGTATGGGTTACTTTTATAATGGATGGATGCACTTTTTTGGGCTTCAAAGTTTGGCCTCCTATGCACTGCCATTATAAAGCTTGGAAGAGCCAGGACATTTTTTAACATAACTCCGATTGCATTCGTCTGAAAGAAGAATGTCATATACACCTAGGACGGCTTGAGGGTGAGTAAATGACCACGCTTGTATTTGACCTCACTTAGCGGAAGTTATGGCGGAGCTCAGAGATGATCACGTTCGTCTGATAAGAGGTAAAATAATAGCAAAAATACTTCTCGGTTTCTCGCAGAAACTGATCGTTTCGCTAGATAAGACCCTTATTCATCGTCTGGTATCGTTTAAAGCCCTTTGAAGCTGTACTGAAACATTGAACCGTTTGAAGCCCATTGAAGTCCATTATATGGAGAAATATCCTGGAATATTTTCATCAAAAACCTTAATTTCTTTTTGACTGCAGAAAGAAAGACATTGACATCTTGAATGACATGGGGGTGAGTAAATTATCAGCAAAAGTTTATCTAAAAGTGAACTAATCCTTTAATAATTGATCTGTGTAACCCTATAGCAGTGATTTGTGAACAAAGTTGTCAAAAGTAATCTCAAAGACCATTAGTTAAGGGGAAAACTAATAAAAGAGGACTGTGCTCAATATAATGAAATACATCTCCTTCTTCTGAGTCTAAGAGCAAGTGTGACCAGCAGTGACCCTCCCTCCTCACATCTGATTCTCAAGAACAACCAGCTGCTGTCCTGCCAACCTCTACTCTCCTTCGCTTTGATCTCTGCAGATCCAGTTACAGGGGTCAAACGGCAACCACGCTATGTTCAAACCATTTTAGTAGCTACAGAATCAAGGACCTGCCCTCTTAAGCACTTTATATGCTTAGTGTTAACAGATTTTCTGCTTATTCAGAGTGACCTTTCATACTTACAGTTGGTGGAAAAACTACAAGTGATCTTCTATGAAGATTAAAAGTATTTCATAGAAAGTATTTTAATGTTCATGTTCATTTTAAAAGTATATCTGTTTTCATAGTCAGTCATAGTTGACATATGTGACCTAAGGTAGCATTATGACCACTGGTCCATTAAAGTCCTCATGAAATCAAAATCGATCTTATTTACTTTGTTAGCCCACATTACAGGTCTTAGGGTGAACAACTAGTCCGTGCAAGTTAATACCCATAAAAAAATTATTTGCTGTGGTAATCTTTAATCAAAATCTGAAAAGTAACTTCCGGTCTTGAATGGCATTCCCTTTCCGATGACGACTGTGTGACGGCTTGGGTTTGAATATCCTTAACCACTCCCCTCCAACCGTTAGTCTGCTATGAGCGTGAGATGGAGAGGAGGAGCGCTGAAGTAAAACCCTGCCCTCTAATCAATATTCCGTTTCGCTTGGAAATATGTCACAGCACTGAAATAAAATCAGTTGCAACTTCCGGTTCACTGGGACTTTCGCCACCAGAGGTCGCTTATTCAAAACAAAGGCGTAGCTTGATGATGCCTGGATTTCACAGAGCTTTTATTGTGCCACAGACGACCACTTCCACTTTTTCTGGTAATGCATATGTGGAGTAACGCAGCACTGTTTTATCATAACTGTTTTATCATATTAGATACATTATTTTAGTGTGTTGAAAGTTATGTTATAATGCTTGTCTGTGCATTCGCTTGACTCTATGAGACACTTGTTGCACACTGCAGTAAGCTAGATCAATATTAGGCATGGTAAAACAGGGTACTCATGGTAAATCATGAAAACGAGGTTTAACTGTGTTGAGCTTTATAACAATGATTCGTTTTCTGTCGATGAATGTATCCAAACAGTTGCTCACCTGTCTAATAAAACACATAATATATTAAGAGGGTCTTTGGTGTTTCCATGGTTTCTACAAAATAAAATTGCAGGTAAAGTGGGTATGATGTCATTGATAGGTGACGCGTGGACATGGGTTAAAGTTGCTTATTTATCTGGACAAAATAACATTGTTCTAGTGGTTTTTGGATATTTGAATCCAAAAATCTTACATATTGTGCCTTTAATATGCAAATGTTTGTAGTATAGACATTTAGGGAACAGTGACTCTACGTTTTGTTATTGTAAGTTAGAAGCAGCCAAGTATGATAAAAAAAACTATTTGGTGAAAAATTCATAATATAGTTTAAATTTGTTGATGATGTGAGCAGTATTGCACTACAGAACATCAGAGTTTTACAACACAAACATGAAGCAAAACATTTCGTAGAACAGTCGAATGGTGGCTTAAATTTGTTATTTCTGCCTGAGTAATTGCTCAACTCCTCTTTCTTGTCCACCCAAAGATGAAATTCTTTCCTCTCTGTTTTCTTTACTACTGGATAAACAAAGACAAAACAGACAGTCTGCAACAAAGCTGACCACAGCTTGGCAACACTGTGGTAAATCCCTCTGTGAAAGCATGTACATTTCACAGCCTAGCCGGGGTGGAGACAGTGTTTTGCCACCTCAGACCCTGTCCTGGGGTCAGACAGCATGGCAGCTGGACAGATAACAGAAAGCCATTTGTTTGGACACTAACAGTCACACCCTGCACTGTAATTTGTGGTGATGACTCAAGACTTTAAAGGGATAGTTCACCCAAAATCATCATTCTGTCATGACTTTTTCTTCTGCAAAACACAAAAGAAGATATTTTGAAAAATGTTCAGCGTTGTTTGTCAAATACCCCTTTAAGCACGCAATTGCTGCCTCTATATATTTTCACTTCCTATAACCATCTAAAATATTTAAAAACCCTGCAAACTACAAGATGGGTTGAAAATATAACAAGCTAAAAAGATGTTACCCTGAAATTCACAGCATGAGTCTTTTATGCCTGCTTGTCTACACATGGCTACACCATCAATCCACAATTGACTCAGTTTGAACTCTTTATTGCTGTTGCACCCTGGAAAGGGAGGAGGTCAAAACAGGAGAGATCTGCTGAAAATACACTCTTGACAGTGCTAGATGGAGCAAGAAATCTGTGCTTTGCAAAGCAGAATGACTCAGAGTCTAGACACTTCAAACCACATACCCCATCCTCGGCTAGCAGTGAACACAGTGGGACCTGGAGCTCGATCTCAAGAGCTTCAATTATAGAAGCGCAGTTCATTATGTGCCATGACAGGCAAAATGTGAATGTCACATTTGAATGAATGGGCAAATCTGCTGATTGTCATACAAATTAAGCATTATGATTTGGGCTAGCATTGTAAAACAAAACCAACTTCACAAAACTTAATTGGCACATGATGAGTGCTTTATGTCTGGCTACGGGTCAGTGTTGTTATATTAAAACTAAAATGATTAAAAATAGTTTTTGGTAATTGAAAAAAAACAAATCAAATCAAATATAAATGTTAGATGAAAAACAAATGAAAATGAGAAAAATCATTAAAATAAGATCACTAAATAAAATTAGTAAATTAATATATATACAGACATTATATTTATATAATTGTATGTTAATGCGATTAATAACGATTAATCACGATTGTACAGCTCAAAAATAAAAGCTGAAGTACTACAATTATTAAAACTAATACTCAAATAAAATAAAGTTAAATAGAAATATTAAAAACCTAAAAGTACTGTAATAAAACTTATATTAAAACTAAAATTATTAAAAAATAGTTTTTGGTAATTGAAATAAAGCTGAAATAAAATCAAATATAAATGTTAGATGAAAAACAAATGAAAATGAGAAAAATCATTAAAATAAGATCACTAAATAAAATAGTAAATTAATATATATACAGACATTATATTTATATAATTTTATGTTAATGCGATTAATAACGATTAATCATGATTGTACAGCTCAAAAATAAAAGCTGAAGTACTACAATTATTAAAACTAATACTCAAATAAAATAAAGTTAAATAGAAATATTAAAAACCTAAAAGTACTGTAATAAAAATACAGACAAAAGCACAAATTCAAATGAAAATATAAAAATAAGAGCTCATTCAAAATATTAATAAATACAATAATAGTATTAAATAAAAAATAAAAAAACTGCTGCTAGCATTACAAAAATTACTGTGGTGATATCATGGTACAGCGATGATATCAGTTTTTGATAGTCTATATACTGAATGCATTCTGCAGATGATATTGATGATATTTACATGGCTAAAGGCAAAATAAAGATTTAACCCTAACCTTAAAAACATGAAAGATAATGACAGTGGTAGGCCTAATGGGTACCATTGCATTTAAATGATATTCATTATGTTTACAAGTATAGGCTACATCAAATATTGTTACTAGCAGTTAACAAAATGGAAGTAAAATGAATAGATCTGATTTATTGTCAATTGTGGGGGAAACGGGGAGCTCAAAAATTATTTTTGAAAATGTGTAGACTCACGAAAATGTTTAATTTAAGATAATACTTTCTATCGTGAACGACTCAATGTTCGTAAAGAATCGGTTGAATGACTCACTCCAGATAACACAAAACGAATTCATTGTAGCATACTAGTACACTTTATATTGTTATGCCATAAATAGTAAGACTAATAGCTGCTCCGAATTTCAGACTTGTGGCCACCTACTGGCGCTGTAACCTGCGGAAAGGTTCACTGAACAAATCTTTTTAGTAACTGATTCAAAGGATTCGAATCACTTAAATGAATCAAACTGAGACACACGCCTGGATAAATAGTATCGCATTATTGATCATTGTGGCTTATTAAGGGGGAAAAACATGCATTGAAACATTTACGACGCATTTACTGTTAATCAATCCAAGCCGACAGATAAGACAGGTGTGACTGTTTTGCATCATTAATCCATCGCATGCCACGGAAAATCCCATTTAAAGCCACGCGCGACGCTTTCATCAGCAGGACTACACGCTGGATGAATGAGACGCGAATAACAAAATGTAAACGCTGGTTTTCAATGACAATACGTCTTAATACAAACATTTAGCACAACACAAAAAAGGTCCTAGAAATCTAACATGACAGAAGGCAGGTTTCTCCTCATGCGTCCCTGCAGAAGCATACGTTCCGAAATCTCAAAACCACATCAAATATTACTCCCATACATGTGGTCTATTTGAGAAAACGCGACGTTTAATAGAAGATAGCGTAAGAATAGACCATGCACACGGACCTGCGATGCCAATTAATATTCTTCTGCGGCTCTCCTCAGTCACATCTTGCAGATCACATCCTCCCCTTCATGAAAAACATGCAGGGTCCCTGCATCACGCCAGCACGATTATATTATAACATATTCTCTCATATTTTAGCATTCATCCCAGTTATCCACAGTAAAGCGCTGTCACACCTCTGGAACGATGGCAAACAGGGAGCAACACGCATCCACTTGTCTGATTAACTCTTTCAGTCTTGCCTATTTATATAGACTCCTGAGTCCTGACTGTAACTACGTACAGCGTGTCTGAACTGAGACTTGCACTGCTTTCTAAGATAGTCTGTTCGCAACGAAAATCTAAAAAATAACATAAAATAGATTTTTATATTTTATATAATACTGTACTTTGTTGTATTTTAATAACTAAATAATGAAAAAAAATTAATTTGAAGTTCAACTTCGCATGAATTGCAGAGGTAGTTATACTGTGTTAGGGCGCCCCCTTTGGCGGATGTATTGCATATTTGATCCATGATACCGCAGGAGAAAATTTACATGTGGATGCTGCAGAGAATGTATATTAAAGTGACTTTTAGTTAATACAACATCAGTGATGTTTTTTTTTTTTTAAAGTCCAACATAAAAAAAAAAATTGTTACTGAGTGAGGCATCATTAAGATAAGACACTACAGGCAAAAAACAAAACAAATTCTGGTCCATTTTGAGATTTTGGGTTATTTTGCTTCCATGTCCCAAGTGTGGTGTGTAGTTGAAAGAAAATATTTCCAAAATGCACATTTGGATGCATTGTTTTTTGTTTTGTTTTTTGCACAGGTTCTAAATCCTGCCTACAAGCACGTGAGCCTTTGAAAACAAACTGAACATCCTATAATTATCAGCATAGTATGAAAAGTGGACTCTAAAGAAACAAGTTGTTTTTTGTTGGATACAGGCCATATGGCATGATAATAGATAATGGGCTGGTAATGAACAATCAGATAAAAAGCAGCAAAGGAAGCACTTAAATCGGAAATGACAGAATGTAAAATGCCAGCATCTGACATTTAAACCCATATTGAATCTGTACATTTACAGTAAATGGCAAATGGAATGGAACAAATGTGAAAATAACAACTATATGAGGTGAAACTAGTACTAAATTAATTGTTGATTGTTATTATTTTGAAAATCGATATGACCTGGGGCCCGTTTCAGAAAGGAGGTTAAGTGAAAACTCTGAGTAGGTTAACCCTGAAATAAGGGAAACTCTGTGTTTTCTGTTTCAGAATGGGAGGTATGTCAAACCTGAGAAAGCTGGGTAAGTCAAGCCCGTTTTTGAAAGAGAGGTAATTTATACTCAGAGTCAGTTACCAGGGTAACTTACTCTGTGAACCTAACCTGGTCCGGAGCAGGTTTTCTTTGGTAAACACAGAGTTTCTTTCAGTCTCCTCCCCTTTTTTAAAGCACCAGCAGTGTTTAAATACTTTATTCATTCATTCAAACGCCACAAATGCTTTTCTTACTGAGTATTTTGGTCGTATTTCAAGTATAAATATAAAAAAAATTATGAATTTAATCTAAATCTAAAGTAAACGAAGTTTACTTAAAACAAATTAAATTATCTACCACTTGACAAAAAATGCAAAGTAAGAAAAGCATTCTTTGCAGGAACATTCATTCATTGCTCATATTTTCATCATGAGGACACTGCAAAGTGACAAAAATGGCATGTCCTTTTATACAGGATCCTGACGTTCACTTGATAATCCTCTAGAAGTATCCTAATAATTAGAATTTCCTTTAGGATTTCCAGTGGTTGGATGCATTGACACTCATATTCCCATCATCACACTTTCTAAAAACTGATTATTGTATGGAATGGAAGGATGCTGCCAGATGGTAGTACAAGATATATGCCATAACCACCACCACAGCTGTTAAATACATTTATTTAAATTTTTTTATAGTCATCTTTATTTCCTACAAATACTTTATTATTTTTTCTGTTGGATGTTAATATTCTTCCTCCATCTCCTCTTCATTTGTCAGTGGTGCTGGTGTTTGGCTGGCCTGAGTAGAAGTCAAATGTTAATGTCATTCCCCTGATTAATAAATGTAACAGGTGGGATTAGAGAACATTTCATTATGTGAAAAGAGCATAGACCCTTTTCACATTTCTGGGTTTCCGAAGCTGAAGTCGTCATAGTTGGGTTAACTCTTATAGCGGTGAATGAGAGAATACATTAAATATATATTTTTGTGTCTCCATTTGCTCAAATAGCAAAAGAAAAACTCCACAATAGTGATTTCACAACTTTCAAAAAGATGGAAAAATTAGAGTGAGATTGATAACGGAAGTGAAAAGAGAGATAGATGTTAATTTTAACTATCACTCCCATAGACGCTGTATTAGAAACACTCGTAATTTGTAATTTGATGCAAAAGTAATATAATACAAAGTATTAGTGTTATAAATGTACATACATCAAAAAAAAAAATAATACAAAAAACGTTGCAGGATTTACGATATTGATGACCATTAAAGCACGTCATCACAGTCTGTGAAAAGGGTCTAGTGGGAAAAGCTGCTGCACATTGGACACTGAATGATATTTATTTAATATGTCAAATGTTTGTAAAGTCATTAAACCTACACCCATGAACATTTTATGCTTAAAGCTTTACCTGATTGAATTGTTTTTTTTTTTGTTTTTTGTTTTCATTTTTAGCTGCTGCCACATTCTTTGTTTGTATTTTGGATACCATGAAAATTAAACTTAATTAAAATAATTAAGAATTAAACTTGTGTATTGACCCGGAAGTATGCAAACGTCTTTTTGTTGGGTGCTGTTGCCATGGTGAATCGTAATTTCGGAGCTCCGTTGATCGTGGCTTTTCATAGTTGGAGTGCATGTGCTTCACTCAGAGTCAGTCTACTCAGAGTTGATTGAACCAACTCAGTTCAGCTGTTCTGAAACCCAAAACTCAGAATTTCCCATCTCAGAGTAAGTCAACTCAGAGTTCAGGTTTATGAAACTATGAAAAGCCACGATCAACGGAGCTCCGAAATTACGATTCACCATGGCAACAGCACCCAGCAAAAAGACGTTTGCATACTTCCGGGTCAATATGTTTAATTCTTAATTATTTTAATTAAGTTTCATTTTCATGGTATCCAAAAGGCAAAAAAATAAAAGAAAAAAGAATGTGGCAGCAGCTAAAAATGAAAAACAAAAACATAATTCAATCATGTAAAGCTTTAAGCATAAAATGTTCATAGGTGTTGGTTTAATGACTTTACAAACATTTGACATATTAAATAAATATCATTCAGTGTCCAATGTGCAGCAGCTGTTCCCATATAGACCCTTTTCATAGACTGTGATGACGCGTTTAAATGGTCATCAATTTCATAATTCCTGCAACTTTTTTTGTATTTATTTATTTTTGTTTAATGTATGTACATTTATAACACTAATACTTTGTATTATATTACTTTTGCATCAAATTACAAAAAAACAGGTTACCGCTACTGTGAGGGTGTTTCTAATAGTGGGAGTGATGGTAAAATTAACATCTTTCTCTCTTTTCACTTCCGTTATCAATCTCACTCTATTTTATCCCTCTTTTTGAAAGTTGTGAAATCACTATTGTGACGTTTTTTATGTTTTATGTTTTATTTTTTGCTATTTGAGCAAATGGGGACAGAAAATATATATATTTAATGTATTCTTTCATTCACCGCAATAAAAGTTAACCTAACTATGGCGACTTCCGCTCTGAGAAACCCATGAAATGTTCTCTGATCCCACCCGTTACATTTATTAATTAGGGTAATGACATTAACATTTGACTTCTACCCAGGCCAGCCAAACACCAGCACCACTGACAGATGAAGAGGAGATGGAGGAAGAATATTAACATCCAACAGGAAAAAGATAAAATAAAATAAAGATGACCATAAAAATTGTAAATAAATGTATTTAACAGCTGTGGTGGTGGTTATGGCATATATCTCGGACTATCATCTGGTAGCATCCTCCCATCCCATACAGTAATCCATTTTCAGAAAGTGTGATGATGGGAATATGAGTGTCATCAATGCGTTCAACCACTGGAAATCCTAAAGGAAAATCTAATTATTAGGTCACTTCTAGAGGTTTATCAAGTGAACGTCAGGATCCTGTATAAAAGGACATGCCATTGTTGTCACTTTGACAGTGTCCTCATGATGAAAATATAAGCAATGAATGAATGTACCTCCACTGCAAAGAATGCTTTTCTCACTGTGTGCCTATGTATGTTCTCACTATGGATAATTTAATTTGTTTTAAGTAAACTTCGCTTACTTTAGATTTAGATTAAATTTATAATTGTTTGATATTTGTACTTGAAATACGACCAAAATACTCAGTAAAAAAAAAGAATTTGTGCAGTTTGAATGAATGAATAAAGTATTTAAACACAGCTGGCGCTTTAAATGAGGGGAGGAGACTGAAAGAAATTCTGGGCTCCTGACCAGGTTACCCTGGTAACTGACTCTGAGTATAAGTTACCTCTCTTTCAGAAACGGGCTTGACTTACCCTGCTTTCTCGGGTGTGACATTCCTCCCATTCTGAAACAGAAAACCCAGAGTTTCCCTTATTTCAGGGTTAGAGTTTTCACTTAACCTTTCTGAGACAGTCAAGACATTGAAAGGGGAAGAAAACATTTTGCCATTTGTGTAAGAATTTCATGAGTGTAAAACATATTTTAATAGAATGTCCTTTTTAAAATTATATTAGACAACATTTTTATTCAGAAAATATATTAATGAACATTTTAAAAAAGGTTTATTCTTGAATAACTTCATAATTTCTATGAAATATTACATTTAAAGATTCTATGTAATTGTAATTCTTATTACCGTTGTTATTGGTCTGATTTTGTTTATTGTTTCTTAAGACAAAATTGTTAAATTATTGTAAAAGTATTGAAGTGATTGTAATCATACTTCTTATTCTTTTTTAAACACTGTTGATTGCCATGAATATAGCCTTTGCTGCAGATATGGCATTACATCATAAATAAATACGTTGGTTATTTTATTATACTTTATCGCTTTGAGTCTGTAGGTCACAATTACAATACATATCTTGTTTTCTCATACACTCGTCAACAGCACGTATGCAAAACTAACCCTGTTTTATTCTTAAGTGTTTTTTTCTCTCTCCAAGGGGTTTGTTCATATATCATTGCGCACCAAAATTATTTCTGTAAATCCTTTAACTGTAGTATGGCACCAAAATGAAACAATTTTAATTATTGTTGAGTTTTCTGTTCTGTAAATGTATGCAAATGAGTGAATTCAATTAGATCATGCCTCATTTGCATATTTAAACAAGATTTCAAGAAACATGAAATGCAAATGTACAGTTTAACTGGGGAAGTATGGTGATATACATATGCATATAACGAATACAAATTATAGTTATCCAACAGATAATGATTTATTAAATAAACGGAATTCAGATTATTAATATGAAAGCACATACAAACAAATTCAAAGTGTTGTATAATGAAGGAAACAAATTCTGGGAAAGCAAAAGACATGTTTATAAAAACATTCTCACTATATTGGATTTCATTTTTCTGCCACCACTTGCACTATGTACAAAATTGTCTATCCAAAACAAGAGAGCAGCCTCACCCCCACCCCTTATCATACAGCAAATATCAAATCTTTTAACAAAAATGGATCTTCCACCTGATTAATGCATTCTGAAAAATCCCCCCTGAGAAGTACATAAGCATTCAAACATGTACAGATATCATTGGTGTGAGGAATTAAATCTTAATGGATGTAAAGCACTATTATAACTTTAGTGCAAGGCAAGGTGTAATTGTGTAAAACATGCCCGTTCACTACCTCCATTCATATGATCAAAATGTGCGTCACATACTCTAGGGTCAAAAAACATCTTTGTGTTTAGTGGTCACTCATTAATGTGGGAAGTAATGTTGTGATTTGTGGATTAAAGTAACCAATAATTGATTCAGCAGTCAATGTAATGGTGGCATCTCTCTGAGAAAAAACAAAACAAAACAAAACTGCGCTCTAATATCATTATATTAGAGTAGGAAGATATTTAATCTTAGTTCCAAATCAGAACATTTGAGATCTATTATTTTAAGACCAATCCCCATGTGCTAAATAGTCACTCTATGCCCTTTGTGGAGTTATGCATTTTTCACAGCGTTCTGCCTCTGGGAAAATGAGGAAGTCGCAGGTAGCTGCCCGCTCGGGAAGCACAGGCTCTGATCCTTTTGCTGAATCTTTGTGCCCCGAGCCCTGGCAGACAGAGTACCTTTCCAGGTCCTCGAGGAGGGCAACAACCTCTTCTGTTGTGGTGAGACGAGACGGGTGGCTGTCGTAGAGTTTGTGGGTGGGCAGCAGGGGTTGTCCTTGGACACTGATGTGGTAGTGGAAGCTGGGCTCAATATGAATTATGGTGTCTGCCATAGTGGAGCGTTTGGAGCACTGCATCAGCTGTAACCGAGGTCCTTCCACCACAATGCAGAACCAGAGGACAGGAAGCACCATGCTACGAAGAGATTTCAGGAGCGGCATCAGTTCATGATTGAGGTCGATGCCTTGGATGGTGGGGTCACTGTCTGCCATGCTGAATATCTGAGTGATCTGCAAAAGGCAGAAGAACATAATCACTGTTACCACACTGACTTCCATATGTGATTCAGACAATATCCATAAAACGGCTCCTTACCGATGGACAAGACTCGCCCTCCTGTTGTTCTTCTTGACATGGTTCCTGACCGGCCAAACCTTGTGATCGATTCGCTTCCCTCAAACTCTCCCCAGCACAGCTTGGTGGAATTGCTGTAGTATCATACCTAGCTGCAGAAAGGACCTCTGGTCTCTAGAAATAAACGGAAAATGCAAATCCAGCTGATTTACCAAGCAAAATGCAAGCAATTCATTGACTGACAACAAGTACTGGAAGTTTTTGTTGCATTTAAACACTTATTCGAAATGGAAAACTTTCGTAAACTTATAAAATATCTTTACTGTAATTATATTGCATCCTTGCTGAATATAAAATACAAAGTAATTTTTTTTATTTTTTTATTTTTTTACAAATTTGAATTATATTTTTTGGTTTATTTTTATTTATTTAAGATTAAAGGGGTACTTCAGCACTGGGGAAGATGAATATGTATTTAAACTGGGTCTTTTATGTAGTAGAAATTATTTTTGAATGTGGTGCTTTCTAGACTGAAAAGACAGAAAATGTATTTGTCTCATGTGGGTGAAAGACAACAACTCCCAGAATGCACTTGCTTCGCTGCCCAACGAGGCCACTCCCAAAGCCACGGCCACTGTTTATCACTTGCCCATCATGACACCGCCCCCACCGTTGTTTTGATTTTCATAGTAAAACAATAATTTCATTCAATTAGAGAACAGACACTTCAATTAAAAACTGAACGTGTCTTTTCAATAAAGTGGGAGTGAGCTGAACTAAAGTCACGACAAACGCAGCAGGAGTCAGATTTCATTCATCACGAGAGCGAAGAGCTGAGGTAAGCGTGGCAGTCATTCACGACGTGTGTCCAGTCTGGCACATTTTCAGATCATGCCTTTGGAAGCTTAACTTTCATAGGAATTCATTGAAAAGTTGAAACACTCACTTTGCTCCACACTGCCCCGTTATGAATGCCCGAACCGAGCGGCCGTACGCATTTACATTCTGTGAGTGAGATCCAACCACTATGGGCGGGTTGAAAACATGTGGAAATAGCTCCTTCTGCTAGCCTCTGGCCAAAAAATCCTCCGATGATGCAAAATGACGATATTTGCATAATCTGAGGATTTTTTCCAGAAATAAAATGCCTAATTCTTTCGTCTCAGGGGAACATGAGGGGGGAAAGTACGATAATTTGAATATACCACGGGTTTCTACCGATACAAAGCTTAATGCTAATCGCTGAAGTAACCCTTTAAGAGAGACAACCATAAGGAGCTTACCACAGACAGAAAGGCTCTGCTACTGATGCCACTGCCTTGAAGCCCATTTTCTTTGATCATCTCCGCCCGTCCTACGTGCAGCTGGGGGTTTCTCATCTTCTCAAGAGATAGGGGATGATGTGATACAAACATATTTATATAGGTATATTCAAATAATAAGAAAATGTATTCTGGCAACCAAATAATCTTATTTCCGTCTCTAGGGAAAGCTTCTCTGGGATTCGTTTTTTGGAATCATCATGACTTGATTAATATTATATGGGTATTATATTGATTTTCATGGCGAGAACATACCTCAAATTTTTGTGGATTGTAGAGTGGGATGTTGTTCATCATATGACTGTTTGAAACATCAATATAACTGTAAGCCTAAAATCAACAAGAAAAACAGAAGAAAGTTACTAGAAGCTAACAGGAATAAGTGATAATGCTTTAAGGACTCTACTGGAATACCTTTCCATTGAAATTTGCCTGGAGGAACCTGTCTGGATTTACCATCCGGCCAGCAGCCGCGGAAGCCTTTTGCACATACTGTTCAGCCTCATTATCTGAAACCTCGAAATCCCACAACTTTTTGGACCTGGGTCTACCGCGTCCATACGTGTAACGTGGCCTCCCACGGGTAATCCAGCCCTGAGAAAAAAGCATCTCCGCCTCATCCATGGGCAGCAAATGCTTCTGTTGAACACAATTGACATGATTGTCAGTGGAATAATCAGCATCACAATAACTTTTATCCAACCAGAAGGAAAATAAATAAAGCAAGTTGCTAAATGAGAAACATAACATACATATATATATATATTATATATATATATATATGTGTGTGTGTGTGTGTGTGTATGTATATATATGTGTGTGTGTGTGTGTGTATATATATATATATATATATATTTTTTTTTTTTTTATTATATATATATATATACATATAATTTTTTTTAAATTATATTATATATATATAATAAAAAATAAAAAAATAATAAAAATACATATATATATATATATATAAAAATATTATATTATATATAATAAAAAAATAATAATTAAAATAATATATATTTTATTTTATTATATATATATATATATATATATATATATATATATATATATATATATATATATATATATATATATATATAATAAAAAAAAATAAAAAAAATTATATATATACACACAATTTTTTTATATAATTTAGCAGACAGCTAAAAGTAAAAGAATACCCCACACAGCAATGTTGTAATTCATATATAAAAGTGAAAACTAAAATTAATTAATTAAAATCATATTTTGAAGCCCACCATAGCCTCTCTTTGGCACTGTCGTAGACGGCATTTCTGTCTTTTTTTATTTCTGCCTCCAAACTTGGGTTTGTCCATGCAAAAATCACAGCTTCCACAGTCTGTGCGGCGAACGCAGCCTTTACACTTCCCGCAGGAACGGCGACGCACCTTAGGTACACCCATCTGCAAATCAAGTGATTAAAAAAAGAATCGATTTGAAAAATTATACATTATTTTAAGTGTCTAGTTACATCTGATTGTATAAAATATTTGCAGCTTAAGCCTCAACCACGTGGGGTAGAGAAAAAAACACAAATCAATAAATTACAACTATGAAGGGAACAAATACTTTGTATTTCTCCGCAAACTATGTGCATATCTGTGATCAAGCCACTTGGATAATGCTACTGCAGTGTAGCTAGAACTCTACCTCATCCAGGCCATTGTCCCCATCATTACCGCCAAAGAACATAGACAGATCCTCTGAGTCACTGTACTGCAGATAGGAACTCTGCTCACAAGAAAACAACATTTAGATGTAGTTGTTTTACAGCAATCCCTCAGAATACTTATAAAACAGATTATTTATAAGACTGTTACCTGCGAGTCCTCAAATTCCTCTGAGACTGAGGGCTGAAAAATAATGAATGATTAAAGCTTCTACATGAAGTAAAAATGCACTGTGTGAAAAGAAAATATTTTTTCCTCACTTTTGAAATATATGAAGCTGTGCTCAGCGA
Organism: Romanogobio albipinnatus; assembly: GCA_023566225.1. NCBI lineage: Eukaryota > Metazoa > Chordata > Actinopteri > Cypriniformes > Gobionidae > Romanogobio > Romanogobio albipinnatus. The sequence goes on from CM042254.1 coordinate 17,475,963, forward strand.
TCCAGCAGTGTTTGAAAAATGCCCCTCTGATATCTGTGTATTAGATACAAATTCAATAAGATTTATTTTAAGAGAATATTATTCAACAAGGATGCGTAAAATCAAAAGTGATTGTAAGGATTTCCATTTCAAATAAATGCGTTTTTAAAAAACGTTCTATTCATAAAAAAAATATTTAAAAAATGTATCACATTTCCGTAAAAATATGAAGCAGCATAAATGTTTTCAACATTGATACTAAGGATTTTTTTTGAGCACCAAATCAGCATATCAGAATGATTTCTGAAGAACCATGAGACACTGAAGACTGAAAAATTCAGCTTTGCCATTACAGGAATAAATTATTATTCAGCTATTATTCTGTATATTTTGTTACCTAATCCAATGGCATTTATACATTGCAAGTGTGGACAAAGGTCCAAATACTTTCTGGGTAACAATTGTAATTACACAATTTTAGACATTTATAAATTAATTATAATAATAACAATCAGAATTGAACCACTGTACCTTTACACCCTTGTCCTTACGGACGGGGTGCAAACACTTCCGCTTGCGACATTTGACGACTTTCCGAGAGTGGATATTAAGCCGAAGACGTAGTCGACCATTTCTGCAACTAACACATTTTCCACAGTCCACTGCAGTTTGGCATGCCCGGCATCGGCCACATGGAGTCCACTAAGCACACACAAATAAAAGTAATTTTATTTGTAACGCAATGCATTACAAAACACAAAAACAACAACATAAAAACGTACCTTTTTGTATGGTTTTCTGCGTCTCGCTATTGCTAAAACAACAGAAAGCATGATCACCAAAGGAACAGCAATAGCCAAAAATGCACTCTATTACAATATAATTCTGTTATTACGATAAAGCTGCTTAATAACTGTGCTCACAAAACTGAATGTAATGCTAAAAATACTTTTGACTTACATGCGTTAACCTCTTGCCTGCAGTTCTGGCATATAGTTTGTCCCTCTTCAAAACTAAAGGTTTTTTTACATCTCTCGCAGATACTGAGTACAAACAAAATGAGAGTGACATGAAGAAAGACATTCACACCACTGTTTTTGACACTTATGCTATAATGTAAGAAAAAGAAAAGACACCGCCTACCCAAACAAACTTTGTGGAGCTCCACCGGTGCCATTGACAGGCCTATCTGCAGACACAGAACGACCCATGGGAGGAACAGTTGGCTTTGCAGAAACTCCAGGCAGAGCAACAGGAGGGCGAGTGGCGGCATTTGGTATAGTGGTATCTGTCCTAGGACTGGTAAAGGTACTGCATTTCGGTGGGGTAACGGTATTTGCACCCTTTTGGATGGAATAAGAGCTCAACTTCGGAACAGTACCGCAGCTGAGACTTACTGAAGATCCTGGATTACAGGCCGTGCGACCTGCATCCGTTACTTCATTAGGAAAACTGGGTGCAGAAGAGGGTGCCACAGGAGAATCCTGTCTCCTTCTCTATGGGTACCAGAATCAATTTAAAACATGTTTTAATGTTTTAAAGAGGCAAATTAGTTTCATAATAAATGAATTTTGCAACATGAACTAGGGCTGGGCGGTATATCAAGTTTGTACGATATATCAATATATTTTTTAGAAACGAATGAGGCAATACCATTTATATCGATATACAGTAATTGATACGAAGTACCCAGAATGAGCTGATGTAGGGAAAGTGCATGATACAGTTTGTCCTAAACATGACATGCTTTATATTAAGGGCTTCAAAATAACTGGTAAGATATAGTTAACACGTACAGTTTAAAGCAGCTAGCCCTGTCAGATGCTCTGAGAGATAGGCTACTTCTGCAGACAGACAGATAAATACTTGCGGTGTTTAATACGTTTGAAATGTGGTTCTTTCATCAATGCATAACTTAAATTTCACAGGTATATTCTCAATCTGTAAATGTTAGAAAGCCATGCAAATATATGTCCATTTTGCTGTCAGGAGAGGACGAGCCTACTGCAAGTGAATCTCCACTAAACTTCAGGCTTCCGCGAATGAGCGCCGTCACGCGCATTTGCGCCAAACAGAGAGCAATAGAATAGGAACGCAATAATTCTGACTAAAGTATACATATCTCTAATATATTTGTTTTTGGACAATAAATGTGCCATATGTGGAAATTTAAACCTACAAGTATGTATATTTTTATGAAAGTGATCATTATAATTGACTAATCAAATATAAGCTAATATGCTTTTTCTGTTCTTTTATTTTCATTTTTAGTTTAGTACATTTTTTAAAACAAAATTATTAATTTTGTTTTTAGATTGGAAACCCCCTTTTTACATTCACTGTATTTGTTTATAGCCTTCAATATCAACATTGTTTTTAGGACATCATGGGCAGGATGTGATTAATTATTATTAAAATAAATACAGATTTTTATTTTTTTAATCCAAATAGAAAAGTAAAAAAATACCGGGATATATACCGTGTATCGCCATTCAACCAAAAAATACAGAGACATGATTTTTTGGCCATATCGCCCAGCCCTAACATGAACTGAATCAACACTAACTCGTGGTGAATAATTACACTATTGTCTTCTGTAGAGCTGCTTATATCTGAACTAAACATGTTTTATAATTGATTAACTTTACACAGTTGAATAATGACACTATTGTCTCTCTAAAGCTGCTCATTTATTTGATGACGTTTATTTCATTGATTCTGTCATTTTCCTGTTTATTACTGTGAAGCTACTTTGAAACAATCTGTATTCTATATTATATATAAATAAAGGAGACTAGACAATTAAAAGAGCATGCTGATCATCTCCTCACCTTTCTTTTTCGAGGCCCATCACCAAGAAATTGGCCTGTTTTAAAATCAAAATTTGTTAGGTCCACAGAGTTGCTTATATGTTTCAAAAGCTCAACCCTACTTCTTACTTTGCGACCTCTTGGACTGAAAGGGAAAAAATAAACAGTGATTCAAAATTCATGTGAATCCAAAGTCTTATTATGCAAATTGTATCGGTTACATGTATAAAAAAAATATTTAAAAAATTAACTATACCTTATATAGTATGTATCACTGCGTCCTTCACTGTTGCCGGACCGACGAAAAACCTGCTTGCGTTTCCAGCCTAGCCCTAATGACGGACAATCTTCCCAGCCTTCATCGGCCTCTAATTGTGTTCTCCGTCTAGGTCTCCTAGATGAAAAAATAAAAACATACATCTGCCTTAGCTCAAACAATGTAATGCAGTGCATAAGAGGAAAGACATGTTAATAAATAAAATTTTGATGCGTTTAATGAGGAAGTATCCAGGTCATGTACATACCCAACACCTCTGCCACCTCTTTCTCCAGTGCTTTTCAAAACGCTAACCACACTCCCACTCCACTCACTACCAGCAAGGCTCTCTACTTCTCCATCGACACTCTGGCAATCAACGTCTTCACAGTCTTCATCGAGCGGCTCCAGCCAGTCACAAGGAGGTTTGTCGACATCTTTGGAAGACTCACCTTCCATTTCGGTTACAGATTCCTCTTTGTTTTTGTCCGGGACATGGTCCTGAATGTCTGTGCTTGTCGTAGGGTCTTTGTTTTCCTCTGTAATTGCATCTTTTCCTTCAGGTGTTGGTTCTGCAGGAACAGGTTCTTTGTTTTCTTCTGCATTAGCATCTTTTCCTTCGGATGTTGGTTCGGCAGGAACAGGTTCTTTGTTTTCCTCTGCATTAGCATCTTTTCCTTCGGATGTTGGTTCGGCAGGAACAGGTTCTTTGTTTTCCTCTGCATTAGCATCTTTTCCTTCGGATGTTGGTTCTGCAGGAACAGGTTCTTTGTTTTCCTCTGTACTAGCATCTTTTCCTTTGGATGTTGGTTCTGCAGGAACAGGTTCTTTGTTTTCCTCTGTACTAGCATCTTTTCCTTCGGATGTTGGTTCTGCAGGAACAGGTTCTTTGTTTTCCTCTGTACTAGCATCTTTTCCTTCGGATGTTGGTTCTGCAGGAACAGGTTCTTTGTTTTCCTCTGCATTAGCATCTTTTCCTTCAGGTGTTGGGTCTGCAGGAACAGGTTCTTTGTGTTCCTTTGTATTTGCATCTTTTCCTTCAGTTGTTGGGTCTGCAGGTACCTCAGCTGCTACTTCCTCTGTCTCCATGTTAGTAAAGCCTCCCTGTTCTTTTTATTTGAGCTGCAATAAGAAAATATGCATTAGTAGAGATAGTGCTTCAACCAAACAATCTTTGGTTTACATAACTGAATGGTAAAAGGAGATAAACATATACTTTTTGTCCATCTGATGCTCTTATAAAGTCGAACTATCTGAATACTCTCTTTGCAATATGTTATGCATTCAGCTTAGACACCTGCAATTGTGTCCAACGGTTAGCTGTCTGCCTGGTGTTCTCCCTGTAGGGAACACACGTTTTATTTACAAAAGTACGACTTCTGGAGAGCAAAATACTGTCTAGATAGTCAGCACACTAGGTTTTGAGACACAGCCTAACACGTATTAGCGCCAACATTTAGCGTGGTGGCTAAAGTGTTAGCAATCGTGAAATGATAGTAAATAACACTGGATACTGAAGTTTACCGAGATTATTTGCTGTTTTTAATGGTTCGGTTAAACTACAAGTAATAAATACATATCCGACATTTTAAAAACCTACCTGTGAACCCTTTATCGAGCCCTCACATACATATATTTTAAATAACCGATACAGGAGAGAAGCCGGAAGTGCTGTTGTAACCCGGAAACACGTGACTCGAGCGGTCTGAATAAATTTAAACACACTTTTCACGTCACGCGAAGATATGTTGGGTAGCTTGACGTATCATTTCATTTGTCTGTTTTTCTCTTTTACTGTCTATGGTTTTTCCTCATCTTTGTACTGCTACACAAGAGATCTTAGAGATTTAACAATGTAGCCTATATACAATTACTTTATCACCGTAAACATCTGCGTGAAAAGATGAAAAAGTAATGTCTCCAGATGTTGCACGGTTGTATTTTTTGCTTTTCATAAACAATATTTTAAAATAAAATGCTTTTTTATTATTATTACAGAGCTCAGATTTGTGGATCTCACTGTATGTATATGAAAAATATCTGATATAAACATTTATTAGGGATTTCCTCACTTCAGAACACCACTGCACACACACACACATATATATAGGCCACACACATACATGGGATATTAATTGATTTGACTATTCTTTTCATTTGTATTACCATTAGTGGCATGCAGTGTTCTGAAAAGAGGCAAATCAGATGTTTTGTTGTTGTTTTTAATAAATAAAATGTAAATTCATAATGTTAATGTTGTCATATTTTGTTAAATATTACTTTCCATTACATAAAATATTTTACACACTTATTTGTGTGGAAATATTATGAAGTCTGTAAACAAGATGTTAACACATGATGCTCATAATATTGGAAGGGAAAACAATAATTGGGGGTGGGGGTTAAATTAATATATCTCTGAAGAGAACTCCTCTTCAGAAAATCCTCAGTGCATCCCTAAATTTAATCAATACAGACTGAAGGAGACATGAAGCATGTTTATTATGAATGACTCTGTCCAAGTAGTGACAAATATACAATATGAAAAGTATACAAATATAAACAAATATTTTTTCAAGTGAACACCGATAGTACACATGGCTATCTGTCTTTGTTGCTGCGGAGGTCAGTGGTCAGGGGGTCATGCTGGATGGTCTGGTGGAGCATGAGGGCCAGTAGTCCTGCTCTGTTGGTCATGGCCGTTCTCACATTGCGTTCTTGTTCAAACAACTCATCCAGCTTGTACCACTGTTGAGAGGGAAAATATATGAGTACATCAAAATAAATTAAGACTACTATGACAATACGTTTTGCAGAACTTAACCGACCACTCTGACACGCTCCAGGTCCACCTCTGCCCGTCTGAGCTTCTCCCAGCAGTAATGCTTGTTGCACTTGCGTTTCGAGACCCTGCAGTATTCTCCAGTCGGCTCAAAAACGTTAAGCACTAGTGGACATCCACACACCTCATCTGCTGGGACCTGAGAAAAGCAGAAACACAAATCAAGTCATGAAGAGATTTTAAAAGATGTGGTTTAGTCCAAGCAGAATTACTGTAATACCATCACTAAACTCTCACCTTTGGGTCTCTGGAATGTTCTGGACATAAAACTTGGAGTCTCTTGCAGTATGTTTTACTCTGAGGATTGTACACATCACAGAAGAGTCGTGTGGCCCTGAAAGAATAATAATAATAAAAAAATTATATTAGAGATCGATCTATCTATCTATCTATCTATCTATCTATCTATCTATCTATCTATCTATCTATCTATCTATCTATCTATCTATCTATCTATCTATCTATCTATCTATCTATCTATCTATCTATCTATCTATCTATCTATCTATCTATCTATCTATCTATCTATTGGTGCTGGTCATATAATTAGAATGTCATCAAAAAGTTTATTTATTTCACTAATTCCATTAAAAAAGTGAAACTTGTATATTATATTCATTCATTACACACAGACTGATATATTTCAAATGTTTATTTCTTTTAATTTTGATGATTATAACTAAAGACCAATACAAAGAAAGGCTTTTTAGAAATATTGGCCAACTGAAAAGTATGAGCATGTACAGCACTCAATACTTAGTTGGGGCTGCTTTTGCCTGAATTACTGCAGCAATGCGGCGTGGCATGGAGTCGATCAGTCTGTGGCACTGCTCAGTTGTTATGAGAGCCCAGATTGCTCTGATAGTGGCCTTCAGCTCTTCTGCATTGTTGGGACTGGCATATCGCATCTTCCTCTTCACAATACCCCATAGATTTTCTATGGGGTTAAGGTCAGGCGAGTTTGCTGGCCAATTAAAGGTCCCGTTCTTCGTGATCCCATTGTTCATACTTTAGTTAGTGTGTAATGTTGCTGTTAGAGCATAAATAATACCTGTAAAATTATAAAGCTCAAAGTTCAATGCCAAGCGAGATATTTTATTTAACAGAAGTTCCCTTTCAAAGACTACAGCGAACGGCTGGCTTGGACTACATCCTGGTACTTCCTTCATAAATGACGTCAGTAGAACAGACTAACCTCCGCCCACAAGGATACGTGAAAAAAGGGGGCGTGGTCTTGTTGCTGTCCCACGTGGAGAAGAGGACGGTCACGTGGAGAAAAGGAAGTGTTGCGTTTGAGTGTGTTTGTCGCCATGTCGTCGAGACGCTGTTATTTTCATCCCGGAGTCAAATCACCTTTGTTTGGCTTTCCCAGGGACGCTGTAGAGATCATTAAGCGCATTCATCTTCCGTTAAGAGGCGTGACCTTTTCACGTGTGCTAAGCTGCTGTCGAATCACAACACAGGAACCGTGCCACGTTTGCTAAGATGCGGTCAAATCACAACACGGGAACCGCTGGCACAATCAGAACTCGTTACGTATTTCTGAAGGAGGGACTTCATAGAATAAAGGAAGTCATCAGCCGTTTTTAGGACAGTGAAAACAGCGGTATACAGATGAGTACATTGTGTTAAAAATACTGTTTTTTTTTTACACGCGAAACATGAACACATGTTATATTGCACACTGTAAACACAATCAAAGCTTCAAAAGAACACGTAGAACGGGACCTTTAAGAACAGGTATACCATGGTCCTTAAACCAGGTACTGGTTGCTTTGGCACTGTGTGCAGGTGCCAAGTCCTGTTGAAAAATGAAATCTGCATCTCCATAAAGTTGGTCAGCAGCAGGAAGCATGAAGTGCTCTAAAACTTCCTGGTATATGGCTGCGTTGACCTTGGACCTCAGAAAACACAGTGGACCAACACCAGCAGATGACATGGCACCCCAAACCATCACTGCCTGTGGAAACTTTACACTGGACCTCAAGCAACGTGGATTGTGTGCCTCTCCTCTCTTCCTCCAGACTCTGGGACCCTGATTTCCAAAGGAAATGCAAAATTTACTTTCAACAGAGAACATAACTTTGGACCACTCAGCAGCATTCCAGTCCTTTTTGTCTCTAGCCCAGGCGAGACGAGTTGTTCAAGAGTGGCTTGACACAAGGAATGCGACAGCTGAAACCCATGTCTTGCATACGTCTGTGAGTAGTGGTTCTTGAAGCACTGGCTCCAGCTGCAGTCCACTCTTTGTGAATCTCCCCCACATTTTTGAATGGGTTTTGTTTCACAATCCTCTCCGGGGTGCGGTTATCCCTATTGCTTGTACACTTTTTTCTACCACATATTTTCCTTCCCGTCGCCTCTCTATTAATGTGCTTGGACACAGAGCTCTGTGAACAGCCACCCTTTTTTGCAATGACCTTTTGTGTCTTGCCCTCCTTGTGCAAGGTGTCAATGGTCGTCTTTTGGACAACTGTCAAGTCAGCAGTCTTCCCCATGATTGTGTAGCCTACAGAACTAGACTGAGAGACCATTTAAAGGCCTTTTTGGTGTTTTGAGTTAATTAGCTGATTAGAGTGTGGCACCAGGTGTCTTCAATATTGAACATTTTGGGATTTGGGATTTTCCTTAGTTGTCAGTTATAATCAGTGAGATGGTGGTCCAGTGGGTTAAAACCATGGAACTGACACACAGAAGGTTGCTGGTTCGATCCCAGTGGTCACCACCAGTGAGTCCTTGAGCAAGGCACTTTACTCCATGTTGCTCCATGCAGGGGGATTGTCCCTGTAATAAGGTCCCTGTAAGTCGCATTGGATAAAAGCGTCTGCCAAATGCATAAATGTAAATGTAATCTTCAAAATTAAAAGAAATAAACATTTGGAATATATCAGTCTGTGTGTAATGAATGAATATAATCACATTTTTAATGGAATTAGTGAAATAAATAAACTTTTTGATGATATTCTAATTATATGACCAGCACCTGTGTGTGTGTGTGTGCGTGTGTGTGTGTGTGTGTGTGTGTGTGTGTGTGTGTGTGTGTGTGTGTATGTATATGTGTTGTATGTAGCAATTCAGTTGCAAATAACTATTATCTCATGGTTATTATAAAGTAAAAATTAAAAAGAAACATCATTAAAATTCCATAAAAAATAACGAGCAAACAGAGGAAGTGTCGATATAACAAGAAAACTAAGAGAGATTTTCTCTAAGGGAACGGATGATATTCAGGGACATTTAAACAAAACTGCTGTACTGGATCATACAATTATATCTCTCTTACCCTTCTATTCTGGTTGGGAAAATGGAACCGAAAGAGGTCTGGCTTTCATACTGTTAAAATAATAAACCAAGCATTAGTATAACCAATTAATTTTCAATGTTCAGTGTGATGATAAATCAGTAACCGATAAATGGGATCAGAAAACAACATATATTGACCTTGGCATAACATCTCTCCATATGCCTCAGTGCCACCTTGGGGTTAACAGGGTGACTGCAGGACACACAGAATATCTGAAGGTCTGTGTCCTCACTGTCCGTTTCATTCACCTGCAAGAAAGGACATTAGCTTTACACACTAATAAATATGACAAGATCTCTGAAACACACAAATTCAAACTTTTATAGAAGTTATTCTATAAAATTCAAATGATATTACAATGAGAAAGCATTACTGGAAACGCACATCCTCATCCTGTTGGACCACCTGCTGCTTGGCTTTGGCAACGATGCCCTCGAGCTCGTGGAAACGACGCTCCATTTCGGCAAGGCGCATCCGCGCAGCCTGCTGCTCCCTGCGGATACGCTCCAGCTGTTTTTTGCCCTGTTCCTCAGCGACGCAGGGGCTTTGCTGCCACTGCTGGATTCGTTGCGGGAGGATCTCGTAGATCCGGCTGCACAGATCGCAAGAACAATACTTCAATACGATCTTTTTAAAACACATTAAGCTGGTGTTGGTATAACATTGCATGATCTTTCACTGCTAGTTGGCTGTACTTAAAGTCACCATGAAATAAAAATGTCTTGTTTGTTATGGTATATAGTAGGGGTGTAACAATTCACGACTGGATACAATCGCAATACTAAACTCACAATACAATATTTAGTGCAATATTTTAAGCCAATATAAAGAAGAGATGTTTTTTATTATTATTTAAATAATATTGTTATTTTATTAATATCAGGACACACAAATATTCCCCTATTGCATTACTATTAGTGCTGTCAATCGGACATTGGAGTTTTTTATATTGTAATAATTTCACCGTTACGCTCCAAATTAAACAACTTAATGTCTTTATATTTTGAATATTTCTTATAATGGCATGATCCTTTTATGAATAAAGGCCAGTATCACTGATACTAATACAGCTACTGATGCCTCTATGATTTTTTAACATTAATGATAGACATTCAACATTACAGGAAAATTGAAAGTTATATCAATTTCAAAATGTATTAGGCTTACAAAAATAACTTTTAATTTAAGAGAACTTTACTTTACATTACCCCCCATTATAATATAAGTCATATTTACCCGTGGCCTTTCTGCCTGTTAGACATATGCAGAAATTTTATAAAGTTATCAAACACCTTTCTTAACTGCATAAATAAGAAAATTAAAGATGAATCATCATTAAAGCTACACTGTGTAACTTTTTTAGTTTATTCTTAGCTAAAAACACTTAGTTCTTTCAAAAATATATGTGCTCATTAATGTATATTTACTTCTTTCAAGTAATAAAGTATTCTCGTAAGCTTATAATATGCCATTGAAAATACATACGGGTAAGGGGTTCGAATGGGGGTCGCCATGTTGCCCCCTCCATCTTGAAAGTACATTAGCCAAAGAGGGACATACCGGTAAATTCAAGCTTTGCCTTTCGCGTTTTAACACTCTGTAACGAATAGGAAAATAGTGTGGCCCCTTTAAGAGCGTTCGCCCTGGTTGGAGCGCCTGCGTTCTGTGTGTGTGTGTGTGTGTGCACGCACTGCGCCTCGAGCTCCCATGTGTGGGATTATTTTCTGTCTTCTGTTGCTAACATTCATTTATTTTTGTTTTGTTGGGTAATGCTGTGGACGGAAGTGGAGTTTGTGCCGGACTCTTGTGGGGGGTTCCGCGGGGAATAAAGTGCGGGCTGTTTGATGTCAATCGCCTCCGTGTTTGCATCGACTCCAGTTGCGTTGAGTGAGCTATCCGTATTTTTCACCCGGACACACGCATTACAACTCGATGGCGAATGTGAAGAGGGGGATTGCTGGATCGAACTGGAAGCCATGTTAATCTTGGACTAAACCGGCCACCGTAGGAGTTAAAACGAAATCGGAATTGGGTGGAAAAGAAACTAATATTTACTGGATGGTCATATACCCTTTCACAGCTAGATGGGGGAAAATATCACGCAGTGTAGCTTTAAAGCTACAATTTTCCTTTCCTTTACCTTTGTTCTTTGATTAACATTATTGACAGACATCACTGGTTTATTAGGCTGCTGCTGTGACTTTAAGACGTCATGCGCGTCTAATTTTCTCACAAGTTCATTTAAGACGTTATTTTAGACTGCTCTTATGAGAATACTCGACAAAACGGGCATTATGGCAAAAATCTGTGTTATTATTTGTTCAAGCGCTAAAGAAAACTCGATTCTGTGCACGAGACTGGCGTGCATCTTTCTGTACGTTGTGTGTGTGTCAGGGTACGTCTCAATCATAGACTGTAAAACAAAAAGGACGTAGTGTCCATGACGTCACCCATAGGATTCTGAAGAGCAATTTTGAAGAGTAAAGTAGGGTGGAGCTGGCTGTTGCCATCTTGGCAGCGCGTCACACCCGGATAGCTGAAAATGAGCAAAGAGACGGGATGTGGGTAGAACTGAAGTGACGTGATGACTAACAGACGATCAACGCCCGCCCGCCCCGTCATTCACACAGAACATGGAGGAGTAATATATATATATATATATATATATATATATATATTAGGGCCTGGACTCGATTAAAAAAAATAATCGAATTAATTAGAGGCTTTGTAATTAATTAATCGAAATTAATCGCATATAAATTTTTGACCTGAGAACAGTGAGAAGTAATTTTTTTCACATGGATTTTTAGTATACCATTGAATAATGACTGAATACATAAGCTTAATCAACAAAATATTGTTTATTTATTTCAGTCCAGCAGACCAGTGACTTAGTTACCCTGGTCTTGAAACCAGTCATCTGGTGGAGTGTGGGTCCATTTAACTTTACTCGGAGTCGGACTAACGTCCATGCTAACTCCTATGTGTTTTGCGTTGAGGTGATATTTGAGGCTCGATGTGCTGCGGTGATACTCAAATTCTTGTTGCATAGCTTGCACACAACCATGCTCTTGTCGACGCTTCCATCCTTTCGTTTTTTAAAACAAATTTTTCCATCCACGGGGCCAAGCAAAGCGGTCTCGTCAGCTTCTTCATTCATGTTCACTGTAGTTTGTTGTTGTCGGAAGTCAAGAACGCTAGTTGGTGCTCCAGTATAATCGGTCCGTCGAAACTCATTCATTGAAAAACGTTCCGCGGTGCAAAAATAAGTGTTAATTTTTTTTTTTTTTTGCGTAATTAATCTTAATTAACGCGTTAAAGTCCCGTAATTAATTAATCTTAATTAACGCCTTAAAGTCCCGGCCCTAATATATATATATATATATATATATATATATATATATATATATATATATATATATATATATATATATATATATAAAAATATATTTTTTTTTTTAAGGTACCACAAAAAAATATTTATTTTCATTTGGCCATCTTATCTTAGGACTATTATGCCTACAGGTTTCATAATCAAATCACTGGGGGGTGCTCTATTAAAGTGCAGATTTAGGCTAAGCAACGGCTCCACCACAGCAGTGAGTGTACAGAAAGTAGGGTTGCCACCTGTCCCGGTTTTACCGGGATTGTCCTTCTTTTTAATAACCTGTCCCGGGAAATTTATCCACTCTCCCAGGACACTGAATGTCCCGGTTTTCGAAAGACTACGTGAATATGTATGTTCAATTTAGTATTTTCTCACTTGAAATAGCCTATGCATTGTGCACAGAGTGGTCGGTGTCTCTCATCGGGGTGTCTCTTGTGTGTAGAATGCGCTATCATTGGCTCTGGGACGGGTCGGGTGTGTCGTGACGTGACGTAGGCACGTCATCTAGCGCATCTATCTTGGCAGCTAGCCAGTTACTACAGGCGGCAAATTGAAGCAGTGAAGAAGATTGTACGTCGTCAACATCATATGGAGGAAGTTTGGTCCGATAAAAGAAACAGACTGTCAGTTGCAATGGTGAAGTCTGAGCTTCAGGTCAGATTGAATTTCAAATTGTCATGCACTGAATTCAAGACATTCATTGAAGAACAGAAACCACTGATAGCTGCAGCAAAGGGAAACGCCAAGTATAGATGGAAGACTAGGTAAGCTAAGGCCTATTTATGTATGATTTTGTTATTCCAATGTCTGATTGAGACATACTAAATAAAAGTGGCTAAGGTATGGCAAATGCAAATCTAATCAGGTCATCCCTCTACTTATTTCTTTAGCAAAGAGGAAGCAAAAGCAAGCACAAGCACCAGTATCTAAGCAATCAGGTAAGCTATAAGTTAAGTAAGATAAGTGAGAATACTTGAGATGTTTAAAATATTCACGAGTCACGACTATGCACAATCTTACTGCACAAAGGCCAATTTTGTCTTATGGGTCTAATGTCTAATGGACATTTTCACTTGTGAGCAAAGCGGTCAGTCAGGTCATTGGGTCCAGGTTTTTTATCAGACATAGGTGGCAACCCTAACAGAAAGACATTTAAGTTTATTTCGAATTTCAAAATTATTTTGCAACAAATATTTTTCTATTAATCTATTAGTCTGCCCTTACATTGCTTTAATGCGTAACTATTTCACATCCAAACTTTGCAGCGTGCAATTTAATGCTTCCACACTTCTGACAAGTTTGCTGCATTTAGAAGCGTGCGCTCCTCTCTCTCACATGCGCTGGTTGCTATATTTGATCGCGTCATCAAAAACGCCATTGTTCGGTTAAATTTATTCGGTCTATTCACTTATTAATTTCGGTTGCCGAACATTCGGTGCATCCCTAGCCCTCGGATATACGTCACAACAAGAAAGAAAAGACTATCGCAACTTCTGTTTCATGCCGACTTCAATGAAATAACCTACTTGGCAGCTAGCTTCATGCCACAGTCCTCAGAGCAGTATTTTGAGTTTGGACGTGTCAGCTCAATACAGTTGGGCCCCAGGCACTGTTGCATGTCTCCTCCGTGTCTGCTCTCTCCCCTCTCACTGTGTCGCAAACGATCACGGTGCTTCTGTTTCTGCTTGTGGCGACGGGACTCTTTCTGTTAAAGATGAGCACAATTAACAAAAACTATATCATAAATCCAATCGAAAAACCTATTATGTATTAAGCACCATGTTCCTCGTTGTACCTTTTTGTCAAATTTTTTGTCTCTCCTCTTGACGTGCTTGACTTTTATAGCTTTCTTCCGTGGGACAGGACTGTAAATTGCGCCGTCTTCATCATCCTCACTGCCCCATGACTAAAAACACAGGTCACGAGAGATGGGTGAGATAATTGTTTTAATGCTGAGAATAGGGCTGGGCGATATGGCTGAAAACTGTATCACGATATAAGGGTTTCATATCGGTCGATATCGATAATTATTTATATGTTTTATGACCTATTTAAAATAAGGAACAGGAGAAAAATATTTTACATTTAAACATTTTTATTTTAAACTTAACCTTCCTCTGATTATAATCCCCTCAGTGATAAAGGCAGAAATGTCAACACAACCATGGAAAACACTCAAATAATTAAAAAATAAACAAGTCTAAAATTTCAAATACTCTTAACATTAAGGTGCAGTGCTTCGATTATTTCTTTGTAACTTTTACTGTTTAGATGCTTTGTCATAAGGCAGTGACTGACGCAGAGTACCTCTACATGTAGTTTCAAAGGCTGAATCCAAAATCGCCCCTTATACCCTAAATAGGGCACTATTTGAGGGGACAGCCATTTGTAGTGGTGTCCGAAACCATAGTGGACGTTATTGAGTGCACTCATTCTATCCCACTTTGCACCGCAATAACGAGTGTACAGCCGATGTAGGCTACACACAGCGGCTGTCCGAATCATAGACAGTAAAAGGTCCGAATTCGCTCACTCGTTTTCATTCACTCCTTCAAATTAACTGTATCAGTGGACTAAAGTAGGGAATAGTGATTGAGGGTTTAGGGGGCGATTTCGGATTCAACCAAAGTCAAGAATAGCACGAGCGTGTTGAGTAGCTATAAACACGTCCCCAAACGAACGAGACGCGCTTTCAGTGGAGGCTCGCGCTGCGGAGCCAGACAAATGTATAACAAGGCTGGTAAAAAAAGTTTGTGGTATTACCAGTCTTGGTGTTGACGACAGTCTTGCAGACGACATTGGTCTGATTACAGTCAGACTTATACAATCCAAAAAACTGTCATACTGGTGAGTTTTATTAACAATTTCCTCGCTTGCTGCGGCAATCATTTTCCACTTATCCCTCCACACCGGTTCTGTTTACTGAAGAATGAATCCAACACGAGACAATGATATGGCGCAAACAGACTTGATACAATTACACGATTGGCTGTTAGCCTGTCACTCCCTACGTTGCTTGGTTACCAGAGAGTGATTGCCTTTGTTCATGCAACCAAACTTGCTTCGCAACCTCTGGTTTCTTCCGACGAAGAAAAATAATTATCGAACGCATTTTTTATTGATATCGATGACGTGTCTATCGCGATACATATCGTTATCGTTTTATCGCCCAGCCCTAGCTGAGAACTAAGCAAATCTCAATCTCAAAACATACTCATGTTAAAAAAACTCTTATAACCTGACAAGAGTTCAAATTAATGCATGTATACACTAAGTGGTTGTGGTTGAGCAACAGCAATTAGCCATTACCGCATTTCTGTCCTTGTAGTGCTCATACTGCTCCATATCATTCTCGTCGTAATCATCTAAGTATCGTCTATCTCTGTGCATTATATTGTCCTTCCTCTCACGCAGAGAGAACTCCTCGTCCCGAACACGTAGCATTTTCTGCAAAAACAATGGGAGAGAGTTAACATCAAAACAAAAACTACATAATAAACCAAGTATATAAAGACTCTAACCCTAGCACGGACAACACACTGCCTTAGACGACATTTCTGACGAATCTTGTTTGGGCCCCCAAATTTCTTCATGTCTTTACAGAAGTCACACTGACCACAGTCCTCAGTCCTTGTGCAGGGTTCACATTCACCACACATACGGGCAGATCGCTTCACCTGGAATGCAATTAGAGGACCGCAATATAATATTGTACTATATTAATCGCAAAAAAATGTTATACAGTGAGGAAAATAAGTATTTAACACCCTGCTATTTTGCAAGTTCTCCCACTTGGAAATCATGGAGGGGTCTGAAATTGTCATCGTAGGTGCATGTCCACTGTGAGAGACATAATCTAAAAAAAAAAAAAATCTCAATGTATGATTTTTAACTATTTATTTGTATGATACAGCTGCAAATAAGTATTTGAACACCTGAGAAAATCAATGTTAATATTTGGTACAGTAGCATTTGCTTGCAATTACAGAGGTCAAACGTTTCCTGTAGTTTTTCACCAGGTTTGCACACACTGCAGGAGGGATTTTGGCCCACTCCTCCACACAGACCTTCTCTAGATCAGTCAGGTTTCTGGCCTGTCGCTGAGAAACACGAGGTTTGAGCTCCCTCCAAAGATTCTCTATTGGGTTTAGGTCTGGAGACTGGCTAGGCCACGCCAGAACCTTGATATGCTTCTTACATCCTGGCTGTGTGCTTCGGGTCATTGTCATGTTGGAAGACCCAGCCTCAACCCATCTTCAATGCTCTAACTGAGGGAAGGAGGTTGTTCCCCAAAATCTCGCAATACATCCTCTCCTTAATACAGTGCAGTCGCCCTGTCCCATGTGCAGAAAAACACCCCCAAAGCATGATGCTACCACCCCCATGCTTCACAGTAGGGATGGTGTTCTTGGGATGGTACTCATCATTCTTCTTCCTCCAAACACGTTTAGTGGAATTATGACCAGAAAGTTCTATTTTGGTCTCATCTGACCACATGACTTTCTCCCATGACTCCTCTGGATCATCCAAATGGTCATTGGCAAACTTAAGACGGGCCTTGACATGTGCTGGTTTAAGCAGTGGAACTCCGTGCCATGCATGATTTCAAACCATGACGTCTTAGTGTATGTAGAGGTGTACAATTTTGTCTCTAGTGTCTTTGGACAGCTCTTTGGTCTTGGCCATGTTAGTAGTTAGATTCTTACTGATTGTATGGGGTGGACAGGTGTCTTTATGCAGCTAAAGACCTCAAACAGGTGCATCTAATTTAGCATAATAAATGGAGTGGAGGTGGACATTTTAAAGGCAGACTAACAGGTCTTTGAGGGTCAGAATTCTAGCTGATAGACAGGTGTTCAAATACTTAAAATATTCAAATATTATTTGCAGCTGTATCATACAAATAAATAGTTAAAAAAAAATCATATATTATGATTTCTGGATTTGTTTTTTTAGATTATGTCTCTCACAGTGGACATGCACCTAAGATGACAATTTCAGACCCCTCCATGATTTCCAAGTGGGAGAACTTGTATGCATGTATATATATATATATATATACACACACACACACACACACACACACACACAATGACATTAACACCCACCAATGTGTCTACATAATATGTATGTGTACTGTGTATAATTATTATGTATATATATATATATATATATATATATATATATATATATATATATATATATATATATATATATATATATATATATATATATATATATATATATATATATAAAAATACACACACGCATGTATACATTTAAGAAAAATATGTTATATTTTTATTAAAAAAATTATATTTATATACAAGATAAATAATATATACAGTATATACATGCAAATATTTCTTAAATATATACATGCATGTGTGTATTTATATATACATAATTATACACAGTTCATGCACATATCTTATGTAAACACAAACTTTTATTTTGGATGCGATTAATCATGAATAATTTCCCCCCAGCACTAAAATAAATAAATAAATAAATATATAGTCTTGTTTTAAAATTAATTAAATTAAAATTAAGACATAATAATCAGATGAGATGTGCATATACGGTATGTGCGTGTATGTATATATATATATATATATATATATATATATATATATATATATATATATATATAAAAAAATTAGTAAAATATTTCATTCACTTATTATATCCAAAAATGGATATATACTGGTAACACTATTTAAAGTGTCCTTGTTACACAAGTTACATGTAATTATTATAGTAATAAATTAAGCATAATTACATTCAACTAACCCTAAAACAACGCCTAATCCTATCCCTATAGTAAGTACATGCTGTTAATTAATATTACTCAGTACTTAATTAGCTAGTAATTACACTGTAACAAAAAAAAAAGTTTTACATTACTATTTTCACACACACACACACACACACACACACACACACACACACACACACACACACACACACACACACACACACACACACACACGGTTTTAAGCCAGTTATTTATATAATTTGCTGTAGTGTGTCATTAGGAAATATCTGTTTACATTCCCAAACATTTAATTTGCCATTTATTGTAATAATCCAAGACAAGGAGTCAACAACACCTGCTATGCTTCACACAGAGATCTGATTTCACCATCATCGAGTCCAAATGTATATACCATATAAAATTGTCAAACTGCCCACCAATAATGCAACAGAGAAAGTGTTGTGTGTATAACAAACAAACTAAGATATAAGAACAAACTGAAGAAACACTAACTTTAGACCCACGGCGCTTATCGATCTTGTACTCTGGAGTGCTGGATCGTTTTTCAACCCTCTCGGACTCAATGTCTTTATCACGGTTCTTTTTCCGGTAACGTATTGAAAGAGATGGATCCATTTCTAAGAGATAGAGAATATATTAGAATAATATATAGCTGATATTGTAACACAAAATATAATATGACAACGTGCATGTTTAAATATTTTAAGGTGAACAAATCACTGACTCTGACACTGGTGGCAGTACCACTCCCTGATAGCTTTGGCCATCTTCTCTGTCACATTTATACAGTGACCATGGAACCACTCATTGCAGTTGTCACAACCACTGTGGGGGAAAAGATTTGATCCAAATTAGCTCTCAGTTTAGACATACATAATCATATTCTTTGTGAAAGAATGGAAAGATTTGTCGGTAACACTTTAGAATAATGGTCATTAGTTAACTACATTAGTTAACATTAACTAATAATGAACTGCACTTATAAAGCGTTTATTAATCTTTGTTAATGTTAATTTCAATATTTACTAATGCATTATAAAAATCTTGTTAACATTAGTTAATGCACTGTGAACTAACATGAACCAACCACCCAGTAAACACAGAACGTTCCCATAACGTTCCCATATGGTTCCCGTTTGGTTATTTTTGTGGGGAACCAAATAAGAACGTTCTGGGAACGTTCTCTTTTGGTTGTGTTTTTGTAACCAAAAGAGAACGTTCCCAGAAGGTTATTTTTGAGGTGTTATTTTATAACCTAAAGAGAACCTTCCCAGAACGTTCCCTGCAAGTTATTTTTAGATTTATTTTTTTTATAAGGTTTATTTGTACATTTCGTTACTGCGCGCCTCTGATCTGCGCGCGCTTCTCCAGCACGCGCTTTCTTCCGTCTTCCACAGAAAGACGCGCACTCGCGTAATTTAAAAATTAACGGTCATTTCGTTTTTACCGACTGACTGAACATTAGTTTATCGATCTTTATTGAATAATATGTTATAATTAATAAATATACCAGTGTAAATAGTGTGATTTCAGAGAGATTTGACACGTAATTGAAGACAACATGATGTTAACCAAGGAGTTTTGGTTTACTGACCAAAAGAGAGAAGCTACGTTCCGTTAATTCAGTGGTAAGAAAATAATGCAATGTCATCCAAGTTAAAGTAATCTTTATTCATTATTAATGTCTGTGAATAAAATTCATATTTTAAAACCACATATTGTGTTGAAGTCATTGTTATTTGGCACTTAAACGTAAAACCTGGTTGTGGTAGTAGGTGTCAGTGATACAATTTACGAAATGTACATATTAATGCATAATTCAATCTTATTTAATCCTCCATATGAAGGTTTATGTGCTTGAATTATTTCTATTGATTAAATAAGTTCAAAACAAGACATGGATTGTAGTAGCTACTGATTATTGACGTCCATTCATCCGTTTCCCATGCCGCTTATACTCTATGGGACGGGCATTGCTAGCAGGGTAAATGATATCGGAGTAAAGAGGTTAGGGGAACGTTCTGGGAAGGTTAGGGGAACGTTCTCCAAACCAACAGGGAACGTTCTATTTACGTAAAGAAAACTTTCCTGGCTAACCAATAGAGAACGTTAGGATGCCTGTTCTGGGAACCAAAAATTGTTATCTGGGCATGAACAGCTGTATTTATATTAACTAACGTTAACAAAGATGAACAAATACAGTAACAAATGTACTGCTCATGGTTAGTTCATGTTAGTTAATACATTAACTAATGTCTAACATTAATACATTAACTAATGACCATTATTCTAAAGTGTTACCGATTTGTCTTACATCATGAAGCAGTTTATGTCTGGTTTTCGACAAATGCAGTAAAGAGGAGCATTCTCTCCATCTACTACAGAGTTGTTCATAGCTGGAGCCTGGTCCAAATCAGACATCTCGCTGTCCTATGAAGACAGAGACAATACAATGAAAACATCGACACAGACACCAGCAACGGAAACTGTTTACAATACATCAACTGCAAGACACACTCAAAGAAAATAACAGCAAAACATTAAAAGACAATGCGTGTATGGCATTTAATTAGAAAGAATAAATAATAGCAATAAAAACATTAAATTAGATATCCATATAAAACAACAGTTCAACATCAGTTAGTCACATACATATTAGCATGATAGCACACTTGATAGCGAGAAAAACGATTAATTACTACCTAAGAAAATCTAGGGCTGGTTTACGATATAATTAGTCAAATAAATAATTCGTTCTTTCATTTGCAACGACTTTAGAGAGCTACTTTTTATTATTTTGACTGCTCAAGCCGGAGCTAATATGCTATCAAATCATAATAGCAGACTTACCATGGCTGCTCCCCGCTTTCTAGAAGATCCGATCAAACAGAGCAAATGAGGATTAACTGAAATAAAGTCTCACTGCTTGAACACGTAAATGGTCGGAATGCTCGACCTTGATAACAGTCAAATTCCCCACACAAAACCAGGAACGGGAGCAAAATATGACAAACCTAAGCTAATTGTTAGCGTGGGCAGAGGATAGCGTTGTTTCGGTTCTGTTAAGACAGAGGGTTGATTGTCATAATAAAAGTCCTCATGTAGGGGAAAGCTGTTCATTTTTAGGGCGTTTACAGACAAAAGTACATTCTATCACATGAGGACGATTGAAGGACTTAATAATCAATGTATTTTCGTTTTTTTACCCCTTACAATAATACTTTTTAGGACCAAATTATAAACAACAGCAATAATAATAATAACAACAACAATTATATTATTATTATTTATAGTAATAATAATAATTGTTGTTGTCGTCGTTATAAATGTTATTGCATTTTGTATTGCTAGGGGGTGTGGTACATGTGCGTCCTATCAACACTATGGCTGAATCCGAAATCGCCCCCTAAACTCATTCACTCTCCCCTATGTTAGTCCACTAATACAGTTCACTTGAAGGAGTGAATGAAAACGAATGCGTGAAGTCGGGGTATCTGGGATTGAATGAGTGCAATCAATAACGTCCACTATGGTGTCGGACACCACTACGAATGGCTGTCCACTCAAATAGTGCCCTATTTGTGCCCTATTTGAGGGTATAGGGGGCGATTTCTGATTCAGCCTACGAGTATGCTAACGAATGGATAATGATCAGACAACGGCCTCTGCAGAGCAAGAGAAAGTCAATCTGGCATCTGAGGGTCGATGAGATAAATGTGGTGTGGAAGGTTAGTGAATTTTCATAAACTTGAATGATCAAAGATAATAATACTTAAGATTGGGGTAACTTGGCTATAGTAGAAAACAAGTAGAAAAGACGGGAGGCAACATTATGTTGTTGTTGTTTTATTAATTGTTTTAGTTTTACAAAGGAAGTAACGTTATTATAAATCACTGTTAGTCTGCTAATATCTGAATCTGTATAAATTTGGTTACACAATGACGCAAATTGATAGCCTAAATGATGAAGAGGCAGTCAGGTGTTTTTACGAAATATAAATAAATAAATGTAAATATTTGTTCCTAAAATATCTTTGGTGAAATTTAGGTTGGAGACTGTTAAATCATTTGTAATGTTGAATTCTTTGTGATAAGATATTATACATACAGAATGTTTTTTTTAAATATTCATTGTATTAATCAGGTTTTAATCTAAGGTAGGCTATCTGTTTATTAATATAATTCTTTGTTTGTTTCTTTGTTTGTTTTTCAAAAAATAATTTTCCTGACATCTCTCGGATTTAAGGTGAGCAAACATTGGACTAATAGGTTGCTGAAATTTATTGCCCTCTTTACATCTAGGATGCCTTTTATCCCTGACACACAATATGCTTGCCAAATGGATTGAGATTAATAATAGATTAATAACTCTGGCACTTTTTGCGCCATCAGTACTTTTAACGCTAACCTTTGTATTATTATTTTTTTGTATTTTTTTTTCAGAAATTGTGTGCAAAATATTATATATATATATATATATATATATATATATATATATATATATATATATATATATATATATATATATATATATATATATAATATTTTTCATACAATTTCTGCATATCAAATGTATAAATGAAAAATGATTGCATCCATCAGTAAAAAAGTAGTCATATTAGTCACAAATCAAGAAAACTGAAATGGTGTTCACATTATTAACTGTTAGTTCCGTGATATATGAACATGTCAAGAGATCAATTAGCTTTCTCCATACCGTTCGTATTTAATATATGCCACAGACTAACAGCGCATCTATTCTCTCTGCTTCCTGTGTTTGAATATTTTATGACATGGTTAGGAGTTCAAATGCTCCGTATTTTCACTCTACATCTTTACACTTTTTCTTGTTGTAGCAAATACTGTGAGAGTAGTTTTAAAAGATGAATTGTGACCATAAGGATGAACATGGTGGCCGGTCACCAACTGGATCAAAATCCAGCTTTCGTGAAGATGACCGGCAAGTTCATTCAATTCCAAGTATGTCAACTTTTCAAAACTCTGGTAAAACTTTTCTGTTCTCTTTTAACACATCAGTACAGAGGAAAAGAGCAACTGATAATGTGCTTTATATATTTTATAGAATCATCTGACGAAAAACATTCGGAATCCACCAAAACATGTCTAAAGGATAATGAACTATCACCAATCGATGAACTCTCTGGGAAGGAAAACTCATGTCTTATTTCTCCTCTTAGCAAAACGAAACCACTAGCATTTGGTAAAAATCCTTCACACTACCTATCATTCTTTAAGCTAACATCCAAGTAACTTTAATATTGTTTCCTCATTGTAGATGTGCATATCAAAGAAGTCCCAGCAGATGTGAAAAGGCCACTTCAAGATGTTCTGAACGTTCCTGGCAATGACATCAGTGATGCTTTTCCTGTCTGCGTTCAGCTACCTACAAACCGCTTAACAAACTCACATATCACCGCTTCTAAAGCAACACACCGTCATCGCAAAATCAGCCGCTCCTCCACTGCCACACTGAAAAGTCGACTGAGCCTGAAAGCCCCTGCTGAAGGTAAGCAACACCTCAAATTACATTTGACTCAATGAAATGAGGGATTCAATTTTTATGACATCTAATGCATTATAGATGCAAGTGGAATCCTCGCTAACAGCACTGATAACAGCTTTCCCTCTTCCTGTCATATTTTATCATAAGTATTTAGCTAGATTTTTTAGGGAATGCACGCACACCCCAAACTTTCTTTGTGTGCTGCTGATCAAGACAGCAGTTTTATGATGGACTGCAGTGTCAGCAAAGCTGCTTTATTTGTGGTTACCACATCAATATTTTGTCTGTGTTACAGCCATTAAAGGAATATTCTGGGTTCAATACAAGTTAAGCTCAGTCGACAGCACTTGTGGCATAATGTTGTTGATTAGCACAAAAATTAATTTTTACTCTTCTCTCCTTGTCTTAAAAAAAAAGCAAAAGGCACTTACAAAGGAAGTGAATGTAGGCAGAAAACATAAAGTGTGTAAACATGATTTTCATATGAAAAAAATCACGTATTAACTTTTTCTGTGTAAAGTCAATTTGAGAACATAACACATAAAAGGACTATAAAGACAACTTTCAGCTCAAAAGTCAGGATGAAACAGAAGTTGCGATAAACTTTTCTTCCCTATTATCATGACATATCCGAGTGAAATGGCTTCTTGAACAAGAAAAAATGGACGGGACTTGATTTTGTCCATTGGGAATTGATTGGATCGCCGTGGTTTGCGATTGCTGTGATCTCATGTGAGTGACAGGTTGTCTCCGCTCTAATTCATCCCAAAGGTGTTCTATCGGGTTGAGGTCAGGACTCTGTGTACACTCTAAAAAAAAAGGTTCTATATGGCACCAAAAATGGTTCTTCGTCGTAATCATAGAGGAACCACTTTTGGTGCTAGTGTAGGCCAGTCAAGTTCCTTCACACCGAACACGCTCATCCATGTCTTTATGGACCTTGCTTTGTGCACTGGTGCACAGTCATGTTGGAACAGGACGGGGCCATCCCCAAACTGTTCCCACAAAATTGGGAGCATGAAATTGTCCAAAATGTCTTGGTATGCTGAAGCATTAAGAGTTCCTTTCACTAGAACTAAGGGGCCACGCCCAACCCGAGTTCCTTTCACTAGAACTAAGGGGCAACGCCCAACCCCTGAAAAACAACCCCCACACCATAATCCCCTCTCCACCAAACTTTACACTTGGCACAATGCAGTCAGGCAAGAACCGTTCTCCTGGCAACCACCAAACCCAGACTCGTCCATCGGATTGCAAGACAGAGAAGCGTGATTCGTCACTTCAGAGAACTCGTCTCCACTGCTCTAGAGTCCAGTGGCGGCGTGCTTTACACCACGGCATCCAGCGCTTTGCATTGCACTTGGTGATGTAAGGCTTGGATGCAGCTGCTCGACCATGGAAACCCATTCCATGAAGCTCTCTACGCACTGTCCTTGAGTTAATCTGAAGGCCACACAAAGTTTGGAGGTCTGTAGCTATTGACTGAAAGTTGGCACTGTGCGCCTCAGCATGCGCTGACCCCGCTCTGTGATTTTATGATTTAACAAGTTCCTGTTGTTCCAAAATTGCTTCCACTTTGTTATAATACCACTAATAGTTGACCGTGGATTATTTTCTAGTGAGGAAATTTCACGAATGGACTTATTGCACAGGTGGCAACCTATCACGGTACCACGCTTGAATTCACTGAGCTCCTGAGAGTGACCCATTTTTTCTCAAATGTTTGTAGAAGGAGTCTACATACTTAGGTGCTTGATTTTATTCACCCGTAGCCATGGAAGTGATTGGAACACCTGAATTCAATGATTTGGAGGGGTGTCCCTATCACCAGACCAAGCTCAATCTTTTAAGATTGAGAAGGAGTCTGCTCTGTCTTTTTTCTACTGCACAAGAGGCTTGATCAACGGGCATAGTTCAAATGACTCTGTATGCAATTGGATAGTCCTTCAACCAATCAGAACAACGATCTGGGTGACGGATTCTTTTGGCCACCAGCGGGGCAAGCTGGTAAATTAGGCTTTTACCAAAGACGGTCGGTAGGAAGGCAAACACATCCTTCTTTTGTAGGAATTGTTCCAGGGCAAGTTTCTGTTCCACTTTCAATGAAAACTTGCCTTTGAAATCTTTTAAAACAGCAGCGACAGCGGCATCAACGGGCTGCTGTGCTTCGTGCCCACCATGTTGAATGTAAACAAAAAGCTGCTGTCGCTTCTCTATAGTCATTGTGTTAAACCTGCCAATAGCACGCCAGATGGATAAGCCAGTTTGTGATTGGTCGCCGCAGATTTGTAACGGAAGCAGGATAGAAAAATGTACAGGTTTCCAGCCTGAACTGCAGGGCGAAATCAAATCGCCGGAAGATCGGGCTGGGTTTACCCAGTCTAGGGTCTCCCAATACTTTTGGCAATATAGTGTATATCCAAGTGAAACGGCTACTCGAACAGGAAAAAATGGGCGGGACTTGATTTTGTCCATCG
This sequence comes from Romanogobio albipinnatus, assembly GCA_023566225.1. Lineage (NCBI taxonomy): Eukaryota > Metazoa > Chordata > Actinopteri > Cypriniformes > Gobionidae > Romanogobio > Romanogobio albipinnatus. The sequence continues at coordinate 17,502,322 of CM042254.1, forward strand.
GGAATTGTTTGGATCATCATGTCCCTCGCGGTCTTCCTCTGAGTCCGCACTTTCACGGCGTAATGCAGCTTTGACTGCCGGGAAGAAGTCCGCTGCGTAACCCGCACCAGTGCGAGCTCGGCAGAAGTGCGCATCGCATATCGACCTCAAAGGGGGCGCTCGCGAGCACCCTTCTGAGACCTAAAATGACAAATGGGACACCCTGCAGTCTCGTGGACTTAACTGACACGTGCACGCAGTGGCCATTGTAAGTCCACAAGACCGAAAGTGCACATGAAGTGCGCCATTTGGGACAGGGCCATGGTTTGCTATTGCTGTGATCTCATGTGAGTGACAGGTTGTTTAAACAAATCATCAGAGGAGAGGGAGAAGAGAAGACAAGAAAAAAGAAGAGAAGAGAGAAAACAAGTCATTGCAAGAGGATTATGAGGGCACATTAATTTAAAAATAAATATGATGTGCATGGATAAATTAATTATAATGAATATCGCAATATTCCATAAAAAAAAAGAATTGTCAATTTTGATTTCATGGTGACTTAAGCAGTCTAATCTAAGCTTATTGTTATAAGGCCTTATTCACTTCCATTGTAAATGCCTCACTGTAACCTCTTTTTAATTCAAATTTAATCTCACATATCCATTTTCTTCTCTTTTCTTCTTCCACTTCTAGACTTGTGTGCATCCTTTTTGTTAGCGTGTTTGTTCTGCAAGTTTTGGGATTGCGTGCTGGCCGTTGGTGACGGGTGTCAATACTGCGTGGCATCAATCTGTACATCCTTCTGCTCTCATGCATGTTGTTGCGACCCTTCCTCTCTGGAGGACCTCATAGGTTTTTGCCCATGTTGCAGCTGTGCTGAGTACATGGAGGCGTGCGGCTGCAATTGTGGAGAAAAAGCCTTTGACTGCTCCATTTGCGATCTCTGTTCACAGACGACTGAGTGTCTGGAACTCGGCATGGAACTCTCTCAGCTTCTGTTTCACTAGTCTGACAGTTATTTGCATACTGGTCATGACAATCAGATAACGCGGGAATGGAATGTAGCGAATGTAATGTGCTGATTTCACAAGCATGTAAATCTGCTGGTTGATTGTGGCTGTGATATTGCACGGCTGCATTTGATACTACATTTTCACACTGCATCAGAGGAAAAAAAGCATATACTGTTTACATATCACCTGAACCAGAATATATCAAAATATGAAAACGTTTTTGTCTAGCAATTTGAGAGTAAATATAACTGGTAAAATAAAATGTAAAAAATACACTGCAAAAAATGATTTTCTTCAGTATTTTTGTCTTGTTTTCCAGTATGCATATACATTCTTAAATTAAGATACATTTAATTGAGAAGAAAAAGGACTTAAGATATTAATATATATAATATAATATTTATATATCATGTTTTAAGCAAAAACTCTTCAGAAAACAAGACTTTTATATGTATCTTGATTTAAAAAAAAAAAAAGTTTATATATTGTATTGGAAAACAAGATATAAATACTGAGGAAGACAGTTTTTTACAGTGTATACAAATTTTTAATTTGTTCAAATTATCTATATATATATATAATTTTCTTATGAAAATAAATAGCTTTTATTGACTCTGAAGTATTTTGTGTGATGCAATGATTCATATCATCATGGATTTGGCAAGACAATATTAGACTGCATTATACTAAATGTATCTTATATTCTATTCTAGAATAAAAAAAATAAAACAGTTCTTCTGTTTTATGTTTTAAATCTCTTGTGTGAAATGGATGCGAGTTAGTCAATTTATGCATAAGAACTACTAGATTTGTTTACCTAAAACTGATAACTTGCACATATCCGGTATATTTAATTAATATTGAGATGAAACTGGAGGTAAATGTGCAAATGATTAATGTGCAGATTTGATTGAATAAAAAATAACAATTGCGTGCTATTGATGTAGAGATCTACAAAAAAAGAGAAACATTTGAAAAAAAAGTCATGCATACTAATGAGATTTTTTCTCATCAGTTTATTTTAGCCAATGAAATACCACCAACACAGGAAATTTTCAAACAGAATAAATTTTCCTCTCTCAATTATACATTGTGCTCTGAAAAAAAATCTGTTTATAATATAAAAAAAGAACACCTTCCCTTTAATTGAGTACAGATGTAATGAAAGTAAAGATGGAAATGACACACCGGGAGCTGAAGAATTACTGGCAATTCAGTTTTAATGAGTAGAAATATTTCTATAGACACACCAACGCTTCTAAGGACTGTACTGTCAAACACATGCGACAATAAACATTTTATTGCTCTGTGACTTCACATAATGAAATCATTTCAAACGTACACCTATTCCATACCTTTGACACAGGAAAAAGGATGGGGAAAATGCATAATCTAATCACAACATTCAAGTTTTGAAACATATTTTACAAGTGTATGCTTTTAGCTTTAAATCATATTGTTTTATATATCAAACATTCATTTGAATTGCTGCAGAACTCACAGAGATTAACTTTTAAACATTTTGAGACTCATTTGAATTCATTTCTCTATATTTACAAAACCAACAAATGACTTTTGTTCCTTGAAGCTAAAGGCACAGTCTGATCAGAGATGAAACTTAATTTGGCTTTGACCGACAGTACACGCAACGTCATGTTTCCAAACACATCTACATAACATTTACATTCGCAGGTAAGTATGTATTTAGCTGCATCTAACAAAATGCTGATTTAGATCTATTGCTTAAAAAAAAGCACTTTAGGCAGAGGTAGCTTGTGAATTTTACACCTGAAAAGCTATTTGTGCATGATGTTTATGTGGCTTGTTTCCTTATATACATTCCAAAAATATGTAACACTTTGCGCATAATTCATTAACAAGTTAATGCCTTGGGTATCAATAACTAACAATGAACAGCAATTTTTACATCATCTATTAATTTAGGTTAAATATTAATTTATAAATAAACATCATGTTTGTTCATTATACATTAATATGAATTCATTCAGCTTTTTAAATATATTAGTATATGTAGAAATGAACTGTAGCATAACTAGAAATTGTTTGATATTGTTTTTCATGATACCTGATGTATTAATTAATGCCAATTAATTTTTGGGAAAATATGAATGCTACTTGGTAAAATGAATAGTAACGCTTTACAATAAGGTTCCATTAGTTAATGCATTAACTACAGGCAATAAATGTTACAGTATTTATTATACTTTGTTAATGTTAGTTAAAACATGATTTTTAGTTTATGTCAGCTCAGATCCATCAAATAATATTAACAGATACAACTTTTGACTTTAATAATGTATTGGTAAATGTTGAAATTAACATTAACTAAGATTAATAAATGCTTTAGAAGTAGTTTAACCCATGAATTATCTAATGTTAACAAATGATTGTGAAGTGTTTCCAAACTAATTTGACCAAAAATCATGTATAAGCACCAGCACCATCACATGTTTTGTTTAGCAATGTAACATTAAAAAGGTCAAATTAACTAAGCTTAAATGGAAGTGTTGTAAACAAACAAATAAAATGTAGAAATTTCAAACCAGTTAGTAGTAAATATATGCAAGTACTTGGCTGAAAGTGTTAAAAAATTGACTTTTCTGATATATGCAGTAAATATTGCTTGAACATTTTCATCATCATAATATAAATAATGAGTTCTCGCAATGAAACACAACTCCGAAACATCCCTTTGGTAAGGTAAGTGACTATAAAATGACTATTCACTCCACACTCCAAAAACATATATATATGTGCACTTGCATGCTCTGAATGCAGAGTCTAATAACACATCTATCACATTAATAAATGTCACATGATTTACCCTTACGGCAGCAGAAAGCTAAAGGAAGGCTTAGAAAGGCTAAAACGTCCTACATTTTAGCTACAAAAAGGCTAAACGTTTTGGGTGCGTTTCAGATTTGGGATAAACATTTGGAAGTGTTGCAATCACTGACTGCTTATGAAACGCTGTAATACTACAGTTCATTTTTTTCATCAACTGCCTTGAATTAAAGAGAACAACAACGCAGAACGTTCTTTTTAAAGGGATAGCCAAACCCAAAAAAATCAAACATCCATCATAATTTCTGCAGAACACAAAAGAAGGTCACAAGTAATAGTGCAGCTCAAACAGAGACATTTCTCATAATATCGTCTTTTATGTTCTACAGAAGAAAGAATGTCATACTGGACTAAATGACAGAATTTTTGGGTGAACTGTCCCTTTAAAACATTCCACGGCGTCCCACATGAGGAAAAGCACAGAAACATACATATAGCGGTCAGTTCGGTCACAAGTCATCCTCCATGTTCATGCTACTCTCGTGGCTGCTGGTCTTGGAGGCTCTGGGGGACATTGGAGAAAAGAGCTCATCTGAAGACCTGACAGTGGGCATTGCGCAGCCGTCATCCATCAGAATGTCACGGAGACCCACGTCAGAGTAAAGATCAGAGGCCGTAGTTTCGTCCAGCTCTGCAAAGCTAAACGTATCCAGATCGAGAGGGCCGCTTGCTGCCGCAGCAGCCGGGGAGCCGGAGGGAGGTATTGTGAGGAAGGGAGAGGGGGAAGTCTGTGCCATGGAAGCATCCATGCTGAGGTGGCTCTGAGGTTGGGCTTCCCCAGCGCCGTGCTGCATGGACTGGTTTGCCTGTAGTAGCTGTTGCTGAAGGAAGGAAGCCTCTGTGCTCAGGCCTTGAGACACAGCGCTGTTGAGGCCATGGTGACGAGCTTGCATTTCTAATTCCTGTGTGCAACAAACAGCAGGGGGTGTTAGAGTCCATCTTTTCACAGGTTTTAACATATCAATAAATAACAAGTTAAGTGTTAAATCAGAATGGGTTTTTTCTTTTCTTTTTTTGGTACAGACAAGAAAGCTAACATTTCATATACCTGTATGCGGAGCAGCAGGGCCTGGTTGGATTGCTCCAGTTTCTTCTGCCTCATTTCAGTCTCTTTGGCCCTCTGTTGCTCTTTCTGAAGTTTTCTTATATAATCAACAGAAGCCTTCAAAATGGTTCCCTTGTTCCAACGCATCTCCCTGCCATTTCAACCAGACAGGAGGTAAATATGATGTATGTACACTAGTTTAAAATATAAGAAATGTATACACATATATGCATATAGTCTAAAATGTAAGAAATGTATACATACAGTAAAAGTAGTAATATTGCGAAAAAAATATTACAATTTGAAATGCCTGCCATCAGAGGAATAAATTACAATTTGAAATATATTCAAATAGAAAACAGCATATTTTTCAGCAGTCATTACTTTACTTTAATGTGCTGATTTTTTTGGCGCTCAAGAAGCATTTCTTATTATTATCAATGTTGAAAAGCTGTGCTGCTTATTATTTATGGGGACACGTTATTTTTCAGGCTTCTTTAATGAATATAAAGTTAATAAGAAATAGAAATCCCTTCTAACATTAACATATGTCTTTACTGTCACTTTTGATCAATTTAATGCAAACTTGCAGAATAAAAGCATTCATTTATCATTTTTTTAAAAAGAGACTGACCCAAACTATTTATATACACCGATCAGGCATAACATTATGACCTAATATTACATTAAATATCCTAATATTGTGTTGGTCCCCCTTTTGCTGCCAAAACAGCCCTGACCCGTCGAGGCATGGACTCCACTAGACCCCTGAAGGTGTGCTGTGGTGTAAGTTGCGAGGTGGGGCCTCCATGGATTTGTAGGCCAAGTCAACACCTTAAACTCGTTGTTGTGCTCCTCAAACCATTCTTGAACCATTTTTGCTTTGTGGCAGGGCACATTATCCTGCTGAACGAGGCCACAGCCACCAGGGAATACAGTTTCCATGAAAGGGTGTACATGGTCTGCAACAATGCTTAGATAGGTGGTATTTGTCAAATTAACCTGGTCCAATGGCTCTCAATTTTCAAGGTTTCCCAGCAGAACATTGCCCAAAGCATCACACTGCCTCCGCCGGCTTGCCTTCTTCCCATAGTGCATCCTGGTGCCATGTGTTCCCCAGGTAAGCAACGCACATGCACCCGGCTATCCAAGTGATGTAAAAGAAAACGTGATTCATCAGACCAGGCCACCTTCTTCCATTGCTCCATGTTCCAGTTCTGATGCTCATGTGCCCACTGTTGGCACTTTAGGCAGTGGACAGGGGTCAGCAAGGGCACCCTGACTGGTCTGCGGCTATGCAGCCCCACACACAACAAACTGCGATGCACTGTGTATTCTGACACCTTTCTATCAGAACCAGCATTAACTTCTTGAGCAATTTGAGCTACAGTAGCTTGTCTGTTTGATCGGACCACACAGGCCAGCCTTCACTCTCGACATGCATCAATGAGCCCTGGCCGCCCATGACCCTGTCGTTGGTTCAACACTGTTCCTTCCTTGGAGCACTTTTGATAGATACTGACCACTGCAGACCGGGAACACCCCACAAGAGCTGCAGTTGCTCGATTGGATTGAGTGGGATGTGCTGAACAAACAAGTCCGATCCATGGAGGCCCCACCTTGCAACTTACAGGACTTAAAGGTTCTGCTGCTAGAATCTTGGTGCCAGATACCACAGCACACCTTCAGGGGTCTGTGTGGGTTTGTTTGTATTAGGGATGTTAATGATTTATCGATGATCAATTAATTGTCAATAATACATTAAATCGATAAAACCTATCGATCATCGATTAATCAGGGTCATTCACGTGCGTGCTACTCAACCGCGAAACATGTAAATCAGACACAAGGAATAAAGCCTTGTTCATACTTGACATGTCCGCTCCCGCACCATAGACTGTAAAAAGGGTCTGCGCGGCAAAAATGACATCATCGCAGAGTGCCAAATGGACGAGGCGCGCGCGCACAGTCAGCCTCTGGAGGCTTGCGCAGCGGAGCCAGACGAAAGTGAAGCGTGCCAGTGATCAATTTCAGCGCATGCAGCTCCAACAGCAATGCACAACTTATAATGACTATGATTGGGACTATCATGTTACACATCATTAAAAAGAGAACAATATTGTAAAACATCGTTGTGAATTTACTGGGTCTAGTTGGCGTTTTCAGCGCATTGTTTAAGGAAGAGCGCGTCCACACATTCTGAAGAGCACGCATCTGAGGTGGAGTTGGTGGCACATGGTATTACTCATATTTGATTAATCACATCGACTCATTTTACAATCCTATAGCCCCTTATTTAGATTAAAAACCCTTATCATTGATTTGGTGAGGAACATGGTGTCTTGAGCAGCGTTTGCACACCCTGTTATGCGGTCAGCTATAAGCCACTGCTGTAGATGCATATGCAGTATTATGGATAACGATTAATCGATTAATTGACCGTTAATTTAAACAATGATCGATCATGGAAATTTGTATATATAAAAAATAATACTGTAATATATATAAGAAACTTACGGATCAGTGGATTTGGGTATCAGAGCCCCTAATTCCTTTATTCTGTCATTTATGTTGAATCTTCTCCGCCTTTCAACTACACAAAGCAAAACAGATTGGGGCTGAGTCATGTAATGACAGTAAACAAACAATACACTACTGGAGCATGTGTCTTTTGAACTCACTGAGATTGTGATTATCTTTCTTCTGCCTCTCCTTCATAAGAGCTCTGGTCTCTGTATCTGACAACAAACAGCTATTATGACTACTACACAATACTGTAGATACATAACACAACAAACAGTTGAAACCAATGGAACGCAGAAGAAGGGCTTTTGAGTAAAACATTACCAGTATATTCCCTTTTGATGTTAGGCAGATCTGCTGGACAGGAATTGCTAACTGTGATGGTGGGGGTTGCCATGCCAGGACTGCTGTAGACATCCAGAAGGTTGCCTGGTAGCTAAGACAACAAGAGAAATCGAATCAAATCCCTTCAAAACATTGAGCTGTACCAGGAAACATATTATAGTAATATGACGTTTACATCAATTACCATCAAGTATACTATTATTCAAGAACATGAATATAAATACACTCTACAAGGAACATCGATGTGCTATAATTAACTGAGGAAAAATCTGGCCATTTTATTATTCAAAGTAAATGTAGAGTTAGAATTCAGTATGTGACTACATTATTACATCCAAATTAAATTCCTGAACTATTAATATTATTCACACATTAAGGACAACTTGAGGACAAAAGGTTAGTTATTAATTAAAAGAATTTTTTATGCAATTCTATTCTGATATTCATTATATTATAATGAAATATATATATATATATATATATATATATATATATATATATATATATATATATATATATATATATATATATATATATATATATATATATATATATATATATATATATATTATAATAAATATACATATTTTCATTTCAAAACCGCAGATTCAATACAGATTTCTTTAAGAATATGGGCTAATAAATGGCTAATAATTCAAGAATAAGATTTTACCTTTCTTTTTCGTTCATGCTCCTCCAATAAAACTAAAATCCTCATTTTACGTCAACTCGCTTTTTACCCTTTCCTCCAGAAAAAAAAAGTAAAATCCTTCGCCAGTTGTTTCTAGAGTTCTTTCTATCCTGTGCCATGCTCTGTATGGTCCGTTCACAGTCCTTTTTGTGTCCTCCCTGATAATTCCTGCCTGTCAGGTGTTAGTTAAGTGTCAGAAGGGAATGTTTATGTCGATTGCCGAGGTGCATCCCATTTATCGCCTCCCTCATAAGTGCAGTGGTTAGCATTCACTCTTAAGAGGGATGGGGACATTTACGGTCAGGAAATGATCCCGCTGTAGCTTTCAAAATGGCTTGTTGCGGTTTACCACAAATATAGCTGGGGTTCAAGGAGGCTTTTATTCAGAACATTGCTGTAATGTTATGGATGCATTCATCAATAATGAAAATCATCGCTCAGCTTACCGTGTTCGGGAGTTGTAGGCCAGAATCTATCAGTGACATGATGTCATCATTGAAGCTGGACTCAAGGCTGATGATGTCGTCGATTACATCATCCATCTGAGGGGATGCAATCAAGGTTTAGAAGAGTACTGTCATATAAGAGTATTGCATATCTAATCGCTTTACATAACAAAGTGGCTTATAAACAAGTGTTTAGGGAATCAATGAACTGTATTAAGACAATTGTCAAGTGTGTGTTTTATGGGCGATTTAAAGCAGAAGTGCTGTATGGTGTGAAAGAGGGGTGCAGATATAATTAAGCTGCTGGTGTGATATTTTGCAGTACAATGTGACAAAACTAGTGAGAGGGCAAACTGAACAGAGAATGTTCGCTTACTGGAAGGTGTCAAGACAGTGGCACACAGTAAAAACATAATTGGGTTACACTTTATTTGAAGGTGTCCTTGTTACAGTGCAATTATATATGCAAGTACTGAGTAATATTAATTAACAACATGTACTTACTATAGATTTAGGGTTAGGATGAGGGTATGGTTTAGGGCTAGTTGAACCTAATTATGCATAATTTACTGTCATTAATACAGCAAATACATGTAACAACAAGGACACTAAAATAAAGTGCTACCAACAATTGCTGTTTTGGAGCAAGGTCCTATTTGTTAACATTAATTAGTTACATTAATTCACAATGTAAAATAGTTCTAAAGCATTTATTAATCTTAATGTCAATTTCATAATTTACTAAAAACATTATTAAAAATCAAAAGTTGTATATGTGAATATTATTTAATTGACCTGAGCTGATGAACTAACAATGAATTTTATTTATAACAATGAACAGTATTTTTATACAAACGTTCAAAAAATGTATAAATACTGTAACAAATGTATTGCTCATTGTTAGTTAATGTTAGTTAATGCTGTTTTATATGTCGTTAAGAAGACAATTATTCAATTTTTCAGCATGAATCAGAAGAAAAAAAAGTGGGGGCAATTTACAAAAGTGAGAATTAAAAATAAAAAAAAACATTTTAAATCAAAAGCCTTCTTTAGCATAAATCATTAAGCAACATAAATTATGTTTCTCAGCTGTGGGAAGACTATTGGGCATAGTTTTTATAGGGTTGTAGACAGTGGTAAATATACAACATGCACATAATAAAATTAAACTATGCAACATACAATTGTGCATTTTAAGATAGTAAAATAGGCTTAGCAACTTAAAGAGATAGTTCACCCAAAAATGAAAATTAGCCCATAACTTACTCACCCTCAAGTCATCCTAGGTGTATATGACATTCTTCTTTAAGACGAATAAAATCAGAGTTATATTTAAAAAGTCCAGGCTAATCCAAGCATTAGAATTTGATTCATAGTTGCTCTGTTTTTGAAGTCCATAAAAAGTGCATCTGCCCATCAAATAACGTGCTCCACGTGGCTCTGGGGTGTTAATAAAGGCCTTCTGAAGCGAATCGATGCGTTTGTGTATGAAAAATATCCATATTTAAACTTTATCAAGTAAACTTTCGGCCGACCGCCTTCCCTGTTCAATTTATGGAAAAATAGTTGAAAGTTCCCCTGCCGATCGAAAGACTAACGCGACCAGGTAGGCTCGTCATGACGTCACGTACGCATCTTGAGTTTCACTTTCAACATTCAACACTTTTCCACGGAAGGCGGTCGGCCGAAAGTTTACTTGATAAAAGTTTTAAATATGAATATTTTTCTTACACAAACGCGTCGATTCGCTTCAGAAGGCCTTTATTAACATCCCAGAGCCGCGTGAAGCACGTTATTTTGACGGACAGATGCACTTTTTATGGACTTCAAAAACAGAGCAACTATGAATCAAATTCTAATGCTTGGATTAGCCTGGACTTTTGTAATATAACTCCGTTTTTTTTTCGTCTGAAAGAAGAATGTCATATACACCTAGGATGACTTGGGGGTGAGTAAATTATGGGCTAATTTTAATTTTTGGGTGAACTATCCCTTTAAGGAAGGAAAAAAAAAACCACTTCCCGCTGCATTTCAATACAAAATTCTGAATTTTTTGTCTTACTGTTGTATGATAAACAAACAAGCCTTGTATTGTGTTGGGTCGCCATTTCATATCCAATGCATAAAATGTAAAATAAACGCTACTTTGTATTTAAGCTTTCCAAAACTGAGATAAAGAGCAATAAAGCCACTTCTACAGCTGAATGAGATGATCAGTATATTAACATTGTATATGTCAGTGTATATTAAGATACAGCAACGGCTTGTCTGTAAGGCCAGAAATATTCATCCAAAACATAGACCTCTATATAAACGGAATCAATAATAAATTGTAAATGTGTTCAGAATTCTGCAACAAATATTTTGCAGATTTTCTATTTTGAGTCATGAAGAGAGCAGGATATATTAAAATTAGTGCTGGGCAAACTAACGCGTTAACGTGGGCGATTATTTATTTCAGTTTAACACATTAAAAATATTTAATGCAATTAATGCAGCGTCCGTTTTTATATCCAGTTTTGCCCAGCGTTACATTATATGATCACTCACGCTCTTATTCATGTAATACTTTTAAACAATCTAAGCGTGACAAGAAACAAGAGAACGTGCTGTATGTAAATGTCCTGTCTGTGTGGGTGATTGTCATGTCAGCTCATTGAGGTACACCCTGACACACACACACACGCGCACACTCGACGCACAGACAGACTCACGTCAGTCTCGTGCACACATCGAGTTCTCCTTTGCTCTTGAACAAACAATAACAACAACAGAGAATTTTGCCAAAACGCCAGTTTTGTCGCGTATTCTCATATTAAGAGTCTTATATTAGTTAAATAACGTCTTAAATGAACTTGTGAGAAAATGTGTGTGTTTGCGAGTGTATGCGTTCATTATTGTAATTTAAGTAAATTACTTGACAGTTTCATGCACTTTTAGTAGCCTATATACTAGTTTTTATTAGTTCTGAATGGTCCTGTCATCTGCTGTGTTCAGACTTAAGTGTTTGATGTTTTCAAAATTTAGGAAGTGTACTTTCTTGATAAATCTGCCACTTGTATTCATTGACGAAAACGTAGCCATGTGCAGTAATATTAAAAATGAAGGATGCAACGAATCGTGATGCATCGTGATATCGATTCAAATCGAATCGTTGAAATGATGATCGTAATCACATTGAATCGTGAGACCAGTGACGATTCACACTCCTATTCACCAGACGAGTATTATGATACTAAAGGATGATTTATACTTCTACATTGAACCGAAGCCATAGCTACACCGTAGGCTGTTTGTAACGCGCATACATAGCCTACAGCGTAACCTGATGTGCACCTCTCCAAAAATGTAACAAAGCGTCAATTCGACACAGACCGCAAACGCTGTGAATGGTCTGCCAGAACCCCTGACTAGGCACTAAGATAGCGTTCTATGCGAAGCCACCCTCAGGCTGAAAAACGCAACAACTGAAAAAGTTGAAACAATACTTTAAATTGTTATCTGATATCTACATAGAGGGTATGTGACTTATTTAAGGGCAAATATTGTCCAGATACGGTTTTACGGGTCCATTTACAATCCCAGAAATTGTCCCTTGAATGAAATGGTCTGTTTTTGCCTCATTTGGAAGGGTCATGAATATCAATGTAGAGTTCTGCTCTGATTGGCTGTTTCACTGCGTGGCTAATCTCAGTATTTTAGTGATAGAAACACATCTATACTGTCCGTCATGAAAATGGAGATTATGCATCCAACCTTATATGTTTGATCCTGTTTCTGACGAAGATGCAGATTTTGAGGAACAACCAATTGTTTTGAGATTGGAAATGGACATTTCTGAGTGGTAAGTTTAGTCTTTATTTTCAGTAAGAACCTGCAAAACGTAACGTCAGTACTATAACTTCAGCCTACAGTGAAATAGCATATGTTAACTTATAACGTTAGCAGTCACAGCTTTGTTTTTAGCATTGTGAAAATATTTTAATAATTGTAATGTGTCACTGTATGATTTTACAATGATAGCTTCTTCACTTTGAATCACGAACTCTAAATAGCGAACTGGGTAGCACGTAACTATGTTGTTAGTACAATGAAGTTGACTAGATGCCTTGTCAAATGACTATCGTTTCAACTCAAGTCGTGGAGAAGGTGACGTTAGCTAGAAGGATAGCTTGAGTGAGCTGCATCTAAACTAACGTAGTTAGCTCCTGAGTTATGTGTTGTTGATGAAATATAGGCTAAATTATAATTCTATCCGACCAAAGGGATTGCCATATGCATCTACGGTTGTATTGTGTAGATTTATATGGCAACACTGGCAGGAAATAATATTAAACTTTGTCATTTGACATTTGTCATACTGTTGTGTATGCTACTTGGGAGTTTCCTATTGTTACTGTACTAGCATCTTGCGTTGGATCTAAACAACACAGGGGATATTATCGTTAATGTTGTCTCACTAAGAAACTTTCAATTTAATCAGAAATTGTTAAGACAGTCAATAAGTGGATAAAATCCCTTCTTACTGCTTGCAGGTATATAGTTTGAATTGCCGCTTCTCCAATACCAGACACTGAGCGAAGCCTGTTTGATATTGTCCCAGGTTAGAAAAACTGTCTGTGGTGAAAAGGGCCGAGCAAATAAACAACTTTGAATTAAATTGTTGCGGTATCCGGTTATAGATAAACATTAACCATGCCTGTTGACAGTTTTGTTCTGTGGGAAGGGTATGAAAAGTCCTCACGTCCTCTGCACAGCCTGGAACATAACATTTATTTCCATTATCTGCCATTTTCGCTATCCTCGCATGACGCTTGTTTATTCACAATACCTGCAGAACTCCCGATGATTCGGCTGTGCAGTTCCGCTTGGCCTTGAACATATGCTGGTATATGCAAATGTTGGGGGCGTACATATTAATGATCCCGACTGTTGCGTAACAGTTGGTGTTATGTTGAGATTCGCCTATTTTTCCGTGGTGTTTTACACAAACGAGATTTACATATGAATGAGGAAGCAATGGTGTTTGAGACTCACTGTATGTGATGTCCATGTTATTCAACTATGCCATGGTTAATTCAATTTTTCATTCTAGGGCACCTTTAAAGAGATAGTTCACCCAAAAATGTAAATTACCCCATGATTTACTCACCCTCAAGTCATCCTAGGAGTATATGACATTCTTCTTTGACATGAATACAATCAGTTATATTAAAAAATGTCCTGGCTCTTCCAAGCTTTATAATAGCAGTGAATGGCTGTTTCAGTTTTGAGTAAATCATAGGGGAATTTTCACTTTTGGGTGAACAATCCCTTTAAACGATTGCAATATAAAGCTTACAAAATGTTTATCACAAACTGGTGCTTAGACCTATAATCTGCCCTACTTAAATTTACGGTAGGGCTGCATGTTTTATCTAAATCAAACCGCAATCGCGATTTGGCTTATGTGTGATTATGAAAGAGCAGAGGCTGCGATGAATGAAATGAAATAAATGAAATAAATAGATGCCCAGCGTGTCAGTGAAGAGAGGCTCTGTGATCAGTAGTAAACTCTGCTCCGTCTGAAAGCACTGCGAGTTTGAGTCGCTTATAACGTGAGTTTGAATAAAGAACACACGTCAACATCTTCACAAACTAGTAATGTGAAGTGTTCATAAAGCTGTTGTCCAACAAAATACGTTTAATAACATATTTTAACTCACTTCATATCGTCAGTTGAGCTGATGTTGCTTCTTATCACAGAATGTCAATAAGCACTGCATACTTTTATTATTATGAAAATACCCGAGAAGGCTTGAAGAACTCAAATACACCATATCTTGTCACAGAAGTATTATCTTCATGTTTAATCAGTCAAAGCGTTTCTATCTTCTTAATCAGCATACAGCATGAGCTTCACATTAGGGATTTCCTGAAAACAAATGATTATAGGAAAATGTGGAGTTTCTGCTCGAGGGCGCCCTCTGGCCTCCAGTATGAATTAAACTTTTGGGTAGAAAATAAGAAAAATAATACTTCTAAATAAATTTATATGACAATCCATATGCTTTTCTTCAATGTACAGGAGTTTTAATCCCCACAGTGGATGCATAAGAGGCTCATATTTCATATTAAAGACATAGACTTTAAGAAATTGATATCACAGATAAAAAGCACAGATTTTTATAATATTTTTTTTAATAATAAATTCTTAGACATTTCTAATGATTTTTAGTCATAGGCTGTCTGCATACTAGCAGGTAACCCATCATTTTTTTTGTAAAAAAAAAGTTCTGTAAAATATAAATATTACTATTATTCTGTTATATTAATTCTTAAATGCTATTTTACATTTTTAGTTATTGTAATAGTAATATTTCCTATTTTTATTTAGTAATAATCATATTCAATCATAATAATCAATTATTATTAGCCATATAAATACATAACTGTGTATATAACATTTTGTGTTATTCATTTGTAAAAAAAAATAATAATAATAATCGCATTTTAAATCGCAATCGCAATTTTAACCAGAATAATCGCAATTTGACATTTTCCCCACATCGTGCAGCCCTAATTTACGGTCAGGAGACGATACTGTGTAGTGTGTATATTTACCTCTTCTTTGTTGGAGCCCAGGTTAAGATGTGCCATTGGGCTATTGGGAGCACTGCTTGCAACAGGACCCATCTCTGGAGCAGAGCTTGACTGCGGAACAGGGG